>JASUUG010000496.1:1200000-2400000 GCA_030449905.1 Luvunga scandens | reverse complement strand
ACACATCAATGACATAATTGCTAATTGGCTACACAGGCAACTCTCTTTTGCGGACCCTTTCACACTTTTTAACACTAGAATACACAAATTTCTTATCAGATCCCTGAAATTTATGAAGATTCTTTAGTGCTATTTTTTTCCACCAAAAGAATTCTGAAAACTAAGAGTTGGATTATTGTTGATTTCCAGTTGAAGCAACGCAATGCTGTGAAAGGGCGTTATGTACAAAATTAATGTAAATGAACTCGCACCACAATAATGTTAGAATAACTGTTCGATGAATTGAAGATGTTCGATGAATTGACTCAAAGAACCAGTTCAACAGCAACACCAGCATTCAACATTCCAGATGTGAAGGTGAGTTAGCAAGTTTATTTGATGAAAAAGCTAAAGCTCTAAATTTGTACTGATATTGTTTGATGAAAAAGTTGGACATACCTTGTATATAAACATTAATACTAGTGAAGAATGAATATTATGCCGTGAAAAAGCATTTCATTTTTCTTTGGTTAGTATTCTTCATGTCTCTACATTTTTAACTCAAGCAGGTTTCCACTTTTCAGCTTTCCAAAACAATGGAACCTGCTGAAAAGATGCCTGAAAATGATTATGCTAACATTCAAGCAAGAAACATAGCATCACTCACAAATCAAATTGGAGCACAAAGTCACAAGCTTCCAGCTCTGTGAATGACACACATCAAACCTTAAGCACTTTCAATAGTTCTGCTTGGTACTAAATGGAGAAGAAAGTAACAGAGTGCTATCTATGACAAAAGCAATCCCGCCAATTACTTTGATTACACCTCTGTTTAAAATGTTTTTCTCAATTTCTGTTAAAACATATTTCAGAGTTGGTGATGGAAGGCGCCCCTTAGTACTTGTAGTCTTCATACCGTGTGCTCTCTGATTTGTTGCTTCTTTTGCCGATTCATCTGATTATTTTTTCTCGTAATTGAACGAATCGTTTGTGTAAAATTATTTATACATACTGATTCTTCCCAAGAACAAATGAGCTTCCTTCATCACCAAATATATCAATTTTAATTCTGGCCCACGTTATGACAAATGCAAGACAAGTTAGCGGAAACTTTAAGCATCTTCTTGGAAGCTCATATATATATCGACCACTCTAAGTGCCATCAAGGTCATACTTCTTTTAGTTTTTGACCGTGTAATCGGACCTCAAGCAATATGGGTATTGCTAGTACAGTTAGAAAGACAGTGAAGTTGATCGAGTCATATCATATCAACATTAATCCTAGATGCTTATAACAAAATATTCATAAATAATATAGCCCATACTCATTTCAATACAACACCAAACTAGTTGAAGTTGGGCAGTTGGCAACATGATCCTTTTTCTACCCTTTAGCTTTAGTATTTATTTATAATATAAAAGATAACACATGGAAGCTGGATGATCATAGTCATTCTTAAGCAAACCAACTACAACAAACATCAGTATAAAAATTCGAAATCTTTTATTTGAGACAGATTGAATACATAAAACTCAAATCCGGCAATCCCCGGAAAATACTCTCTTCCGATCACGTGGCCATCTTCTTTCTCTAAGATCGATCAAATTTTATTTCTTCTCCTTGATGAAGTTTTTAACTGTCTTGCCCTGAGATTAGTAAAAGTGTAAAAACATAAAAATAAAGTACTAACGTACAAAAAAAATCTACATCACCGGTGAAACCTGAAGGATAGTCTATATCATTTGATTGCCTTTTTGCTTGTTGGACACAGTATTGGGTCCAAGAAGGATGTTCTTGATTGATTGTAATTCGCGGACAACATTGGTCATGTTCATTCGATCTTGCAGTGACTCCATTGAACAAGCAACTGTGATTCTTACCGCAGAAATGAGACATTCTATGATGTTGTTGATTTTCGCTTGCCTGTGCCTTTTATTACCAGTAGCAGTCAAACCTTCATCATCAGCTAGAAGTATTGAATCCACAATATCCACCACATGATTAGGTAAGGCAGTTCTCGCAAAGTTATGTCAATTCATGTCACCCTCAAACATTATATCTAGCGGCTTTTTTCTTGTTATCAATTCTAGTAGTAATATCCCGTAACTATAAACATCTCCATTTGTTGACACTTCACTTCCTAAGCCATACTTTGCTATTCAAAAAGATTACATGAAAGAGTATAAGGCTTTACAAAATAAATTAAGGCAAACATAAAAATGTTAGAAAATTTTGTTTGTAAAGTTACAGCACAAGCATCCTTGGAGGAAACCAATTTTTGTGTTTCTTCAGAGGTCATAGAATGATAAATATAAAAGATAATACCTGGTGCAATATAGCCAATAGTTCCTATGACACAGATGGAGCTTGTTTGCAAATGAGCGAGTGGAAGGAGTTTTGCTGAACTAAAATCACCTACATGTGCAGTCATCTCATAATCAAGAATAACGTTGCTCGGTTTTAGGCCACAATGAGCAGTTGCAGGTTGACAATCATAGTGCAAATAGTTTAGTGAACATGCTACATCAATGGCGATGTTTAGTCTCTGAAGAAAATTTAAACTCTTTGCTGCCTCGACAATTTTATCTGCTCCACTAACAGGATGCAACCACTCCTCTAGGCTTCCATATGCATGAACTCATATACAAGGGCCTTGAAGTCATTACCTTTATAATCTACTCCTGAACATACAGTAAGTATCGTGACAAGATTCCTATGCCTAATGTTCCTCAATGCGCTACACTCAGCTATGAAACTCTTGGAAGCACCTTGGTGAACAAGATTAAAAACTTTCACAGCAATAATTGTTTTACCTTCATCAAGAATTCCTTTATAAACAGACCTAAAGCTGCCCATACCAATCTGATTTGCTGAGGAGAACCCATCAATAGCATTGTAAAGGTTTTGGTATGATAGATTTGGAAGTGAATTACTATTTGGCTTTTGTCTATCTTTTTTTTTTTTACCCAACAAAGGAACAGAAAAAAATCCTACGAGCACAGAAATAATAGCTGCTACTAATTTCAATGCAATGGTCAATCTTTTATGTTTAGATTTCTCTAAACCACATGTTGGCAACTGAAGTTCAGGTATGCCACCACAGAGTTTGCTATTTCCAAAAACCGAAACAGCACTAGCATTCTTAAAAACTCCTTTAGTTGGTATTTCACCCTCAAGGTCATTATAAGACACATTCAAATTCTGCACCAATTGTAATTCTACCAAAAATTTAGGAATTTGACCTAACATATTGTTTTGAGATAAATCCAAGACTCTAAGACCCCCTTAAAGAACTCAAAGATGAAGGAATAGGATCTTGGAATAAGTTGCCTCCCAGTTTTAATTGTTCCAATTTTAAACAACTACCTAGAGTACTAGGTATCTCACCTTCCAACATATTCCTAGAAATAAATAATATTTCTAAATTTATAAGTTTTCCGGCTTCAGTAGGAAGGGAACCAACTAGTTGGTTTCTAGACAAATCAAGACCAACTGATAAGGATGTGAGATCCATCAATTGGGGAGGTATGGTGCCACTAAGATTGTTATAAGAAAGATTTATTGTCGTCAAGCTCTGACACTGGCCTAAGCTTGAAGGGATGCTACCGTGAAGAAAATTTTCAAACAAATATAATTGTAACAACTTTTTCAAATTTCCAATAGAGTCTGGAATGTTTATATTTAAAGCCAATGTCACTAGATTTGGAGCTCTCCTCTAGCAGGGGAGATGGTACCGGATAATTGATTGTCCCACATGTGCAGAGTCTGAAAGTTGATAAACGTTCCAAACCAGCTGGAATGATTCCAAATATTTTATTGCTGTTAAGGATCAACGTTTCAAGAGTTATTGAGAAGTTGCAAATGCATCCAGGTAGTAACCCCCCAAAATTGTTATTATTTATATCCAAATGCTTTAATCTAGTTGCATTAGTCACAGAACAGAGGAAGTGTAAATCATGGTGTCCCACACTTCCAATACTGTTGGTTGAAATTCTGAACACAATAAGCCTTTCTAGCTTTTCCAAAGAAGGCACTTCCCGAGTTAGGTTATTGCTCGTGACTTGAAATACTTCCTACTTCGAGGCAGTGAACATAGAAGATGGAATAACTCCAGTTATTTGGTCGAAACTAAGGCTTAAAAATAATAGATTTGGGAGAGTAAAACCAGTCCAAGGGAATACCCCCTTGAACTCTGTTCATTCCTACGTCGGACGCTATGAGTGAGGAGATATTGAAGATTGTGGAAGGTAGTGTACCAGACAACCTATTTTCAATCAACGACAACTCCTCAAGATTCTTCAACGAGCCAACAGAATCTGGAATACTCCCATCTAAATTATTATCGCCCAAGAATAGTTTCTGAATGGATGATAAGTTTCCCAAAGAAGAAGGTATACTTCCTGTCAGATTGTTTGAATCTAAATAGAGAAATTGAATCTTTGGCAAGGGGCTAAGTTCTGAAGGAATTTTTCTCACCAAACGATTATGAGATAGACAGATTTCAACAAGATTAAAGCAACTGGACATATTGGAAGGAATTTCCCACCAATTGAGTTGTTATGAAGAGCTAGTACTTGTAAATCTTCGCAAACTACCAATTTCTGAAGGACTTTCATGGGTGAAGCCATTGTTTTGAAGTTTTAGAACTTTGAGAAAGCTCAAACTTCCAATGTGAGGTGATATTGAGCCTGCAAGTTTAAGGGACTTCAAGTTCAAGATTCTGACTCTCTGCCGGTGCCTGCGACTACATGTAACACCATGCCATTTGCAAAAGTGGATGGATTCATTCCATGAGGCTAAAACATCAAGAGGGTCATGAGTGATCTAGGACTTGAATTCAAGCAAGGATACTGGGTCTGTTTCATTCCCAGGGAATTCAGGGACACGAAAGCCATAGCAGAATTCAAGGACAGAATGCAAAAGGAGAAAAGACCAACACACTCTTATGCATATGTTGGATGGAAAAATGTTTTGAATAGGTAAAAGCCTTTTATTTCTCAATAGGAGTTGGTCTTGAGGTCTGTACTCCGAAGGCATTCAGGCCACTACCATAAATATTATCACTGATTGCGCTTCTAAGTTCTAACAGTGCATTCGGTAGGAATTTAAAATAATAATTTAATAATCATACGTGTTAATGAATTTTATTTATATTGCATGAGTTTAAAAATGTGGGAGTGGGACTAACTTTAATTTGTTATTCTAATTGCAAATAAATAATAATGTTATAATCGCGTTAGTGCACCCAATTATCTGAACTATTTTAATCAATACTATGGTTACATGTGAACAGATACAAGTCAGCCAACACTTATGTAAAAAGAAAAAGTGGAGCGGGACTATATAACTTTGATTTATCACTCTTATTGTGAATAAATGATACTGTAATCACGTTAGAGCGCCCAACTATCTGAAGTATTTTCAATTAATCTTATGTTACATGTGAAAAGATGCAACTTCGCCAACATTTATGTTAAAAAAAATGTGGGAGTGGTACTATATAACTTTAATTTGTTATTCTTATTGTGAATAAACAGCAGTGTAGTGCATGCGCTCAATTATCTGAACAATTTTTAATTAATGTTATGGTTACACGTGAAAACTGAAAAGATGGAAGTTAGCCAATATTCCAAGAATGAAATGTTATTGAATTCCCCTTAAAGCAGACTTTTCCTTTGAAGGATATGCTTACCACGTTCCGAATTTTATCGCTGTGAAGCTGTTTTTGTCTCAGTGTTGATCCATCTTAAAAACTAGGGATTCGCGGGTCGCTGGACTCAGGGGCTCTTGACTAATTCAGGACTGTATGAGCTCCTAAAAAAGCTTGAAAATGAAATTAGTTCTATTTGGGGGATTAGCTCAAGGCTCAAAAAGTTTTCGTGTTTGGGTTTGGAAATTTTATGGGGTCCCGAACTCAACTCGAAATAAATTTTAAAAATTAAAAATTATTAATTTAAGATTTTTCATTATTTCAAAAGAAAAAAATTAAATATGTATTTAAATTAATTAATTTTATAAAGTTACAAAAATGTAAATTCCTAATTTTGCTGGTCTTTTATTTTGATTCTTGGAACCTGTGAATATAATTTAATGGCATGCGTGAATCGAAATATTTTTTAACATGCTTCCATCGTTTTTAACTAGTTTCGTTTAGTCATGATTTCCAAGCTAAGTATCCAATCCTATTGGGGGTTGAAGAATCAATCAATATAATTTTAAGCCTTTATCCAAACTATTTTATACAATTTGGCATAACATGATAGTATAGTTAGATAACGAAAATTTTATTAAAAAAATTTTAGGACAAATCAGGATCCCACCTTAGCCTTTTAATTCAAATAAAATTTTATATTTAATCCCAACAATCAAACCATTGAATGGGCATTTTTTAATGATTTGCATATGTTGAACGTCCCTCATCTTTTTTAGTTTTGTACATCGAATCTTGATCTTACTTTATAACTTTATGTGTTCGTCTTTCTATTGATAAAATATTATAGGGTCTCAATTGCATCCCAACCTAGTCCAATCAAACCAAAAATTCAAGGCCCTTAAATAACAATATCCACAATGTGAAAATTAAACATAGTAATGATATATGATTACAAAATTTATGATCTAGATGACTTGACATTTGGCATGTCTTTTACTTATTGGTATTATGAAATTATCTCATTTCTCTACCTACTAAATGAAAACTTTTAATTAGTAACATATCAAAATTTAAAGTTCAATACATATACATAGAGAGAGAGAGAGTCATTCTAAAGTAATGACATAAATAAAATGAGGATAATACTAAAAAAACAAGAATACACAACTTTTAATACATTGAAATTTTTTTTTTCTTATAGTACATTGAATTATGTGTTTTTTCTTTTTATTTCAATATCACTCTCACTTTATTCAAATCAGAATTTCTCATTAGAATATTATTTTATATAGAGAGACAGTAATTTTATAATAAGAAAATCGTTTACTATATTAAACTAAGAAATTTCCTTACTATAAAATTATTCTATATCTATATATACATATACATACATACATATATATATGAGTCCAGTTTGAAAATATTGTACATTATTAAAGCCTAGATGAGTTTATTACATTGTACACTACTTTCTTTTTTGTTGTTTTACATTTTCTATGATATAAAAGTCTATTTACGACATACTCATCACAGACGTTAAAACAATCCCAAATTCTAGGAATATTTTTGAATATTTTTGTATATACACACACGATTAGACTTAGGTGGCGTTTATTTTTTAACTTAATAACTTAAAGTGACTTAACTTAATTAATTAAGTTAATTAGAGGTGTTTGTTTTTATAACTTAATAGGACTTTTCAGATAATTTTGACTTAATAAAAGAAGCCAATTTTTTTAGCTTTTTGCTGAATAGAAGAATCTGAATTAAGTCAATTAATTTCTAATGTCAAAAATATCCCTATTTTATAATTTATTTTTCATACATATTCCAAAACTCACCCATAGACGTTTATCCTACATAATCTCATCTTTACATGAGACAACTTCGAGATGAAATAACAAATCAACTATTTCAATCATTTTGTTAGTTTTTTTTCTTATATTATGTACTATTATTGAGAATTAGTGATAAAATTTAAAATTTATGGTATTTTATATATTATAATTCTAAAATCATTATGTATTCACTTGAATATAATTTTACTTATAAATATTAAAATATTATGGTATTTAGTGTATTATTTATTTGATATTTAAATTTAATAAGGGTATAAATATAAAAATATATATTTTTAGATTTTTAAGTTTAAAAAACAAATAACTTAATACTTATTTTCAGAGATTCAGATAAAAAAAATAAACACATTATTCAGATTCAGACATTCAGATCTATTCAGAATTCAGACTAATTTAGATCTATTCAGATTTTAGACGAAAAAACAAACGTCACCTTAGTTTAGTTAGCAAGACTACGAAGTCTATCTGAACTTTGATTATATTGCATTTATTATTTTTCAGTCAAAAAGTACGCAAATTTGCCTGTCAAAAACTTACGACGAAAAGATATCCATTTCAAAGTCTGTACATGACCGTTGCGTTGACAAAGCGACGATGATTCAAAGTATACAACGTGTTCAAGGATATTCCCGTCCAAGCAAGATAGGCGCAAAGAAATTAAATCATTAATTCTCCGTGCACATAAATGTGAACATCTCTTGGTGATCATAGACTCCTAATGACTAGTGTGTGGCATTTGTAAAGATAAATATGGTGATTACTTTTAATGAAAAACGACAGAAATTTGTGACACTACACCATCAAATTATAGTAATCATGCATGTAACATTCATAATTTAGACATATGTGTGTGTGTGTAAATCAGATGTTCTTGTATAATAATTCGGCCGATGGTCTCACTCTTTTAATTGCTGAAAATTCTCCAATTAATCTCACCAACCTTGTGTGATTTCTCAGTATATATATAGATTAGACAAGTCCAATTGAAACATTGAACTATATAATACTACAAGACACTAATTTCGTCTCAGTTTCCCGAAATCTAGTATATGTTTTCGTTAGTGATTTTTTTTTTCCCGAATGCAGCACCAAAACAATTCTAAAACGTGGAACGTGGATTATTGAGGATTGCCAGCGACATAAAAGCTTTGAAGGAGCTTTTAGCACAAATTTATTGCAAGTGTAATCGTTGTAGGAAAATGTTAGAATGAGTGTTCGATCAATTGTCTCAAAGAACAAGTTCAACAGCAACACCAGCATCCAACAGTCCACATGTGAAGATGACTTGGCACATGATCAGATCTACCTGATGAGCTCAAGGGAACAATAACACAAATGGATTTCTGTCACCTATGTAGTAAAGCGCCGATAGATCTCAGAGCATAGCCATCAGATCTTTGTTACAGCTATGGAGTTGTGCTGAGATTACTTGATGAAAAAATTAGACACCTTGTATATGAACATTAATAGTGATGAATTAATAGTATGCTTAGGATCTATTGGTGATGTTTCGGATTAGTAAGTGAAAGGTCAAGATTTGCTTTGGATTCAAGTAAGTAGACCCATCCATAATGAACTTTTTTGTTTTCTAAATGTTTTTCAAATTATGTTTTCTTTAATTAAGTTTTGTATTTTGTTTGTGTAACTAAATAAATGTTTAAATAATCTTTGTCAAATTTAAACAAGTTTGAATTAAAAACTTGTGTTTTAAGAGTGTGAGCTATACAAGGACCACCTCTTGAGGGACAATGTGCTTCGAAGTGCCACGCACGGATCACTATATGAGATTCAAGTTTATATTTTATGAATCTAATTTAAATGTTTTTGCTCAATGTTGATAGTTTTTTTTTAACATGATATGTTCTGTTCTAGCCGTGTCTCTGGGAGAAACGGATGACTTTCACAAGTGAAATTTTATTCTGTTGTGCAAATTATATGATTTGATTTATGTCGGGGTCACCACGGGTGCAGGTGATACTATTTAACATGAGGCTTCTATATGATAAGTCATGATATAATATATGATCCGATTTATTTTGACATGCTGTATGTTTTTTTTCGATGTGTTTTAATATGATAAATGTATTCTGGATTTTAAATTTAGTTTGAACTATTCAGTTTGAACTTATTTTAAGCAAAATAATGCTCAGCAGGTTTCTATACAAAGGTTCATGTGTTTATTCTGAACTTGAGGTTAAATTAAATATTTGAAAATGTTAAGTAAAGATACCGTTCTATTTGTTATGCATGCTTCTACTTACTGAGTATGACAGCTCACTTTTTTGTCAATTTTATTTTTTAGAGGAAAGCAAGTAAAAGCTGAATCCTGGAAGTCTGATGTGAAGCTCTACTTTTGTTTGTTGTGTATTGTTTGAAAACTTCTATGTTTGATTATTTGTATAACTACTGTGTATCAGTGGAGATGAACCTCCTGTGTCAGCTATTTGTTAAATGTTGAGTATCAATAGAGATAAACTCCTGTTTTGGTTTATTAGTTAAAATTTGTGTATTAGAAAAAAAAATTCTTGTGTTAGTTTATTTACTGTATGTCCAGGAAATTTCTTAAAGTTAGTTTTACTTCCGCTATGAAATTGATTTTGTCTTCATGGGACTTCTAGGCTTAATTAAATTTTCAGGATGACAATAATATTAGGTAATAGAAAATTAGATGACGAGCGGCTCAATATTCGTACGGGATGTTTCACAATGACTAAGAGTTTTTTTCCCCTCATCAAATGCATTTTATTAACGAGCCTCAATTGCCAGTGATTAACTAAAAGACAATTTTTTTAAAAGATATTTTATTAACTCCAACTGCCCATTTTTTTTTTTCATCTCACTTTCTTCTAAAACATCTTTTTCTTTCTCTATTTTTCCTTTTTCACTCATTTTCTTTGACAAATTCACAATAACTCTATTCTAAGCTCAAAGTTTCAACAACAATGGTGTATATAAAAAAATAAAAATAACCTATGGATATATAAACAATTTTTTTGTTTAAGTTATTGGAACCGATTTATGAGGATATTAAATTTCATATGCAAGGAATCTAATTTAGATTCTTCAGAGTTGATTTTTATAGTGAAATTGATTTTTATAGTGAAATCTTGATTTAGCTTTATATTTTCTTGTCTTTTTCTATAATGTTGTTTTTGTTATTAAGAGAATTTTAACTTTATTTTTTTCCAAATAAATCAAGGTTTTGTAATGATCATATGTTCATGAGATTGGAGAAGAAAGAAATTAGCTGCCCAGAATATTTTAAATAAAAAAAACGAAATGAAAGCAACGTAGGAAGGTCAAGAGTTTACCGAGATTGGGAAAGTTTCATCCAATTCAAAAATTGAAGGGAATAATAGAGCATTTTATGCTATAAAAAAAATAAAATAAATCTAGCTATTAGACGAAATTATGACACATGTCATAAGATCTTACAAAGCTGAGGAAAAGCTCAGCCAAGTATGGATCCAAATACTTTTTCATTAGTCAAAAAAGTAGCAGTAAAAAAATGTTAAAAGATTTTTTATCTTTTATGGCGGACCAATTAAACAAGTAATCCAATAATCACGTTAGAGCGCCAATAAGATAACAATCTTGCATCACGAAGGTCACAATAAACGAGATTGGCCATTATATTGAATATTAATCAATCCTAGTTGTTTGATACCTTTTTATCATTAAGGGTGGGAAAATATAAGATGATGAATTTTACATTGGAAAGCGTTTTAACGATTTGATAAATTTCAATACGCTCTCCCGGAAGAAAAAAAAAACAACAACAATGGGTGGGTAATAGCTGCAAATCTCGGAACAGGGGATCCCTAAATTACTCTTTCGAAATATTTTTTGTGTTTTGAAATAAGAAATATTTCATTAAAGCCATGAACGGCAGAACTATAAACTCAGAAAATTAATTCAGAATTATAAACCAACTAAGGTCCAATTATTGGGCTCCAATTAACACAAAGTTGCAAGATCGATATACAACAATATGACTTAGTAATCCACCGGCAAAACATAGTCTTACTGAAATTCAAGAGGAAGCTTGCGGCTCCTCAAATATTCATGGCAACAATATTATCCAAAAATGAAAATTCACTCACAAGAGGTCCTAATATAAAGTTGGGATGTAGATGTGGCAGTTAAGACTATTATTGTTATGGAATTATCTCGTTAACAGTTTCATAAAAAGTCAATTATTATCTAATACATGAAAATCATTGATAGCTAATACATCAATTGTGATTCAAATAATGTACAATGGCTTGACTAAAGAAATAACTTGCAAATCCTCTCTCTAAAGCTATCAAATTCCCTCCTGAAGAATGCCCTGTCGATCAGCTTATGTAACTGATTTCGTTTATTCTAACAGAGAAATCCAACTCACCAGTTGCTCCCGCTCTTTCTAACAGAAATAACGAGCCCTTTGACTTAGTCAGAATAAGTGACTGCCGCGTATCTCACGTGCGAGGACTCAAGTTGAAACTCAAAACTTCAGCTGGACCTGATTGTTTAAAGCCCAGAACTCCAATGCCCAAAACCATATTTGCAGAAATTTCTGCTCCTCGATTTACCAGTGCTCACTGCTCATGTGCTTCAGTATGGTTCATAGAGAATCTTCTTTCGCCGACTATTCAAATATTTAATTGGAAATTTGTTTATTTATGCACTCTGGCTTACAGGAAAGGATGGATTAAGATGTAATTGCTGGGAACACAAAAATGGTTAGCGGTAATAGGCCAAAGAATTTGGTTGAATTGAATAAACGAGCTTCCTTAATCACCGAATATCAAATTTAATGTTGGCCCGCGTCGTAACAACTGCGAGATATGTTGGCCTATACTGTAAACATCCACATTTAATTACCATCAAGCTCAAATTTTAACTAGAGTTAATTGTAATCGGGACAGAAAGTGGAGAAAAAATTCAGTCATATCAGATCAACATTTAGACTAGGCACAAATAACAGAATATTCGTTTCAATACAATACCAAACTAGGAGAGAACACCGGGAAGCTAATTGATCATAGTCATTCTTAAACAAATCAAATATACTATAACCTTCAATACAAAACTCTGAAAATTATTTATTTGAAACAGATTGAATGTATTTGTAAAACTCGACTACACATAATTTGGTTAAATGTTGTGCCTCTGCCATGTAGAAACACAGCCCCGGAAAATGTTGTGCGCGGAATGTAGAAACAAGTGCACCAAATAATTACAGAAAAATAAAAGACACCGAAATTTAACGTGGTTCAGCAATTATGCCTACGTCCACGGGAGCAAGAGAAAAAATAATTGTATTACTAACAATTATTTGAGTACAATATTTGAGTAACAAATCTCACTCTCCATAACCCAAATACACCCAGTACTCTCACATACACTTGAAAAGAAATACCTCTCAATTGCTCACACTCTCCGATTGCTCTCTCTCAACAATTCACTTGAATTGCTCTAAGCTTTGAAATGCTTCTCACAAATGTTTTTGGGATGCTCCAGCTCTTGATTTGCACTTCTATTTATAGCAAAATAATGGTTAAGAAAATCAACAATTTCAGCCCTTAAATTGTGGCTTCAATTTGTCAATCAACTTTTGTCAATCTCAAGTGTCAAAAGTTGTGGGCTATTGTTTTCATTTTTTTCAATTTGCTACCAAAAGTCTTCAAATTGCTAGCACCAAATTCGGTGCTGACTTTTCAACAGAAAATAGTCTCCTCCAATCAATTGACCATCTTCCTTATCTAAGATCAGATGATCAGATCTTGCTTTCCTCTGATTGATGAAGTATTTAATTAACTGTACTATTCCCCCGTGATTGGTAAAAGTGTAAAAGAAAAATAATAAGAAGAAGAAGAAGAAACAACATAAATTTACATCACCTTAGTAAAAGCTTAAGGACAAATTGCATCATCCTATTATCTCTTTGCATGTTGGGTGCTCTTCTAGGTCCCGAAAGAATGTTCTTGATTGATTTTAATTCATTGAAAACACTAGTCACGTTCATTCGATTCATTCGATCTTGCGGTGAATCCATTGAACAAGCAACTCCAATTCTTAACATAGAAATAGGACATTCAATGATGTTATTTATTACTTGCTTCTGCCTTTGACTGCCAATAATAGCCAAATTTTCATCATCATTTAAAAGTGTTAAATCCACAATATTCGATCAGGCAAAGCCATTCTCGAAAAGTTATGTAGATTCATATCACCCTCAAACATAATGTTTGACTGTGCTTTTCTTATCAGCAGTATCCCAAAACTATAAATATCTCCATTTGTTGACAGCTCACTTGCAAGACCATCCTCTATGAAACAAAAAGTTTTATATGAAATAGTATAAGAGTTTATTTTTAAAAAAAAAATTGGAGTATTGCAAACATAAAATGTTGAAAATTTTGTTTGAAAAGTTAGAGTACAATATTTGTTAGAGAAGACCATTTTTGTAATGCTTTAGAAGTCAAACTAAGATAAATATAAAAGATATTACCTGGAGCAATAATAATATAGTGAAGAGAACCTTTGACACCGATAGAGCTTGTTTGTGTGTGAGTGGGTAGAAGGAACCTTGCTAACCCAAAGTCACCTATATGTGCAGTCATTTCATTATCAATAAGAACATTGCAAGGTTTCAAGCCACAATGTGCTATCGGAAGTCGACAACCATGTTGTAAATAGTTTAATGCACAGACTATATCAATGGCGATACTTAGTTTGTGAAGCAAATTGAAACTCCTTGGTGCCTCGTTTATTTTATCTTCTCTAGTGACTGGATACAACCAGTCCTCTAAGCTTCCATCTTGCATGAGCTCATATACAAGGGCCTTGGAGTCATTACCTCAATAACCTACTCCTAAAAATGTAGTGAGAACCTTTACAAGACTTCAATGTCTGATGTTCTTTAATGCATTGCACTCAGCCATGAAACTCTTGGAAGCTCTATGGTGAAAATTAAAAACCTTCATTGCAACAGTTGTTCTAGCCTTGTCAAGAATTCCTTTATAAATAGCCCAAAGCTACCTACACCAATCTGATTTGCTAGGGTGAACCCATGCGTAGCATTGTAAAGATTTTGATACGACAGGTTTGGGAGTGAATATATTGAACTACTGGGAATTTTTTTGTCTTTTCTTTTCTGTACCCAACAAAGAAACAGGAAAACTAGAGCCAAAGAAATTAAGTCCCACGAGCACAGAAACAATAGCTATTACTAATTTCACTACAAAGGTTAATCTCTTCTGTTTAGATTTCTTTGAATCACACGTTGGCAGCTGGAATTCAGGTATACCACCACAAAGCTTATTATTTCTCAACACTGAAATAGCGCTTATATTTTTAAAGATTCCTTCAGTTGGCACCATGCCCTCAAGGTCATTGTAATATAGATTTAGATTCTGCATCAATTGTAATCCAACCAAAAATTTAGGAATTTTGGTAGAAAGGTTATTTTGAGATAAATCCAAGACTCTAAGATCTCTTAAGGAACTTAAAGACAAAGGAATAGAACCGTGGAAGAAGTTGGCTCGCATCTCCAATTGTTCCAATCTTAAACAACTGCCAAGAGTACTAGGACTCTTCCCTTGTAACATGTTTCTAGATATATTCTGGATTTTTAAGATTTCCAACTTTAGTAGGAAAGGAACCACTCGGTTGGTTTCTAGAAAAATCAAGACCAATCGATAAGGATATGAGACCCATCAATTGGGGAGGTATAATACCTCTAAGATTGTTGTTAGAAAGATTAATTATTGTCAACCTCTCACATGGCCTAGGCTTGAAGGGATGCTACCCTTTATAAAATTATCAAAAAAATATAGTTGTAACAACTTTTTTAAACTTCGAATAGAGGCTGGAATATTTCGTAATAATCTGTTTGTATTTAAGGCCAATGACTTAAATTTTGGAGCTCTCCTATGACAAAGGGGATGGTACCTGATAATTAGTTGTCCCACACATGCAAAGTATGCAAATTGACACACTTTCAATCTCAACTGGAATGCTTCCAAATATTTTACTGCTCTTAAGGAGCAACCATTCAAGAGTTGTTGAGACGTTGCTGATGTATTCCGGTAGTAACCCTCCGAAATTGTTGTCATTTGTATGCAACCATATTAACCTTGTTGCGTTAGTCAAAGAGTAGACGAAGCTTAAATCATGGTGTCCCCAACCCCCAAGACTGCTGGATGTAATTGTGAAATACTGAAGTCTTTGTAGCTTTTGCAAAGAAGGCACTTCCCCTTTTAGTTTATTTTCATTGACTTGAAATGATGCCAATTTTGAGGCATTAGATATTGATGGTGGAATAACTCCACTAATTTGTTTAAAACCAACGCCAAAATTTTTGAGATTTGGAAGAGTAAAACCAAATTCTAGCAATCTCTTGAATTTGGTTCAATTCCACTTCAAAAGTTACGATGGAAGAGATATTGAGGATTGAGGAGGCAATAATACCAGACAAGTTACTGGCAGCCAATGACAGGAACTCAAGATTCTTGAACCACCCAAAAGAATCAGGAATAGTCCCATCCAAATTATAATAGGCCAAAGAAATTGTACGAACCGATGATAAGTTTCCCAAAGAAGAAGGTATACTTCCTGTCAGATGGTTAGAATAGAGAATTTCAATCTTTGGCAAGGAGGAAAAGTCTTATGGAATTTTCTCCACCAAAGTGATTATTGTAAAGATGGATTTGAATCAGATTTGGGCAACGGGATATATTGGTAGGAATTTCCGCACTAATTGAGTTGTTATTAAGAGCTAGTTCTTGCAATCTTCACAAACGATCAATTTCTAAAGGGATTTCATGGGTGAAGCTGTTGTTTTGAAGATTTAGTACTTTAAGAAAGCTCAAATTTCCAATGTGAGGTGATTATAGCCTGTAAGTTTAAGGGACTCCAAGTCTAAGATTGTGACTCTCCGCTGGTGCCTACGACTACAAGTAAGACACATACCATTTGCCGAAGACAACAAGAGGGTCATCAGTGATCTTGGATTTGAATTAAAGCAAGGCTACTCGGAATTTCTCGTTCCCAGTCCCGAAAAGTGAAGAAACCACAGAATTCATCAGGAACGACAGGCAAGCTAAAGCAGAATACGAGGACAGTAACGCACACAGCCAAAAGCGAATAAGACAATCTTATGCCAATATCGAATGGCAAAATTTTCTCTGTCAATAGCTACTGTATGGTACAATGAGTATGCCAAAATTTGAGGTTCAAGAGTCAAGAATATATATGTTCACTCAGCAGCGCCCTATTCTGATATTATCATGTACGTCTCCTATAGCGAAGTGCCGGCCATAAGACCCTTCTTGCAGAACCTTCAGTAATTCGTTATTTTTTAGGTCGTAGACCAAATTTAGTTTGTCCATTGATCGTGAAGTGCCGGGCATGACGTGAGTGATATTATTAAAACTTGGGTCTTAATGAAATGTCTATGTTTCTTCTTCTTCTTTTACGTTTTACGTAGACAGCAGAGATAACATATGCACCGTAATTTATTTAATTAAGTATATGATGTTATTTTTAATTTCGTCGTTATTTTTTTAAAGTCATCAGATTTGTTACAAATTGTGGCGGATAATTAGACACAGTTAATAAATTGATCGTACTCGAATAATTTAAATTTGTCCGGCACAAAATCGAAACAATTCCGATTAGCTTTGCTTTACCTTGCTAGGGCACCCTATCTACCAAAAAAAAAAAAAAAGCAAGCCACTAATTATTTCATTCACACTTCTGTTTAAATTATTTTGCTGAATTCGCATAATATAACTAAAAATATTTCTGAAATATTGCATGTAAGCCAATAATGTGCAAACAGATTCAAACTTATCAAACAAATTCCATATAATACATAAGCTTGGTCAGATTTATTCATCATGGCCAATTTCGTAAGATTCATAAGTCTATACCAAATTCATAAAACAAAATTTCATGGCCCAAGTATAATTGTGATATAGCTAAACCCTGACCAAAAATAATGAAATAAATAAAATAAACTAATAAAGTATAAAAGACCGTTAGATTCATGAGCAATTCAGCTGAACAATGGTTCACAATTTCAATTATAAAGCCAATATTTGAATCGTGGAGCCAAATCGCATGCATTTATCCAAACAAGGACACAATTTCAATTAAAAACATTAGAGACAATAGGACGATATCAGATTTATTCATACGTCAAATTTCATAAATTGCAGGAAAAATTCATATGGCTTTTGGATGAGCAGATTACAGCAAAAAATATATAAATCACCATAATCTTTAATGGAAAATCACGAATTCTAATTATGGCTTTGATACTAATTGTTGGAATTTTTACAATTCCCAGAAAATAAATAAACCCTAATTTAAATGAACTTTAATCCCTAAGAACATAAAATATCATGATTTTCACATCATCATAATTAAGAGAAAACATACCTTGATCCATAGCAATTTTTGTTGATTAAATCTCACTGCTAAGAATTAAAGATTAGCAAAATTGATTTATCTCTCGTGATCCCTTAGGAGTGACTCACTTTTTTTATACATATAAAACTAACGTGACATCTATTTTATATTGGGTGGAGAGAGGACCAATTTTAATAAAATCTTAATTCCCACTTTCCATCAAAATGGGCAGTTAGTTTTTCTCAATTAACCAATAAGATTTCAGGCCATAATTTATTTTATTATTTTAAATCCTAAATTATTACTAATTTAATAATGTGGCACGTGGACCACTATAAAATATTCCAACAATAGATATAACAACAGTACCTCATGAGGCATGAGAGCTTTAGGAATCACTCTATGCAACAAACAAAACATTAACAGAGACATCTTGTAATTCTTTCGTGTATTTTATATGCAAAATAAAATAGTAATATCAAAAGAAAGAAAAGAAAAAAGAAATACTCAAGAAACACAGTTGGTGAGGTCAGGTCTTAGTTAACCTACATTTCCTTCTCCATAAACCAAATCAATCTTACCCAGCTTTCCAATTTAAATTTATTTAGTTTTCCATTGATGGAAGAGCAATTTCACAGCCACAACAAGGTTCTTAAAATTTTTATTATACCGATTTAATGCTTAATCATTTTACTATTATAAGCTGTCGTGTTGGTAGCATATAGGTTACAAAAGAGGAACTAATATCTGGAAATGATAGCAGAAAGTACTATTACAATCTGATGTTCTCGTTGGAAAAAAAAAATGAGATTATCATCACTGTGGTATTTTCATCTTATCTTGATCTATTTGGAGTTTGGAAGTATATCAAATTTGCTTTTAGAATATATTTTTTAAAACTCAGCTTTAATTTGTTGTTCTATTAATTTTGTCTGGTTAAACAAGTTGGTGTTGGGGAAGAGAAAAACTAGCCAAACAATAACCATTGCTCATCTACATCTGCATCTCCATCTTTTCCTTTTTATTTTCTTCTTTTAATTCCATTAATTCTCACTTTTCCATTAATTCTCACTTTTTCTTCCTGATAAGACTTCTCCATCTCTTTCAAATATTTCTGTTTATCTGGATGGTAACACAGCTGATGGATCTTAGGCATCATAGAATTAGAATTAGCGATGTTTGATTTTTTTCTTCTAATCCTTGAATTTTAAATTGGGTTTGGGAGTTCCAATGATCGTGACAGCTTGTAATTTTCAATACTTATGCAGCATGGTGCCATGGCTTTGAAAAGTCTGGTAGTATAAATTCTCTTCCTTTTGTGGGACGTACCTTTAAAAATTTTGAACTCATCAGAGCACGTAATGATAGTAAGCCTTCGTCGGCAATAGTATTTTCAATCTCATATATTAAGACAATTATTAGCTTTTACACATAGAAAGAGATGTACATATCGATTCCAAATTTGTTAACTACATGCAGAATTTGAAGTTTGTTTGCCTCTAAAACTTAAACGAGCTGAGTCCATAACATAATCTTGCTTGATGTTCTCGTCTTGAAATGATTATTATTGATGGTATAATTTTCTTTAAACTTTCATGTGGCAAATTTTAATTTATTAATGGTTTTTTGTTACTTACAATATCCTGTTGTTTATAACTTGCAGCCATGTTTACATGGAGATCGGGGCTGTGGTAGCTGGAGACAAGATTGATGTAGCAACAATAATTCCAGAGCAATACACTAGCTTAAAGAAGATGTTGCAGGATGTCAAGGAGGTTTACTTTGACAAGCCTTATAAGACATGCTAAGGAAGCGAGAGTTTATGTCATGTTACCATGGCTCATAAACTCGTTGCATGTTTGATTGACTGGATGTGTTTGAGCTTTGAAAATCATACCGTTGAGATAGTGTTTGATCTTGATTATGTTGAATGCTTCTATTGATGAGTTGAATACATGATATTATTGAAACAGATGCAAAGATTTCTAAAGTAGAAGATGAAGAATAAACTATGCTTTGGTGATTTATTTACTGGCAAAAGCCTCCTTTATAGCTGTTGCTGCCGTTCAGATTATTAACGTTTATTTGCAACGATTATAATGGAAACTTCATTTGATTTTTAAGAGATTTTTTTATAAGCAATGTCAATTACTTCACATTGATGGGTATTTTGGTCTTTTTAGATGTTGTGTGATTCCAGCCAAACTTATTATCCATCAGTTCTCAAAGTTTGTATCTATTAATTTATTATTTTGATGGGAAGGGTATTTTAGTAATTTCAAGAGTCCACTAATGGTCGATCTAATTGGTAATTAACGACAACGGTAGTGTCTGTAATTAAATCAATACATTCTATTTAAGTATTAATACACAAAACCTCAGCCAAGGTCCATAAAAATTATCCTATTTTTCATATCATGACACATGTGTATCTCACGTGTGAGGACTTATTAGATTAAACTCAAAACTTGAGGCGGACCTAATTGTTTAAAACAAAAAACTCCTAGGACCAAAACGATATTTGCATAAATTTAGGCCCTCCGATTCCTTAGTGTGCAGGTACTCCAGTTTGCTTTTTACATAATTTTCAGTTTGAACGAGTGTTTTTCCCTTATTTTCACAATTAATTCTATTAATTATTAAAAAAAATGAAAAAATTAAATAATTAATTAAAAATATAGTAAAAATATAAATGATAAATATGACATCCATTAGGGATGAAACATATCTTCTCCCTAATCTAATTAACAACATTCTTAGAGTTTCCATATGTCACGGGCCGCTAAAATCACCCGCAATCAAAGGCTAAGTCTACGCGCGCAGGCTCACTCCATAAAAATGTAGAGTGCGCTTAGCAAGGTCCAGCCCAAATTCTAAAATTCTTTACAAATTATAAATATCCTAAAATTCTCTGAAACTTAGCATTTAAGCCCTTAGATATTTACGCAAGTTGCTAGGTGGTTCTAAAACCCTCCATCCAAACCTATAAATAGGCCACCACCCTTGCCATTTTACACACAACACACCACAATTCCAGCACACACAGCTCACAACACATACACAAGCTCTCAGGCTCTCTTGTAAATTATTCTTGTAAATTGAAGAATAAAGTTTTATAGTTTGGCGCGTTGTTTCTTTTCGCTTCTCTCTAGCTTTTCAAAGATTCTTAACGCTTAGCTAGTTGGTTCAAAGCGTTAAGCTTACTTAACGACTTACTTACTAGAAGTCGACTAAGTGACGCACGGGTTTGCTGCACAAAATATTCATCTCGGGACACATAGGTGTCAAAGATTATCGTCCTTTCCTTCCGTCAACAAAGTTATTGGATGCTTTTTCATGAAGTAGCTGTGTTGTTGCTTTTTACAAATGGCAGACATAAATTTGTTTTTTCTCACAGCTTAAATTATAAAATATTGATAATAATTACGCCTAAGTCTTTCTTTTTATAAAATATTACTGGGTCCGATTCCATCCTGTCTATTAAATCAATAAAGGAGATTTTTACTTATTTTCTTTTAAACAAAAAGAAAAAAATTAACGGCCCCAAAATATGAAAACTTCACTTCAACAATTTATTTCCAATAAAAAAAAAAATCCTTATTCAAAACGTTTTACATTATGTGATTGCTGTATAACGCTAAAGATGGTTCCTAAGTTAAACTTTAATTGCATGTGATTTTATCGACAACTTAAATATTATGATAGAGAAAAAGGCAATTATTTTCAGCAATCACCAAGCGATGTCTCAAATGCCATATGCTGTAGTCTGCCTGAAGTTCGACACAGTGATGAGGAAATCGACGCGGTTCATGACTATAATCCATTCCCCAAACAAAAAATTGATGATGTTTCATGATTCATGACCCAAAAAAATGACCTTGACGACAACGTATTGGTGGGAAATAAATGTTTATTTCTTTTTTTTTTTATTAATGAACCTTAAAATACAAGACCTAGTATATTAAAACTAAGAAAAAGTGCAAATTGAGGGGACATAACAAATCTTATCCTATAAAATAATCCTGAAGTTAAAAGAACGAAGAAAATGCTTAAGAAAAAAAGCAACAATAATTGCCAAAGCAGTGAGGTAACTCAACAGAACTGATAAACAATAAACTATTACTATTATTGGATAAAAGCTTCGAGATAGCTTAAATAAATGTTTAATGGCAGGAGTAAAGAAATGTGAACGCATCGGTGACCATAGACTTATAATTTTGGATTTTTAGTAATATACTCTTGGTTGACCTTTGCCGTTGACAGGGATGACTTCATTCAAAATTTTTCATGAAATACGCAAGTGTTTCTTCTTCTTCTACATAGCAATATGCAAGTGTCTATTCTGCTAGCTGAGAACCCTCAGTTGGCCAGAGCAATGTATGGGTATGTATCTTGTCAGTTCAATCTATATTACTTGACATTAACAACCATTTTCAGAGAAATTAACTTTTCACTCTAGTCTAGCTTACCAAATGGCTACAAAGTCCTATTTATACAATAGAACAAATGATTACCTAAAAAAATTATGCAACCATAATTTATGATAATTTTCAATACTTATATGTCTTACGTGCATAATATGATCTTGACTTTTTGTCCTATGTGTATGGATAAAAATCTTGATTCTTTCCAGATGTGCATGCTAGAGTGAATGGGTGATCTTAATTCTCTCTCTCGATATATATATATATATATATATATATATATGAAATTAATTAATTCATTTTATACATATAATTCTTAATACTTTAAACCTGGACAAATTTACATCACATATTAGTTTGAGTAATGCTACACAACTCAAATTTTTTATATTAAAATATTATTACAAATGACATGGTAATTATCAATTGATTCATAAGATAATATAATTAATTCACTTAAATTTTATAAAATATCATTAACCACCTATTAATGAATAATATATCTTTTGGGATAATAAAAAATATAGGATATCTATTTATGTCATATCTCCATGTCATAATAAGGTCATCGATTGAGAATGGCCTCCGTATGATTCCGCTCATATCCTGTTGTCAATTCTTCCTAATTTATGCAGAGCATATTCCTCCAGTGGCAGATTTAAGGCTGAGAGATCATAGGTTAAAAAAAAAACTTTCTATCGGTTATGATCCACTCTGTGCACGTGCTCATCACGTCTTATTTAAGCAGTTTCTGGAATGTCGTGACACAATCCTTACTCAGAAATGCCATGTCAGTCGTATATTAAACGACTAAGTAATTTGATTTCCATCACTAAAGCGACTTGTCTGTCGCTTTAGTCCTTTGATTAGGGCTCAAGCAAGGTTTGTATAGCAGGATTGTTGAGGGCCCTTGGGTCCCCAAAGACACATGTCAAAACCAGATTGGTGGGGGCTCTCCTTACATTTTATTGCAATTCAAATGTTTAAAGTCCTTTGCATTTCGTTTATATGACATGTGGCACTTTTTCATTTAAGGGCCCCTTCGACTCAAGGACTGCAAGGCCCCTCCCCACGCAGTGTGTTTTGGCCTTCCTGACATTTGGTAGGAGAGTCAGGCACCTTTCGAGCTTCCTAACAATGCAATTATGGCGAAGTAGCTTCTGAATCATCATAGGGCGTCCTGGGCAAGCTTTGAAGTTCCTCTCTTGCTCTATTCCCTTGATATCTTACTCTTACCCCGTGGATCGTATTCTTTCTACGGGAACTTTTGCGGAACCTAGGGACCTTTCTGGAGCCTAGAGATCCTACTTGCCGAATGCTTCCCTCATATATCCTTCTCATCATTAACACGTGTCCTTCAATCATTGGCCAAAAATTAACCATCAACAGGCTAGTGTCTCCAGATTAAATTGTTATAACGTTATGCTTTGATAAAATGTTATGGCCCAAGCACAATCTTATCAAAAACGACAAAGTTCAACAAAAAATTTCAGAGAAGTTAAATTGAAAGGGAATGGAAATACACACAAAATTACACATAATCTGATAAAATGCTGACACTTTGGGCAGACTCCCAAAAAATACTCTCTTCCAATTAAGAAACCATCTTGCGTAACTAAGATCAAATTTTACTTTCTTCTGCTTCATGAAGTGTTTAACTGCCTTGTCCTATGATTAGTAACAATGTAAAGTTACCGTAAAAGTATAGTAAGATAAAGCATTTTATCAAAAGATACGTCATTTGGGTAAAAGTAGAATGAGAACATGTATATCATTTAATTACCTCTTTGTATGTTCGTCATAGATCTAGTTCAAGAAGAGTCTTCTTGGTTGAGTATAATTCGTGGACAACATTAGTCATGCTCATCCGATCTTGTGGCGAGTCCATTGAACAAGCAACTCCAATTCTTGCCATAGACTTGAGGCATTCTATTCTACTATTGATTCTTGCTTTCCTTTGCCTTGGGATACCAATACCAGCTAAATCGTCATCACTATTTAGAAGTGTTGAATCTATAATGTCCATCACAAGATCAGGCAAAGCTGCTCTTGTAAACTTATGCAGATTCATATCACTCTCAAACATATCATCTGTTGGGCTTTTACTTGTCACTAATTCTAGTAACAATATTCCATAGCTGTAAACATCTCCATATATAGACAATTTACTTGTTAAGCCATACTCTGCCAATCAAAAAGTTTACATAAAATATTATATGATTTTTTAAAAGAAATTAAGAGTGCTTGCAAATATAAAATTGTTGAAAATTTTGCTTGAAAAGTTACAACAAAATCTTCCCTGAAAGGCTACATTTTTTTTTTTTTTTATTTCTTTGGAGGTCAAATTGTGATCAATACAAAAGATGATACCTGGAGCAATATAGCCAATAGAACCTTTGATACCGGTAGAACTTGTTTGCATATGAGTGGATGGTGAAAGTAATCTTGCTAAGCCAAAGTCAGCTACATGTGCAGTCATTTCATCATCAAGAAGAATGTTGCTAGGTTTCAGGTCACAATGTGCTATTGAAGGTTGACAATCATGGTGCAAATAGTTCAGGGCACATGCTACATCCATGGCGATATTTAATCTCTGAAGCAAATTTAAACTCCTTGGTGCCTCATCTGTTTCATCTTCTCTAGTGATGGGATGTAACCACTCCTGTAAACTTCCATTATGCATGAACTCATATACAAGGGCCTTGAAGTCATTACCTTGATAATCCACTCCTGAACAAGCTGTAAGTACCTTCACAAGATTCCGATGCCTGATGTTCCTTAATGCATTGCACTCAGCTGTGAAACTCGAGGAAGCTCCATGATCAAAAAGATTAAAGACCTTTACTGCAATAGTTGTTCTATCATCATTAAGAATTCCTTTGTAAACAGACCCACAGCTGCCTGCACCAATCAAATTTACTGAGGAGAACCCATTTGTAGCATTGTAAAGACTTTGGTACGACAACATTGGAAGCAAATTAATTGAACAGCTTGGATTTGGTTTTTCTTTTCTCGTCCTTACCCAACAAAGAAATAGAAATGATAGAGCAAAAGCAAGTCCTACAAGCCCCGAAACAATAGCAATTACTAATTTGAGTGCAACAGTCAATCTCCCTCGTTCAGATTTCTTTGAAACGCATGTTGGCAATTTAAATTCAGGTATGCCACCACAGAGTTTATTGTTTGCCAAAATAGAAGTGGCACTTGCATTCTTAAAGACTCCTTCTGTTGGTACCACACCCTCAAGGTCATTGAAAGATAAATTTAAATATTCCACCAGCTTCAATCCTACCAAGAATTCAGGAATTTTACCTGAAAGATTGTTTTGAGACAAATCCAAGACTTTAAGACCCCTTAAAGAACTCAAAGATGAGGGAATAGGACCTTGGAATAAGTTGTCCTGCATCTCTAAGTTTTCCAATCTTATACAACTACTAAGAGTACTAGGAATCTCACCTTTTAACTTGTTCCCTGAAACATCTAATATTCCTAGATTTTTCAGTTTTCCAATTTCAATGGGAAGGGAACCAGTAAAATGGTTTCTAGACAAGTCTAAAGTAATCGATAAGGATGAGAGACTAATGAATTGGGGAGATATGATACCACTGAGAAAGTTATCTGAAAGATCAACGGCTATCAAGCTCTCGCACTGGCCTAGGCTTGAAGGGATCCTACCATGAAGAAAATTATGACTCAAATCTAAGCTTAATAACTTTTTTAAGCGGCCCAAAGAAGGTGGAATATTTCCTGATAATCTGTTTCCACTGAAGGAAAGTATTGCTAAACTTTGGAGCTCTCCTATGACAGGAAGAATGGTACCTGATAATTTATTGTTCCTTATATCCAGTCTCTGCAAGTTGAAAAACTTTCCGATCCCATATGGGATGCTTCCAAATATTTTATTTCTCTGAAGGGCTAATGCTTCAAGAGTTGTTGAGATGTTACTGATGCATCCAGGTAGCGACCCTCCAAAATTGTTGTTGTCTATATTCAATCGCCTTAGACTAGTTGCATTAGTCAAAGTGCAGAGGAAATGTAAATCATTGTATCCCCCACTCCCAAGATTGTTGGCGGCAATTTGGAACAAAGAAAGCCTCTGTAGCTTTTCTAAATGAGGCACTTCCCCTGTTAAATTATTACTATTGAATTGAATTACTTCCAATTTCGAGGCGTTGGATATAGAAACTGGAATTGTACCAGTAATTTGGTTTGCTGCAATGCTGCAAAATTGGAGATTTGGGAGACTAAAACCAAAGTCCAGGGGAATATGCCCTTTAATTTGGTTCCCTCCCACATCAAAAATATTGATGGAAGAGATATTGAAGATTGAGGAAGGAATAGTGCCAGCCAACCTATTTGCACCCAGCGCCAGTATCACAAGATTCTCTACATGACTTAAAGTATCAGGAATACTCCCAGCCAAATTATTATAGGTTAGATAGATTGAACGAATGGATGTTAAGTTTCCAAAAGAAGAAGGTATACTTCCCATCAAATTGTTACTACTCAAAGCGAAAAACTCAATCTTTGGAAAAGAGCCAAATTCTGAAGGAATTTTTCCTCCTAACTGATTATCGAATAGACCCAATTGAACGAGGTTTGAGCAACTGGATATATTGGCAGGAATATCCCCGCCAATTGAGTTATTGTTAAGACCTAGCACTTGTAATCTTCGCAATCGACCAATTTCTGAAGGGATTACATGGGTGAAGCTATTGTTTTGGAGATTTAGAACTTTAAGAAAGCTCAAATTTCCAATGTAAGGTGATAGAGAGCCTGAAATTTTAAGGGACTCCAAGTTCAAGGCTGTGACCCTTTGGTGCCTGCGACTGCACGTAACACCATGCCAATTGCAAAAGTGGATGGATTCATTCCATGAGCCAAAAGCACCGAGAGGGTCATTAGTGGCCTTGGACTTGAATTCAAGCAAGGCTAACCGGTCTGTCACATTCCCGGCAGCTGGAGAAGCCCATACCCCGTAGAATTCAGGGACCTGAAAGCTAAAGCAGAACACAAGGAAGGAATGCAAAACAAGAAACGACCAAGACATTCTTATTCCCACGTGCATGGCAAAGATGAGGGAGTCTAATTTGTTTATTGAAATTTGAGGTTCTAAGAATATATATTCACCAATTAGCCGTGTTCTGAGAAATTCCTGGCTCTTTTATCATTACATTTATGGCGGACCAAGATTGACACGCATTAATTAACTTTATCATAATTATTGTGAATAAATAATAACATAATAATAAAGTTGGTGTGGACAAATGACCCATTTGGAAGAAAAGTAAGGTATCAATGAAAGAGACTACTGTGAAGAAGATCATCGAAAAAAAAAACCTAGGGAGATAATATTATCAATCCCACTCATAATCCAAAATCCAAAAGTGACTAAATAATTAAGTTTGGTCGGACAACCATCCCTTGGTTGGGTCGTTATCACTTCTCTCTTTTAAATTGTGGTAAAATGAGGATAGATTTCTCTATTAGCTTAGTGTCGATTTTTGGAATGTGTTGATCATTCAAGCTAGTTTCGATAGATTTTTACTTGTAATATTAATAGCATTGTTTGTAGCATTCGAATGCATATGTGAATAGCAAACCTCAAGGTACCCATAAACTGCCCTTTAATTTGGAGAATGATTTATTGTAGGTGGTTAACGGAATTAACTAAATTAATGTGGATAAAAAAATGAAGCTATATTGAATCAAAATTCTTATTTTGAAGCAGCAACAGCGTAAAACATTCATAAAACTAATTTGTATTAGTAATTATTAGATATTTAAGAAACAAATGTCTGAAAATTGAATGCTCTAGGCCTCCCACCGATATGAACAAGTTTGGAAGCCCAAAACTTGAAACAAGAAATTTCCTTGCTAATTAAGTATCATTCACCCATGGAAGTTAGGGCTAAATTCTTAGTTGCCATGAGTATCAAATATTATTTTGCTTTGCTTTCATCAACAAAGCTTTTCAGGAATTTAATTGAGTGGTTTAAAGCAGTTTTATTTGGTAGTCATTTGAATTTGATTCATGAAGAAAAAAAAAAGTAATTTAGACTTTACTCACTCCTACTAAAAAAAAACCATGCATTCATGAATAAACTATGTTATTTCATCCTTTCAAATGGCCGACATAAATTTGCTTTTTCATCAGCATAAATTGGAAATATTGCCGATGATAATGTGTTAACTGTTGGTCTTTATTTTTTTAATACTTGTACCTAGTTTCGCCCTTGTTTGCATGTCGGTATATCATTTGATTGTGCCAATGATAACTTCTATTATCATAAGTGTATGACAGAGTAATCTCGATTATTTTTTTCAAATGCATATGTCGGAATAATCTTGATTTTTGTTATCTGTGCATTACATTTGGTCTTATTTAATTCTTTTATTTATGTTTACTTTGTATTAACTAATCTTGATCTTTGTCATATGCACATCCTATAATAATAGTGTTGACTTCTTCCATGTTTGCTTGTTCAAAATATCCATCCAGAAGGATGTCCATGTGATGATTTGTAGACTGGTTCTCCTAAAATGTGATGGTTAAGGATATGTTGAAGCAGAACCTTTGCTCCGTAAATCATAAGGGATTTATTTGCTTCTGAATTTTATGTAATTGGCAGCAAAGGTTCTGCTCCAACTCCATATACAACTACAGAATCCTACAATATTCTGTTCAATAGCCCACCAAAATTACTAGTATGTTTTTTATTTTTCACACATCCTTAGCCCCACCCCAATATACAAACACAAATTAAATAGTTTTTTCCTCCAAAGTTTGTGGGAGGGAATTGCAGGATGCTGAGAAAATTTAGAGAGAATATTTTCTGAATGTGGAACTTCATAGTTTATTCAATGAACAAATGTCTAGATACAGTGCTTCATATAGACAGCTCAATCAAAACAACTTGCAACTAATCTGTGATTGGTTAAACTAACTACTGCTAAACTTGAGCACTACAGTCAGTATGTGCAGTTATGCCGAGCTGTCACGTTGCTGATCTGTCACTGTTGAGTAGGAACAGTTGACATGGCATTGCTTGACTTCCTTCTCCTTCTCAGCATAATGAGCTGCCGTAACAAAAAAACAAGAACACAAATTGCTATAAATATTTGATAATCATACAAATGACAGATACTTATCCATATGAATGCTAAAGTAGACAATCATCAAAAGCTGATACTCAAAAACTTTCATGTAATGATAAATGTTAATGATAATGCAACATACCATTTCTGTGTTTAATTACAAGAATTAATGTAAATCTTTATACTTTAGTGACTTTCTACAAAATAAAAATGACATTGATTTGCTACACAAGTACACTTTTCTGCTGCCCCTTTTCCACTTTTAATTGCTGGCAATTGTCCAATTAATCTCACCATCCTTGTATAATGTCTCTGTACATAGAATAGATCAGCCCATTTGAAACATTGAAGTATATAACACTAGAACACATATTTTCTTCACAGTTTGTTGAAATATATCTATATGTTAAAGCCTTTTCATCCCAATGGAGCACCGAAAGAATTCTAGAAACTTCTCTAGAAACAGAAACTTCGATTATTGTGGATTAACAGCCATATCAATCCTTTGAAGCAGCTCTAGTATACTTCCAGCTTTTCTCTTGGCTCTGTCAGTACCACTCTCCGAGAGTTCCTTCAATGCCTCTTCTGCATCAAGTTCCCTTGCTATTTTTAACTGTTCCGCATCACCTGTGCATATTGACCACAAAACAGCTGCAGCATTCTCCCGGTTGCGGGGAGAACCAGTTCTTATAACCTCCATCAAAACTGGAATTGGCTCAGCCTGACCGATTGCCGTCTTCCCTTCTTGATGGCTAGCGAGAATAGCCAAAATAGCCAGTGCTTCATCCACCATTCCACCCCCAGCATCCTTAAGAAATCTCATCAGTGGTGGCACAATACCAGCCCTAACAGCCCTTGCCTTGTTTCCCTGATAAATAGAAAGATTAAAAATTGCAGTGGCAGCATCCTTCTTTCCTCTTGGAGTCCCATCACAAAGCAATTTAATGAGAGCAGGGATTGCCCCAGCTGCTCCTATCGCAACCTTGTTCTCATCAATTACAGACAAACTGAAAAGAGTTGCGGCTGCATTTTCTCTGGCCTCCATACTGCCATTTTTTAACACATCTACTATATCAGGTATAGCTCCTGCGTTTACAATCGTTCCCTTGTTACTATCATTTATGGAAAGGTTGAGTAGTGCTGTAACAGCATGCTCCTGTGTTCGAGGATCTGTTGATGATAATAGCTCTACAAGTAGAGGAATGGCTCCTGCTTCAGCGATACACACTCTATTATCAGCATTCCTTTTGGCCAGTAACCTGAGCTCACCAGCAGCAGCTCTTTGTTCTTCCACATTCCCATTTGCTAATTTCCCTAACAAGGTATCAATAGCAGCACGATCACAATCAGAAACACTGGTTCCAGGCTTTTTGTTTCTACAGGCCCCTTTATTTTTAGGAAGCTCAACACCATTGTTCTCACACCACAGGGCAATCAGACTCTTCAAAACGTAGTTAGGCGTTAAGGCAGTGTGCAGCAGCGTCTGCTGTGTTTTTGGACAGGTCTTGTGCCCCGCATCCAACCACTTCTGGATGCAGGATCTTTCATATGTCTGCAAAGAGATGTAGAGAATTTAATGAATAATGGCTACAGATACTGATACAAAACAGTGAAATGTTAAGTGTAGTGTTGGGTTAACCTGTCCAGTGGATACGATCACAGGATCTTTCATCAACTCTAGTGAAATTGGGCAACGAAAATCATCTGGGATAACAGGGGATCTGTGTTTAATCAAGCCCTTCTCACCCTCAGATATGTCCGCTTCAGGGTTTTCAATCAGCACAAAGTCTTTTAGCTTCCTAAGCAGGGATGATATCTCCTCAAAACAGTCCCCAGGATCTCCACCACTTGAAATGACCAATTCATGAAAAGCAAGGGACTCATTTTTTAAATCATTGATGGTTCTAAGATGCAGTTTTTCTGAAAGTCTTCTTAGTATTGCAGGGTCTGGGTCTCTTTCTTTCTGAGCTACAGCTAAATCATGATCCAGTTGCAAATCAGGTGAGTCTGGTCTTCCTTTTGCTCTTCTGAATTGAACATGCACAAGTTCAATCTGAAAAGGTAGGGGAGGAAAAATGAAATAAACAATGCCAATTGTCAACATTTTGGGATATTTAAACTTCTTTATGCAAACGGTTACGTTGAGATAAAACCAATTTCTGATCACAATCTTTCTCTCTTTGTGAAAATATGCAAAGAGTTCAAAAGAAACTAGAATAATAAAGAAAGCCCGTATATTTTCAGTATATTTTCCGCCACAACAAAATTTATTTGAAGTACCTGTTCTCGAACTTCCTCAGACAAATCAAGTTTATCATATGGAATCTCACTCAGTGCTGCTTCAATTTGTTCTGTCAGTTGGTGAAACTGTGCTGCAATCTTATCCCTTTGCAAACACTGTAAGATTGGAATCAACGCTCAGCTACAGTAAGTTATAGAGTGCTTTGCACACTGAAAATGAAAGAATTTGAAGCACAAAGGAATTCCGAAAAAGGAATGAAAGTGTCGTATGCTAAAGGGATAACAATATAAGTTTTTGAAGTTCTGACGAGAATAGTACTAGTGAAAGTTATCATGCACAAATTTACACAAATGAACAAGTAGAACAGTGATAACTTTGTCACATGATATTTTAAGATAAGAGAAGGTGAAAAAGGATAAACAAGAGTTTTGAAAACTAGCAGTACTTCTTTAATATTTGAATGAGATAGAACTGAAGCAACATAAATACTCCAGAAAGGCAGTGCCGAAGAATCAGTCATATCAGAACTACATTTATCCTAGGGACAAAACAGAATCAAAATTATAGTCAATTTTAAATTCAATATGATTCCACACTAGTTGCAGTTCACTACTCCATTCAGCTTCACCATTTTATACCTCGTAATAACAAAAGGAAACTAGATGATTACAATATGGCTAAAGATGGATAAATACGATTTTAAATTTTAATTTATGCTCTTTGATTCCAATTATCTAACAACAAAACACACAACAATTGCACTAACCAAGAAATGTAGCAATTAAGCAACCTTGACAATTTTCCAATCTCCAAAACTACAATTAAGCCCTATGTCCACATCCTTCACCTAAATATCACAATAAAACTACTTAACAAGTTTTAATCTCAGTACAATCCTTTCATCCCAAAACTGCACAATATATAAACTTTTAAGAAGCTAGACGGAAAATTGAACCAAGAATCGGTACCTGATACAGCTTACTTCCGTCATTGGTTGATTTGAGAAGCTCAACAGACGAATCCAAAGCATCTCTCAACAATTCAAAGCCCTTAAGCTCTTCTTGACTAAGGCCTTCATTGCCATCTCTCAATTCCTCAAACAAAGGACTCAATAACTTGATTCTACGTACCAGATTCCCATGCATTTTCTTGAAAAAGTTTTTGCACTCGGGTAACCCGGACACCTTCTTCACTGAGTCAACAAGTCGGCTCAATACCTCAGCTCCAGGATGTTTAACTGCCATTTTCTTCACCAAAATTCAACCACCAATCAATAAACAATCAAGATTCAATCTGGTAACTAGAGCTAGAAATTAAAATAAAGTAAAATTCAATTGGGTTTTCGCGTGAGCTAACTGAGTTCAATTGCAAAACAGATCTAAAAACAAAAAATTAAAACTTGATTCCGGTACTGAAAGTTTTCAATGGAAATAAGAGACACCCAGGTGTGGAAATTGAGTGAATTCCAATGGGTTCTGGTGAAACAAGATTCTACAACAACAAGCAACGATGGTTTGAAAATAATAATTCAAGGTTTTAACAGAAGAAAAATTTTAAGAATTAGGATAGTAGTGCTGTGTGGACGTGGATTATTAATCGGAATTAATTAGTGAGAATAAGTAAAATTACCGGGTCTACAGGTTTGCAGTTGAAGAGTGCGAGAGAAATGAGATCATTGATGATCTCACACCCTTTGTTTTTTTATTAACGTATTAATCACCTCATACTTATTGCAACATTAATGACTTTTCTTCTCATCCGTATGTTTAATTCCCTTCTCATTCAAAAGAAAGTAAGAAACCAGTTTTACATAATTTCATATTCGGGAAAATAAAGAATAAAAAGTTTACCATAAAATTTTGGTATTCATCAATATTGTATTCATTTGGCGTGTAAATTAGCTGTCGTTTATGGACTGAACCGGTCGGTCACCCTTTTGGGTTTGGCGCGTAATCAACAGCTATTGATTGATTGTCTTCCCGCGAAGAATTGTTAATCGACGGTCATGATTGAATCTCGAAAAGCCGATCAAAAGGACCTGGTTTTTGCTCGGCTTGACCGGAAGAGCCAACAAACAAAAGCGGCTAGCTCGAACAATGTGGACGTGTCAAAGCGTGTTTGGTAAGTGACGTGCCGTAGCCGCGACGTGTCAAGAGATTATATGCCGGATCCTAATACACAAACACGGTGTCACGATCAGATTCCCTGCGATGATGACGGACTATGCCCAATGTCCAATATGTGGATGCCACGTGATCCTTTTAACACACATTTTATTTAATTTTATGCGTTTTCTGTTGACGAAAGGATCGTCGGTATTGAGCGTTTGCGACCATATAATGGGAAATTTATAAGAATAATCAATTTTTTTTTGTAATTTTTAAATTTAGCCTATTAAATTTTTTTCTATCATAATTAGCCAAATACTCTATTATTGGACCAAAATACCTTTGTTACTTTCAACAAATTTTCAAACACATGCCACTTAACAAATTTCAGCACATTTTCCAGCACACTTCAAAGCTTTTAATCATTAACAACTTAACAAATCTTCATCACTCTCTACAAACTTCATCATTCTCAGCAAAACAACAAATTCAATCAAACAAGTACTGCATAATTGAAGATACAATCATCAATTGGAAAGCTTGTTAAGGTTAGTGTTCTTATACAATATAAACTTTTAATATATTGAATTTGGCAAATAAGTTTTGAAATTAAAGTTCGTTTTGTTGTAAATGGCATGATTTTTCATTCATAAAACATTGGGATTCATAAAGTACTTAGTTTGAGTTGAGAAAAGGCAAAAAAATGGTTTAAAACATCAAAAACCCGAGCAAAACCCGAAGCCCAGAACAAGTGAGACAGGCAATAGGACAGGTGCCTGTCTCACATAAAAACAAAATTGTTTATGTGAGACAGGCAGTGGGACAGGTGCCCGTCTCACATAACCAGTTCTGTGTTTATGTGAGACGGGCACCTGTCCCACTGCCTGTCTCAACAAAATGACCCGTCTCACTAAAATTCAGATATTTTCTGAAAGTTATAACTTGTGCTACATGTGTTCGTTTTAAACATATAATATACCGTTTCGGAGCTTGTGACGAGACGAATGAAATCCAAAAATGTGTACTCAATTGTATGACATAGTTAAACAAAACTTTTGCTTGAACTTAAGCGCAATAGGAACCTATGTGCCGTGTATTCACTTTATTTCGTAGCATGTAATTTTATTTTGTTTTTATTTTTTTTAATGATCTTTAGGCTGAATGGATTCGGTCGTACTTCAATTGTGTTACGACGGTTGGTGGGAGACGTTGGAAGATGGCCGTATGGAGTATGTGAACGGCAAGAATACAACATTTTTAGTTCGAAAAGATTGTACATTTGATCAATTTCAAGTACGAGTGTATGAGGTTTTGCTGATAAATCCTAACGAGTATAGTATGATAATGAAGACAACTTTGAGGTCTAGTAACACAAGCTATCGTGCATGTTCATTACCAATGGACATATTTAATGATGAAATGGTGAAGGTTGTGTTGCACATGGTCACGATGTTGTTAACTATGGATGCATTCCTATATTTGTCACCACAACTCCTCAAGGTCCGGCCGAAGATCCTGAGCCACTTGTAGAAACAGAAAGTTCGTTTAGAGCAAACAACTTTGTCCCTGATATTGAAGAGGAGGTGTTATCACAGTCGATGTTGTTGCGGGAACGTTACTCTCCATTCCATGAAAACAATGACACTGTTGATGAGAACGGCATTACATTAGCGGAGGTTGAGGAAGAAGTGTTACCACTAACGACATCGTTAGGCCCGCATTACTCTCTATTCCATAACAATGATTTCCGCGACAATGATTATCCTATTGATGATGGGGGTATCGATCATTCCAAAATACCTACCAATGATAAAGATGAGCATCAACATGATATTCCTGTTAATAACAGAGACGATCGACATGTTCCTCGAATGGCCCGCTCGAGGAGGCGGGCAACAGTTGATCCCCTCATGAGTCTTGCTCCAATTTTACCTTCAAACTTGGTTGCTCCAGATTTAGTGAGAAGTTGTTCTACTAGTGATATTATTGTGGGCAAGTTGTTCGTCGAGAAGAACGAGTTAATACTAGAACTGCGCAAAGTAGCCTTGAGAGATAAGTTTGATATCAAGATTGCACGGTCCACAACGACACGCTTTGAGGCCCATTGTTCTTCGGAATCATGTAAATGGCGTATTCGAGCAACGAGAGGAACGAATGAGCAGAATGTTCCTTGGGTTGTAAAAAGAGTTGATAATGAACACACTTGTTCTAATGACATATTGTCAAGTGGTCTCCGTCAAGTAAGGAGTTGGGTTGTTGGTCACCTTATCGCGGATAAATTTATCCAAGATAAACGGATATATACTCCAAATGACATTAGAGCATACATGCAGCAGGAGTTCGGTGTCCAGTTAACGTACCAGCAAGCATATCGGGCCAAAGAAGTTGGTCTTGAAATTGTTCGCGGGAACCCTGCCGAATCATACAACTTACTCCCCAAATACTCTCATGTTTTGAACAAAGCGAATGAGGGTACAGTTACTCACCTCGAGCGGGATGGAAATGATAATTTCTTATACTACTTTGTAGCGCTTGGATCTTCCATCAACGGTTTCATGCAGTATATAAGGCTTGTGATTGCTGTAGATGGTACTCGTCTAAATGGGCTATATCGTGGGAGCATGTTCGTGGCAACATGTTTGGATGGTAATAATCAATTGTATCCGTTAGCCATTGGGGTGATGGATTCGGAAAACAATGATGCTTGGGAATGGTTTATGGCGAAATTACATGGAGTTATTGGCGATGTGCCAGAGTTAGTAATTATTTCTGATCGATGCACTGCCATCAAGAGGGCTGTTATGAAAGTATTTCACACTGCTTCTCACGGCATTTGTTTCTACTATGTGAAAGGTAACATTAAGTCAAAATTCAAGATGTCGAAAGCTCTTTGGGATGAATTTGAGCCTGCGTTTATTAATGCAGCAAAAGCATATGGACACGAAGAATTTAAAAATCAACTTGAAGGGTTGTGGATGCTTCACTCGGGTGCAGCCGATTACTTAGAGAATAATGTGGGTACATGTAATTGGGCAAGATCTGAGTTTGAAGGCAGGAGGTACAGCATACTTACCACCAATATCGCGGAGAGCGTCAATTCTTTCATGAGGGAACCACGAAAATTTCCTGTTACTCATCTTGTTGATCATTTTAGAAAAACCTTGCAGCAATGGTTTTATGATAGGAAAATTGTGGCTGAGTCGATAAGTACTCGATTAACAAAATGGGCAGACGAGATAGTTGGTGAGAAGAGAGTTTTGGCTGAAAGAATGACTGTTCGTCCTGTGTCTCCGCATCGATTCCATGTTTTGGGGGGTGGTATAAAGGAAGGGATAGTTGACATACAAAACAAGACTTGCTCTTGTAGAGTTTTCCAACTTGATCAGCTTGTATGTGCGCACGCAATTGTTGCTTGCCTGACAGTCCAAGTGGATTACATAAATCTTTATTCGAGTTACTACTCTAAAGAATCATTGGTCATGGCATATACACAACCAGTCGAGCCAGTTGGCGACATGGCGGATTGGGACATTCCAGCTGAAATTCAGGAAATTATGGTTAACCCACCAATCGAAGCCTTCCTAAATTTCAGGAAATGGCGGATTGGGACATTCAAGCCTTCCTAAATTTCTCGGCTTTTCCATTCAATACATTGTCGAGACTGTCGTATATCGTTTCCCACGACAAACAACCCCACGGACGACTTCGAAAGTGACCAATCTCGTCAACCTCGTTCAACAACGAGAAATTAATTTGACAATGATCTTTTCTTCCATTGAGTACTCTGTCTGCAAAGTAAAACAGAGCGATCTTTAGCGCATCCATGTCATCCATATCCTCGAAGTCTAAGTCCATAAATCTTGTATCGAATTGTGCAAGATTAATCTTGCGAAACAAGCCGCCGAAATACTTGTGAAGCAACCTGTGCACTGTCTTATGGTTTTTTAGTACGACATCTTTCCCATAGCAAAGCCCGGTTACTAGGCACCATTCTCCAACCGATAAGCGTATCAAATTTTCACAAATTTCAAACCACATTTGATCTTTTTTTTTACATTTCCCGTGGAACACTTGCCTTAGCAACACATTGTGCACAATTACGCCACTGAAAGGATACTTTCGGCACTTAAGGAAATGTCCAAATATGTCATCCTTAAACAGTTTCAACTGTCGTTTCGTTAATTTTTCTCGGATGGTTTGGACGACTATATCTAGTTTACACATACTTGTGATACGTCCGGGGAAATGATGGGCATAAGGTATTTTCATGATGTCTACTTCCATTGTTGGTTCAGGTGGACTATCATCTTCTATTTCTGAATTCGCCATTTATCTGTAATGGAAACAAAATTAAATTGTTATATATCCCAATTATTAATAAATTCATAAAAATAAAAACAAAAAAAATATTTAAAAAAAAAAATTCCAACACGCAGTGGGACAAGCACACTGCCTCTTCGTGCGACAGGCACGAAGAGGCAGCGCCTATTGGTGCGACAGGCTTGCCTGTCGCACGCAAAGTGTGCGACAGGCATGCCTGTCGCACGCGTACAGGCGCGCGCTCGCGCGACCGACGCGAGCGACAGACGCCTGTAGTTCGCGCGCTAGCGAGACCCTGCGCGAGTGACAAGGGCGCCCGTCGCTCGTGCGGGCTGGCTCGCGCGGCCTCATGGCCCAGCGCCTGTCGCACGAAAAGTGTGCGCCGTCGGCCTCCCGTTACATTTTTTTCCCGACCACTAATTTTAGTGTCCATCAAACTCTATATACAACAAACAATGCATACAAATCAAGAAATTTTTCATCAAACCTTCATTCTACAAATTGTAAACATAAACAATCTAAGTGGAATTTCATCAAACACATAATGTGCAATAGTTATAACTCATCATTCTAGTTCATTTTTTTCCATTTCACCACTCTAACAACCTATAATCATCTACAATGCCAATCATAGTCACTCAAATCATTATGGAATGTTGAAACATTCTTACCTAGGGTTTGGGTTTTTTGTAATTTCTTTTATCCGTATCCAATTTGGATAGAATAAGGTGGATTGAAGCAAGTTCTTTGGAAGTCGTGGTTGTATCTTTTGCCGTTGCTGTCGCTGTTCCCGTCGCCGGTCGCCGGTCGTCGTTTTCCGTTCACGAGCTCTTGGTGAGATCTTCACAGTGGGAGAGTGACAAGGGTAATTTGGGGTAAAAAATTTAAATTTGGCTAATTATGATATTAAAATAGATGAATGGTTATATTTGTAAATTATAAATTTATTTTGGTTATTATTGTAAATTCCCCCCATATAATCATGCGTCCCATTTGACCATCACCTGCTAAGCGACATTTTGAATAATTAAAAACAATTTTTTTAATCAAGTTTATTTAAAAAAAATGAAGTTAATCAAAATATAAAAATTCAATTAAACCAAATGATTATGGACAAAGGGGTAGTTCGAAATCCATTTCAATTTATTCAAATTGGTCAATTCAATTCAAGTTTGATCAGATTCAAAGATCAATAAAATGCCAATTGAGATCATTCACATACTAAAAGGTAAAATAATTGATAATTCAACTCTTTGGTTACATCATTGTGGCGTCTAAATGCCTATATCACCCTCAAGATTTAAGGTTGGAACACAAAGTTTCCAAGTGAGGTTCATAAATCATAATGCAGTTGCAAATGAAACAGGGAAGCACATCATATATCACAATATACACAAATCTTTGATATGACAAACTGACAGGATTCAGCGTTACATTAGCAGACGCAGCAGTTCAGATTCCAGAATCCATGATCATGAAGAAGGTGATGGACGGGGAAGTCGCTTAGCAATTTCCTGACAGAAAAAAGAATCATTTCATCAGTTCCCGCATTACAAAGAGTTCTAGCAAATGCTTACACAATATTTCACCAACTACAAGTTTTCATAGTGGCAGCCCACATTGCCCTTCTCCAGTCACTTATCCCAATGAAAGTATTATGGGGAAACTCCTCCAAAGATCCACAAGAACTCAATCTGAAGTTTCCTTTTATATGGTTTCATTCTTCTTAACTTATGATCACTAATTTAAAGATTTCAACAATAGGAATCAGTTCTCTTCAGGTCTCTAAAGAGTAATCAAAGTTCAAAGATTAGCCTAATGTAGTTTCCTTCTGGACTCCTTTCCATGCGATTGTGATCAAAAGAAGATGCAACCATGAAGATGAACTCATCGGTTACAACTCAATCTAAAGCCCAAGGGCATCCATTGTCATACCATGCCTTATTAACCAGCCCTTCAGTGATTAGTTCAAAAAGTAATTTAAACAACTAAATAACATAAAAACCTTAGAAATAATCTCAAATATCAAACAGAACACTTCCTAGCTACCCGAGTCACCTGCATTTATAGCACAGTTGGAGATGCTAGCCTGTACCCCAACCATCCCCATAGAGAGAGGCAAAAAGGAACAAGAAAATTAAAAGATGCCACCGGGTTCAAAGCCCGTCTTTATTATGATTTCAAATGCAAATGGTAGTTAACAAGAGTTATCTGCGGAGTTTAAAGTTATATACAGTTACAACTACAGCTAATATAACCCATCTATAATATGAAAAAGTACAGGTAATGAGTACCTCAAACAGGTGATTTATATTATCTGCAGTCTTGGCAGATGTTTCAATGAAGAACATCCCATTCTTCTCTGCATACTCAATGCCATCCTTCAAAATGTAACATAAAATGCCAAATCAGTGACAGTGAGCAAAAACTTTGCAGATATACAGGGATTTGATGCAGAAAAATAAATGAAAATTCTGCCGACGAAAGAAATCTAATACAGCCACAGAGGATATGCACTCACTTGAGCTGGTACTTCTCGCTTCTCATGGAGATCAGCCTTGTTACCAACTAAAGCCATAACTATGTCAGGACTTCCATGTTTTTGTAGCTCCTGTTAGATGCTAAATAAAATTATTCACTTGTGCAAAGAAATAAGTTTGATTGGAGCCAAAAGCAACGTACCCAAATTGAACAGAGCAGATACTTGTATTTAATACAATAGTACCCAAACTTTTGGGTCAGGATTAGGACAGAATAATCAACACATTAACTTACAATTTAGTATCAGCTCACTCCAGATCTCAAGTATGATTTTTTTGGAAACTCTTAAAAAGAAGCTTGCCAGCAATTACTCAAAACTAAGCAACCATGTAAAACAATTATTACTTCATCACGCAAAATATGGACTATATTTTGATTTCAAACCCATAACAGTTATCAATCCCCGATGCAAAACAAAGCTCTCCAAATAATCACAAACTCTCAGCAGAAGCCATTAAATAGTTTAATAACATCAGTTAAACGCATCATGCAGAAAACAAAAAGAATTTCCAACAGAAATTTATATAAATGAAAAAGAAAGAGAAATGAAAAAATGTTGCAATCCAGAAAATATACCTTAACCCAGTATTGCGCTTTGTTGAATGAATCTGGACTAGTTATATCGTAGACAACAACTGCGACTGCAGCACCTCTGTAATATAGGGGTGCCAGAGCAGCATATCTGAGAAGAAACAGTAGATGATTAAAATTCTCCAGTGAAAAGTGTATCAGTAAATGAGATTGAGAGAGAGTGGGAGGAGAGGAGTCCCAATAAAAAAATAATAATAAATATAACAAAATAAAATGGAGAATAAGATGAGTTCTCCGTGAAAACAATACAATGATATCTGCAAACTACCTTTCTTGACCAGCTGTATCCCATATCTCAAACTTAACTGTTGTAGAATCTTGCAAAGCTATCGTCTGTGACAAGAATGAGGCTCCAACAGTTACCTGAAAATATAAAAACCAACAAATGAGTGAATTCCTTATGAAATAACTTCAAGTACCATTAAGAGGACATTCCCATTGACAAAATATAAGATATTCTTGCCCATGTTATTACAAGGTCAGAGCAGCTTAAGCATGAAGTTCTCCAAGAGCTTGAACACAAAGTATAAAACAAAATACGGACTGATAAAGAGTTACAATAGTATCAGGGACACAAACTTTATTGGTTTGATGAAAACACAAAAATCAACGACATTAACGACAATAAACAATATGAGCCAGGTGGAAATCACATAATAGTGTCACATCAGTTTATATATTCTAAAGAGAGGTTATACCCCTAGTACTACTCAAAGTGCAAATGCTTGTCTTTTTGCTAAATTTAATAACTATACTCAAGTGTAAAAAGATCGCATATATATATATATACACACAATAAAATTTGCCAATTAGCTCAATTGGTCATAATGCTGAGCATGGCACAAAAGTTGTAGATCCAAACACTACATAGGCCAGACTATTAGCATGAATGTACAAATGCATACATTGAGGCACAACAAAAGAATGGTGGACAGATCTCTCGATGGGGGGATACATTTTCTTTTATGCTAATCCAAGAGATAAAATTGATTTGACATTTCTATAAATCTGAAAAAGGCCTCCTTTTTTCCACTTTGCATTTTAGCGAAGAGCACGTTTCAAGCACCTGACAATTCCTTTGCACTTGCCATCAGGCAAAGAAGGCACAATTTTAACAACACTTATAGCAAAGTACAAAGCGATGACATATTCTTACCTTGGATGTCGGGTCAAACTGGCCACGAACAAAGCGAAGAACAATACAACTTTTCCCAACACCCGAATCACCTAAGAGAACCAGCTACACACAGCAAAATAACAAATTTTAGCTAAAATGCAGTAAAAATGGTTGCAAAATAAGAAATATAATTATTGACGTTAATAATCTGGCATGCTTCGTCCAAAAAGACAAAAAGAAAATATAATTATATGACGCATACAAATATACAATCATTCTATACCCACATTAACTTTCAACACTAAAATAAAAGCATACTGATGTCATTCAAGCATATGGATTAATTAAAAAGAACATTTCCCCTCTGAAAATAATACCTTAACACGTAGGTTTTTTGCATCAGATGACACGCCACTTTCACCATTGTTAAGTCCACTAGACTGGCCAGAACTCCTAGCTGCAACACCAAAAATCCAAAATTCGATTAAATGCAACAATATTTCCCAAATGGGTTACCAATTCCAAACTGATTAAAGCTAAATAAAATTTAAATCAAAATTGAACCCAATCCCCTGCTCCAGATCAGAAACCAATTTTACAAATTCTACATCAAGTTCAATCCTTTCCAGCTCAAATCAACCAGATTCAAAAAACTACCAAATGGCCTACCAAATCACAGCTTTAAAGAAACACCCTAACCCAAATTTTAAAGAACCCTAAAACTCGATCACTATCCCCCAATCACATACCAACTCCACAAATAACAAAATCTCAATCAAACCCAATACTATTCAGCTCAAAAGTAACCAACCAGACGATATAAATTCAATCAATTTTACAAAAAAGTAAAGGCTCTACTAATAAATATACAGAACCTGGAACAGAGGCTGAGCAACCCATGTGACCCGTATGAATAAATATATAAACAAGTATGTATTTATGTATGTATATGTGTAATTAGGGTTTAGTATTGGAGTGATTTTGCGATGAGCAGATTGATTGCTGATTTGCTGCAGTGCTTTGGTCCCTTTGATTGTTGGCCGTTAATGGCCGAAACTCAAACAAGGCAATTTCTTGACTTCTACTTTTGCACCATTTTCTTTTTTTTCCACTCAATATTGGGGCAGTGGGGGCCATATTTTGTATTTTGAAAATATTAAAAACTGTGTTATTTTAATAATTATTTATTAAAGAAATTAAAAAATAAATTAATCAATTCTATTCTACTGAAAAGACAAAATTTCGGATAAATTTAAGACATGGGCTATCCTTTTCATTAAAATTTAGATTATCCTAATGATTTAAAAATTAAGAGCAATCATCAATGGATAAATTAAACAAAAAAAATAATAAGATAATTGAGATGTAATATATTTATGAATAACCAAAGCACATGTGAAATTAATAATGATATTAATTTATCATTTAATGTGAAATAGTTGGATTAACTAGTAAAATTTTACTCAAGCCATCAAAAATTAAATATCATTCTCACCAATGTGGCAGAATTCAAATCTTATATCTCTTGCACTACTCCAAAAAATATTAACTTAATATTTCGTGAGTGATGTAATGATTTTTCATTTTTTAGTAGGTATAATCATTTTTCAATAACAAGTTAGATGCTACAACGATGTATCTCAACAATCTCAATTGTTCTGCAACAAACTAATAATTTATATCTATAGATAAATAAGTTTTTCTGAATGGATATGTAAACTTCGCTCTCCTTTCCCTAAACTAATTTGCAATTTTGCACCATTTGTTTGTCGACCCTTGGTAAGCCCAGCTAGTTAATAAAGGAGCAAGAAGACCCATTGTGAATTAATTAGCAGGCTCAACCGCCAAATTGCACTAAGTATGTTTGGGTTTGGCCCAAGGCCCACGCTGTTTGGAAGAACATCGATGGAGCAATCAAAAATGATTTTGATATGTGAGAATTTTAAGGGTGGGCAAATAAGCCATCCGATCCAATTAGAAAAATTCGTGTTCAAATTAGATGTGGACGAAGAGTTTAATCGGATTAGGTTAGATTTTGGCCAACCCGATCGGATTAGATCTAGTCAAACTTGATCCAATTTAATACACCATGCGCACACACAAGCCATTTATGACACAAATTTTTAATCCAATTTGAAATCAGATTTCTTTTTCTCCAACCCAATTAACTCAAAACTAGATCAGGTTGATCTAAACTTGATCCGAACTCGAATTTTCCCATCTCTAATTTGAAGTATAGTAAACTTTTTTATAGTGATATTTCATTATATAAGAATAATCTCAATACAATCATAACAAATTTGGTCCTTATTTAGATCAATTATAAATAAGAATAAACTTCATAATATAAGATATTATAATTTTTCTAGATCCCATTTTTAAGAACTTGCCACATAGTAATAATTACCGGTATATTGCAAAAATAATACGCTATGTTATGTTAAAGTTTTAAGATAGAATAAAATATTTTTCAAAAATAATTTGGGAAAATTTTATTCTTTTGACTTTCAAAATAACTTTGAATAATTCCAACACTATATCGATAAATGTACTAATTTTTTGAAATTATATCGATATCTTTTATCATTATCCTTACATTAATTATCAATTTAGTGCATACTTTATATCTATATCAGTTGTACAGATGCACTTATAACTAAGTCAAAACAATAATTTTTACAAGGGTGGGGCTTTTCAAACCGACCAAACTACTCATTAAACTCATTTTTAGAAATAACTTTCAATTAGGGAAAAAGACACGCCTAAGGTTTGGAGAAATGATCATAAAGACCCCATATTTACAAAATGGGAAGCCAATTTTTTTTTTTTTACCATAGTACCTTTTAAATATGGTAATTAGAAAATTGACTTTAAAATTTTTTAACTAGTACAAACTTAATACAAATAATATTATTTATCTACTAGAATAATAATATTAAATTATTTTTAACATTTAAAATAATATTAAAAAATTACATTATTATAATTATTTTAATAATATATTTGTATTTATTATAAAGAGTTTAAATAAATCTTTGGATTAGATAGATTTTATAAATAATAAAATATCTCCCCATTTGATAATATTAAAATTATTTTTTACATAACATTCAAAATAATTTTAATTTTAATTAATTTATTTTAATATTATGCTTCTATTTGTTATTGAAAATTTCTCTAATATAATAAAATAGGTCTAATAGATTGTAAAATATAAAAATATTTTTAAAATATTAAAATTATTTTAAAATGTATATATTAATACAATTATTTTAATGCCATATTTCTATTTATTATAAAATTTTACGGTCAATTATTTTTGGGTTTATAAAACAAGGGTATTATGGTCAAAATAGAAAATTCGTGTCCCTTATTAAAAGTTTGGTGTTCTTTGTGATCATTTCCCCAAACTTTAGAGGTATAAATGTCCTTTTTCTTTTTAATTATTAAAACACCCTTACATCAAATTACAAGTATAGACACTAAAATATAGTTTAAAAAAAAAACAGAATTTTAACTTTTTGAGCGCATCTTTATCTTCAAATCTTTTATTGTTCTTAAACCCTAAATTGATATTCTTTATTTTTCTTAAACCCATTTTTTTAAAAATGTATTCTCTAAACTAAATTTGTAATTATGAGGATTGCTTAGTAACATTAAATTAAAAGATCTTAGTTCTATTCAGGTCAAAGTATCATGCATTAACCTACCTAGGCCACCATCAGAATAAAAAAAGGAAAAGAAAAAGAGAGAAAGATATTTAGCCATTTGATTTTCTTTGGAAAAGTTTCAAGTTCCATGAAGCTTAATTCTCAGAATGGCACAGGCATACTGTCATTTGCACGAAATTTATGCATGAAAGGAGACAACCATCTAAATATCCCAGAGACAACTTTGTAACCAAACTCTTTTGTAACAGGGGTGATGATCGTCTGTTTTCACATAAGGTGCCTTCTTCTCGCCACTGTTAGATGCTTCTTCATTTTTGCCGGTATTATTGCTTGATTTTTTGTTTAGTGGAATCTCTTAAGCAGTTTGGTTTAAGGCTTGTTTCAATTAAATGATTTGATTGCAAAACTTTTAGTTTGTTTGTGGATTAGATTATATAAACAAAATATTTGAATTCATTATTTTGAACGCATGTAAATTTTTAGTAAAAATACTATCATTATACAAATTGGATTTGGTAAGGATATAGTGGGTATTTAGGTGAGTTTGTTGAGTAAAATTTAAAATTTCAAAATTTGAGAGTGGGTTTATTTAATAAATGGGTTTGGATAGTAATTTTATGGGTCCAAATAACTTCACCTTTTTGCAATAATACATTTATTAAATTATAACTTTATCGTATTAATAAAATTAATTTGATCCCAACATTATAAGCACAAAGAGATTTTATTGAAAATAACTAATTGGCTAATGAAGGATTACACTATTTTTGCTAAGGAAGACAAACCATCAAAGATATTGTTGGAAGCGATTTTTTTCCATTAAATTCAAAGTCTAATTGCAATAGGTTTCTGTTCTTGATTGGTTGTTACATCGAGAGAAAGTGATTTTCTACTTCTTGATCTTCAGTTTTTGCTGTATTGCGCTTGAATTTTTGAAGACCGAATCGTAAAATGTCTTTGATTGATATATACATAAGATTGCAATCTAATTAATAGAGATAGCTGATAAATGTTACTTTCACATTATTATACCAATTGCAAGCTATTCTACAGTCGAATGATGGACACCTGGATAAAGGCACTGTTGAGATTGAGGGTTCAAGTCTTCTCTTATGTTGTGGATAATTTTTTTAAAAAATTTATTCCAGGTTGAATTTTTTAAGCTGAACTTAGACTATACAATACGTCAAAATAAGTCCATACAAATTTGTGATGCACATATCGATTTATAATGTATTATCTAATAGTGCATTACATTGCATCTCTGAAGTAAGAATGTGTACCAATGTCTTCAAAGATTAAACAAGGCAGGCCCCATAAGTAACAGATAAAACATTCAGTGAACAATTTGGAAAGGCTAAAGAAAAAAGGCTATATTAATTTGTTGGATGATGAATTTTCCATTTGGCATTAAGGTAGCATCCGAAGCTATCAAGTGGGAAAAATGTTTCACAAATTTGAGTAATTATATTTGTTATTGATTGGACAGAACAACTCCCATAGACAAACCCACCTGAAACCCCTCAAATTTAGATATAAATTGGGGTCCATATCATCCTTTCATTTCTAAGTTAATTTTTTTTTAAAATTCCTTCTTTTTAATCACTCGTTTCTAGTTTAATAATTACAGGCACCCAATCTTCAAACTGATTGCTTAGCTTTCCATTATTTGACTTACTTTTACTTGACAATTAATGGTTTTAATTTAGTAATTTATTGTTTCTCTTCAAATTAATTAACAACCTGTAATTTTATTTCACGTCATTATCTAATGAATATGATTTGTATTAAAAGGAAAAAAAAAAAAAGAGAGAAATTGATGAGTTACCAAAATTGGTTTTGATTGAAATGGGTGGGGGTAGAATTTGAAGGAGTCGTCTAATATCTACTGTTACTGACACGTGCGATCATGGTGCAGGGGCTCATGAGGTTATCTCATTGCAATGAATAGATACCCCTGATGTCTAAATCTAAAGCCACATCAATTCCCTTTTCTTTTTATGCTTTTTGACCATTTATTCTTCATTTCTTGGACTAGGTTCAACCAAAATTTGGTAATTGGACCACAATCAATCTTTTTAATTAATTAATTATAATGTACCGCAGGTAATTGTAATCCAAATAACAGAAATCTTTAGACAAATTTAAAGATTATTAACTTTCATTTTTATTTTTGAATTGTTTACCTTTACTTAGTAATGTAAAATTGCAAAATGGACTGGATTGGCACGACATGAAAGCACAAATAAAATTGTACAAGCACGATGATTTGCTAAGAAAAGCTAATGGGCTGGTGCAAAGTCATTAACATCTTTTTTAGAAATTTTTTTAAAAACAAATTGAAAATAACAAAAGTAAACGATATTCATCATAAAAACAAAATAATAACTAAAGTTTGGGATATTTTAGTACTTTTACAAATAAAAGAAATTAAACATTATAAAAAAAGAGAAATCACAAAGTTTAACATGACACAGCATTGGGTAATGGACTGTGTCTAATTAAAAATTAGGGATGGCAATGGTGTGGGTGGGAAGGAAAGAGAAGGCGACTGACATCCTTGTATCTCTTTTTGATATTTTGCATACATGCACGTCCCTTTCTCATTCCCACCAAAATTACTTGAGGGAAGAGGATGAGATCCCCGAATAATAATAAGAGATTCTCGAGAGTCTCCGATCCTCTAATAACTAATAAATTTTTAATTTTTTAACTTAATCATAGTGTCCTAAAAATATATAAAATAAAACGAGAATGATCATAAATGAGTCTTATTTAATTCTACTCTATGAAATTTTTGGTATATATAATATTCAAGTAATAATTTTTAAAATAAAATTCAAATAATGTAATTTTCACACAATATTGATGCGAGTGCTATCAATAAGCAATCATATCTCTTGGGCACCAACTATGGTGTGATGAATGCCGCCAGTCGAGTCACAAGTTGCCGATGCGATGAGTTGGGCTGCTCGACCATCGACAACATGATGTGCTATTAGGCTATTATGAGATAAGAACTAGCTGAGTGGTAGCTGTAGCGTGAATAATTTAAAAAAGACGAGTGAGACTATAAGAGAGTGGCGTAAGGTTTGATTTGTAAATTGTGAGCTTAGGGGGTTGTCAACTTTGTCTGTAGTTAAGTTTAAATTACATTAAAGTTTTTATATTAATTAATACTTGTATTACTTACATAAATATTTTCATATTTTTTATTTACACTAATATTTAATATTTTATAATTTAAATATTTTATTTATTCACTAATAATTCTAAAAAATAAAAATTAAAATGGGGGAAATGGGGAAATGTAGGGGATGAGAATTTTATCTCAATCAATCAATTCTTTGAATAAGAAATTAAGTATAAAATTATCACCGTACTCTTCCTAAATGAAGAAAATCACCCATGAGTCCCTATGGAAATTTCTGCCATCTTTACTAAAAGTTGAGTCCAATAATATGCAATAATTGAAAGCACAATTGGCTATAAGTTGTCCAAGCTGATAAAATGAAAATAACTCAATACACATTTTCTTTTTTATTTTCATCAAGAATAATATGCAATAATTGAAAAAGGCCATTCGAAAATGTAGAAAAATATTAAAATATCATATGAGATGTCTTTTAAGTTTTATTGAACAAGTGTGTCAATAGTATTTCATTTTTTTTCCATGCTGACAATAGTCCTTGACAATATTAAAAATAATTTAAAATAGTAATAAGTAAATATTTCATCGACATAAGTGGGATTTAAATCTTAGAATATATCTATATTTTTAATATATATCATTAAATTTTTTAATAAGAGAAAATTTCAAAGTGGTGTGGGAATTCAAATACAAATTAAACTAATTAATCCCTTTAATTGAGAACCCATATCATTAAAATTGAAAACAATGCCATAAAAAAAAATAAACCATGATATAAAGTAAAAAATTGGAGAAATCCTAATTAGATTGAAATTTATAACATTGATGAATATTTTATTTAATTTGTATTCCGTTTCATTTTGATTGCCTATGTAAAGTTTTATTGTTTAGGTATTGCTTATTTGAGTTATATTCCTAATTTAAGTATAAGTTTTATTAAAATAAGTTTTTTAGTCAAATTACAATAAATCTTAGTTAGAATAAGTATCTTTTGTAACTTTTACAAGCATACTTTGATTATTTGTTATTAATTATTTCTTATAATAAATTGTTGGTTTAAGTTCTATTCTTGTTATTTTTTTATATTTTATGAAATCAACGGGTTTTAACACTTTAGATTCATGAGTATTCTTAGAATTAATGTGGATTTAAATTTTTTTAGTTATAATATTCTCAAGAATCAGTGAAGTATAGACAATATCTCTATTTATTGATCACCCACATCTTTTATCCCTCCATTAGATCACTTTATCTTTCTACTGGGTCAGTTTCACTACGGAGCATTCATTGATAGCATCGTGCTGCATCAAACCATTTATCATCTTCAATAGGCAACAAGTTTGAGGTGCCCCACTAGAAGCACGAAAAAGAATGAAACATCAAATATATTGGAGCTGAATATTGAGTCGGTTGATTCAAAAATCCAGCAAAAAAAAAATTGATTTTTTTCCTTAAATTGTGATGATAAGATTTAATAGGTGATTATTGCCAGAATTTGGACATGTTAAATCGTTGTATCAATGAAATGAAGTGATTAATTAATCGGTCCGATTGGGCACGTGGGGTGGTCGGTGAAGACCAGCAATCAAAGTTTCGTTTTCACGTCTCCATCCAATGGATATGTCTAATGTCCATTATTATGATCCTTTTAGTATCTTTCAAAATGAATAATAAAAAGAAAAGGCCAAAACATCTCCGATACTCAATTTCATCAATGTCAATTTTCTTCTGCTTTTATTTTTTTTAATTTAGTGTTTTCTCATATAGAATTAACACATACGGTCTGGCTGCGGTACTTCTGAATACCATTCCTTCAAAAACTTATAAAGTCAATAAAATTTAATTATTTAACGGTATATGTCAAAGACTGAGTGACAATTATCTAGTTTTTTTTAAAATAATTAATTTTAAAAAATAACTAATTTCTGTGAAATATTACACGTGTGAAGCCACAATGTTTGATCCTTAGGTAAGACACGTTTTTGTGGCCCATCTAATAGAATTAATAATTATCATTAGATAATTATGTTTTAGTTTTAATTAAACTTCTTATCCTTATTTATAATTGTTATCATTATTATATTTATTAACTTACAAAATTTAATACATGAACAGTTTAAAAAGAAGTTATATAATTTTCACTACTCCTAATATCTCTCTACATGTTATGATGGTTAACTAAAATTAAGGGATTATGACTCATCTCTTTACCTTATATTTATATTCTTCTTGATGGGAGAAGAAGAGAATTTTTAATTTTTAGAAAAACTAAAAATAGGGTCCTTGGTCTAACAACTTAAGCCTATGTATTCCATCTATTTATGGGAATAGTGGTGTTGGATAGACTTTAGAAATTCTAGTGTAATTATAAAACACAATTTGATGTCCAGGAGAATCGGATAGCTATGGCTGAAGGTAAGTTCATGTGCTTCCACTTTTATTTTAATGAAATCAAAATATTCTAACATTTTGGGACGGGTGGGCACCAACTCGTGGAACTGTCCCAACCCGCAAGATTTTTTACGACTCGGGTTACGTTGATAAGATATACGGGTTGGGTTGGATTAAAATTTTTTAACCAAATACAACCCATCAACCATACGTACACACACACACACACACACACACTGAAAGCTCTCTCGTTGTTCCCTGTCGAGCTCTCTTCCCAGTTATGTCATGGCTTTAACAGCCTGTCATTTTTCCGATAGGGTCTCTTGACAAACTATTTACATTATTGCTCTACTTTACAGCTAGCATATATATTTATTTATTTATTTATTTTTGTTCAGTATTAAATTAAACTATAAAAATTAATTTTTTCAAAAACTCAATCCAATCAATCCAACCCAATTCAATCTGTACAACTACATGTTGGATCGTATTAGGTTGAGATATGTAATGGGTTGGGTTGGGTTGAAATTTTTCAACCCATTCTATACGTGGGTTGAATATCAACCCAACCCGACCCGTGCCCACCCTACATTTTGGTAACAGAGCATGTACCTTTGAGGGTCAGTTTGGTAATGCTGTAGCTTTTAAAATAATTGTTGTTATATGTGCTGAAGAAATAATTAGTTGTAAAGAGAATTAGTTAAGTGTTTGGTAAATTTTATTTTCAAAAGTACTGTGAATTTTGAAAGCAGTTATGAGTGTTTAATAAATCTTACTATTAAATTGCTGTAAGAAAATAAATGAATAAAATGTACATAATATACAATGAAATCCACTTACACATATAAAAATATGCACATACAATATCTTTAATTGTGTATTATAATAATTTTAACTAAAAATAAAATTTATACTATATTGATTTTATTTCTTTTATTTTTTATGTTAAAATAATTGATAATTAAAAAATCAACTACAATTTTCATTCAATAACATCAAACAAAATATAACTAGGTATTCCAAAAATAAACATAAAAAAATGTAATGAGCTACAAAAACTCAAAATGAAAACAAATAAAAGATTGTCATGCAATATTATATTCGCATTAAACTTGCAGTAATATTATTTTTTAAAATAAAAAATTATTAAAGTATTGATTTTGTTTGTAATTTAAATAAGGATAATTTGGGGTTTAGGTAATAATTGTAAAGATATTTGGTAATAATTGTAAGGATATTTATAGAATTATATTACAAGATAAAATTGATTCTCAAAATTAGAATTTAAAAGTTATTCTTTCCATGCTTTTCAAAATCAACTCCTCTTACAATTGATTTTCGTAAAAATAATTTTGATTTTTTTTACCAAACACCAAAATTAGTTTTTAAATTTTTAAAATCACTTTTAGCCATTCCAAAAACAATCCCAAACATGCCCTAAGTCTGCCTTTTGATTCTTTGAATATGCTACAAATGGTGTTGTTAATATTAGTGGCATGCCTAATATTAGACAATAATATTACATTTAAATTCGTCTAGTGTGATAGATGTATATGGTAGTGCTGCTTGCATATGATTGCATACATGATTATTTCAAACGTGTGGCTCATATAAGTGATTATTTTGCCACTAGATAATTAAATAAGCATGCTACAGTGATATGTTGACTTGCCGTATATATTTTAGATGAATTAGAATACCTTAATTCTATTATGTAACAAATTTTGATTTTATATGGAATTTGGAATACCGTTCCTCTTTGTTAACCATGCGTTATTTATGCATTATTGGTAACTGAGTCTTAATGTCAATCTTAAAGTTTATTACATTTGAGTAATTGAGGGATGGCCACAGCACCTTCAAATTATAAAAATGGAACAATTAGGACATATTAAATTTAATGACGTCAAAATTTGTACTTAAACATTAGAATATCATAATATGTCGCTACAAGAAAAATTATAATATTTGTGTTTAAGTAGAATGGGATAACAATTATTTATTCTTTTACTTAGAAAAAAAAAAAAAAAAAAGAGGTTGCCTAGGCCTACTAAATTTTGGTAAAATAATAAGTAAGATGTTAGTCCCATTATACAAAATTAATCTATTGTGTGTTACAACTTTTGCCCACAGGATAATTATAATGACACATTGATTTATTTGGAATTATTTACATGTATAAATTTCCCATATTTTATGCTTCAATTATAGTTTGTAAGCTTTTTATTTATTTGTTTTGTAGATGTTCAATCTTTATCTATTCCAAGTGATGATGCATCTCACATTCCTTTTCTAAGTGGTGACAATTTTAAGGAGTGGAAAGAGAATATTCTCCTTACATTAGGGTGCATGAGTCTTGACTTAGCACTTCGAGTGGCTGAACCGTCAGAACCATCAGTGCCTACAAAATTTAGTATCCAACAAGAGAAAGCATCATATGATCGTTGGGAGCGGTCCAACCGCTTAAGCATGATGCTTATCAAGGCTCATGTTGGGAAAAGCATTCGTGGGTTTATTCCTGATTGTACTAATGTGAAAAATTATCTTAGTGCCATTGAGCAAAAATTTGAGACATCTGACAAGGCATTAAACAAGCACTTTAATGAGCAAATTGTCATCCATGAAATTCAAAGGCACCAAAGCTGTGCGTTAGCACATTATAGAAATGAAGGATATAGCTACTCAACTCAACGCTTTGGAAATTGACATTTTTGAGTCTTTCCTAGTTCATTTTATCCTCAATTCACTCCCATCTGAAGACGGACATTTCAAAATCTCTTATAACACACATGAGGAAAAGCGGTGCATTAATGAACTTTTAACTTTGTGTGTGTAAGAGAAAAGGGAGGTTGAATAAGAAGATGATGGAAAATGTCCATACATTGACTCATAGAAAGAAAAATGACAAGAAGGGGAAAGGAAAAGGAAAGGCATCTCTTAATCAAGTTAATAAGGATGTTGTTAAGTGCTTCTTCTGCAAGAAGAAAGAGCACATGAAGAAGTCTTGCCCAAAATACAAGACTTGGCTTGAAAAGAAAAGTAATCTTATATCTCTAGTATGTTACAAAACTAATATAGTTTAAGTTTCTCAAAACACTTAGTAGATTGACTTTGGTTCTACAATTTATATTGCCAATTCCATGAAGGTCTTCTTAAACCAAAGGAAACCAATGAACAATGAATGTGCAATCTATTCAGGGAACAAGGTGCCTTCACATGTGGAGGTTGTGGGGACTTACAAACTTTTTCTTAATTCAAGCTTTGTCTTAAACCTTGATAAAACCTTTTATATTCCATCGTTTTCTAAAAACCTTTGTTGTTTTAAGACTTTTACCTCTCGATTTTATTTTTAATTTTACTAGAACATCTTTTCATTTAATTAAAGACTCTGTTGTTATTGGTGGTGGAAATTTATATAATGGTTTATTTAAACTTTGTTTAAATCTTACTTTTGATTAGGTCATATCTTTACCGAACGAATCAAAAGATTACAAAATGATGGCATTCTTGAGACTCTTGATTTTACTAGTTTTCGTACTTGTGTGGATTGCATTAAAGGAAAGCGCACCAACAAGACCAAGAAAAGTGTTAAGAGAAGTTCTGACATATTAGACATTATACACACAAATATTTGTGGCCCATTTGCAGAAGTGTGCTTAAATGGTCAGAAATACTTCATCTTGATTATTGATGATTATTCACGTTATATGTATATCTCTATCTTTTTTATGATAAAGGTGAAGCACTAGATGCCTCCTTTAAAGTCTATAAAGTAAAGTAGAGAAACAATTAGGAAAGTGAATTAAAATCGTTAGATCAGATAGAAGTAGAGAATATTATGGGTGGTACACGTGATCAGGACAAAAAGCAAGTCCATTTGCTAGATTTCTAAAGGAAGAAGGCATTCTTGCTCAATGCACAATGCTAGGCTCGCCATATCAAAATAGTGTAACAGAGAGACAAAATCAAACATTAATAGACATGTTTCGGAGTATGACAAGCACTTCTAGTCTCCCATTCCTTGTGGAGTGAAGCTTTAAAAATTGTTGTATATGTGTTCAATAAAGTTCCAACAAACGCTATTCATAAAACACCTTTTGACTTATGGAAATGTTGGAAACCCAGTTTAAGACATATGCATGAATAGGGTTGTTTCGTTGAAGTTAGAGTTTACAATCCATAAGAGAAAAAGCTAAACCCTAAAACAATTAGTAGTTTTTCCAATGGCTATGTGGAAAGGTCTAAGGGCTATAGATTCTCTTATCCATCACACAATCCTAAAATTATAGAAGCAAGAACTACACATTTTCTAAAAAATGATAGAAATAGTGGGAGTAATCAACCTCAAAAGTTAGTATTTTAGCAAGATCCAAGTTTAGAATCTACTTCTGAATCTTCAGGAAAATTAGTTGTAATTCAAAATAATCATCAAGATTTACAAGATTATCAACCCCTAATTCCTAAAGAGTTGCATCACGTAAAAAACAATCATGAAGATTTAATTATTCAAGATCTTTCTCAAAAGGATATTGATATAACATTAAGGAGATCTATAAAGATGAGAAAACCTGCAATTGCTTCTGATTGGATTTTACTTGCAAGAATCTAACATTAACATTGGTATTGAAGATGACCCCACTACATTTTTACAGGCCATGAGTTGTAGTAAATCCATGTTATGGAATAATGCTGTGGAAGATGAGATAGATTCCATGGCTAATAATTAAGTTTGGGATCTCGTAAAGGTGCCTGAATAAGCAAAAGCCATTGGCTGCAAGTGGGTCTTTAAAACCAAAACAAATTCCTCAGGTAATATCGAAAGATATAAAGTTAGATTTATACCCAAAAGATTCACTCAACAAGAAAGAATTAATTATCATGAAATTTTCTCTCCAGTCTCTAAGAAAGATTCTTTTTAAATAATCATGGCATTAGTGGCCTACTTTGATATGAAATTACATCAAATGGACGTGAAAACCAGTTTCCTTAATGGAGATCTAAAGAAAGAGGTTTACATGAAACAACAAAAAGGGTTCATCTCAAAAGAAAATAATCACTTAGTTCGTAAGGTTAAGAAATCTATATATGGATTAAAACAAGCATCTTGTCAGTGGTATTTAAAGTTCCATGATGTAATTTCTTCATTTGGTTTCATGGAGAACATTATGAATCAATGTATATACCATAAGGTCAGTTGGAGCCAAATCATTTTCTTAGTCTTCTATGTATATGATATTTTACTTGCTTCAAGTGATTTGGGCTTGCTTCATGAGGTTAAACATTTTCTCTCACAACAATTTGATATGAAAGATATGGTTAAGGCTTCTTATGTCATTGGCATAAAAATTCAAAAAGATAAATCCTGATAGATATTAGGATTATCTCAAGAAAGCTATATCAATAAAGTTCTTGAGAGATTTCATATGAAGAATTGTTCACCTAGTGTGGTACTTATTATCAAAGGTGAAAAATTGAGTTTAAAGTAGCACAAAGAGAACAAAATTCAAAAGGAACATATGACCAATATTCTTTATGCTTCTGCAATTAGGAGCTCAATGTATGCTTAGGTTTGTGCAAGGCTTGACATTGTATTTGTAATAGGAATGTTGGGGAGATATCAAAGTAATCCAAGCTTGGAACAGTGGAGAGTTGCAAAGGCAGTGTTACAGTATCTTCAAGGAACCAAGGATTACATGCTTGCTTATAGATGGTCTGATAAGTTGGAAGTGATTGGATATTCAAACTCTGATTTTGCTGGTAGTTTTAACACTAAAAGTTCAACTTCAGGATATATATCTTTATTAGTTGGAAGAGCCATTTCCTGGAGAAGTGTCAAACAGTCATTAATTGATACATCAATTATGGAAGAGAGTTTGTATCTCATTTTGAAGCATCTACACGGGCTATTTGGCTTAAGAGTTTCATTACTGGGTCAAGAATAGTTGAGTCTATTTCCAGACCATTAAGGATCTATTGTGACAATTCTACTTCAGTGTTTGTAACTAAGAATAATAAAAGTGGAAGTAGACGAAAGCATATTGACATCAAGTATTTAGCTCTAAAAGAACATGTTGGATCACAAAAGGTGGTTATTGAACACATCAATACCAATTTGATGATTGTGGATCCTTTGACGAAAGGATTGCCACCAAAGTTGTATACGAAACATGTAAAGCACATGGGACTCAGTTCTGTTATGTAATTTTGTGTAATTAAGATACCATGTTTTATGTACCAATTTATTCAATTGACTCCAAATTTTTAAATTATCAAATTGTCATCTCATATGGTTTGTATACATAAAGTTTAGAAAGTGACAATAAGTATAGATATTTGAATAAGATAAAAGAGGACCCAAAATGAGCATTTGGAAGCTTATTCATATAGTATATGCCACATCAAGTACTCACTCTCGAACAAGACTACTTTGTAATGCATGGAAGGCGATACTTGTTTTTTAAAAGACTTGCTATCATGATTCATGATTTTCGATTTTTAGTTTGAGAATAAAGTTAAAACATTTAGAGAGAATTAAAGATTATGAGTTAAATTAAACTTCTTATCCTTATTTATAATGTTATCGTTATTATATTTAGGAAAATTATCCACCGACCACCTAATGTTTCGGGCTTTTTTAAAAATACACAATTCTTTTTTTTTTACCTGAATTACACTTGAAGTTACAATTCTTTGCATTTTTCCACTTCCGTTTGTTGACCGTTAAGATTCCGTTATTTTTTTAACAAAATGACGATTTTGCCCCTCAAAATTAATGCTATAGGATAAAATTGTAATTTTATATTTTGGGGGCAAAATCATCATTTTGTTAAAAAAACTAACGGAATCTTAACGGTCAACAGACGGAAGTGGAAAAATGTAAAAAATTGTAACTTCAGGTGTAATTCAGGCAAAAAAAAAAATTGCGTATTTTTAAAAAAATAGAAAAAATCAAATAGTCGGTGGATAATTTCCCTTATATTTATTAAATTTCAAAATTTAATACATGAACAGTTTAAAAAGAAGTTATATAACTTCCACCACTCCTAATATCTCCTTACATGTTACGGTGGTTAACTAAAATTAAGGGATTATGGTCCATCTCTTTCCCTTATATTTATATTCTTCTTGATGGGAGAAGAAGAGAATTTTTAATTTTTAGAAAAACTGAAAATATGGTCCCCCGTCTAACAACTTAAGCCTATGTATTCCATCCATTCATACGAATAGTGGTGTTGAATAAACTGGAAAAAATCTAGTGTAATTATAAAACACAATTTGATGTTTAGGAGAATTTGATAGCTATGGCTGGAGGTAAGTTCCTCTGCTTCCGCTTTTATTTTAATGAATTCAAAATATTCTAACACCTCATTGTACTTCAAGCAGATCTATAACGCAAGTGTTTTGGCGATCTTATTCTTAATGAAAATGATAATTCATAGAACATTTAAGCCAATCCAAGACCCATTTGCCGGCAAAATAACAATCCTAGCTGAAGAATAGTGCATATTCACTTGAGCTTTCATGTTCGAACGCTTGCTATAGCTACCCAAATGAAGACAGGATAATGTGATAAAATAGATTGCGACTATTTATATGGACTTAAGCCACAAGGTCTTGGAGGATTTCTGAAGATTTTGATTTGACTAACTCGCCTAACGGGAGACAAACTCTAGTTAGAGCTTAATGATAGAATGGATTCTTTTGTGTTTATACTTTTTGTGAACATTTTAGGACCCTTGTTTGTTTTGATCTTGTATACACATGCCCAATTTATTAGTGAAGTGTGAAACCATATGTTTTTCCACAATCCTAAAATGAAATGATAGTATTACACACCATCATATTTTCAGATATTTTCAAATAGCTCAAAAAAGGGCTTAGAATAAAAATTTTTAAACCGATTTTGATTTGAACCTAATTGATTCATTTTGCTTTATTTTTATTCTTTTGATGAGGTGCATTTTTTAAGGGAACTAAACTAAAATCAAAATGCTTTTAACTGTCTAAAAACTAATTGCTGAATTGATCGTGGATTGATATGTGGACATCCCAATTGTTTTGTGATCAGCTCAATTTGATTTAATTAAATTCAATTCAGTTCAATTTTAATCATATTTACCCAACCTATAATCAGAAACTTGACTAGCTTATTTTGATTTGAATAATCATTCTTAGGTGTCAATTAAACCATTCTAGATCTTGTTAACTCAAATAATTTTATTAAACCATATGGTTTATTAGTAAATTAAAAATTAACTCTATTAATCACATATTCTAATAATGTGTCCACATAAAAAAAAATAAACGAGGATACTACACAAAAAAAGGACTATTGATTTGAATATCTCTTACTTGTTTTGTGAGGTCTTTTATTTCTCATCTCAACTTGATGTTGAAGGGCTCAAATTTTAAGAGTCATATTCATCCTCTTAATTTGGACATCCCAACTATTTTGTGATCATGTCAATTTGATTTAACAAGTTCAATTTTAAGTATATTTATCCAACCTAAGATCAATTACTTAACTGGCTCATTTTGATTTGAATATCACCTACTTCTTTTGTAGTCCTTTATTTGTTATCTCAAAATGATGTGTAAGGGATATATTTGGCCTCTTAATTTAGACATAAGTTCTTGGATTGCACATCATACAACTCACTCATGCAAGGTCCTAACAATTATATCAAACTACAAAATGTCATGACCATAATGAAAGTGAAACAAAAAGAAAAATTAAAAAAATAATTTCGTAAAATTTACTGCAATATTAATCAGGAGAGGAGGAAAACTGATTGAATGAGACAGGAGTCAATATCTTCTTTTTTCCAGTTAAGCAGATTAGACTCCCATATCATTGTCTCCACTGCATTATGGTGTATTGATGTGATTCCATGCTTAATCCTCATGGCCATTCATCACAATTCAACGTGTCAAGCCTTCTGGGTGTCCCCACTTCCATGGGGATTGCGCGTGAACTTCTCCTGGGTTTGTTTTCTTGTTTTCAGCTGCAACAACATCAACGTAATCTTTGAGCGCCCACGTGAATTAAAATACATTATCACTTCATCGAAATATAAGCAACCCATTCCGATGATCAAAATAAAGAGATAAAATCCAAAAAGAAAAAAAAAAAAAATCAGCCCACCATTCCCACTTATTAATTATAATAGGAAGAATAATATATAATCACTTTACTTCATGTCCTCCCTTGTTTATGATTGTTTATGATAGGACGTTTTTGCTTTTTATGTTTAATTTCTTTGTAAAAATATTAACTTAGGACATGAAAACGCTAAGACTAAACAAATTAACACAAATACAATCGCTTATAAATTGTATTAACATTCAAGAGCGGACCCTTGGATAAATTAAAAGAATTGATAATTTTGAAGCGAGCATGAAAAGTTTTAAATAGAAAAAAGTATATCAAAATAAGGAGGGACACAAAAAATCTTATCCTTATAAATACGTCTAAATAAAAATAATTATAATAAAAGAGTAGAAAATAAAAGGCAATTCTAATATAACAACGCTATTTTTTAAGAATGAATATGAGATTACAACCTATAATAACATGTAATTATATAAAGATCAATAAATCAATTAAGAATTTTAAGATAAAATAAATCAATAAATGTAATTATAATCAAATAAAAATCCCAAGGAAAACTTTAGTGTTTGAAGTCAATCACCTAATTACCATGCTTAAAAAAATTCAACAATTCTTTTTAAAATTATAAAAATATTATTAGTCTAAAGTTTCAATAATAAACTAAACTTAGCAAAAATGTCTTTAAATACTGTTGTATCAGGTGCTTTAACTCTCTTTGAAGAATTAGATACTAATTATTCTTTTATAAAAAAAATTCTCAAAATACTCAAATTTTATTTTCTAACTCGTCCTCTTAGTTAGTGTAACTAAAAATAAAATCTCAAAATTGATATAAAAAGTTTATAAAAATGTTGATAATTGTCACTATGTGTTGTTTTTGTAAGTACTTTTACTACTAGTGATAATTTATATTTGATTGACATACTTTTTTTCAATTACAATTTTTTAAATAAATTAAAACAGTAATAACACGTTCAACCCTGTAATGTTTTCAATCTATTCAATAGATACATAATTTAATCATTTTATAAAATATGTTACTATTTTCAATTGGGAAAAAAATAATTGAATTAAGGACATAATTGAAAATAAAATAAAAATTCTATTAATAATATAAAATTGATTTAAATATAAGGAAATTAGGGATATATATGAAAGAAAAATAAAAACTCTTTTGTTATATAAAATTAATTAAAAAAAGGGATATAAGTGATTTTTTCTGAATTAGACCGGTCTACAGCCCAGTCTAGCCAGCCGTAGGTCTACCACTGACAAATAACATTAATGACAAGCCTGTTCATGACGCCTTTATGCACAATATGATTTTTTTTTTAAAAAAAAAAAAAGAATTTTAATTGAATTCACGAACTTTTTATTTTATCCAAAACTGTGATTACAGTATTTTTAAAATATTGTATCCTCACTATCATTGATTTTTTATCTATTTGACGGTTAGGATTAATATAACCTCCATATTTAAAGGTAAGAGAAAAAAAGTGAAAAAAAAATTTGGGTTTAAAAGGGTTATTTTTGGTAAATTCAAGATGTAAGTCTCTGTTGGGTTGAAAAGAGGGAGACGCCACACGAGGGGGTTAAAAAGCAAAAATGAGATGAGATGTGAATGTGGAGCACGACGTCACTCTGCTCCGCGGATTCTCCTTGTCTCCTCTTATTTGTTTTTTTTTTTTTAAGTATTTATTTAATATGATTTATTTAACAATTATAATTTTTTTTCCACTCACTAATTGACTCAGTCTAAATACTTCTACACAGTCAATTGAAAAAAAAAATTGAAAATTAATGAGTTGATCTGAGTGACTCGCGGAGTTGAGTGATTTGTAATAATTTTGTGTCCTTTTGGCCAGTATAGCCAACGTAGAAATTATTGAACGTTTTTCCTTTAAGGGAAATTAATGGAAGGAGCAGAGCAAATCAGATCCCACAAGAAACAATTGATTGACGTTTTATGCTTAAAAGAAGCAATCAATTATTGAAATCCCACCAAATAATGTGTGTAAAAATAAAACTATTCTAATTTTGGAAATATCAATTACAAGATGAATTCTGAATATTAATTTGTTAACTAATAATATCTGTCAAGTCATAACGACCGAGGCTTATGTAAACGGAACATGTATAATTAAATTGCAATAATTAATCAAAACAAAAACCCACTTCTTCAATTTTAGTATTTGCAATAATTGAGATCACAATTCTGGTTCAAATTTCATTAGGGAAAAAAAAATTGCTAATTGTTCCTTAGCAAGTTAGCCCACCATTTTGTATAATACATATATCTTTGATTTTGACAACAGCTTGGTCAAATATTTAATTATTCTCATTAGATAGTTAAAAAGAAGAAGAAAAAGAAAGGAAAAGAACCTAGAAAAAGAAACTGAGAAACATTCAATTAACAAAATTCCCATCTCAGCAAAGAGGCCAAAATTTAATTTCAGAGTGATACTAGTAGTACATGATCAACATTATGAAAAAGGAAAAATGAAAAAGAAGTGACGAAATATTTTATTGTTTATACTACTTTTTTTTTTTTAATTCGTTTATACTACTAATATATATATACACACACACACAAACACACAGAGAATAGTAGGGGCTAATAACAATAATCATATTACGGAAATTACTAGCAAGCCCTAGCTAATTAAATATATAAAATGCTAATTAATTAAGGGTCGCAATATTCGTAATCATGCCAGCAAACGAGCATGATGACACATCGCCTAAGAATGTAAAATCTTGCTCTTTGCTCCTTGACAAGGCTGCTGCATCTTCTTCCAAAGGATTTGCAGGGTTTACGCAAGTGCCTGCTGCAGAAGCCTGCAGCTGCTGATGCTGCTGTGTTTTCTTGCTTATTGTTCATTGAAGAAATTAATGCTATATATTTAATTTCTTGCTTCTAATGATGATGATCTTGTTGATTGATGTTTCTATTTTGAAACTGCTCAATTCTGTTTATAACTAGAATGGTAAGAGGAGGGAGGGGGGCGAAAATAGGCAGCAAGGTGATAGGAATTAGGAAAGAGGAAGAGGGAGAGAGAGAGAGAAGGGAGATTCTTTACTGGTTTGGTAGTGAAGTTAGAAGGGATTTCAGCCTTTATATAACTTTGATTAGATTAAGAGACACTTTAGATTAATGGGAGCAAAGCTTTTTCTTGTTGAAAAGACAATTTTATCCCTAACCATTTCTTTTATATGTGATACTTCTGAGTTCTTGTTTTTTTTATTACGAAAATTTTGCGTCATAAATCTCAAGTTTTATCATGATATAATAATGTAATTAGAAATAAAATTTGGAATTTTTATTATAAAATTAGGTATTTGTCTTTTTTATTAAAAGGGGATGCTAAGTTTATTCTTTCTTTTTTTAAAGTAAATTGAGCAAGGGATAAATTATAAGTAGGGAGCAAGACTAGAAATAAAAAGAAGAGAGCAGACAACCCACCAAATAAATGAAGATTTAGGGATGGTAAAAATTTTCATGGGATAGTCGATAGGGTCTTGAAGTATTTTTTTTTATTATTTATTTAAAGAGAATAAGGGAATAATTTCTTATTCCAATAAGGGATAGAGACAATTTAATACGCTTTTCCCCATTTCTATTGTCATTTTGTAATTTCTTCTAATTTTGTTAAATAAAATCTTTTAAAATTTAAAATGTAATGTCATGGCTGTAAATGACAAAAACCATAATATTTATAAAAATAATACAATTATAAATAATAGCTAGTATAAACTCTTGAGAATTGATGAAGATAATTGTGTTGATGATTTATAACATGTAAATTTTGTGGATGTGTTCAACTTTGAAACTCTATTTTTGCTTAATTTCATATATTATCTTGTAATTTTGATGATATCAGCTTAGTTTGATGGAAAAGAATTTAATTACTTTAGCTTATTTTGATGTTTTTGCGTTGGGAATAGTCTATAGGTGGCAATATGGGTTAGGATTTGTTTATTTGACTTGATCCAATATGAAATAAATGGGTTTGAATTTGAAAAATTGATTTGTTTAATAAATGAGTGATTTGATTCGAGTCGGTAAATAAATAAATTAAATACACTAATACATGTTTAAGGTTACCGATTCATTTATTCATTCAGGGTGCGTTTGCCATACTATCTTGTATTGCATTAGCTATATTACATTATGGTGTATTCAACTGTAATGCAATATCATGTTTGGTACAATATGTATTGTAGTATATATAATAATATTTTCTTTCGTTATTTATAGCACTATTTTCTAAAATTAATAATATTCAAATTTTTCATATTTAAGTATTTATTATTAGTTATATTAAATTATTTAAAAATAATTAATTTTTATATATTAATTAATGAAATATAATTAAATTGTGTAATATTATGTTATATTTTTATTTTTTGTATATTATTTAAATTATTTATTATTAGTTATATTAAATTGTTAAATAATAATCCATTTTTATATATTAATTACTATAATATAATTAAATAATAGATTATTTAGTAATATTTTTAATATAATAATATAATTAATTAATAAATTGTAAATTTATTAATTAATATTAATAATTATAATGTAGTAATAAAAGAAAATAAAAATTAATATAATATTAAATTAGAAAGTCATATTTATTTATATATTATAATAAATTAAAAAACCCTAATGCGACAACTACCAGATTAATGGACTCGCTAAACACGACTGGAAGTTGGATTTAGCTAATGCAGCCAATTGTTGCAGCCAAACATAGCATTGCCTTACATAACTCATGTAATGAGAAGTGGCAAACACCCCCTTACGATCCATTTAGTAAATGACCGAATTCAATTTGGATATTAATATTTGTTATTTTATATTGTTAAGGATTTATAATTAGCCATTTAGATGGCTGTGTATTTTAATATTAGAATATGGTTTAGATTATTTGTATTTTTGTAGGATGTTCAACTTATGGTTTTTTATATTTTATTTTACTTAATCTTTATTTATTAATTATTATTTTTGTAAACGAATTGTAAATGGATTCATATTCAAATCAATTCATTTATTAAGGGTTAAACAAATCAAATGAATTGAATCAAATATCCATTTAATAAGCAAATCGAGTTTCGAATATTGAGACTTCAAATCATTTACTGAATAAATCAAATTCAAATAAACTGAGTTTTAGCCATATTCATTTAAGATTTGAGTTAACTTTCAACATACCATAAAATCTTTCATGGCATTACCATACCATCCCTATTCATTGTGAGTTAGTTATTCATTAGCACGAGGTTAGCTTATGATGTGTTTAGAAACCCTCAACTAAACAAGTATTTTACAGAGAACTAATAAAGAATTCATTAATAATGGACCATTTTGATTCTTTTGAACAACTCAATAAATTTAGTAAATCTTTTTAGAATGACTAATGGTGCGTTTGGGATTGAAGTGCTGTAGTTTTTAAGCTGCAGTTGTTGTAGAAAAAAAGTTGTAACTATGAAACAAAAGTTAATATTATGTAGTAAATATAAATTTTAAATAATAATTTTGACAAAATTATTATTTAAATAATAAATTTTTTATAATACAAGTGAAAAATCATATCAATATAACTTGTAAGCTACAGCAGCTAGTGTTTACCAAACACTTTAGTGCTGTAACTTTTAAGCTACAACTGTCCAACTTCAATACCAAACGCACCCTAAATGCTACAGATCGAACCTATTCAATTTTTCAATTTGATGGTTGGCTATTGATGGACTAGCTGTTGGCCTTAACCCAAGGAGCTAGGGTTCTCTTAATAAATTCCATTTATTTAACTAAATCCATTAGTGTGTACATTTACCGTCGATCGTTTACTAGCATAGATTGCTTAGCTAGACATGTATCACAAATTCTTTTTACACATCTGGTCCAAGGCATTTATTAAAGATGTAAGGTTATGATCTATTTAGAAGTTTTTTTTTTGTTGATAGTATTGAAAATGTTTTTTAATAAATTCTTACATAAAAAATTAGCGAGGAGGAAAAGGTAATTTCGACAAACGGGATGCACTGGCTTCCACTATAACAGGAGCAATCCAATACACTTTAGGGTTTTAGTCACCTTTTTTCAAAAATATTGAGGAGTTGTGAACTTGAGATGGTGGTTAGAGAATAACGAGGTTATCATCATTAAATTAATAATAATTTTTCCGCTTTCCAAACTTTTAAAGGACAAAACCTGAGATTTTGTTAGAATTTCTTGAGATCTTTCTTGGTTACCTTAGTTGACTGATGACCAAATTATGCTGATTAAGCAAATTGAGGGCAAGTTTTCACCGTTAGTGTAATTTGAATCAATGCCGATTTCAAGATCTAACGATGACAAGCTTAATTTAGACCTTTTCTTTTTTTGTTAATCAGGACATTTTTTTAGGATCTATCAGGAAATTACTGTAAGATAATCTCAAATTATTTTGTCACGCTACAAATTTCTAATCAGGTAAATTAATTAATACCAACAATTAGTTTGTAAATTTTAACATCTATATCTTGTCTTTTATACTTTTTATGAGAAGTATTATCATTTATAGTAGATATTATCATTTATAGTAGATTGTAATCGATTGAAAAAAAAAATTACTGAGATGGGACATTGACTAATGTAAACGAAATATCTTGTTTTGGTATCATTATGCATTAGCATAAAAGTAGGTTCAAATGGCTTTATTTAGTTAGTTACCTGAATTTGAATGCTAGAAAGAGGCCGGGGATTAGAAAATAAGTGCTGATATTTGATCTCTCAATTTGTATTATCGGTCTGCACTTTTTAATTAATCTCAAATTATCCTTATTAAAAATTAAAAATAATATTTATTTAAAAAAAAATTTCTCTCTCATCTACACACTTCTCTCACAGGTATCACCACCACATCCATCTTTATCACCACTAAATACATCACCAAATAATAAACAACGTTTGTTTTTTATTTTTTAGTTTTTATTTTTACCTTTTTTGTAAAACACTATGAACAAATTGGATTATAAATCAAACTTCACAATTTGTAAATTTGACATATAAATTTTACATCTCTTCTAAGATGTTTGTTGCCATCGACGATGACCAAAATTATTAGATTAATTTAGAAAAATTATTGACTATTAAAATCTATCTTATCTTCTCAGTCTTCTTCTATTAAGATAGATATATGTCATGAATCAAGGAAGTGGAAAAAATCTAAGGGTGTCCTTATTATAAGTACAGTCATTGCTTAAAGGCGGCTAATCAACCAAACTTGCTTTGTCCTGAATGCAATTGAAAATCTAGAGATTCTTGAAAAAGAGAGAAAGCACATAAGAAAGAAAAGAAAAAGTTAAAAAATAAATATTAATTTTTATTTTTTAATGGGAGTAATTCTGAAAATAAATTAAGTTAATTGAAAAGTGGGGTTACTGATACAAATTGAGGGGGTCAATTATAAAAATTGAGACTCTCTCCTGATCATATCTCTTATATGAGTAAATACGCTCACATGATTGGTAATTAATAAATAAAAATATAATAATTAAGTAAATTTAGACTATATATAAATAAAAGTATATATATGTATTAAAAATCCTTCCAAGTTCAAATATAATCAGATTATAAAAGAATACTTTCTCCAATTATGAACCCTATTAAAAAATTAACTTGGACTTTATTCATTCCCTACTTTAGAAAGAAAAAACCAACGAAAAAACAGAAGGGATAATAAAATTTTCTCTTGAATTCTCCTAAATCCTAATTGATGCATCGGAAATTGCAAAAACTTATTTATTTTTAATAACTGGTTATTATTTCTGCCAGATGTTGAAGAGAGCGTTGAATCCAGTGTTTGAATTCCGACCTTGGAGATTGAATTTGAATGGTCCCTTTTTTTTTTTTTCTTGGATACAATGGTGACCTCAGAACCCAAAAATTCCTTTCCAAAGAGATCAACATTCAAACAACAATGGTGTAGTAACTTGAAAAAGGTAATTAATAAAATTTAATAACATTTGCTTGCATGTGGTGGCGTTTTCCAACACATGCAGTGTGTAGAATGTGAAACCAACACAGCTTAACACTGCAGCCTCAATGAACAGTTTTCACAAAATGACCTACTGGTCGATATTATTTTTGACCAATTTTGTTAATTTTTTTTTTTTAATTTTACTCTGTTTCTATGGACAAAATGAGGATAATTACTCCAGTCGGGCAATGGCTAGTAAAGCTCTCATCCCTCACTGCGTTGAAAAACCTTTGTTATTGATCTCAAGATTTTCGTTTTTGTCTCTGAACGTATAGAATGTTATATACAATATTAAAAAAACAATTAAAGAGTTAACAAACATAGCTTTTGTGGTCGAATGTAATCAACTGAGGATATGTGGCATTCATATAGAAAATACCCTTTATTTTTGCTATATAAAACTTGAAAAAAAAAAAGTTTATTGCCCTGAAAATAAACCCCGATTGAAGCACAAACACGTGTAATTTTTTTTTTTTTTGCCTTTTTGGGACCTAATCGGGGTTTATTTTTTGTGTGTGTGTAAAACTTTTTATTCTTATTGACATCGTCAAAATAGTTGTAACAATTACTATTATTCAAATCTAGAGATCCAATTCGTAATTGGGATCCTCTCATTGTCTCATTTTAGTCACAACTGTTAATTCCTTGGTTGCAAAATTACATTAACAAGTTAGCTTAATTACTGCAGTCAAATCTATTTACGCTCTCAATTTAGATACTTGCAAGAATTATATTCCATGCCCATAAAACGAGACAAAGAGTATCCCATTGAATCAAGAAATTCTGTATGACCAAGCAATCACAAAATTCTAAATGACCAAGTGAAGTCATACCTAGGAATCACACAATAGTTATGTGATAACCCACTCCCATTTCACATATGAATAACGGTTCAAAGTCTTTTGTGCAATAGTGACAAAAATATCGTGTTCTTTAAAAAAAATTAAAATAATAAGTGTGTGGAAATAGTTTTATGTTTTACAAAAACAAAAATCATTTGTTTCTCCTTTGTAAAAAAATAATATGAAAAATAAGTCAGTCAAACACAAATTACTGACTGCACATGCCACTAGGCTTGTAACTCAACGGCGAGTTGCTGTCTTCACCATGATGAGGGTTGTCGTTTGAGCCACATGTGGATTAATTTTGAAAATTCCTTTAACAAAATGAACACAGAAACTCTAAATAGCACACAGATTATAATGTATCTGTAGATAGTAACAAATTAAATAAAATACATACACACATTACACTACTTTAATCTTGAAAAATGAAAAAAAAAAAACTCCAAAACAAAAGCAAAGTATTTTTCCCCATTTTCGAGTTAGCAAATACACAGCGCATGTTTTCTGGGAGAAATATGAAGCAATAAGTTATATTTTAATATTTAAAATTTTATATAACTCCCAAATCGGTCTGGGTGGTGTAGTTGGTTATCACGCTAGTCTCACACACTAGAGGTCCCCGGTTCGAACCCGGGCTCAGACATAATTAATAGTTTTCTGTCTCTTTTTACAAGCCCAAGTGGCGGAAGTCACATTCCACTCTTTGGCCTTTTACAAATTTGATTAAAATAATTAAGGTTCTCACGTTACAAATCAGTGTGATTTCAGTTCAAAAATGCATTTTTTTTTCTTTTTTGAATCCCCGATAAAACATTAAAGCATTTGGGATTTATTTCATAAGACATTAATCTAATTCCTTTATGTTTTGTGGGAATATGTAATTGAGATGGCAAAATCTCCTATATTGAAAATAAGAAGTCTAAGGTTCAAATCCGCTCATATATACTATTTTACGAGGTTCAAATCCTCTTAAAATTTTAAGACATAAATCCAATAGATTTCTATTATTTGCACTTAGAGTATATTTCTGTTATTTATATTTGAATATTAAAGATAGTTGATTATTATAAAATTTTTTACATTGTTATTTGGTCATATTATTATTAATAACTTAAATTTGAATTATATATTAAATTATTTATTATTGATAAAATAGATTTATGTTGTTTCTAAAAAATAGATTAATATTATTGATAAATTAATATATTTTTATTATATATTTAAATTATTTATTATAGATTAAATTGATATTATGTTGTTTTAAAAAAATAAAAAAAAATTATGTACTAAAAAGTTGTATAAGTCATTGTCCTTATACAGATATACTAATAGTCAAATTAGGTCAATTAATCAAAATATAAAAATTTGAAATAATTTAAAATTATGTGTCAAATCTTTGACTATTTTACTTTTTTAAACAGAATAGGGACATCAATGTTAAAAGCCAAAGAAAATACATCCATGCCCGTAGTTCCATAATCTATCAAGACTAGCTCCAAACTTTCATTAACAATATTGAAGAAAAATATGCCCTTATTCTAAATTTTGATTCAAAGATAAAAGAGTCCCCATGGGGACACAAACTGATTCCCTTAACAATCTCTTAATGTTGCTAAGAGCACCAGTGCACTATCTTGTTGTTTAAAGAAATTAAGTGAAACATTTCTCATGTTTTAAAATAGGTCAAATTCCCTATACTTATAATGGAATTAACTTTATATATTAATTTACGATTTTAAACATAGTCTTAATGTTAGTCATAAAATTTAAATATTCTAAAAATATAAATCAAATGAAATGACTTATATACAGCCATGTTCATATGCAGACATCTGCAATGTGAACTGAGTTAAAATATATAAAAATATGAACTCTAATACACTAAAAGTAAAAAAAAAAAAAAGTATGTTAGAATCCATGCTTTTTGTCTTTTAACTCCTTGAAATTTTAATTTTATTACATCCACATGTGAGCCCCATCTTATGTATAGGGCTTTGCACTTCAGCCCTTGAGAATACCACATCAAGGTGACAGGATTTGAACTTATGGCCATCTATACCCAAAACAGATGCATTGACTAAATTGCGCTACACCTCGTCTCACCTCCCACCCCCCCCCCCCCCCCCCCCCCGGAGCATATAGATCCACTCGATCAATGAACACTTGAATCGAACTCGCCCATCCCATCCTTTTGTATTTGTATATATATGAATTATTGGGTTATTAAGTAATAATAGAGTTGGCAAATTATGAGCTTTGGTCAGGCTATTCCAAGCCCGGACCCTTGAAAAATTGGATGGACTGAGCTTGGGTATACCTGAGCTTTTTTATTAAATATAAAATAATTTTTTAATAAAGTAAAAATATTTAAATTAAAGATAATTATCTAATACATAATAAGATAATAGCTCAATACACAAAATATTATTAACACTATAATAAATTACAACTACTAATATAAAAAAATATATTAATTTAATATTTTGAGTTTTTTCTTTTTTATTTAAATATAAATTTATTTTTTATTTATAAATTGAAAAGCAAGGGCCAAGTCTAGGCTTTTTTCCTAAAACCTTATGATATATGCTAATTATTTACTATAATATTCGGTTATTATTTTTGTATGGTTTATTATAGTTTTACGGTTATAGTTATATTATAGAAGTGGTTTGTGGTAGTTTTATTGTAACTGGCCTTTTTTAGTTATCTTATTAGTTGTATTTAAATGAATGATGAAAGGAAAAGGGATAGAGAAGAATTTTATTATCAATAGACTGTGTTTCTTATCTGGAAAGTGGTTCTCTCAAATCAACCTTCTTTATTTAATTTTCTCCCTTATCTTTAAAATTTACGTAACATTTGGTATCAGAACCAAGTTTCTCAATGCTGATGCAACTAGACAAAAAAAAGAGACCGATTTCAAAACCTTCGTTATTGAAAAGTTTGAGAATCAAGATGCTATCATGCAAGAGATTCTTAGCAAACTTCAAAGTCTAAACACCAAGTATGACCAGATAAGTTCTCAATATTCCCAAACCAGCACAGGTGTCATCCAAAGTCCAAAGCTAGGAGAATCTAGTTCATCTATTAGAATAACAAATTCATCATTTGGCCAAACACTAAAATTAAAATTCCCATACTTCAATGGTGAAGACCCAAATAGTTGGATTTACAAGGCTGAACAATACTTTGAATATCAGAAGATTATTGAAGATCACCAAGTGCAATTAGCATCTTTCCATCTTGAAGGAACTGCATTATAGTGATTTCGTTGGCTAATGAAAACAAAAGGACCATTTTCGTGGACTGAGTTTTCACGGGCCCTTCTTAAAAGATTTGGACCAACAAAGTTTGATGATGCCTCAGAAGCTTTGTCCCAATTAAAACAAAAAACTACCATATTGGCTTACCAAGAAGAATTTGAGAGATTGTCTCAGATGGTGGAGGATGTACCGGAAAGCTTCTTAGTTGGTAGTTTTGTTGGAGGACTCAAGGATGAAATTCGCTTAGAGTTAAAGATGCAGAAGCCTCGGTCATTGTCAACAGCCATTGGACGTGCTAGACTTATTGAGGAAAAGTGTAACCTCTGTAACCAACGGTCTAAAATCCAATCTATAACCCAGGGTTTATTAGGATCCCAGCCAAGCAATTCAACTCCACCAACATTTAAACGTTTGACCCCAAGTGAGGTAAAAGACTGTGGCCTTTTCTACTATTGTGATGGAAAATATTCTCCTAGTCACAAGTGTCAAAGTCCTCAATTATTTATGATGGATGATTTTCACGGCAAGGAAGATGAAGATGCAAGCAGTCAAGGTGCAAAAGATGATTAATGTCCATAGTAGTTCCTTGAGGACAAGGATTTTTTTTTTAAAGAGGGGGGGAATGATATATGCTAATTATTTACTATAATATTCGGTTATTATTTTTGTATGGTTTATTATAGTTTTATGGTTATAGTTATATTATAGAAGTGGTTTGTGGTAGTTTTATTGTAACTGGTCTTTTGTAGTTATCTTATTAGTTGTATTTAAATAAATGATGAAAGGAAAAGGGACAGAAAAGAATTTTCTTATCTGGAGAGTGGTTCTCTCAAATCAACCTTCTTTATTTAATTTTCTCCCTTATCTTTAAAATTTACGTAACATTATCTGGGCCCAATCAGTGTGAGCTTTAAATTTTTTCAATCCATATCCAAGTCCAACCCGTACAGTGTAGTTCAAGCTTTTTTACCAACCCTAAGTAATATGTACATAGCATTTGTATTTAGAAGAGGAAACTTTTGGATTTTAAGGCACAAGGTTAAACAAAAAGAATTTTATGCCAATCGTGGAATACTTTTTGGAACCATTTAATCATCTTTTCGCAATACTCAAAAATATATATAGCAATACACGTAAGTGGCCAAGCGTTATTGCAATCTTATATATGAGCATATTATATTTGCCTCCCTTGTATGTAGTATTAAAATTTATGTGGGTGCTCCAGTGATCACATATGGCCAAATATTATTGTAATTTAAATGGATAATTTATACAAATATTAGGGGTATTTATGACATTTCTTCTACCTGGAATTTTTCTTTATAATTTGATCTAAGGGTACATAAGCCCTTTTGCTTCATTTATACTCCCAAAAATATTTAAATTTTATGGCTAACATCAAGACTAAGGATAGAGTTGTAAAACGATATATAAAATTAAAATTGTTATAACTGTAGGGTAGTTTGAACCTATTTTAAAATATGAAGAAGATTTCACTTAATATCTCCAAACAATAAGGGTAATTTCCATTTTCCCAAAAAAAATAGGGTCAAATGGAAGCCAAAATGCAAAAGCATCCATTTTCAAAATAAAAAGAAAGAAAATTAGATGGAGAAACTAAAATGAAATGACTTACATCTTCTACACCGTTTTTGCATTTCCATTATATGTATAGACAAGTATAACTCTCACATAATATGACACCATTAGTATACGTAGTGAGCCATTTGACTTTTTTTTTTTTCTTTTTTATTTTCTCATGGTTTGCTGGTTTTACTAGCATGCTTGTCTGGAGAAGTACACAATGTTGAACCAAAAGTGTGATAACCTATGCATCTACTGGGTGCTGAATTGCGGTGGAACCTTTTAGCATGCAATCGCCGACGTCTCGGCCGCGAAATTTATGCCGTTCACGGCTTGTTTCAGACTTGAGTGGCCTGGCAGCAGCAACACTACAATTCGTTCAACTCATTGTTGTTATTGTTGATGGAGAAGATAAAAGGAGCAGAGAAAAGAAGAAAGCCACAAACAGAGAAGTGCAAATTTTGCTAGACATTTGAAAAATGTTTTAGTAATTCGCTTATGATTATGAAGTCAACAGTTCTGCCAATTAGTTTATGCATTCTCCTTATTAGCTCTTTATTAGTCCCCATCGAAGGGTCCCGTTGCCGATTAAACCAAGGACAACAAGCAGGATCCTGAGACAAGGCTAAGGATTCAGCTGACCGTGCCCTTGGGCCAATCAACGAAACTGCACATGTGAAGTTGAGTCAACTTAGTGCCTATCTGAGGCTGCAGCTGCTGCAAAACCAAAAAAGTAATTAATTAATGTTGTGTATTTTGTTTCTAAAGTTGGCAAAGTTTGTTGCCTATTAGCATATGTCCAGTTATTGTTATGTTCAAATTAAAGCTATCACTATCACAACGATAAAATAAAGTGATTATTTTATTTTATTTAAAAAAAGAAAAAAGAAAATCTCTTATGATTTGTGTTATGTTTGAACCTTACGAGGGAAACGGCAAGGCGAATGGGGCTTTAAAAGGCCCAAGTAAGTCATGATAGCTAGGCAGCGCCAGCCAAGCAACCGCTGGTCCTCAGAAATGGAGACATCACGCCATCACGGGTTTGTTAGCGATTGATTATTCAGGAATCGAGCTTCTATCAAAAAGTTAGTTGAAACTTGAACAAAAGATATTTTTAACTTTTGAATTGAATCGGCTCTGTTTGGTATAGGTTGCTCCATCGGGTTAGTCGAGTGATTTTCAAAGTGGCCACGGAGTTTGAATCATGAGGTGGGTAGAGGTCAAAAAATTTATTTGAGCTCTATCTATCCCTTTTATCTTTTAAAAATATTTGTAAAAAACATAAAACTTTTAAAAGTAAAGCTTTTATAAAAATGTTTTCAGTTATTTGGTTATCATTGAAAGTTTTTATTAAAAATTCTAAAATTATTTTAATAGATAAGTTATGAAAGGACTTGAATAAAATTGTGAAATAAATAGAGAATATTTTAGACAATTTAATTATTTGAAAAAGCTCCGCCTTTACTCCCAAAAGATAAAATATGAGCTTTTAACAATAAAGATAAAATAATTTATTTAATTTTAAAAAGCTGTATTCAAAATATAATGAAACAGCACTAAAAATTTTGAAAAGAACATCTAGAATTAAATAAGTATTTTTAAGCTTTTGACGATTTGGTACGTCTTACAAAGCATACAAAATGAGAAATATATAATGATTTATTTTAAATTTTTTGTATTCTATTAAAAATATTTTGTTTTATACATTATTACTTGTATTATATCGGTTCCCTAATACTTTTTTTTTTTTGGCTCTGTCCTTGCCGTTTTCCCTTTGGCACAAGCATCTTCTCCTTGTATTTCATTTTTCTTCTTGTCTCTCTTCGCATAATCAGTAGGAGATTGAGTTTTTTAGCTCATGTTGACAATTAAGCCTTTTTTTTTTCTACTTTATTTACAATAAAGTCAGTTGTTTTTCACTAAATTATGAAAATAAAGAGAGGCAAAGAGATAGAAAAACAAGGAGTGGATCCTAAACCCATCCCTTTGATCTTATAACTTAACACACACGCACACGCACACAAACTACAGCGTATATACATATTCAAAAGCTTGGACTTTGAATATTACAATCTCATATATAAAGGATTGAACTTAAAAATTATACCAAATATAAAATGAGATTGGGCGCATGAAGCAGCAAGCCCTAGATGTCGTCGTCATCTTCATGCCAGCAAATAAGCATGATAACACATCGGCGAAGTATGTAAAACTTGGCTCTTTGTTCTTTCACAAGACTGCTGCATTTCTGGCTAAGCGATGATCTGCATGGCTTTCGCAAATGTCTGCTGCGTAAAATCTTTTTATTCTTTTCTTCATCGATCATAGTAGCATTTGGAGAGAGAGACACAGAGAGAGACAGAAAGAGAGAGAGAGACAGAGAGAGATTCTTGCTGGTTTATTTGTGAAAATTTAGGAGGGTCTTTTTTTCTTTTTCTTTTGGGCCTTTTATAAGTTTCATGAAGATTAAGGTTCTGATTAAGTTACAATAATTGTATTATTTGAGTTTAGAAATGTTTTTTTTTTATCACCGTCAAAAAGTATAAGTATTTGGGTTTATTTCATACAACATTATTGCAAGAAACCTTTTGTGATTCGATCTACTTCTGTCCGAGTTCGTGGAATAATTAATCTAAATGGGAATAAATTTTAAGTACGAAAATATGTACAGTCTACATACACATGAATGAATTTAAGCTCTTGTTTATATGGATTCGAGTAATAATACGAGATAAAGATTAATGTTTAATGAAAGAAATTTGTTTGCCTCATCTCGCCACCCTCAACTTAGTGGAGCTTTAAGTTTCCACGTAGTCAACACTTGATCATTCGTACAAAATCTCAGTAAATCTCTAAACAATATTGATGTCCACAATTTTTTTTTGTATTAGTGCCCTATTTTCTATTGCCGTGATTATTTATTTGGAGCAATGATATTTGAATAAAAGTGTGATAAAATCACCCCAAAATTAAAACCCCTTTCGTCTTTATGCATGTCATTATTTTTCATGTGAAATTGCAACTTTGAATTGTCATGTCATGTCCAGTATAAATTACACTATTTGCATGCATATCTTCCTCAACACGCGCATTTGTGTAACATTTGATTCGTATTCCTATTGTTATGCCACAATTACATTTACATTAGTTTTAAATAACTCAGCACTCATTGAAGTAAATTCGAATTTAGGACTGAGTTTTTAGAAGGTTGCTTCTTACTATTGAACTTAGACCTTAGCTTCTAAATCCTGAATTCAATTCATCGCAGATTATTTATTACTTACGTTATTGAATATAATAAAGGAAGAATAGCACAATCTTTAATTAGACATTATTTTTACCACTTAGGATCTTAATGAATTTTTAATACTCCATTTCATCTGTACATTTAGGAGAATTCTTAGCCAGCAATAAGGTCAAATTAAGTTAACAGCTTATAAAGAGGATGTACCTGTGGATGGCCAATTCAGATAATGTAAGCAGTCTGAACTTAGCTAGTAATTAACCTGTTGAATGATCTTGAAGTATGCAATTGCAAGCCTTTTCTTAGAATTATAAAATATGATTTATACTTTTGTCAATTTCTTTGACTCATAGATTCAACTACGATTAGGTTCAGATTTAACAGGCCTGTAAGATTGTTAATTTCCAGTCGACATTACTGCTCTGCATACTCTAATTTCAGAAACAAATTAAAATACACAACCCACAAGGGCAACCCTCAACTTTGATGGAGCTTCGAGCCTCTACATTGTCAACACTTGATTCATATTACTTTTGGACGATCAACACTTAAGTTGTCATAGCGACATGTATGCATGGCAGCTAGAGAGCAACGAGGTTATCATTATTAAATTAGGTACATTTTCGTGTTCTCCATTTTTTTTTAAAAGGACAGACCTAACATCTTGTCAAATTTTGGTGTAATGTTTTCTTGTTTGTGACTTTATTGACTGATCCACACAAACAAAATGCATGAATCATGCCAATTGAACGGGCGTACGGTGTTGGTGTGGCCAAATTTGCACCACTATATATAGAGGTCCTACTTGGGATCGAATAACCAAATTTCAATTGAAATGAAAGCTTTAGGATAAATCAATCCAATTTAGGAGGACTCAATGAAAGGACATCAATTCAAATTCTGAATTTTTGAATTGAGAGAGATCAATAATTCTCACTATTTCTTAGATTTATGGACCTAATTCAATTAAATGGGATCTTTCATTCACATTTTTTTTCCACAAAAAACGTTTTGTAAAACTCTTGGATCCATGAATTTGGCAGCTATTGCTACCTTCAAAATTATAATACTAAAGTATTTAGTAAACGTTAATTGTTATGATTTAGAAGTTAAGTTAATTTGATCTATATTTATATGATAAAAAACCTATAATACCCTCAATTTTTTGTTAAAAATATTATTTAAAAGTCATAAATATTTTACATTATAATTTTTTATTTTATAATTATAATTTTTTTGTGCTACGACAACTATAACTTTTAAATTACAGCACCTAAATACTAAATAAGGTCATATTTGTAACCTTTCATATTTTATGAAGTGTACAATATCCTATTAAGCAAATACAATGTCTTAGTTTAAGAAAGCTTATCACGTATTAGTAATTATCAAATGTATCTGAATTCTACCAAAAATGATTTTTTGATCTCACTACAGAAGAGTGATGAATTTGTGTACTAGGAATCTCAAGTCTCATTTTATATATAAAGTATAGTTAGATTGAAATAAATCTCTTGAGAATATTCTTTTTCTTTACAAAAAAAAAAACTGATCTAAGTAAAATTTAAATCAATTTTTAGTCCGCTACCATCTCCTCAGGATTCAAATCTTAATGAACAATTATACGAAAAGAAAAAAATACTTTGAAAGTCACTTGATCAAGCCCTTGAAAATACTCTTCACTATACTGCATTTTGCTTTTTCAATCTTCACATATATTGGTGTTCAGCGCTAAAGGAAAATCAGTTGTACCTTGGTCATCGTGTCTCGCCCCTTCAACCCATGCACGATCTTTGTCTTGCCTTTGAGAGGGGAAGAGAGTCAGTTGCTGTACATATGCTTGCTAACTTTATCAGCAATGAACAAGTCAGAGGGTGTCCGATACATTGATTGATTCAATTGATGCATTTGTAATTAAGGTCAAGTAACAATTAAATAGCTATAGGCCGCACAGTTTTAAGGTGGAGTAGAAAAGTCTCTCACGTATCTCCTTTGTCCCACATCGATAGCATAGACGATTTTTATACCCTTTATTTATATGGAGTCAGCCGACCCTTTACGTGTTCGTAAAAAGGAGAGATGGTTGGCATCTCCCCTGACAGGGACGGGAACTGCTTACGAGCTTTTCTTGTTACCGCACATCCGGTTAAGGCTTTCCACTTCGGTGGATCTTATAACCCAATTTTTTTGGGCCCTTTTCTCTCATGAAAAACATAAACTTTTTCTCCACTTGCTTCGTGGATCATTAGAGCCCAATTTCTGTTTTGGGCCCGCTTTTTCTAATTTAATATCAATTTTTTCCCCACTTATTAACAACATACTAATATAATTTTTTCTTTTTTAACATTATGGGGTATATTTGAAACTGAAGTAACTATATTTATAATCAAGACTAACTTTGAAATATTCTCTTTTTAACGACATTGGAGAAAAATATATTTATAATATAAATTTTGAGCATAAGAGTCTGCGTAGAGACTTGAATTGATGCCCTCAATAATCTCTCATTGCGAACACCAGCCTGCCTTCGGGATTTCAAACCCACTGGCTGGTAAGATAGTTGTAAGTGACAAAAATTGACCCAAATAATTTTGTTATTAATTCTTAGGTCAAGTCTTTAACAGTTAACCAAATTCAAACGAGCTCAATGGGAGCCAAAATGCAAAAGCATCCCTTTTCAAAGTAAAGAGAACGAAGGTTGGATTGAGAAACTGAAGTAACTATAATGTCAAAGTGTCTTATTACACTTGAACAATTATTCATATACACAGTATAATATGGCAGACTTATATCTTCCACACCATTTTTGTATTTCCAAACCATTTTTGTATTTCCAATATATGTATAAACAAACATAACTTCAAATAATACGACGCCGTTAGTATACGTAGTGAGCCATTTGGTTTTTTCCTTTTTTATTGTCTCATGGCTTGCTGGTTTCACTTGCATGCTTGGCTGGAGAAGTACACAATGTTGAACCGAAAGTGTGATGGTTTATGTATCTACTCGGTGCTGAATTGCGGTGGAAAACCCCTTTTGGCATGCAATTGTCGATGGCTCGGCCACGAAATTTATGCCGTTCAAAGCCTGTTTCAGGCTTCAACGTTGCATAATTTTGAGACTTGAGTGGCCTGGCAGCAGCAACACTATAGCATGTTCCACTCATTGTTGTTGTTATTGGTGGAGATGATATAAGGAGGAGGAGAAAATAGAAGAAAGCGGTAAAGAAAGAAGCACAAATTTTGCTAAACATTTGAAAAATGTTATGCTAATTAATTATCTTTTGATTTGTTTGTTGTTTGTAGTTTTGATTGAGGGAAGCAGCAAGGCCAACGGGGCTTTAAATAGGCTTGGGAAGTCATGGATATCTAGCCAGTGCCAGCCAAGCAAAAAAGCTGGTGCTGAGAGGCAGCTTCTGCAACTGGTGACTTAAAGGAAAAGCACTTTTTGACTACGCAAGTGATGATGCCCGTGCCCTTCATTACTAATTCCTAAGTTAATTTTCTACGTCGGAGTCAACTTGTTCTTCTTGATTTCCACCTCATCACTGTCATCACCATGCAACAGAATCAACAAATTTTTTTTTCCAAATGTTTATATATTCATTAATAATTTTATAATTTTCTTGCATGTTAAACTTGGTCTTAGATATTACTATGGAGTCTTTATTATCTAATAACTTTTGTTTTTGACGATCCAAGTGGTTAACTACTTAACTAGCATGATGTAAATATGTCAATGTAGTGCTGCATGTCGAATCGTATATATAGTAAAAAAAATTTTAATGGTTGTGATTGAGATGCTCTGTGTGTATGTGTGTGTGAGTGTGTGTAACAATTAACTTTAAACGATTAATTCTTATTTCACAGTTAATTGAATTGTTTCATGAGTATTTGATTTATGAAGTTAACGTATGTTAAAAAGGGGAAAATTTTGAAAAAGTCTTTGTAAAACTTTTTTTGATAATATAAAAAAAATATATAGTTTAAAACAATCGAGTAATTTACTTCAAGTGATGTTTACCTTGATAATTTCAATATCTTTCGCATTAAAAATCCTGGGCAAGATATTTCATAAAGATCAACTCAACTTGTCGACTTTGCTAAGTCAACGAGATATCACCCTCTCTACAAAACACATGGAAGGAGATAATTGGTCCACGTGGGATAGTAGTAGCTTACCTGTTTGGCCGACCCATTGGCTGTGAATTCTTTTAATCATCATATCTTTTGCTTATCTAAAGCATAATCTTATGCCACGTGTAACCATAATTTGATCAAGCAAATCTTCGAAGGCCAACTTTAAAGTTGCATGCCCTTGTGCAAAATCTCAACAACCATTTGTAAATCTGTGATCAAAGGCTTCATAATACTGCACGTGTCATCTTTTCATAGGCCTTGAGGCCTTCGGTTGGGTCAGCCAAATAATTTTGATAAGGTTGGAGAAGATCGAGTGGGAGGCTTTAATTCAAGGGTATAAAATTCACGTGCAAAGTTTATAGCTCTCAACGTCGCGATTATTCACATGAAATCAAATTAAGGGGAAAAGAAAATTACTCTCACCCACGATCTTTCCCTCTTAATGTGAATCTATGTCATCGAGTTTAACATAAAAAGCATTTGTTACATTTAAGAATAATAATAATAATAATAATAGACCTAACAAATAATTAAATTCTAATATTTTATCCCAAGCATTGCGGTGATGTTTATCTATTAAATGATTAATTTCATAACTTATAAAATCTTTTATTAATCCATCGAATATCAAATGGATTGATGTCAATTTATTTAAGAGCATAAAGAATAAAAAAAAAAATTACTGAAAAGTATAGCATTATTGTACATTTAATGCTGGAATCAAGTTAAGTTGAATAGAAAATATTAAAAAAAGAAAAATTTTGGGTTTCCTTATCGCATTATTGCTCTTTTTTCATCCATTTATTACAATGCCATATGTGCCTTTCAAACAATCACAATAATATCATCTAACACAGTAAAAAGTAAACGAGATCATAATAATGCTATGATCTATGAGTACCCAAGACTTGCACTTGAATATCTTAATTTATCAAAATTTTTATCAAAGAGAATGAAATAAACAAAATTATGAATTATCTTAGACAGGAGAACAGAGAAAATGCCATTAGATGAAAACACTTTAAATAAGAGTGGAGGTTGTTTACACCCCTTTACAATTCTTATAACGCCCCTTTTTCATTTTACTTCCTAAGATACAGACAGTCTAATTTATAAAATACATATTATATATTAAAATTAACAATCTTCCTCTAAATTTTCATCCAAAAAATATTTCTTTTAAATTTTTATATTTAAAATTCAATGTTACTAACACACACACACACACACACAGAGGGAGGGAGATATTCTTTGTGGCCCAACACCACGTTGAGTACCTGAGTGCACCCAATAATTGTGAAGAATCCGACTCTGGTCATACAGGATGGCCCAGTTGTTACTAGTTCAATGGCCTGTTTCATGTTTACTGTTGGCTATCTTTTGGGCTGAGCCTTTTGCTGATGACAAAACTTATGCAAATCTGAATCACTAAAAGAGAAGGCTTTTGACACCCTAGAAGACTCCTTACAAAATCCTCAATAAAAGAGTAGGCTTTTACAATCAAGTAAAATTCACCTATTGGTCCACCTAATCCCACTGTTTGGGTAGTCATTTTTGCATTAAAAAAAATCTGATTATAAGTTGTTGTAAGCTACAATAATTGTAAATTAGGAAAATCCTCATTTAATTACTTCAACATGGTAGCCCAAGGACCTGGGTATTAAACAAAACAAACCACCCTTAGCTTGTACAGCTAACAAGATGGGATTAGTTGTTCTTTTCTTTTGAATTTTTTTAATTTGCTTTAAAAAGTTATAGAGACTTATTAATTGAAAATAATAAACTTTAGAAGATATCATGGTTTAATTGCTCATTTTCAGAGATTAATTAAGTTATATTCATAATTTATTAGATTGTTAATTACAGATAGTCACTGACGACCCGACCATTAATATTTAATAACGAGTTAAATATTGATCTATCGAATGATGAATGATTTGAAAGATCAATTTTTATTATTGACTCGGTCAACAATAACATAAATTATTGTAGATGTTATCTCTAATTGATGAGTCTAAATATGATTTTTAATACCTAATATTGTAAAATAAAAATCTCACACTTCAGATAGTTAATGTGTGGAACACTTGATAATTTAATGATCTGTCATTTAATTATTTTAACAGGGTTTTAAAGCTTCAATCCAAGAAATGTCAGGGTGGCCATCTTACAATACAATTAGGCATAGCCAGAGAATCAGATGAGTTGCACGTGAAAGAGTCAACATAGTAATTAACCTAATAAATTATGATTAATAGAACTTTAAGTTATGATTAGTCTAATTATAAATTGCTAAACAGCCCACTGTTTTGAAGCAAAACCACACGCCTTTAGAAACATACCACTCTAAATGGAGGTGGGTTTAAGAATACTTCCACAACTTCGAAAAAGATTAAGATTTAATTAACCAAGTTACAGATACTTAAACAAAGTGATTTGCTATCTGAAAACGATTCTTATAAAGTGATTAGTATTAAGTACTATATATGATGTGTACCCTAATTAATTTTTTCGAGGTAAATTACGTGACTCGAACAAAAACTTAGTGTGATCATAATCAATTAATCACATAAAAAAGGATTAACGTTTGTCCAATTAATCATAACCACTTCTTCATAGTTGTAACTGATAAGATAACGAATCAATACCGTTGGGTCATATCAAATCCGACAATGAGTCCGCGATCACGGAAAAAAATCATATCCATCCACGCCAGCTATGTTATTTGATATGATTAAATCCGATCACCATTGATTTAGTTGTCATACTTGATGAGATCTATTTTGAAAAGAGAAGAGAAAAGAAAGAAAAAAGAAAAAGCATGCACCAATTATGCTAATCTCTCAATCTAATCGCATAAATAAGAGATATTGATAATTATAATTATTATTAGTGAACATTAATAATGATAATTAGCCATTTTGATTTAATCTTGGTGCGTCCTAATACTTAACCCAAAAAAAAAAAATTTACAATGGAAAAGGAAAAAGCACGAAGAAAATTATGCTCAATCTATCAATCTAATCACAAGATTAAGAAAAATTATATCTCATCAACAAGACGTTAATCTATCAAACCAATAAAAAAATGTATCTCCAATATAATTGCAAAGGAAAAGATGAGATGCCACGGCAAAGTAATCTAGTTCGTACTAGGTTGTTGGCCATGAGCAAGGCAGAGAGCCGCTCTATGCAATTATTTTAAAGTTTAATATACAAAAAAGTCGGCCGTTGCAAAAAGCAGTTTTCATTATGGCCAAAACACCCGAAATCATGCACAGCAGCACCGCCACTATTGACACTACACTTGTCATCTGTGTGTCCTCTCTTGATTTGTGCTTGCTCTTATTCCCCGTCCTTTTTATCTTTCCATTTTGTTATTTACCAATCTCTTTATTGTAATTGTTCGGATCTATTGGAGACGAAATTTAATTGTCATTAGGTCGAAATTGAAAAAAAAAAATTTGTGTTCCTTCGGTTAATAAACCTTATATTTTTTTCTGTATTGATACTACATATTGTGTAGTCTTTCTCCTTTGAATCTCCTTTCTTTACCACACAAAATCTTGCAAGACCTCAAAGCCAAATTATGGTTGTTTTATTTACGAATATTTGAATTGAAACAGTGGTGGTATCCCAATTTTAAATTACATGCATATTACAATTACAATTATTATTATTATTACTAGTTGCACTTGATTACGATTATTGGAATTGACGAATATTTTTGTTGATAGTTATGTTGCCTCTGTGGGAGCAATTTGTCAATTTCCTATTACTGTATGCGACATGTATGTGGTTGATGAACATATATATTGGTTGATTTATTTAGTGACAGAATTTTATCATACGTGAATGTGAATATGAGTGCTACAAAACAGACAAAACGATTATTCTCCCAATAAGTTTATTGAATTATTCAGAAATATTGCAGTCTTGCGTCAATGTCCACCGGTTGTAATCAATATATATTATTTATCCCGTATTATTTTTATAATAATCAATAATTTCTTGATAGATAAGTTTACAATATTACTCCTATTTTCAAATACACTTTTATTTATATTTATTATAAGTTAAATAAATGACATGAATAGAAACTAAATAAAAAATTAAGTATTAAAAATAATAAATATATGTTTTGATGTGAACAAAAAAATAATAATAAAATTTTTTCTTGTACTTTTTTATTTTGTAAACATTTTCTTATAATAAAAAAATTTATTATAAGAAAACTTGAATGATTAACAAAAAAATGTTTTTAATACTTAATTTTTTATTTAATTTCTATTCATCTGATTTATTTAACTTATAATAAATATAAATAAAAGTGTACTTGAAAATAATGATAATATTATAAATTTATATTGTTATGGGGGTTATTGGCTATTATAAAAATAAAAAGAAGGTAAATGATGTATATTGATTACAGTAGGGAGGGAATTGGCAATCTCCCTATCTATCATCAATAGAATTGTTAGTTGATGAAATATTGTCCAAAAAATATTAAGGTGATAGAGATAAAAAATAATAGACACAAGAATGCTAGAAATTTTATTGAGATACAACCTAACATGGTTATCAGAACATGGTCATGTGACAGAACCCTCAAACATGATATCATATTTGACTGAAGAGATACAAGGTCATGTGATTGATCAATTGCTGACCTCTGTGCATGTTACCTCAGTAAATATTGATTGAAAAAATAATAATTACAAGTTTGATTTAGGGATAAAATATTAAAAAACACAAAATAGGTTACAAGAGAATTTTGATGGATTTTAAAACATAAAGAGAGCGAATTTATTAATTTCGACGAACAACAATGAAGCTTTTTTTTTTATCATGTTTCCATGTGTAACGAAATGAGTGTTAGTATTTATCAAACATATATATTAATGGGTTACCACACCCCCTCCCCCCCCCCCCACAACACACACACACACATTTTGCACCATTTTAATTAAAATCCTAGCTCGCTTCAAGTCCAATTGTGTTTTTCCATGTAAAAGTTATAAATATTCCTTTTTAAAAAAGGTGTTATAATATAGTTTATTGATATTACAATCAAAATTCTAGTGATTGGATAGTTGTAACTTTTAAACTACAAAAAAAAGTGTTTGATAAATGCTTGCTACTTTAGTTCGGAAGATAAACCTATAGTATCTTTATAATTTTTGTTAAAATTATTAATTAAAAATCATATTTACCATACATTGTCATCTTAGTAATTAATATAAAAAAATCATAAATTTGATTTAGGGGAAAACTATTAAAACACATAAAATAGTTTAAAGTTATTATAATCTTTTAATAAAAGAAGGTTTTTGATGGATTTTAAAATACAACATGATAAATTATTAATTTTCACAAACTAGAAAGATTTTTTTTCATCATTTTTCCATGTATGATGAAATAATTGTGTGTGTATATCAAGAATTTTTATCAATAGGGGCAGTTTTTTTTTCCATTTTGCATCATTTTAAAACCCTATAGTACTAAAATGTTAAGTAAATACTTGAAGTTGTACTTTAAAATCTATTATATTAGACACTTGTATGATGACAAACTTATAACGTCTTTTTTATTTTTGTCAAAAGTATCATTTAAAAATTATATTTACTATATGCAATATACACATTATCATCTTTTATTTATAGTTATAGTATTTTTTCCCACAACATAGATGACTCTTAAGATATTACACCTTAACACCAAACAAGGCTCGAATCTATTTAAAATCCAGTCTAAAAATCTACCCAAAAAAATGAAAGAGACCTACTCATGGATTATGAGACATTCCATTCCCACTACCACCCAGGCAGTTATGAGCTGATGCCCTTGCCCCAGACCCTACGTTAACAGTATTCCTTTCCAGTTAATATCCTCATTTCTTTTTCCCGGGAAAGAACAATGGCATGCAGCTAGCCGGCAGGCATCAGCTGATTGCTTGGAATTGTGCCTTTTATCAGGTGGGTGTGTCCCTTATTCTTTGGTTTAATACGAATCATCATCAGGCGAGTGCTGACAAAAGGAATCGTCTGGTAGTTAAGTACTGCTTGCATAATATTGCCTCACAAATATTTCTATCAAATAATTTTGGGGCGATGCGTGATCGAGTGATCGAGCTCTCTCTTATCCCACGAACATTGCTGTACACTTGATGCTAAGCTCAACAAAAAGCCGAATAGTCACAGCAGTTCTCCAATATTCCTATAGCTGAGTTGAGCAAAACTTGCAGACCAATCACAAAGAACTGTGAAAAAGAAAAAGGAACATTTTATAAAGCAAAGTATATCTGGACGTAGTTCGGTTGGTTGTAAATTACACTTTACGTTTGTCTGAATTCGACTGGTAACAGACAGCAATGATTAGTGTTTAATGGGTGAGGCAATTCTCATCCCATTCTAAAGTAGCTCTCCCCACAGGATTTGAAAAAGAAAACAACAAACAATTTAGGGTTAATGAGGACTACACCAATAAAAAAAAAAAAAAAATAGGACTATACATTAAGGACAAGATTTTTGCTTCAATGCCTGGATCTTATGCTTGCCTCCTCTTTCCCATATGCAGTTAAGATTTGGCTCAAGTGGACTATAGTATACCGATACTTTAAAAAGACTTTGCTTCAAAGGTTGCATATATATTCTCATTCAAAGACTACCTACCGATTATGAGCCTGCTCTATTTTATGTTATAATAAAAGCCTGCGTTCCTCTCCATTGTATGAGAATCTGATCTAAACGGGAACGTTTTTTATCCATCGAGGTGTATGTACAGCTATAAACATGTGCAAACACTAGATGTAACAATGGGCAGCACTGCTGAACTTGATTAATTAAAACCTAACATGCCTCCAATTTCTTTACTTAATAATAATATTCCTATCTCTTCCATACATTTTCTTTTTGGTACTTTTGTTTATAAGCGTCGGTACCACATTATGGTGTAATGAGCAACAAATAAGAGCGCCCAAAAAGTAAAATAAAATCCAAGGTTTTGAAACATTACTAAAATGGTTTTTTTTTTCATCTGTTGCATGATCTCAAATATTTAAAAGAAAAAAAAATGAAAAAGTCGGTGCTGATAACTTTTGCCTAAGGCCTGAAAATATCTTGAGCCACCACCGAGTTACAGGGGATTAGCATAGATTAATCTATGTTACAGGTTCATTATCCCTCAAAAAATTACAAGATATATAATAAGGTGGGCTATGTGACTCACTACAGAGCTTCATGATTCATCTATCGATCCCACCACGCCACCCCGTTATTCGTGCTTCAATTTATTGTAAACTCAGGCTCAAACTTTGAACCACGTATTTAGAAACTTGTCTTTTTCAAAACATACTTGAGAGATCATCTGTCCTGTAAAGTCAAAAATACATAGTAACCGCTATGACGGTTTGCAGTAATTGATTAATTAGCTGGTAATTGAAAGAAACCACTTGATGACCGATTGATGATGATATTTATTCGTGATAATTATAAAGAATAAGTATCGTGATAAATGTATATGCATAAATGAAAATGACCATGATATAAAGTTAAGTGGTGGTGGAGGTGGCGGCGAGAGATGATGATGTGTTCCTTATCTATTTCGATCGGTTGTGCCATTGTATTCATTCGTTGTATATATTGCTTTTGAAGTCATACAATATCATCAAAGCACAGAGGCATGGAAGTGACAATTAGCTTGTTTTTTATACGTAGCTGAACGTATAATTTTCTATGTCCTTTTCTAGTGTAGCCACTTTTTTAAAATGTGGATTTAAAATTTTATTATATTACAACATTGTAAAATCTTGAATCTATATATTTTAAAAAAGAGACCAACTATATTTAAGAATGACCGTATTCAGGGGTGACTTTAAGCATAGGCGAACAAGGCGATCACCTAGAGCCCCATATATTAGGAAGGCCTCGTTGTAATTGTCTTGTTCTCATATGTTATAAGACTTTTTTTTTTTTTTCGTTAATACACTCAAATTATTTTTTTTTAACTTACTTATAATAAGAAAACCTTTTTTTTAGACCTCTCTTTAATTGATAATTATCTTACCATTAAAAATTTTGACATAAATTTTATATTTGATAACTTTAATGTTAAAGAACTATAATTAATAGTATTAACTATTAATTCATTATTTTCTTTCTAGAAAAATATTAAAAATTATTTATCTATTTAAAAAACCTTAATTATTTAACATTATAAAATTTCTTGCACTCTTCTTTATAAAGAAAATTATTACATTTATTTGTTTACTTTTGAAGTAAAAAAAAAATTGTTTCTTGAAATAAGAGTTGAAAAAAAAAACTTCTTGATTACTTTTCTTTTTTGAAATTTCTTATTATCTTATTGATTGTTAATATTTAATATATAGTTAAAAAATAATTAAATTTTGAGCATTTTTATTTTTATTTTTTAAATATTGAAGCTACTAAAAGTAAAGAGGCCTAATAAAAAAAATTTCGCTTAAGGCCCCTAATACTCTAGAGCCGGTCCTGACTGTATCTATCTATATATCAATAGATAACTAAAAAATATAAGAGAAAATGTTGTAGGGATGCATATAATGAAGATATATTATTTGTGGGTCGTAGAACTAGTTCATTTAGCTAGTAACATTTTTTTTATTGAACACAAAAGGTTTGGGATCAGGAATGTTGCTAAGAAGAATTTATTGTGCTAAAACGCTTTTAGGAGGGATGGACAAGAAAACCATTGCCCCAAAAAAACTGAACCCAACTGCTGTTTTGGTTCTGTTTAAAAAATTCATAAAAACCAATCAATTTATAGAAAAAATCAAAAATCGAAACAACCACAAAATACAAAAGAATTTACGGTTTAAAGCCCGAAAAAATCGAATAGAAAGATTTTGTAAAATGTAATGTCGATCGATTAAGTTTAACGGAAATTGAACCGACCCATGCCGTTTTCAATGGTAATATGAGAAAACATTTTTCTTTTTACCTTTAAAAAATTAGATCCGATAACTGTAAAATTAATAACAAATGTTTTTCAATGACGCCCAAAAAGTTAAGTCATTAACAGAAATCTAATTCAAATTAACCAATTAAATGTGAATAGGCAAAAGCGATAGAATTCAAGCTGCATTAAGCATTTGAGAGCTGGTAGTAGTTGAGATTAGTAGTTAAGCTAGCTCTCAATTGTGATGCTCGATGAATAATGATACCAATAATTGTAAGAATTATAATTTCATGTCTCATTGATAAAAAATAGGAAATAAAAGTAAACAAAAAAAAAAAAGGAAGTAAATAAGTTCAATATATCGAAATGATTACGTTTATATATACTGACTTTTTTCCCCTTTTTTTTTTGAGTTCACATGAACGATGAAAGAAAGAATTTAATAAAATAAAATAAAATAAATCAGTGATAAAACAAAAATGCAATGAAGATAAAGAAACAAAATTTCTAGAAAATATTAGTTTATTGAATAAAAGCCTGATAAATAATAAATTAGGGTTCTCATGCTCATACTATTAAAGCCTAAACATGCCAATTTACTAAAAGATGAGGTTATTTACACTTTAAATATTACTCTCTAAACGAGTGCAAATAACCCTAATCTTTACAAAAATCCAACATATGGTAGAAAAATCTATTAAAACCTACTTGAATACCCAAAATATCATTTTTCTAATTCTTCAAATTTTTTTATACAAAAATAAATAAATTTAGTTTCTTCCACTCAACTCCTATTGCAGATTTTTTTTTTTAAAAAAAACAAAATTGAATCATTAAATCATATATATTTAACGCCAAAAAAGAATCATACATAGGTATGAATTAAGTAAAATTATAAGTGCACTCAAATGGCTATTTTGTAATTTTTTTAAATAAAAAATTATAATGCAAAGTACTTGTAAGGAAACAAAAAAAAAAAAAAAAGATTTCGGTGTAATTGTGTGAGTGTATAGAATATAGTTGTGTGAGTGTAAAGAGCTAGAGAGAAAACTATAATGGTTTAAATAGATTTATTTTGCCCTTCAATGTAATTATCGGAGGGTGTCAATAGTTCAAATATAAGGCTGTTAATAGCTCAACTCATTTTCAAAATAGGAAAGAAATTATCAAACCGCTTATGGAGGCCCAAGATGATGGAATTTGTGCATGATATATCTGCTGATCCACATTAATTTATATTTTTTTTTCCCGTAACCTTCAAAACGGCATTTTTTATAGGCTCAAAATTAACAATTGTAACTCAATTTTATTTTCCTACTCATGAGGATTACACGAATCGGTTATTCCTAAAAAATAACCAAGGAAAATAGAACAACAATGCATGAATGCAGCAAGTGAATTAAGGAGAATCAAAATAATTCAATCATAATCAAAAACCGATGATTAATTAGCAATGTCATTGTTCTCTTAAAAGGTGGGAAAAGCATCGAAACTTCATTGAAGCCAAGAACATATAATTAATCCAACAATTTCTAAAAATTAATTGCTTTCGCACTTCTGAAATGTCTCATTCAATCTTTTTTTTATGAAGTGATGGACAAAGCCAGGTGTAGCTTTTTGAAGTTGGCCTATTTTTTGTCAATCAGTGAGGTCATAAATGAGCATGCAGGACGACATATTTGATGCAAATATGAATATATAGAAAGGTTAAAAAAAAATTGACCGATGCGAATATTGACATGTAATAAAACAGAATATTTCAACTTGAGCCAATAATTAAATATAAGACGGCTCTCTTGGAGAAAAAAGATTCTACATGTGAGCAAATTCCATTACTTAAACATTTCTTCTGTACTTGTTTCTTGTTAGCACCTGTATTTTGACTAATAAATAACAATACTATACTTATTTGTTTTACATTTTAAGTTACCCGGTAATAACAATAACCTAGTAAAAAGATCTACTTGTATGTGACAGAGGGTGGCGTAAGGGACATTATGTTATATTAACTTGTTTAAATAATAAGGCTTGGGTGACGCATAAATACCGGGCATTCTAAAGCATTAGCGAAATGGTTAAAGTTATATGAATAAATCCATTTTAAATATTAATATATCTCTTTCATTACAAAATAAAAAATTTATATGATGTGACACTATTATAAAATATAAATCAACTATTACATAATTTTCAAGAGAGAGGGAGTCATGTGTATGCCACATCATAACCCAACTTTAATTTCAGGGTGTCTGAGTCTGATGCTTTTAGCTTCGGTGTCACTTGGACACGTACACAAAGAGAGCACAAAACTTCTGTGCACCAAGCAGTCACATAAGAATCTCTTCCAGTGAACATCTTGTATATATAACCCTCCTCTTCACCAAATTTCTCATCTCTCGTCTCTCTCCTTCTATTACTCTTATATTCATTTGATTCTTCAATTAAGTAAAACGCGGCCAGATCTCGACCCCCTTTTTTTTTTTTAATTATAGAAAAAAAATTTCATTTTTTTTCTATTTATTTTCAACCCCTTTAATTTATCAACTGTTACAAGTCTCTTCTTCTTCCTCGATTAATTTCTTCTTAGTAGTCTTCTTCTTCCTTGATTAATTTCTTCTCAGTAGTTTTTTTAAATTTTTGTTTTCTTTTTCTATATTAGCTGCTTCTATTTGTTTCTATCTTACCGTGAAAGAAAGCAAAGCCTCCCATTAACAAGTAGTTTCTATGGATCGTTCTTTTTGGTCATGTTTTAGAAGGGTTTCTCTTTGTTATTCCCCGAACTTAGGGTTCTTTCTCTGCTGGCCAGTTGTTACCTGCCACGTCAGCCATCTATCTGATGGTTTCTCTTGTTGTGGCTCAGTCAGTTAATTTTATGTATTAGTTTTCTAATACTAGTTGTTCCTTTTAATCAGTTAGAAATGATGAACAAACAGTCATCGTTTGCAGATGCAGCATCATCAAGATTCACATAAATACATATAGATATATGGATATATGCTAATGGTGGAAAGATGTTTATCTTTTTGCTTTATTGCCTTCATGAGAATCTTGATGATGCTGCATCAGCGATAAATGACTAATTATATATGTCTATGTATGTATAACAAAGCAAGGAAGCAACGTCATCTTCAAGACGCGCGGATCTAGCTAGCAGGCTTTACTTTTCTGCCCTAATTTGCTTCTGATAAAGGTTTAATTCTCAGCTTTTTCCTTTCGTACTTGTACTTCAAATTATCTTCTCGGATTAATTAGCTGTTCATTTTCAGGTCAATGAACCTTTTTATTTATGCTTACATTATTAAGGTGAGAGCGAGGTTCTGGGGCACCTATTAGCGTGACAATTATTGTGACCACACAATTTTATTATGGCAGTTTATTGTCTTCTTGAGAGTCTATTGCGTTATCTTTTATTATTATTATTATATTTTTTTGTGATTAATTTCGTGTCATCAATGAACTTTATATTATCGAAACAAAGTTTATGAATGATGGGGAAAATTCACGCTTGTGTGATATTTTGCAGTTTGTTTTCTTCAGTGGAAGATTTTGATTCCTTAAACTCTCAGCTCTAAACATCTAACCATAGAAACTTAGATGGAAATCAGTAGTCAATAGGAGTAGCTCTCAACTTTTAGTTTATGAAGATTTCACTAGTTTTTGTTTACAAAACATCCTCAAAACAATCCCTATAATTTTGAAGTACCTAAATTTATTAACACTTGGTTTTCACTCAACATTTTTGTTGTCAGTTATTTATGTTGGATTCAAATATACTGACTAAGGCTCCGTTTGGTATTACTTTTGAACAGCTGTGGCTTTAAAGCTTAGAAGCCACATATATATACTATTTGGTAAACGCTTGTAATTGTGGCTTAGAAACAATGGTGATTTTATATTTGATGAAAATCCTCTATTGCTCTTACGATCTTATCAAAATCATTATTTTCCAAACTTTAAAAGTTATGTTTACCAGATATTATCAATTTTTATTTCACATGTAGAGCTTTCATTTCAAAAAGCTATACAATCTCAATACCAAATAAAGTTTTTTGTATTATTGTCGCACATGTAGTTTTTAAGTTATAATTTTTAAAGTGGTTGGTGAACACTTACAACTTTAGTATAAAATATGTTGAGACAATTAAGCTATAATTTTAAAGTGGTTGGTGAACACTTACAGTTTTAGTATAAAATTTGTTGAGACAATCTTACCCTATAGTTATTGAGCTTTCATTTGACAGCAGCTGTGTCTTAAAAGCCGCAATATCACCGATCAAATTGAATCCAAATAGTGAGTTTGAGAACTCTAATCACCTTATTATTTTCTACAAATAATTTGTCTATTCAATTCCTATACTTTCTTATCACTTTATTTTTTTTTTGTCACTGTGAAAATTATCAGTCAAAGAAGAAGATTAAATTCCATTCGTTCTTCAACATATTCAACCGTGCACAACTATATTTTAAATATATGCATTATAAAACCGCTATTATATATGAAATCTTGCAGCAGAATATTTTCTTCCTTTTTCCTTCAACATATCAGGTCCGTACAATAAATACTATTATCCACTACATTATTTATTCTTTCCTTAAGAATATGAAAAAAAAAAATGGGAGACAAATTTCACGTAGTTAACAGTAGGTGACTATCATTATGTTAACTAGCACAGGATTCTCAGAAATTTACACATGGATGTATTTGCCAAAAAAAAAAAAAACAAATTTAAAATCTATTTTAATGGGGCAATTTGAGAAAATTATGCTACCCTAAAGTTGCTGTTTGATGCTTGGAAGCAGCATATCCATGGCTAAAACTGGGCTTTTGAGAGAACTGCAGAATTTGTATAATGGCAAGAAGAATCTTATTTTAGCCCATGTTCATGCGTGACATTTATTGACAAAAAGAAAAGCTGTTGTGTCATTTGGCATATGAAAAGAAAGGCCACGAAATCATTCCTGCTTAATTATTATAGATGAATGTCCACAAATGTTTTTAAACAAATTCAATTGCGCAATTAGACTATAGCACATCTATTTCGATTTATATTTTTTGTACGCATATGCATGATTGTGCCCTTTCTCATTAACGAAGGCTCATCTTTAATCATCAATCAAAATGCTTCTTCTTCGAATTTCTTTATACTATGCTGTATATGTTGTTGATGCAGAGAATTGAAGAGCAGCAAGGTTTGAGATATGCTTGTATAAACTTTATGTAAATGTCAAAATGAGGCCTTGCACAGAATTTTGGAAACGGCAGCTTCTTATACAAAAGAGCCAGATGAATTGAAACCCCTGATTTGAAGAATGGACAAAGATCAAATGTGTGTAAAAAGTTTTGTACTGTTAATGATGGGAAAAATCAAACTTTGGACTTGTATGGTATTATGTTGTTGTGGCTCAAAAGTTAAGGTTGTCATAAAAGTGAAAATTTTTAATTATTAAATAAAAGTTAATATTGTGATAAATGTATCTTAACTCTGACAAAATGAATTTTTTTTTTAATCAAACAACTATAGAGAGAAATCACCTCAATTTTCAACCTCCCAGTTGCAAGTGCTTATTCTAATTTTAAAAGCTAAGCAAATCCCAAATCGTGCTTTCCACAAATTGAGCATATGACTGCATACGAAAACCCTAACCTTCCCATTGCAATTTTGTTAGGCAACAGTTGAGTTGCGCTTAAAATCACTGAAAGGGAAAAATCTTGAATGCCCTTGCGTATTGCATTCCTTCCACGGATTCTTAATATATATTTTTATATCTCTGAAATAACCAACTACCAAGATGTCAATGCATGCATGATAAAATTTTAGTAGGAGGAGAGTGCAATACAACGATGAATGCCCACGTCCCCCTCAATAAAAGCATACTCTTTGCATTAATAATAATAATAATAATAATAATAAAAAAACACTTTTGCAAATTGAGCTTGAACACGATATACGTTATAGTTTTTTTTTTTTTTTTAAAAAAAAAGACTTGTAATTTAATTTTACGATTGTGACAATGTATGTTGGGGTACCACATCGTACAACTGAAGCACCGTCAAACGGTCAGACTTTATTAATTTTTATTTATTTTTTTTATCATCCGATCGTGCCCTCACTGTGGCCCTGAATTTACATATAACAGCAGCCAGCCACGTAACAGGCTCGTCCTCCTCCCATTGCATACCCAACAATGATTTAGATTTGTACGAGTAACATTGAATTATTGTACCGGTGTCTTTCCACTGATTCTGACGTATATACTCACATCTCAAGACTTTCCCACCAAACCGCATTAATTAATTTGGCCTTTTCATCCTCCCTAATAACCTTAACAACCTGGCGTTACTCTTAACCTTAATTTTCATTCATTTATACCAAAGTTTAAGGCAAGTGATAGCAGATCTTGCCCCTTGGATTTATGATCGTCTGTGTCGTGGACCGCCAGATTTCGGGGCCACACGGAAGAGCAGACGGTCCCCCTTGTACCCTATGTTTGCCGTCCAGTAAGCATCAATATTGTACTGTGGCGACTCAGACCACAAGTAGAAGGATAAGGGTCCAGAGGCTTTCGATATTTAAGTTAAAATTCTCAATTTAGCGGAAGTAATATTAAATATTATTTTAATGTATGTTATTGAAAATTAAAAGAGATGGACTCTTACAATAGAAAAAAATATTTTAATTGAGAAAATATTAAATATTATTGATAAAAAGTTTGTTGAAAAAGAAACAGGCAGAATAAATTTATTTATACTGGTTGCAATTGATCCTACTTCTAATAAACTTATAATTCTTATATATATGATTTAAACAAGAAAATATAAAGAAAATCCTAATTAAACTAAAAAAAAAATTATACTTAGAGTTAGTTTAATAATGTTGTAGTTTTTAAGATAATTATTGTTAGCCGTGCTGTAGAAATAATCAGCCATAAAAAAGAATTAATTAAATGTTTGGTAAAATTTATTTTTTAAAAATGTTGGAAATTTTAAAAGTAATCATGTATGTGTGGCAAATCTTATAGTTAAACTACTTTAAGAATGTAATTAATTATTGAATTATATATAATGTTAAATAAAATTTATTTACATATTTACAAACATGTATATAAAAAATTTTTAATTTTGTGTGTGTGTATTAACTAAAATAAATATTTTATATTATTAATTTTATTTTTTTATTTTTTTATCTCGATATAATTGGTAACAATAATAATATCTTTAAATTTAATAATTTTATTTCCTAATTTAATAAGGATAATTTTGGATTTTTTTAATATAAATGATTGTTAAAATTAGATTTTGAAAAACTATAACTTCTCTGCTTTTTAAAATTAACTGGAGAATAGGATGATTTTATCAAGGTAATTTCATAAAAAATTTACCAAATATTAAAATTAACTTTTAATTTTTTAAAATTATTTTTGAACCTACTAAAAGTAATCCCAAATGAACATTATACTTCTTTGCTTCCCAATTAAAGATCGAAAGTAATTCTTGTTGCTTACGAAACAACGAAATCATATCACCGAAAGAAAGATAATAATGTAATTAAAGTGATTTGATATAAAGTTTATTACAGTACTTAAATAAAACAAATCAGTTATATTATACATAACTCTGGAAAAAGTAAAGAAAATAAGCTCTTATTTAGGGCGGTTTGATTATAACTTCCCAAGAATTATATAATATTTACATAATTAGAATAATTTGTTTTTTGTAACCCGCACAACGCGCTGTTTATTGATAACCTTCCCGAAATAAACACATTATTAATAATTTACATAAGCTTTGTATGCAAAAAAGACAAGCACGTAAGTGTAATATTATTGTGGGTAGGTGAAAAATTTACATATGAAAATTTGTATTGAGCACGGCAATGGGCGTCGGATGACATATTACGGGGATGCGTAAGAATAGACCTTTTGAAACTCCTCAAAATCTCTCCTAAAGCCCTTTTTTTAGTTTAAATTATTTAAATAACCTAACACAGATTAATTCATTTTTTGTTTTGAATAAAAATTCAATTAAACCCTTAGATAAATAATTTTTTTAACAATTTTTTACACCCACCTCATTTCATAATTTACAGTTGTATTTAAATTTTAATTAAAATCTTTTAAGAAAATTATCATAGTTTAGAAATATGAAGATAGAAGTTATATAATAAGAAATTTTTTTTTGAGAAATTAAATATTTCCAAATTTTTATGCATTTTTTTTTTAAAAAATTGTTTTTAAGTAAAATTTTATGGGAAAATGGTGATCTTAATATATGAATTTGCATTTTATCAATTAAACCGAGGATATTTTAGAAAATAAAATTCAAAAGAAGAGTGGTAAGAATTTTAGATGGGTGGTAAAAGCTCCCCTCAATGCGGGAATGCCCTACCTTAGTCGCACCCAAGTCTTTCTCATGTAAATCCTTCCCAAGCATTCCAATTGTTGCTTAGCAACCTATGACCAATGGGTTGGGCCCTAGACATAGCCCTGATTAATTGGGTCTGCTTCAAGCTAACCAACATCCAATTCTTAACCCCAAATACATGCTAGTTAGCTGTTGCTTGAATACTACGCAAACAAGTTATTGGCATATGCTCCTCCCAGGCATCAACTCCTCAGAGCCAAAACAGTTAGAGAAAAGAGTTTGCTGAAAACAAAAATTAGATGAACTCCATGCATACAAAGTTCTATATTCACTACATCGCACCTGCAGAATTTGTCATTTAGCAAACTCTTTGTTCTGCTCAAGCTTTTATAGAAATACAGCCTTTCATCCTTGATAATACATACAAATACTGATCATGCTATTGCTCCAAGTTTTTAAAGCAAAAGGAAACCAAGAGTGTGTCATTAATTTGGTTTCCTTTTTCATCATTTCTCCATCAAATAGAACCAAAGGGCTGTCGTATGCCTTTTGATAAGTAGTTCTCACAGAAAGCAATCATTTTGTCGGCACCCATTATGAATATAGTGTTTATAGATGAGAGACTTGGAAAAAGCTAAACAGTGTTTGCTTATCTTAGCTAAGAAACCTACCATCCAATATCTCAGACCTCGTAGATCCTTTTAAAACCATCAGTTAGAAGCAGCTTCGCGTTCCTGACGTCGGCGCTCTCGCTATTACAAATATGCAAAAAGCAAAACAAGAAATTGACATTTGTAAGTAGATGCATACAAAATCAATCAACCAAAGGGGAATTGCATTCACATAATATTTAGGTATTAATAAAATGCATAGATATTGAAGTTATTATCTGCGTAAAAAATCTGAGACTGTAGCATCCATCAGACTTCCATGTATGAGCACAGTAACAGAAAACATCCAACAATTATTCGTAATTAATCATTCATAACCACAGCCAACACAACGGCAAGGTAATGGGAGGATTCCAAACTTCCAGCACAAGCAATGTTACATCATGCAACCAGAAAAGAGGATCTTCTTGTATTGTTTTCAAAAATTTCAAGAAGCCACTTGTCAACAGACCCCCGTATCTTAGGTGCTCAAGAGGACAATAATTTAATACAAGCAAAGATTACATAAGGGCTGAAACATAAGCAAGGTTATGAGCACAGTTAATTTTTTTTTAAAAAAAATCATGGGAGCTTCCACTCTTTATTTTAACAGAATTGGGGGAAAATAAAATCTTTTACTCTAGTCGCAAGAGCTTCTGAATCGACCTAATGGATTGCTAAAAAAGAGTAGTTTTCAGATTACAAAACCAAACTTTTACTCTTTTTCAAAGCCCATTGCCAAGGAGTTTATCAATGTAACCTGCTTTTATCCCCTATTCTAATAAAGACATTATCCCTCTGTAACTACTCTATCTCACCTCCAAAATTTCATTAACTCTTCCCTCTACGCATCCCACCAACTGAACAAGAGGGAAATAACAAATTTCAGCAATCCATATTCTGCCACTGTAAGACAGGTATAGAAAAAAATTCAATTGCTCTTCGTATCTCCATCCAAACAATACTCTGTGTACTTCTTCCTACAAATGGAACAGCCTAAAACATCACGAATGGGAAACACAAGTTATCTCACTTCCAAATTTTCCTTCACTAACTACATAAGAAAGAATATGTACCTATTTAAAAACAAAATTATCAAAACCAATCACTCTGCGTTTCACTCTTCAAAGATGTGTAATAAAAAACAAACCCAACAGAGAGAGGCTTCATTGATATCCAATCGAAGACTGTGTCGGACGAAAACTGATTAACATTACACATACGAAGTCTGTATCCTAACTGATTTAACAAACGGCATGGCACTCACAGATAGAGGCTACTTAATTATACATCAGAAACTACCTCCTCGAGTCACGTAATTGATTGGTGTCGTATCAGTTGGGATACATAGAAGTTTATAAAAATTAGAGTGTAATAGGAAAAACGAACATACCCTTCTTTCCCAATACGGAAGGAAGCACACGAAATCATATACTGGAGAAATAGTTGAGACTAACACAGCATTGAGTCCGGTGAACACCAATAGTGCTGTCATGGGGCGGGCTCTGTGCGGCATCTTTCCTAATTTTTTTTTTTAAATCTTTATTTTCTAACTAATAGACAAAAAAATTAAATATGGGTAAGTAAGAGGATTGGCTATGCATTTCATCAAACACGGAGAATGCAAAAACCAAAATTCAATGTACGTAAACACAGCAATCAATAAATAAATAAACAGAGAAAGAGAATCTACAGCTTCCGAAAGTGTGAGGGACGGCGACCAACGGCGATGCGCGCCGGCTGCCGGCGGCGGGTTGAGAGTGTGACAACTGAGAGGTCTCGGTAGGTTTCTGGGTTTGGGTCGTTTTAGAAAGTGATTGATGTGAAGAATAGAGTTCCGAAAATGTTTATATTGTTTTTTTAAAATAATTTTTTAAAACTAAAATTAGTGCAAAAACGGTGAAAAAGCAAAAGTTAGTAGGTTTGTTATAAAAATTATTAGCCAACAAAAATAAAAGAACAACACAAGATAATGAAAAGTAAAGTGAGAGAGTAATATATTATATAGTGATTTTATTTATTTTAAGTGTGTAAAAAAAAAAATAAGTTATGTTTTTATAGTTATATAATCACTTTATAAAATTAATAGAAATATTATAGCTCATAATTCTTTGTGAGATAATAGTAGTTATAGCGAAGTCAAAGATTGTTAGTGAGATACTGAGAAGATTAATAAGTGTATATTATGAACATCCACATTTATTCTAATAAATCCATACCACTCCCCCTTAAATGTTCATTATAAAAGAATATGCCTCATTAAAATCTTTACTAAAAAAACCCTTATGGAAAAAAATTAGTAAAAAAAAAAGAGTACATTATTCATTTATATCTTGAGAAAAATTTTAGAGATATAGAGTTATTTCATTAAAACTCACTAGGAAAAATCCTATAGGATAAAAACCTAATGAGGAAAAAGAGTACAATATATAAATTTTTCTCAAAAATAAATTATTTTCCCCAACAAGTATACTCCCCCTCATCTTGACATACATTCTAATTTGAAGAAAAGTCCTTGAGTTGACACATCTCAATTTTGTGAATGATTTTTTTTAATGTCACAATTGGTAGGGATTTTGTAAATAAATATGCAAGATTGTCACTTAAGTGTATTTATTAAATATCTATATCATTATTTTTTTTAAGTTCATTTGTATAAAAGAATTTTGGTGAAATATGTTTAGTCTTGTCACCTTTTATATAACTAACTTTAATTTGAACAATGAATGTTGCATTATCCTCATATAATATTGTGTGTTTATTCTTAATTGATGACAATCCTCATATTTTTTTAATATATTGCATAATTGATTTTAACCGTTATTCTTAATTGATGACAATCCACATGTTTCTTGAATATATTGCATAATTGATTTTAACCAAATGCACTCACGACTAGCTTCATGAATAGCAAATGTTTCTGACTGATTTGAAGATATTGCAACCATTGTTTGTTTCATTGATCTCTATGATACAACACTATTTCCATAGGTAAATAAATAACCCATTTGAGATCGGGCTTTATGTGAATCAGAAAAATATCCAGTATATATATATATATATACAATTAGTGGTGATTTTGATCCATTTGGATAAAATAAATCTATGTCAATTGTTTCACGGAGATAGCGGAATACATGCTTTACACCATTCTAATGCCTACGAGTTGGTGTAAAACTATATCTTGCTAATAAATTAACTGAAAATGTAATAGTAGGTCAAGTACAATTTGCAAGATACATTAGTGCACCAATTGCACTTAAATATGGTACTTCATGACCAAAAACTATTTCATCATCTTCTTTAGGATGAAATGAATCTTTTTTTCCATCAAATGATTATACCATTATTGGAGTACTTAATGAATAGGTTTTATTCAAATAAAAATACTTTAAAACGATTTTTACTATATGTTGACTCATGTAAGAGTATTCCACTTGACAAATACTTAATCTGTACGTCAAGAAAAAAATTTATTTTTCCAAGATCTTTCATTTTAAACTCGTTTTTCAAACAAGAGGCTATTTTTGAAAGTTCTTCAAAAGTTCCAATAAGATTTAAATCATTAACATATATTGCAATTATTGCAAGTTCAATTTCAGATTTTTTAATAAAAACACAAGGACAAATTGGATTATTTACATATCCTTCTTTTAATAAATAGTTACTTAGGCAATTATACTACATACGCTCAGAATGTTTTAATCCATACAAAGATCGTTGTAGTTTCAAAAAACATAGACTATGGGGTTTAAATTTATTTTTTTTTTGCATTTTAAATCCTTCGAGGATTTTCATATTAATAACTATATCAATAGAACCATACAGATAGGCAGTCACAACATCCATAAGATGCATATCAAATCCTTCAGAGGCTACGAGACTGACTAAAAATTGAAATGTAATTGCATCCATAATGGGAGAATATGTTTCTTCATAATCAATGTCAGGTCTTTAAGAAAAATTTTGTGCTACTAATATTACTTTATATCTCACAATTTCATTTTTTTTTATTTTGTTTTCTAATGAATACCCACTTATAACTGTTGTGCAAATTTTGTTGAACTCACAAGCGCACGAATCTATTGTACAATAGATCAACGGTGACGAGTGTCGATCCCACGAGGAGGTGGATTTTAATTGCTTGTAGAATTAATTTTTTGAGTTGGTGGTTGGATTTATAATGAAAATAACGTAGGCTATTTATTAATTTAAATTAAAACGGTGGGAATAAACTATCAAAATGAAATGCTTGAATCTCTGGATCTGTATTCAATATGCACTATCGGCTTAACATTCATTATTAGTACTAATTAAATCATGAAGGGAAATTTTTCACTCATCATGAACCTCACTCTAATAGAAATGGTGCTAAGTGCTTCCCGTGCCAAATAGTAATAACCTTGCCTAGGGAGACAGTAATACCAACCGATATCTAAACAAGATTATTACTATCTGTCAACGAAAAGTCAAAACATTCATATAAATTAGAGGGGAAGAAAAAGTAAATTTATCAAATTAAGCCCATAGAGCATGTTGAGACTTCACCTTCAACCTAAACTTGAAAGGAAATTAGTCACTCATAATTGAATTAGGGGTAAAATGAGAATTTTATTAAAACACGTAGAAAATACAAAATGGAGCTTAAAAATGGATTCAGGGGTGTCAAATTATAGGGGGAGCCCCCTTTTTATAGATACACTGAGTAAATCATGGCCATCAGATTAAAACAATTTGGACACTCAGGATTGCGCCACGTGGTAAGCTCTTATTGGATGGAACACATCATCAGGGCTGTCATTCCGTGTATATGCATGTACCGTACATATATTTTTTTGGTCCACTAACATTCTGTCACGTCGCCGTTCAGCATTTTGGTCCAATAGGATCGTGACACATCATCAGTCAACGCCACATCATCAGTCAATGCCATATCATTCGTCCAATCAAATGCCGTCATATCATCGTATAGTGCCACATCATCGTATAGTATAGGTGAACAATACCGTATATGTGAACAATGCCGTTTATTCTTTTATGCTCCTCCTAAGATTTTCGACTGTCCTGGGTTTAAAATTGTTGTCCGTTTTTCCATCTAATTCTCGTTCATTGTGAAATGACCATGATATCCCATAAAATACTTAATTAAAATAAAACATGCATAATTAAATTACAAGGGACTTAAAGACATAAAAATATGGATGTTAGTGAGATTTGGAGTGTAAAATGATGATTTTCTCCATTATAAATACACACTTTCTAGTACTCAACAATAACCAACAAGTTTGATATTTTCAGGTGTCAACACTATTGATCCAAAACCTTTACATTTTGCAAGTGAATTTAGCTCTGTTTAAATAGCATCTTTCCACTTTGGCCAATTATTTCTATGTCGACATTCTTCTACAATTTTAGGATTAGGATCCTCATTGTCATTTGCGATATTAAGAGCAATGGCAAATGAAAAAATATTATCAATAATTATTTCATTTAGATCCTAAGAAATTTCTGTACCAACAAAACCAATCATAATTTCATCATTTTGTTTTTCTTCAAAAGAAATTAATACTTCTTTAATTGTTTGCAAATTTTCTTCTTCTAGGTTAACATGATGAATACTATTTGATTGATCAATCTTTGTTATTTGATAAGTAGTCAACGACTCTTTGGGAGTGTTAATTTCATTTTGTAACTTTTCTTGTGTTTTCCTCTTTTAGGAAATTTTGTCTTTTAAGCCAATTGGCTTTCCTTATTTCAGACGTACTTTCTTTTCATTGGTTTTGTCGTGTTGTCTTTTAAGGATCTCAAACACGTATTGGAGCATTTTCAGCTGAAATATGTGATTTTATTATTTTTCTTGAATAATTAATTGCATCAGGAATTTGATTTGTAATATTTTGCAAACGAATGATCCTTTGAACTTTAAGTTCACTTTGATTTCTTTGAGGATCAAGATGAGATAATGATGATGGATGCCATGTAATTTCATGTCGTTCATTTGTTTTTATTTTTTCTCCCCCTAATGATAGGAAAATTTGTTCATCAAAATGGCAATCCGCAAATCATGCAGTAAAAATATCTTCGATTAAAGATTTAAGATACCTAATTATTAATGGAGAATTAAAACCAACATAAATTTCAAATCTTCGTTACAAACCCATTTTATTTCTTTGTGCGGGAACAACTGGGACATAAACAACAAGCACATCCAAAAATTTTTAAATGAGAAATATCTGGCTGTTGGCCAAAAACAAGTTGTGAAGGTGAATATGTATGATAAAAACTTGGTCGAATGCAAATTAATGATGCAACATGTAGTATTGCATGTCCCCAACATGAAAAAGGTAAATTTGATCTAAGAATTAATGATATTGTAATTAACTGTAAACGCTAAATCAAAGATTCAGATAAACGATTTTGCGTATGAGTATGTGCAACAGAATGCTCAATGTCAATTCCAATAGACATGCAATAATCATTAAAAAATTTAGATGTAAATTCATTAGCATTATCAAATCTAATTTTTTTTAATAGAAAATCAAGAAATTGTGCTCTTAATTTAATTATCTATTAAAACCAAAAAATAATGAAACTATCCCTAACTTGGATGTATAAGGCCATTTATATCTCCTTTGATTCTTTCAAAAAATTTAAGAGATTCAAAACTTACTTTTATTGGAGATGGCTGAATGATTAATTTTCCTTGAGAACAAACAGCACATGAACTTTCAGTTAGTAAAAGAATCTTCTGGTTCTTTAATTGATGTCTATGTGAATTTTTTTATAATACAATGCATCATGATTGATCCAGGATGCTCAAGTCGATCATGTCAAAGTTTAAAAATCTTTTGATTAAAGAATTTCTTGTTCATTGCAAAGTTTATTTCTATTGTTTTCATAATTATATGATACAACCCAAAAGAAAGAGAAGGTAATATTTCTGGTACATGCTTCTGGCATAAAATAGTTAAAGTAATGCAAAGAAATTCAGAATTACCTTCACTAGATGTTTCAATGTGGTATCTGTTTTAACGAATATCCTTGAAACTAAACAGATTTATGTTTGATCTACTAAAGTATAAAGTATCATTTATTTGTGATTTTGTACCATTTGGTAACAAAATATTTGCTCTTCCGAAGCCTTCAATTAAATTAGCAGAACCAGATATTATATTAACATTAACCTTAGCTAATATTAAATTATGGAAATATTTTTTATTTCGTAGAATTGTGTGCGTTGTCATACTATCCACCAAACATCCATCTTCATTATTCACCAAGTGATAATTCATCGTATATCTTCACACATGGATATAAAATAAATCAATTGAATATAAAGAATGCTCAAGTAGTATGAAGAAAACATTATAGAAAATATTTTATTAAAGAAATTAAAAAATTACACACCAAATTCATAAAACATTCAAAACAATAAATAGTCTTACAACATAAACTTAAACACACCATAATTGTAAAAAAACAGGCCAAACTTTAAACACTCTAGTACTTGTTTTAAAATTTGAACACACTAAATCTTTAAAAAAAATATATAACACACTTTAAAGTATAGTACTCTTAATTAATCTTCACATGTCCATCACCAATTAAATAATCAATTTTACCATTTGGATCTTTAAAAAAATCTAAAACATCCAAATGAATTATATCAATTGGATCTTCATAATCAATGAAATTTGTTTTAATTTCTTTTCCTTTTGCCTTTTTGGATGCTTTATAAAGATCAACTAAATGTTTTGGTGTACGATAAACACGAAACCAATGTCTTTTCATACCACATCTGAAACAAACATTTTCATGATCCTTCAATGATTTCTTTTGTGGATCTTTTTCTTGCTTCTCATTATTGTTATTCCATTTTGAGTAATTTGATCGATATTTCTTATTATAGCCACCACGGCCTTGATTATTTTTATAACCACGGCCTCGACCATAACCTTAATTAGCACTACGATTATTGGTTGAAGTACCATTCGCTTCAGGGATAGGTACAGATTCAGTTAGATGAGACTGATGGTTTCTTAAAAAAAGTTCATTATTTTTTTTAGCCATTAAAAGACATGAGATTAATTTAGAATACTTTCTAAATCTCTACTCTCGAATTTGCTACTGCAGGAGCAAATTCAAAGCATGAAAGGTAGAAAATGTCTTTTCCAACAAATCTGCATCAGTAATCTCCACTCAACATAATTTTAATTGAGAAACAATTTTAAATAATGCATAATTGTATTGATTGATATATTTAAAATCTTGTAATCATAAGTACATTCAATTATAATGACCTTTTGGAAGTATAACAAATTTTTGGTGATTAAATCTTTCATTAAGAAACTCTCAAAGGACATATGATTATTTGACCGAAAGTACTTACTTTTTAATTGTTCATGAAGATGGTGGCGAAAAAAATCAGTACCTTGGCACGGTCTTAGGTTGATGCATCATTATTTTCTTTAATAGTATCTCCAAGATTCATTGCATCAAGATGGATTTTATCTTTCAAAACCCATGATAAATAATTATCACTAGAGATATCAAGTGCCACAAATTCAAGTTTCGCGAGATTCAATATTTTTAGATAGTTATAACACAACAAATAAATAAAAATAATTCATTACTAACAAATAAATATTATTATGTCATATAATCACTCATGATAATATAACAATAAAATTTTATAATCATCACATTTCATACTATTCACATCATAGAATAAATTTTAAATCTTATACCATCAATTATGCATATTTTAAGAGATATAACAAAGATAAGTAATATACATGCAACTTTGAGAGATCAATGATATTCCAACTACAAATACGATAATAATAACTAATATAACATGTTATTTGTGATGAACAATTATAGTTATATAATAATAAAAATTGCTAGATATAAGAAATAAAAGAATTAATACTTGATCAAAGCTACGTACTGATAACGTGTTAGAAAAGTTATTAGCCAGCAACAAAATAAAAAAACAACACAAAATGAAAAGTAAAGTGAAAGAGCAATATATTATAGAGTGATTTTATTCATTCCAATTGTGTGCAAAATAAAGAGATGAACTCTCTTTTTACTGTTACATAATCATTCCATAAAATCAATAGAAACATTATGGATCATAATTTCTTATGAGATAGTGGGAGTTATAGAAAAATCAAAGATTGCCAATGAGAGATAATGGGAAGATTAATAAGTGCATGTTATAAATATCCATATTTATTCTAATAAATTCTTAACATGGTTAAAAATATTGGTACATAATCTTTAATATATACGGCAAATTGGCAATTGTGGATGGGAATGGGATAACCTCTAATCAGCTTAAAACAATTTCAAATAAATTTTAAGTTAACCAAAATATATTTTATCCACTGATCATCATCCACTTTGAGAATCATGTGTTAATTGGTAAATTTATTTAAGCCGTTTACGTTTTATCTGTTTTATATAAACTCATATGTTTAGAGAAAAAAAATTCTATTACCAACTAATCATTACCTCGTAGTTGTTATTTATAAAAGTTTATATAAATACTCAATTTTTTTTAGTTGTTCCTGCATCCTTTTTGCTTTGTAATTTAATTTTCTCTTGCTGTCTTACTAAAGTTTATGCATTTACACCCAAAAAAAGTTAAATTTTATTAAAAATTATGATATTAGATATCATTTACGTATAGCTAAATCTCGAGAGTATTAATTTATAAAGCTACGGGTCACGATCACACAGGTCGGTTTTCCGTGAACGCTGTCGAGCACAGCTAATGAACCCAAAATCTTTCTTACAGAAACCCCAAAATCTCTTCTCTTGAGTTGAGCTCATAGGAGAAAATACATAATAATAATAATAATGAAGTGCCAAAGATTCGTGTCAAAACCAATAATTGCAGTGTTTTTGCTGCTGGCTTTCGTATATTATGTAACAATATTTATTTTTATTAAAGATTGGGCGGGTTTGCAGACATCAGCTGGACTATTAAACGCCTTGATCTTCACTTCGTTGCTTTGTCTTTGTGTCTTCTCTTTCTCTGTTGCTATTGCCACTGACCCAGGTCACGTTCCTTCCGCTTACGTCCCTGATGTTGAAGATGATAGCGGCGGTCCCTCCTCTGATCCAGAACTGAAGAAAGCTGTAAGCCCCCATTTACTCATGTGCCCATTTGCATTTTGAATGTTTAATTTTCTTTTCTTTTTTTTGGGGGGGGGGGGGGGGTAAATATTTGGTGGTATATTTTTTAATTTATCTTGAGCAAATTGATTTGTAAACATTTCACTTGCTGTAATCTTAGGAGTTCGATCATGACAAGATGTTTTCATTGAAATGTATGGAAGATGGTGTAATTTAAGGGTACTTGTTAATTTGAATTTCTGATTAGACGAGAGTTTGCTGTTTGCATTTAGTTCAGGAGGGTCTCTTGTTTGACAGTAGTGCCTTGTTCTGGTTTCAGTAACATGTGACCTATCTGATCAAAGTGAGGCGATCATGGTTATGTAATGGCGTAGCAAAAGAGAACCAGCTGATTAGAAACAAGAAATGCTTATTTTTCTTAAACAAGTAAAGTTAACCGCTGGAAATACAGATAACTCTTACTAGTTTTGGCTTCATACAAGTCAATAACTCTCAAATTTTTTGTAGTTGGAATTTCAGAAATTGTGATGTCTCACTAATGGTCTTTTCATTTAGTAATTTGCTAAATATATGCCACTGCTCATATATGCTCCCTCTTGCTGATTAGGATTAGTGATTTCTCTGAAGGATGAATTGAATATGTGATGCTATATTCTTGGTTGTTTAATTTCACTTAGGCTGAAAGAAGGCAATGCGACAAGTGTTCAGCATATAAACCCCCAAGGGCTCATCATTGCAAGGTCTGCAGAAGGTGTGTCTTGAGGATGGTAGGTCAGATTACATACTTTTCAATATGACTATTCTATGTACAAGCTTAAGCTTTAACCTTCTCATTGTTTCTTTCTAAAATTTGTCACAGGATCATCATTGTCTGTGGATAAACAATTGTGTTGGACATTGGAACTATAAGCCCTTTTTCCTGCTTGTATTTTATGCTACCTCAGGAAGCATCTATTCCACGGTATGAATGGATTGGTTCGTTTCATCTCATATTTGACTACTACAAAAGTTGCCTCAAGTCATGACCAACTGTCTTGGCATGCTAGGTCATGATAATAACCTCTGCTTTTCACAAGAACTGGGATTTCACTGCAACGGTTCCCCTAAAGACCGTTTATGTAAGTTGGAAGCTCATCTGACACATGTCTGTTGAATTTATAAGTGTACTTACTGGAGTATTCTAATACTCAAAAAGGTCAAAAGGTGTGGCTGAAAATTGGGCTGCACAGTTCCTTTCATTTACAGAGAAATTAGTTGGGTTGCAAAAAAATCTTTGTATTTGACTATTTGTTGTTTCACATTCTAAAGATACAATGGTGGGGTGAAGAAAATATAAAAACAAGATGATAATTCTTGTTGAAGTGGCTTTTGTTTCATCTGCTTAGCATTAAATGAAAAATTCTATGGATCGGTGGCTTTTACGCCATTTTCCATGATATGTGGGGTATCTGTTTTTCTGTTACCATCTAAATCAGGATTCTGCTGATTGATTGTTGTCATATTGTTCAAGTTGATAAGCTACATGAAATACAATCTCGTCATATTTAAAATCTAGCTGTACTAAACTACTCTTCCTCAGGTTTCTTGTGGAACACTGATGCTTGCATTGAGTGTAATCCTTGGAACTCTCTTGGGTTGGCACATCTACCTCATCATTCATAATATGACAACCATAGAGGTAGATTTTGATTTTTCAAAGTTGGATGCGGGTTGTATACTTGTTCTTTAGTTATTTACAAGATCAAGATTCTTTTTGGCCAGTATTACGAAGGAATACGAGCAGCATGGTTGGCTAAGAAATCTGGGCTGAGCTATCGACACCCATTCGACGTTGGCATCTACAAAAACATTAGCTTGGTACTCTTTCTTCCTCTCTCTTTTCTCTCTCATACAGATCGGTACTAAATTGTATCTATCATGTTTCGGTTATTGTAAATTTGCCTGTCTTTTTTATCAGGTATTGGGTTCAAACATGCTGACTTGGTTATGTCCCATGGCAGTAAGCCATCTCAAAGATGGAACTAGCTTTCCAACCATACGCCATACTTCATAGAACATGTGCGGCCTTGTGTCAAATACCATAGTTAGTGTCATGCAATGCTTGTAGAATGAATTCTCAATTTGCTAATTTCATCTCACCTCTCAAGGTTTCAGCAAAGCCAAAAGAAGCAACTTACCTAGCAAATCGCAGTTCTTCTAGAAACCCTGCAGGCAAGTTACATTCTGAATTTGGGCGAGCATAAGCTTTAACGACAACATTCACCCTGTGAGGTTCCATTTTGCCTGATAATGTACTGTGTTTTCTGATTTGCTAGAATATTAGCCATGATATTTGCATTTTTTCTTCCTCACACATGACAGATACAGAAATTTTAGAATTTATGTTTTCATGTAAAGCACATAGCATGTAATTTTCCTTCACGAAACTAATTTCTGTTTACATCGCTGATTAAGCGCTTAGAATGTCTTTGCTGCAAGGTGATAAGAGACGACAAATTTCTACTTATTATTCTACCAAATAGTCTTTGATATATACGATTGCGATTTGAAAATAAGTGACTTGAATTATTAACATAGAGAACAGAATAAATGAATGATTGAAGGTGCTACAGATTAAATTTGTCCCAAGTATTTTAATAAGCCTGTGAGAATATCACTTGAAACAACCGGTCGACAAATTTTTAATATGATATTTCGTTCCTGTACTTAATAATAATAATAATAAAGGAACCCAGAAAACTATTGTAGAAAAGTAAATATGATGTTTTCATACAGAAAGTGATTGTTTGAGACCTTTATAAATCAAGATTAGTTAATTTATTAATCACAAGATCTCATTTACCTATTAAAATTGTGTTTTTCTGGTGATTATTTAAATGACAACGCTATGAAATGTGGTACTAAGGTGGTGTTTGGTTTGAAGAAATGATTAGAGAGGAGAGGGGTGGAGAGGAGAGGAGAGAAGTGAAGAAGAGAGGAGGGTGAATTCAATTTTCATTGTTTGGTTTGGTAAGAAATTCTAAATGAAAAGGGATTGATTGTTTTTTACTTAGACAATTTAACCCTTTTTGTTAAGATTTTAATATTTGATATTAAGTAAAGTTAAAAAATCAAAATAAATCTACAAAATCATAATAAGAAAAAAAGTCTAAATTATTATTCAATTATATTATCTAGGGATTTGAAATTTTTTTGGGAAAATATTAAATTATAAATTAACTTAATCTAAAAATAGAAAATTAAAACAAGTGGAATTGAAAGAAAATTTATTATGAACTGATTTGATCTTTGTTAATTTTTCTGCGTTTATAATTTGCAAATAAAAGTATAAATAAATATACATCATATAGAAGATAATCTTCATTTAGTTTTCAACATTAAAATAATAAAATTTTTGTTTTCTTTCATCAATTGCTAGTTTTCAACATTAAAATAATGAAATTCTAGTTTTCTTTCCTCAATTGCTTTTATCTTTGTTTTTCAGAAAAAAAAAAGATTAATTAATTAAGTGAAAATTTGAAGTTTCTATTTTTGTAATTATATCTCTCTTGTATTGGTAATTTATATTTCTATATTTTCATATTAAATAAATAAATAAATAAATCTATTTATTTTGTTAAGTTTCTTAAAGCATTCATTAAATTTAATTAATATAAAATTATTTATAATATTAAATTGATAAAATAAAATTATAAATAATAATTATTAATGGCATTCAATAAATTAAAAAGTTGAATAGTAATTTGAAAAGTTTTGATTTCCAACATAAGAGGAATTTGAATTTTTCACTCCTTGGGGTAGAATTCAAATTCTACATTATGATGGATATTAAATTCTAATGGAAATTAAATTCTTATACATTTTGTCTAACCAAACAATAAAAATAAAAATAGAATTTAAATTACTTTCTTCTCCCTCATTCTCTCTTCCCAACCAAACATCACTTAAAATAATGTTAAAAACAGGTGGTATAAACTATTTCTGGTAAGGATCAAAGTGCCACTTTCCTAGATCCGTCACAAACTGCGATAACCTAGTATCCTACAAAGGATATTTAGATCGGCCTTATATTTTTACATATTTTTTCCGTAGGGGTGGGCACTAACTGTTTCAGTTTGGTTCTGTTTCTAAACTGAAACGAAACCAATTGGTTTATAAATAAATGAGTTGAATACGAACCAAATCGGAATAATTGGGTTAGGTTCAAATCAATTTTTTTTAAAACCGTTTGGTTTAAGAGTGTTTATTTTTCTTCTTTTACATTTACTAAAGTTTTGGACTTTTCACCTAAATTTTATCTTTTTTTAAAAAAATTTAATTCAATTTTAACCACTGCAATTTATGACTTATACAAAAAAAAATTAATGTAAAATAATTTTATAATAAATAAATATTATTGGTTATTGATAAATATTTTTTTTTAATTTTAAGCAATAAATTGATCGATTCTTTCATTTGTTCGATTTTAAACCGGTCAGAATAAGAATCGATTCATTCTTAAATTTTTTAACCATTTAATTTTTTCACTCAAAACCTTACTAATCTGAACAAAATTAATAACTTTAAATCGACTCGATGTTACAGGCCGAATGGACACCCCTAAATTTCATTTTTGTTTTCGAGCTATTGGAAGGAAGAGTTACTTATCCTCATCAGCAAATTTCTAACGTCAACACTACAATGACACATAATTTATAATCGTTATTTGAGTTCCGAATGTTGGCAAGTTAGAGGACACCGCTAACAAAATTTACGAGTGAGCCACTTACACCTGGACTGCATTAGATACAAAATGGCATCATTCGACAAAATTAGTGAGACAATCAAGAAAGATTCACACTGGAAAATTCGGGGATGTGGTCGAGATTCCATTGGGAAAATAAAAATGTTAATTAAATTGTCAGATTCCATCTGCTTTTTGCTTAAGCCGCCTATCAAAATTTGTTCGGCCGTCTTTTTGTAATCAATGCTGAATCTGTGGATGACCTTGACCTCGGATGAAATAATGCGCTTTTTAGTCTGCTTAAATTTTGATTATGCAGTTGAAGCTCGTCACAAAGAATCCACAAAGCTTGGGTTCTGCTCATCAAGAAAAGATTTTAGTCGGTATGATAAAAGAAAGCGGTAATAACATTTGGGTCCAGAATTTTCGACAAAATTACATGCAATCATATATTTATGGAAACTATCTTAGTTCAAGTTTTTATGGCACCGTCCAATTTTTAAAAATAAAAAAACATGAATGTTAAAAATGGGCTCGCAAAAATAAAGTTTAATATTGCGAATAAGCACAAGATGATCAATTAATCAGAGAGCATCGTTAAACAAAAGCATTTAAAACTTTCTTATTTTATATACTTTCTAGTTTTTATGCAAAATGATCGATTCTATTAACTATCATTTTCATAGCCCAATAATACAAAAAGAGACCATATTATTTATCATTGGAGTTAAATTTAAATATCAATTATGGATCGATCTATATGTAATTTGGAAAAAAAAAACAGCAAAAATAAAAATCATCACTAGCTATAAGCCTATACATACAACAACGATTTTGTTTTATTTTTTTGTAATAACGTGGTATATGATGAATTAGCGCATCAATCGATCGAAGGTGCATAATAGTAGAAATTAAAGAGACGAGTATGATTGAATTTCAATTATTGCCTTAATGGGATTAATTGTGACCTTATTCAGTTTCTATTATAATTGTTGTTTTGGTACTATTTTCCTTCTTTATTTAGATGGAATTTTGTTTCAGATTATGAGTGCGTTTGAGATTGAGATTGGACGTGTGTAGGCAAAAAATGTTTAAAGACTAAAACGTTTAAGAAACACTAACTTCAGATATCTTGGAAGCTATGCTAATATAATTTTTCACTTGTATGATAAAAAAATTATTATATTTTTAATAATTTTATTAAAATTATTATTTAAAATTTATATTTATTATATATTATTAAGTTTTGTTTTATAATTATAGTTTTTTTTTCACAACAACTGTAGCTTAAAAAGCTACAGCATCTCAATCCCAAACACACTTTATGAAAGCAGTTTTAAAAACCATTATGTAATTTACTGTTTAAGGGGAGGATTTTGATATATGTATAAATCAAATATCTTTGAAATTATTAGTAAGACGAAAGAGAATAGATCAATTGATTTGAGTGTTGATGAAAGAGAGTAGATCAAGGTCTCAAATTGATTGTAATACAATTTTTAATTTGTAAGTAAAATATCCGTTTTATTTGTATATGTACTGACGACAGCAAATTACAAAAAGAAAATGACTGGTCTTCTTCTTGTTGTCGTGTGATGGATCGAGTCAAATTTCATTCAGGGGAAAAACTGAGATGCATGCACATGTGTGGGGTTTATGTTATGGGTGCGTCAAAATCATGCAACGTGACGTGCGGATAAGCATTAGATTTTCTAATTATGTACATGAAACGATAATATATAACATGATTGATGAAGAAGCAAGATCTTGTAATAATATTTTTTTTTCCTTATTTTTCGTCAAAAATAATTTGATAATGTCGGCTGAAAGAAAGGGGACGAGTTGTTATATGACTCACGAGTGACAAGTGGGAGAAACGGGTGCATGTTTTAATTGTCGACGTTAATTATATGAGAGAATGAATCATTTTATGAATAGGCGGAAAAGAAAAGAAAAGAATTCATATATAATTTCATTACGGTACTCAATTTATTGGATTTTGATTGAAACCTAGATGTAGTCAAATGAAAGATGATAGCCTAGGTAAATTAACTAGAGATATTATGTAATACATATCCATTTAATTTGTAAGAATTTAGGAATATTAACGAAAAAGTATAACATTTTAGGGCGGGTTAGGTGGATAACTAAGATGAGTATGTGTAGATGTGGCAAATGGATCGCGTCAATTTAGATAAGTCCGGCTCATATGTTTTCGTGTTACGCTTACGTTGTCGGATACGACTATAAATTTTAAACTTTACCTGTTAAAATAATAATAGAAAAAAAAAAAAAAAGTCCTTCAAACTAACTAAATTATTACTGAGAATATTATTTTTTTAATTATTAGAACCCCATGTGGAAATAGATATTTCAAGATTGAACGCAGACACGAGAAGACATCGAAGAGTGAACGTAGACATACACGTCGTTCTTGTGCATGGTTGGAGCTTGGAATCATTTCCTGGCAACACATGTGCTTTCGAATTGATTTCTCATATCCGAAAGCAAAATCAATCAAAGCAAATACGCGGTGGATCGACAGTGAGATGACATTCTCTTCAATTTATGCTTGTAGACAAAAAAGTTATTAAATCTATATTTCATTGAAGCCGAAGCTGACTCATAACATGCTCCGGCGTTTATCAGATTTCCAAGAATTATCGGACGATAATTAATTAATTAATTAATTACGTTTATATCTTAAACGAAGCATGTTTATTATTTTCGACTCATGTGAATGTTTGATTCGTGATCTATATATGATTTATTTTTCTTAAATATAAAATGTGAAGAGTATGAAAAATATATAAATATGATTTATTACGTTTGTATCACCGAGGTGAACTTCATTTCTTCTTCTTCTTCTTCTTCTTCTTTTTTAAAGTAGAAAGTGAGCAAAATTTAAGTCAATTTTTCAGTCTTCACTTCTTGAAAATTTGAAGTTCTAAACTCGGTGTGGTGACTATACAAGTATGTAAATCGCTCGGTCTATTTTATTTATTTATTTGTTTTTTTAGAAAAGGCCAATCAATTAGCTGTTGAATTCATACGATTTAAATTAACTTATGATAAATATATATTATTGGTCCATATACAACTAGAATTAATTAATTATTTTTGTTAAACCAATTGCAGCCAAAATATATGTACAATAATTGATCTGTAACGCTGGCCCTTGTCGCATTTGTCAAAAGTCTAAGAAATTCTTGTTTCGTTTTGTCTTTTTGGAAAATAATTTATGTAGGTCCTCGATCCAAATCCAATGCCAACTCAACAATTAACCAGGTGTTTTTTTATTTTATTTTTATTTTCTTCCTTAAATTTGAAGTCAATTTAGAGATTTTTTTTTCTCAATAAAGTACTATTCATCAAATATATTTACAATCTGAATTTAATTAGAATTCACTCAAATAAACATCAGCTCTACTCACAAACTAAAGGAAGAAAAATCAACGCTCACCTAATTATATATTTAGAAAGAGAATGAGAGTTCTAGACTAAAACCTAGATTCTCAAATTAAATTTGAAGTCAATTTAGATTTAAGCAAAGATAATTAACATTTAACAGGCGTGCTGTAAAAAAATTATAGTTTTGATTAGTTGTCTATTACGACCTTGCTTGTGTTCATTAAGTAATAATGCAGCCGCACACACAAAGTAGATTTTAAATTTGGCATAGATTAGAAGATTCATAAATGGTCGAGTATATAATTATTATCAATTATCTTTTGTATATAATACTATTGCCTAAATTTTAATCTAATATGTCCATTGCATTTGAAATTACTTAATTTCAATATTTTGGTTACATCTTTATTCACTGATCATATTTGTGAAATTGTAAATAGGCCTAAATATTAAAGCTGAGTTAAAAAATTTAATTTGTTGGGATGGTTGCAATATTGTTGGTTGATATTTAAGGATGACGAGAAAATTTTTGAATAAATTTCTCTCCAATAAGAGAAGAAAGAATTGTGTAGGTTGATTCTATCTCCTCAATAGGTGGAGTTAATAATACCATATCATTTGATTAAGCAGTGGATCATATTATAAGATTTATAATTTTTTTAATATAAAATTGTGATGGGTGTCAATGTGAGACCTATTTATGATCCTATGTGACAATCACTTCCTTACTCCAAGTGGCAAAGCAGCATTAGCTAATCCTATCACAGGAAGGAAGAATTCTAAAATACATAGGAGATAATACAATTAATTAATGGATATGTATGGAATATGTAGTTGAAATTTTATATAACCACTAATTACATGATAGTTCTTCAGAGTAAATGCATACATATTATAACATCATTCATTTATTGTATAACTGATATGATTTATGTATTCTAAAATTTCTCCACAAAAGAGTAACAAATCACCTATAATGAAGCAACATTACCTCCACTCTTCTCTCCGATTATTATTTTTCCATTATTTAACTTTTAACACCGTGGGAGTGGCCAACCCAATCCTCAAAACGCTTGGGGGAAGATTATTCGTGTGAAATAGAATTTTTGAACAAATTTTAGATTGTAATATATCTATAGAAAATTCCTAATAAATTTCAAATTGTATATAAGATCGGTGTAACAAGTTCCAAAAACTTCAAATTGTAAGCGGTAACTGTCATTTCAATCCTTATAATTTGAGTTAATTACCTATTTAGTTTTTTTTTGCTTGAAAAATACGGAGAAACCCTATATCGTTATTTTCATAGGATGGTGTTTCTTTCGTTCAAAAAAAAAAAAAAAGAAATGAGAATGGCGTCATATTTGATTACTCTGCCGCAGTATATCCCCTCGAAAAGTCTCGGCACAAAATAAGAATATATTTTACAGAAATGATTACTACAGGTTGTGATAAGCAACGCAGTCGCATTTGGATTCACATGAAACGAGCAACAGTTTGCAAAAGAAACATTATTTTTTTAATATATAAATTGCTGCTATAAGCCTCAGCAATGAACATGCACACAGCTACACGCTCGCATTGAAAACAATTACGCAATAATTTCTCTTTCTCTCTGTGTCAAAAACATAGGCTTTTACTCTGCAGCGCTTCCACGGTCAGATCCTCATACTCTTCCTCTCGAATAAAGCTCCATCCCTCTCTCGATATTGTCGTGAAACGAGGTTCATTTGCTCTTTTCCACTGACCTTTCTTTTTTCTCGTTTCTTGAACCCGGCAGCTTTTTGTGATATTATTATTTGTTTTCCGATTGGTTGATGAGAAAGCTTTCGGAAAAATGAAATGAAAGGAAAACATACAATTCGGTTATTTTCTGTTTCTGGTTCTGGGAATCTTTTCGTTAGCAGAAAGAAACCAAATTCTGTCGGTCGTAATTTTGTTTGTTTGTTTGCCGGGAAAATGAGGAAAAAGAAGATTTTCCCCTTACCATGTCACATGTTTTCTGTGTCATGCATGAGATGAGGAAACAGTTTTTCAGCATTTATTAGTGGTCGCATTAGCCTGCCTTTTCAGTTCAATAACTTTCCATACGTAAATCAATATTTATAGTCATTTTAGCTGGCCTAACATCATGTTGCCATTTGCTACGCCAGTTCTTTTATTATTTTTATTTTTTCAATTTTCTGTTCATTTAAGTATGCAAATTATTGTTTTCTACTTTGTTTCAATGGGGTAACTTTGTGCCATTTTTTTTCTTTTTCTGGGGTTAATTTTGGATGTTTGTTGTGTTTAGGGAACTGTTGTAGAGAAGGAAAGATTAAGAGAATATGAAGAACTCAGTTTCTGATCACAGTTTCTACATTGAGAGTGATGAAGAAGAAGATGAAGAGAAGGTGTTTGATGTAAATGGAGGTGAAGAAGAACAAGAAGAAAATGATGGAAATGATTCTGATTCTTCAGCCGAAAATCGGCAGCAGACTCATCCTGGTTCTTACAACACTTCTTGGCCTCAAAGTTACAGGTACAAGAGAAAAAAAACCAAAAAAAAAAAGAGATTATCTTGGAAGATTCCTTTTGTGTTAATTGGATGTAGATTTTGGATTCTCTGTGCAATTTTCTGTTTGCAATCCTTGGCCTTTGGGTTAAAATCGAGTATATATTCTTAGAACTTGCCTTAATTGAATGTCCTGAGGATTTCTTATTCTGATAGGACAAGTGGACATTGAAAAAAAAAAGGAGTAATGTCCCAACTTAGTCTCCAGAAGTGAGATGAACGGTAAAAGTATCAATCATTGGTAATTTTCAGGCTATTCAATGTTTTATTTTTATTTTGTTTGGTGTTGGAGATTAAATTTGGAATACTATATAAAGGAATCCAAGAAGAATCTATGGTGGCTTTGACTGGTTTTCCACAGAGGGAAAAGGAGTATTGAAAGTGGTGGTCAAGCTAATTTAGTTGGAAATTGATATTTATTTGTGATTTTGCAAGCCAAAGTTGCAAAGGTTGTAGCAGTAGTCAAAAGGCTACAGTTCTGTCCACCCCAATTTTAATGAAGAGCAAAAGATGATGTTCTATTTGTGCTCTCTAATGACTTGATGACTCAACTTTCTGAAATAGGCCATCAGTTTACTAGTAAAATTTCAATGATTAGAGGGTCTACCACCCAGTTTTATTTCACAAATTTGGCTGTCTTTTGAAGATCTTGATTGATCTGCAAAATGATGATGCATGATGGATGAGGATTATGATTAACTTTAATGATTTTGTAGTAGTTTTATTTGTCTTATGATGTACTGCTTTTTGAAACCAGTTCTTTGTACTTAACACATTTGATTTGATGATTCAGGCAGTCTATTGATCTTTATAGTAGTGTCCCATCTCCAAATCTTACCTTTTTGGGCACTCCTTCACTGTCAAGATTAAGCAGTTCCTTTCTTTCCTCATCGCTAACAAGAAGGCACACTCCTGAATCATTAGCTGCCACGACGAACCCTCTGCTACCTACACAAGCAAATGAACAACCACAGCAACAAAGGCGTAGTTCTCATACTTTGCTTCCTCCTTTTTCATCAAGGAGGTCTTCTCTAATCAAGGATTCAAAACCATCCCGAGTCTCACATGAACACCCAATTTCACGGCAGAGCTCATATGCACAAGCTGTGCTTAATGGTTAGTCCTATAACACTAACGCGTTCTTTTTATTTATCTATCATATGGCTAGTTTTAAATGATTAGTTCATACAGAACAGTGATTTGAACTGTGATTTATAGGATTAAATTGTTTCATTATTTTCCGTTTTAATAAGCCAAGGCTTCAGATTGTATAGTTTACGGTCATCAAAAGTGTATGTTAGCTGCCAGCTGGTGCCTTAGGACAATTATAGCCACCGATCCTAACCCAATTTCATCCCATCTTTTGGAGGGACCACATATGTCAATCATTTAGTGTTATATGTGCAGGACACATATTCAAATTGCTTGTAGGTCTTTGTCAACATCCCTGTCCCACATGGCCTGAAATAACCATTTAGTTGTTCTTATTATTAATATTTTTTGAAGTGTCTTTTTGATTCATCTGAAGTCCGTTTTCAGGAGTAAATTATCATCTGGGTCGTGCTTAGTATCTGTAAACAACCAGAACTGTATTCAAGTTTGATAGAGAAATTAATTGTTTTTATAAGTCACAATCTGCGTATACATGTTCGCCTTGTTGACTAAGTCTGTAGTTCACCAATGTCTTTTGTCCAGACAATGAAACAGTGATGGCTATGTTTTTGCACGGACTACGATGGAGGGGCCTATCCTTAATGCACATGGTGCACATACAAGATCAATTAAACAACAAGAATATGGTTGTTCGTAAGCTGTTATAGCTATTATGTGTCAAATTTGTTCTATTGCATACTTACTGTTTCTCTAAGTGTAGTTTCCTTTTCTTTCTATTTTCCCAATATGTTCCCGTGAAACTATTGCTAAACTCTAAGCTCAAAACCGATTAAGTCAATAGTAAATAGTTCTGTAGATTTGTTATAAACAAGTTATGAGAACATGCAACTTTTTTTTATGAGAACATGCAACATTTTTTTTTTCAGATCAAAAAATTTTGCAAAATGTAATTGAACTGACTTGCACTAAAACAATACAGGCATGAATGTTCTATGTGGAGTCGGAATTCTTTCTACACCATATGCAGCTAAAGAAGGAGGATGGTTTGGACTTTTGATTTTGGTAGCATTTGGAGTGCTTTCTTTCTACACTGGAATACTTCTGCGTCGCTGCCTGGATAGTGAACCTGGGCTGGAGACTTACCCAGATATAGGCCAAGCTGCATTTGGTACGGCAGGGAGAATAGCCACTTCAGTAATACTATACGCGGAACTCTATGTAAGTACAGCAGGCTTGTCTCAGTGAGTATATCTTCTTGTACTCATAGTTTAGGTGAGAAAAACAGACAAGCTAGATTCCAGTCAGATCCCCACCAGTTGCCCTTGGGTCCCACATGTTAGTTGTCTTGTCCGAGGCCCACTTGTCTCTCTGAGTAGTCATCATTTGAAGTTATTCACGTAAGTTGTGACCAACCATAATTTTCCTTCTCTGCACTGCATTATTGAAGGAATAAAATACTCGTTTCTTTAATCGTTATGTTATCTTTTGGTCAAATTTATCGAACTTTGCACTTAAATTTATTCATTTCATTTCAAACTTATTTAAACACATCTTTTGGAGGAGAGATATCTTAGAGAATTTATAGAACTTTCTGGAGGCATGCTGGCAATTTATGATTTTACCAATAAAATCTCTCGTTTTACAAAATTAAGAAGGCTCACTATGTAACACAGCGGTGATGTCTAAACTATGTTCTTGGTAGATTTTTGATTTTCAAAACTTAAGCTATCCAGTCACTCATATTGCTTTGAGGCATTACAGAACAATTCTTCAATAGATTTTTTTCACAGGCTTGCTGTATTGAATACATAATTTTGGAGGGTGATAACCTATCGTCACTATTCCCCAATGCACATTTAAGTCTTGGTGGATTTTATCTAAATTCACATCATTTGTTCGCCTTGCTGACTACCCTCGCTGTTCTTCCTACTTGTTGGCTAAGAGACCTCACAGTTCTTAGTTACATATCTGGTAAGCATTCTGATAAACTTATCATTTTGTGTGAATTTGGAATATTAGTAGTTGAAGTCCAATCAGTTACTATTTAAACTGCATGTATATTAAGCTTATCGCAATATCCAAATTCATCATGTTGTGTAAAATGTTCTGTGTTTTGGGACCAAAATTGAGACATCTCAGCCGTTGATGGAATACCAAAAGGCGCATAAATTTAAGGATTCACTCTGGTAATTCAAGATTAATTGAAGCTAAAAATAACCAAAAGCGTTAAACAATTAATTCGGGGCAACATTGTTTTATTTTTACTTTCATGAATTGCAAGACATAGGAGTTAACTGAATCATGGTGGGCTGGTGCCTGGTGGTCCTGTCTACAGAATATTAATTTTTTGCTTTTCCCTGTTTCCAGCTGGTGGAGTTATTGCATCAATCTTAGTGGTCCTCTGCTTGTTCTGGGTTGGTCTGGTAGATCAAGTCAACATTCATAGCAAAGGAACACCACTGAACCTTGCTACTCTTCCTGTTGCTATTGGTCTGTACGGTTACTGCTACTCTGGACATGCTGTTTTCCCAAACATCTATACTTCAATGGCACAACCTAACCAATTTCCGAAGGTCCTCATTACATGGTAAATAGAAAATGATCGAATTTCTGTCCTTATCATATAGTTCTAATGATTTCAATCAGATTCCAACTGTTCCCTACTAGTTTGATGTATTAATTTGTGATTGTATATTCCTAATTTCACTTGCAACCACTGTTGTAAATGCAGTTTTTTTATTTGTACGGCAATGTATGCTGGAGTTGCTTATATGGGGTACACGATGTTTGGAGAATCAACGTTGTCGCAGTTCACCCTTAACATGCCGCAAGATTTGGTTGCCACAAAGATTGCTGTTTGGACTACGGTATGCTCATGAACCATTTGCGTGAACATCTTTAAATGATCTGTGATTGCAGCATTTACTGAATGTTATGCTTTCCCTTGTCTTTTTTCTTTACTTTCATATCGATCATTTTTCATCCATGGATACGCAGAGCTGTTACGAGCATGTTTTGAACATTCTATTTAGGCATAACTGAGCAAATTGGTTGCTATAAGCTCATAACCCGTACAAACTGTTTGTTTTTTTGCAGGTTGTTAACCCATTTACCAAATATCCTTTTTTTCTCTAAAATAAAATCAAAAACATTAAAATCCTCTCAGTGAGAACATTTATGTTGTTTCTTACTTTACATTCAGAAATTTGTCCAAAAGACGATATTTTTCTTAATCAGAAGTACATATGCACTAACCATTTCCCCGGTGGCAATGAGTCTGGAAGAGTTGATACCATCAAACCACCTTAAGTCTCACGTTTACGCTATCTGCATTAGAACCGCACTGGTGATCTCAACCTTGCTTGTTGGCCTTGCCATCCCCTTCTTCGGTAAGCCTCTCTCACCATACTATCAGATCTTCATTTAAACGCTCTGACATTTTCTGCTTGATCACCAAGAAATGACAGCAGCATTACATACTTTGTAAACTTTGTTATCGTTTCAGGTCTGGTAATGTCACTGATCGGATCTTTACTCACAATGCTCGTGGTAAGTTATCATTTCCCATTTCAATCATTCAACTTCGTCTACTAGTACTAATTCAAAGACTTGTACTCATCTATATATAATGCTAATACAAATAATTTATGCACATATGTGCAGACCTTGATACTTCCTTGTCTTTGTTTTCTGAGCATCCTGAGGGGTAAAGCAACCCGGTTACAAGTACGAACATTGCACATCAATTTCTATACTATGTGAGATAAAATACACATACAAATACTTGATGCTTACAGTTACTACTTTTTTTTTTTTCTGCAGGTTGCTCTTTGTGTTATAATCATTGTGGCAGGGGTTATATCGTCGGCGATTGGAACTTATTCGGCCATTTTTAAAATTGTTGAGAGTTTGAGTAGCTGATGACAATAATCACATTATGGGAAAATTTGTCAACAATATTGAGAATATTACATTCTTCTGTAGAATAGATTGTGAGGGGATTAAAAGAATCATTTATGTCGTCAGTTTTAATCTTTGATTCAATTTTGGATTTTGTTCATCCCCACTTTGGTGGTGATTTCACATATGATTTTAAATTTTTGAATTTTACAAACATAATTATTTTTCCAAAATAAACATTATATTACAAAAACTAACTCAAACAATCATTGCACTTAAAAAAAATTCTCTCCATGGATATTTTTGGGCAAACGTCACCAAGCAAAAAAATATTTATTTTTAAATTTATTATAAATTTGATGTTGAGACATTCCTTTATTAACAACTATAATCGCAAAATTGTTCTGACGGTAGCAAACTAGCAATCAGAAATTTAGGGTAAGATACCTTAATAAAAGAAATGACGTGTTATTTGAGCATTCAAATTCTCTATAAATTAAAGAGTAACTTAATACCGGATTGAACAAATGTATTATTTCAATCAAATTTATTGTCAACAAAACGTGCAATCAAAATAGCTTAAATCGCTTTATGAAAAAGAAATTGTTCAATTATCTTTCGCTATTAGCATCGTAATTATTTGAACAAAAATAAAAATTATTTTCTATTTTAATTCTAATTAAAAGGAATAATTTTCAACATAAAATATAAATGACTCTTGAAAGAAAGAATTGAATTCTGGCCTACTCTTCAGTTATACTCTGCTTGCTTGAATAAACTACTGATGGCATACTAATTAATTTTCATATAGCATGCATCGGTCATCAATTTTATCCATTGCATCTTGAGTTCAGAGTTGCATGTATGATAGTCTAGTGACGATGACACGGTCCCTTCAAGTTCTTTCTCTTTTTGACTTATAATTGTCCTGCTTTGTATTTCTTCTTGAAGGCTGTCTTGGTTGTTTGTTTAAGTTTCTTCAGTCACCCAAATGCATATTGCGTGAGAGACCGCTTCTTAGGGCTAGGGGTAGTTTGGTCTTTTCTGGGTCAACAACAGCCAATAGACGGAATTCTTTATGCCAGCCAGGGGAGGATTCTGAAATTATTTGGAAATATTCTATCTGAGTGAAAGAGGGTATAACCTGAGGGAGATACATGAAAATTACCCTTTTACTTATGGGTGGGGATATTTTAACGCCTGTAAATCCACCCCATTTTTTTAAAATATTTATAATAAATACACATTATTTTTAATAAATATAAATCAACATCAATATGTGTATAATTAATTAATTAAACCATTCTTATATTATTTTTACTTAATTTTTTTACTATGAAGATTGCTTTAATATGAGTTTTATTTAATTATGTAATCATTATAGTATAAAATTTCTTAACCTGAAGCATAATGTGTTCTTGTATCTAATACTTTAAGTATTTAATTTTGTGACTTATTATCTAACTTTTTAAATGAAGTCTAATAATTTTTAATATTTTACATGTAAATAATTTAAATTTAATAGCCTAATAATTTATATGATAAAGACATAATGTTAGTTAAATGTTAATAATCATGCTAATAAAATAGAATTGATCATTTAGAAGTAATAAATTTTGTATAAAATAAAAAATATTGAAGTTGAAGTAAATTTTTTATACTTTTATGTTTTAAGGATAAAATAATCAATTTAAATTTAGTCTGAAACAATCTTAATAGTGAAACATAATAAAAAAAAGTCACAAAAAATAAATTAAGAATTGAAGAAAGATTTAATTAATTAATTCCTTAAAATTTTTTTTTATTTAAAATTTTTAAAAATAATGTAAAAATTTTATAATTATTTTTAAAAAATAAAATGAATTTATAAAATTTATGGGGTGAAAATATCACCGTCCTTTTACTTATTTATTTAAATTTTTCCTCCACTAAATTTCAATCCAACACCCAATCCCTGCGTGGGGACGCAACAGCTAACTTCCAGCGGTCTTCACCTGCTACTACAAATTTTGATAAATTCAAACCGAACTAACAAAGCAGCAATCAGCTAACTCTCTCGCTCAACAACAATGAGAAAGAGACCTCAACCTGAAGCTTCGTCTTCATCTTCATCAGCATCAAAATCAAAACCTCAAGCAAGCGATGAACAAATCGAAACCGGGAGTAGCAACAACATTCACGTGAGAAGCGCCAAGCGATCGGGACTCGCATGGACGATTGCGTTTGCGGCCTTCGTATACGCCACTTACGGCGTTTACTACTATCAGTACGAGCATCTGCCTCCTCCTCTCACCGCCGACCAGGCCGGCAAAAGAGGATTCTCCGAGTTTGAGGCTATCAAGCACGTCAAAGCATTGACTGAACTGGGCCCTCATCCCGTTGGCTCCGATGCTCTTGATAGCGCTCTTCAGGTTGTATTCTTTGAATTTACTTTTTTAATGAATAATGTACGACACATGTTATGCAGGGGTGAGTGATGTAAGCATTCGAGAGTGTTTGACTTTTTACCGGATAAAGTCCACGTCATGCGTTCAGCTGAAGTGCTTTTTCTTTGTTGCACAAGCACTTATCAAGTGTTTTTTCAGAAAGTAGTGAATTCGATTGCTTTTATGGATGGTGTTTCCATAGAAAGTGCTTTTGAGTTTCCAGCGCATATATGGAAAAGTGTTTTCAGTTACTGCTATTGAAAGTAATCTTGCTCAAAGACGTTTGTATTTTTACCTTTACGTTTCACAGAAGCACTTTGCATGAACTCATACTCTGTGCTTATAATAAAAGCAAGCAGAAATTTTTAAAAATAGTTTGAACCGTGTGTTGCTGGAGAAGGTGTCTTTATTTCTTTTCTTTCACATTGTGAATTGATTGTATATCAAGTGTCATAATGGTTGATTTTTTTATCTGCAATCTTTTCATTGCTGTCATGGTTAACATGCTTTTCACCACAGTATGTTTTGGCAGCCGCACAGAAAATCAAGGAAACAAAGCACTGGGAGGTTGATGTTGAGGTGGACTTCTTTAATGCAAAATCTGGTGCGAATCGTCTGGTCAGTGGCGCGTTCAAGGGTAGATCACTTATTTACTCGGATCTCAATCACATTGTACTAAGAATCCTGCCAAAATATGCATCTGAAGCAGGGGAAAATGCTATTCTTGTCTCTTCTCATATTGATACGGTTTTTGCAGCGTATGTTTTCTTCTCCTCTTCAATCTATGTTTTATGTTTTTGCAAATTATTTGTTATATCAGTCAGTCTGAGTAGTTCTCTAACATCTATCTATATTGTGATCTTCTTCTTTGGTCTTGACATTATTTTTGTTGTTTATTGTGGACAAATGCATATGCAGCTTCTTGAACACTGTAGACATTGCCAATATCAAACTAAGGATTAGAAACTGGTTCAGGAAAGTAGTAATCTTTGGGAAAAAGCTAGTTAAAGATATTTAATAATAAGCTGCTTTCTTGTTTCATTTCAAAATCACAAGAAAAAATTAAAGTTAATACAGGAGCAATTCTGTTGGCCAGAAACATAATACTGCAATCTATTCTAGGTACTAATTCACATCATGGTTAAAATGGAAAAGTTAAAGAAAGAGATTTCAGAAAACATAAACGTGTTTCAGGAATTTTTAAGTATTAGCTTTTCAAGTATCTGCTGCTAAGTAAAGATTTTATGAAGAATTCTCCCACTCTTCTCATATGCTAAGTAAAGATTTTATTAAGAATTCTCCCACTCTTCTCATATGCATTTATTAAATAATGTGACCCTTTTTAGCAGGCATTTTAATAACGATGGCAAAATGGTGGGTTTAGAGAAGGGGGACCTTTCCTGCACCACCCTGCCATGTCAGAATCTCCTCAACCTTCCCTATGTCTTGGATCAATGGAGTCCCAACCTACCCAAAACATACACCTATATATAATGACAAAGGGTGAGAGTGGTTGTGTAAACATCAGATCTAACAACTGTGGCAACTTAGCCGAGGGTGGGCCAGAGCATATGGGAAATTGGAATCGTGCGATTATATATCTTTATTCAATAGTTGAAATTGAAATTACTATATACTTAATATTTTTAGAACTCATAAGATGATTTGAGTATGGTTAAAGATGTAAGAGATCAAGGATGAGAGGTGAGAGTTGTGGCGTTCTACAAGGAGGAGGTGCAACATGTGAAATAGGGTGGAAAAATCCAATTATTTGATTTAAACACAAAAGGTAGTTTAGTTAATATAATGGATGTGCCAAAATAAATCCATCACTGCCCCTTTCCACATTCAGGGAATTATTTTGGTTGCTAACCCTGGTTTTTCTGTGCCTATCACCTTGAAACCCTCTCTATTCAGCTCCGGTTAGCCCTAAGCACTGATTTGGAAGTTTTAATCACCTCATAGCATCTCATCACATGCTTTGCTTTATCTCTCTTATGACAGTGAGAGTTCCACACCACACAAAACCACCAAACCCCCAGCGGCGGCCGTGGCGGCCCCACCCCCCAACAAAAAATAAAAAAAACCCAAAAAACAAGTCTCTCTTGGATGTGTTCTCTTGTAAACTTTGCTTGCTACCTTACAAAGTGCTTTGCGTGGTTCAGGGAAGGGGCTGGAGATTGTAGTTCATGTGTTGCTGTTATGTTGGAACTTGCACGTGCGATGTCTCAGTGGGCTCATGGTTTTAAGAATGCTGTCATATTTTTATTTAATACAGGGGAGGAGGAGGGTCTAAATGGTGCTCATAGCTTTGTAACTCAGGTAGGAAGCATTTTAAGTGACATTCCCCCCCTCTCCCCCCCCCCCCCCCCACCCTAATTGTTGACTTCCAGCATGTTTTGGGATCTGATAATACAGTTTATTTTCTGTGGCTTTTGGTTTTATTCCTTTTTTTGTGAAAACAGTTTTGCATGTTTAATCATTAACTACCTCAAATTTTGTTCTAAAAACCATGTTAAAGATAAAAAAGATTTGGTTGGCTACTCTGCAGAATTATTCTGACACAAAATTATATATGTACTTGTTTTCAGTTCTGAAGGTAATAAATTTCCATGAGAGCACAGTATCCTATGTGTAAAGTGACTAAGTTTCAATATACTTATGCAGCATCCCTGGAGTACAACCATTCGTGTAGCGATAGATTTGGAGGCTATGGGTATTGGCGGAAAGTCTGGCCTATTCCAGGTGTAGTTTTCGTAAATAACATATTCATATTCCATTTTTATCTATTTCACTTTATGTAACATTTTGATCCAATGCCTCCACTTTAATGGTTTTAAATTATGGATCCAATTAGAGACTTCTGTAAGAAAAACACAATTCACTTTATAGGTTTGCGAGGTGACTAATCTCCCTATTGTTTGACATGTTGAGAAATTTCCCAAGTATCCATTTTTTTCCCTAATATATCTCGTCAGTTGCAGGTTTATGTAATTATTGAGTCCAAAATCATGTTGTTTGGTCTTTTCTAGATAATCGTGTACTACAGGAAATAGTCAAGAAAGCATCTAGGGAGCTCATGCTAACCTACTAACCATGTCTATCATGTGTGCTTTCCACAGCTCAGTAAGTTTTGGAACCATAGCTGATGAAGAAGAATCATTGACAGATGAAATGTTTGAAGAATCATTGACTGATGAAATGTTTGAAGTGCTGTTTGTTGCCTTTTGATTTGGGCTTTTAAACCAGACAAATACTAACAAATAGCTTCTGCATTTTTTTTTGGTTGGTAATGGCAGAGTTTGGCTTTTATATTCTGACAGTGAATTAATATTAATGGTGTTAGATGCTGGTCTAGAATCTTTCTGTATGCGTGGATGCTTTTCCTTTAGTTTAGCATCAAAATTTACAACAACATGTCCATTTATATGTAATTGTTATTTTATCCAGAGCCTAATTTTATTGGATCTTCATCAGTCAACTGCTTATATTGCCTGTTGTTTCTAGTAATCTGTTCAGCGCATTTTGTCTCTTTCTTATTTTATTTTCCCCTTCGTTTCATAGGCTGGTCCTCATCCATGGGCTGTTGAGAACTTTGCTGCTGCAGCGAAATACCCATCTGGCCAAATCACGGCACAGGTTTGTGGTTACGCAATTTAATATTATTTTCTCCCATTTCACTGTTCACTCTTTATATATACTTGTGTAACCAGCAAAATATCATTCTGAGAAACTTTAATGCTGCAGGATTTATTTGCTTCTGGAGCTATCACGTCTGCAACTGATTTCCAAGTATACAAAGAAGTTGCTGGACTTTCAGGCCTTGATTTTGCATATACAGACAAAAGTGCTGTATATCACACTAAGGTGTATATTTTATGTACTTTTCAGCATCCATCAGGAATTGTGATAAGTTTTATCCATTTTGTAAGGCATTACAGCTCATTGGAGTTAATATTTTGGTTTAAGAAATGAGAGTCACGAGCACTACTATTCTCTGCCTCTTATGAAATGAACTTAGCATCACATCCCAAAAGCATGCACTGATTTTCAGGATGTAATGGATGCCGTGTGTAGCCCGAAAACCTCTTTCAATTAGGTGATGTAGTCACACCACACATATATCCACTTATGAGTTATGGGCATCATGTTCCCATCCACCATGCTTCTATCAATGCTAAGCATGCACTATAACATGGTGCAATTTATGACATTGCTTGAGTTGAATTGTGTCTTGTTTCAAAATACTGGTTGTGAGTTGAATTTTTTTTTTCACGTAATATATTGCAGAATGACAAATTAGATCTATTAAAACCTGGATCTCTTCAGCATCTTGGAGAAAATATGCTTGCTTTTCTCCTTCAGGCTGCTTCATCCACTAGTCTTCCAAAAGGCAATGCTGTGGAAAAAGAAGGGAAAACTGTCCATGAAACTGCTGTATACTTTGACATTTTGGTAATTGATACCTTTGTGACTGCTAAAAATTTGAATGCTTTTCCTAGTTTGGTTCCCACTCTTCTCCATTCTGTTTTTATCTCAATAACGGTTGGTTGTCATGGGTCCTCTACCACCCAAAAATTTTTGGATTTGGATTTCTAACTCTTGTTCTATCCCAGGGGACATACATGGTCTTATACCGTCAAGGTTTTGCAAACATGCTTCATAATTCAGTAATTGTGCAATCACTTCTGATTTGGACTGCATCATTGGTTATGGGTGGTTATCCAGCTGCTGTATCATTGGCCTTGGCATGTTTGAGTGCCATCCTTATGTTGGTACTTTCAGTTAGTTTTGCTGTTGTTGTTGCTTTAATTTTACCCCAAATTTCTTCATCGCCAGTGCCCTATGTGGCAAATCCTTGGTTGGTGGTTGGGTTGTTTGCTGCACCTGCTTTCCTTGGGGCATTAACTGGTCAACATTTGGGTTACATTGTCCTGAAATCATATCTTGCAAATCTGTATTCCAAGAGAATTCAGTTATCACCCATTGTTCAAGCTGATTTGATCAAGTTGGAAGCTGAAAGATGGCTCTTTAAAGCTGGTTTTCTTCAGTGGCTCATTCTGCTAGCATTGGGAAACTACTACAAGATTGGATCCACTTTTATTGCTCTTGTTTGGCTAGCTCCACCAGCATTTGCATGTAAGTTGGATTTTACAGCTATATTCATGTGGCTACAAGAATGGGACTACTCTCTCTCTCTCTCTCTCTCTATTTTTTACTGTTTGGAGCTCAAATGGGAACTTTGATATTTTTTTGTGAGATGGATTTTAATTGTTAAACATCATGAACACTATGATTTCATCAAAAACATATATATGAGATTTATGAGTAATGATCATATGGATGCTTTCTGACATGGTTTTACATCAATAACATATTTAGAATTTGCTATTCTAAGTAGTTGCAATAAAATAATTTTTGTATATTGGAATATGCAGATGGCTTTCTGGAAGCAACTTTAACTCCACTCCGTTTGCCAAGGCCATTGAAACTTGCAACCCTGCTCTTGGGCTTGGCTGTTCCAGTTTTAGTTTCTGCTGGCAACTTTATTCGATTGGCTAACGTAATTGTTGCAATTGTGGTACGGTTCGACAGGTAAAACCATTGTAACATTTTTGTTACTTGATAAAGTTGAGGTAATTTATTTATTTTCTGTAAGAGTAAAAATTATGCCCCTTTTTTAGAATGTACACACAATGTGCACTAAGAGCTTGAAGATTTAAGGAACGAATTTACATGCAATATTCAAGGTTTAATTTAATCAATAAACCAAATAACATTACAGAATTTTCAATTTGTAAAGCCAACCACATAGTAGAAATATATTCATTGTTTGAAATGTTAAAAGCTCTACTCTAACCATGTTAAACTCTTAACAATTGTCAATAGGTGTACATGGTAAGTTCAGAACCCAAACATCAATGACAAGGTTCTCTTTTTCTTCCCTCCTCCTTTACAAGACCCCAAATCAAAACCCACCCCCCACCTCATCTGTGGGACTTAAATAGGACTTGCAATTCTGATTTCTGAATCATGTCTTTGGGAGTTATATACCTTTCTTTTAACTGTGAAGAATTTCACACTCTCTTCATGACTGACGTGAAACTCAGACACCCTTTGTACATATTGACTGGAGTATGTTCCATATAGACAACATTCGCGAGAGCTATATTGCACCCAGCAAGTCTCTATTGGATGAGTTCCACTGCTGTCTCCTTTTAAACAACTTTTTTTTTTCTAGATTTGCTGCTTGCAGAATGGCAGCTGATATTGTTGCGCATTTATTTGCAGGAACCCAGGTGGCACCCCAGAGTGGCTAGGAAATGTCATACTTGCTGTTTTTATTGCTGTTGTCTTATGCCTAACTCTCGTGTATCTCCTTTCTTATGTTCATCTTTCAGGTATTAACCCGAATGTTCTTTCCTTGCCTACAACATTGTCGATTTTTTCTCTTGAGTTTGTGACCATTGGTATTACCATTAGATGGGCTGTGCAATGTTAATTGTGAGATAATTTTGGCAAACTGAAACTGACTAGCCATTTAAAGTCATTTGGCACAACTCGGTCATGTTGAGAATAAGGTTGAATTGGTAATATTTGGGCATATGTTGTAAAGAACTGAGGATCCAAATTATCATTGGTCCACCTCTTGTTATAATAGCTTAACGAAAATGTGCTCCTATGAACTGCTTAAATAGTAATTTATCATGTTAAGATGATTAACACTTTATTCTATATGTTGTTTTTGCAATTATTGTTTCAAGGTCCCCTAAGTGTTAACAGAATGGTCCTCTTTCCATCCCTGCAAATAATTGTTCTGGTCATTGCTGAAAACTCTTTGGTGTGTGTGTGTGGGAATGATTTATATCTTTTATTTTCTCAAGTGAAGAATAGTGTTGCCATCATAATTTTCTGTTCAGTAATGAATTCTTGTTTCTTCTTATTATTTGAATATAAAAAGAAAGGAAGACGAGGAAGTAATTTCAATTTGCATGCTTCTTCACTTGATAAGTATGGATTTATTTTTCATAGATAAAGATATTATTGCAATGTTACAATGCTTGAAACTAATTACTGTAACCCCATTTACATGCAAAATTGTTCTCATAGGTGCCAAAAGACCAATTGCAATTGCAAGTTGTGTTTTATTTGGTCTTTCACTCATCCTGGTGTTGTCTGGTACTGTTCCACCATTCAGTGAAGATACTGCCAGAGCTGTGAATGTAAGTTACATGAGTTCTTAGTAACTATTTCCATGCCATTATTTTGTTGAAACATTATTCTTCTTGATTTTAGCTTTCATCTTCCTTTGAGAGTGGCCCCATTTTGCCAAGTCCAATAGCTGGTCTACCATTGCATTTACTGCAGATTCTTTTTAGAGCTGCAATCTTCCAATTCATCACTGAATAGGTTGATAAAACCTGTAATTGCTTTACAAAGTGCGACTCCCTTAATGAATGCATGTATGTGTATTTTATGATTCTCAGGTTGTGCATGTTGTGGATGCAAGTGGAAAATTTGGTGGAAAACAAGAACCTAGCTCATTTATAGCTCTATATTCTACAACTCCTGGAAAATTGACAAAGGAGGTTGAGCAGATTAAAGAAGGATTCGTATGTGGTAGAGATAATGTTGTTGATTTCGTTACTTTATCCATGGAATATGGTTGTTTGACCTACGACGACACGGAAGGTGGGTGGAGTCAGTCAGATATTCCGACAATTCATGTTGATAGTGAAGGTTTCCGTGTTATGGATACCAAGGGGAATGACAATGGAAGAATCACAAAAGTCTCAATTGATATGAAGGGTTCTGTACGCTGGTCTCTTGCAATCAATGCCGAGGAAATTGAAGATTTCATATTCAAAGGTATAATTAACTTATAATCATATGCATCCTTTGCCTCCTCGTCATTGACATTTCTGCATTTATCACATTTCTTATGCTGTAAGCTAGTAAAGATCCAGTAAACAAATTGGAAAAAAAAAAGATTATTAAATATTTGAATGACAAATGGTGTTGACCTGGAATACAGTGGGTTTGGAGGAGTTAGTTCCTCGGGATGAGAAGAGCGGCATGGATGGATGGCACATAATCCAGTTTTCAGGAGGAAAGAATGCAGTATCAAAGTTTGATCTGGATCTTTACTGGGCAAAAAATTCTACAGGGTCAAATCACAGTGCCAACCGAAAAGAGAAACAACAGCCTCTTCTAAAGCTAAGAACTGATTTTCATCGATTAACACCGAAAACTGAAAGAGTTCTTTCTAAGCTTCCTGAATGGTGTTCCTTGTTCGGGAAGTCCACATCTCCTCAAACATTATCTTTCTTAAATAGTCTTCCTGTTAATTTCTAGGTAAGTGAAGCGTACCCCGTAAGAATACGAAAGATTTAGAAACATTTATTGAAACATTAGTTAAAGGGAAGGAGATAATAATTTTATTTCTCATATTTTGTATAAGTTTAACAGAATAAATTTATGTGTGGTTTCATACGTTCTTTCTTTTTTTTTTTTTTCCTTGGTTGTATTAACAAACTTTAGTGCTGGTAAAAACGTGAGCCATAATGTTATATTTGATTTGTTGCTTGTTTGTTTTTTTTCTCTCAAATTTTTTGGCTCAACTCCTTGTTATTATTGGTCTTTTAACTCTTTCTTCATTTATATTTTATTGGTTAACTTAATAACCCTCAATAAATACACTGTGATAATTTTGGGGCAATAATAATTATAATTAATTATTTTTAACCAAAAAAAAAAAAAAAAGAATTCTTCCATTATTTTCACTATTTCCTTTGAAGATGACAAATTTTTGTTATGCTAGAGTCTTGAGGAAGGCCGTACCATGTGACTTTCACACCTTCAACACTGTGACACGTAAAACAACATCTACCCTCGGCCGGGCTTGGAAAGAAGAGGTCATTAAAATGTTTGCTCGCGTAAACACTTCTTCAGCATTGAAGATTATTATAAGGAGCAAATGCTGCCGGCATTTTCAAACTTTGAAAGACGCTTCCTACTTTTGGATGGATGTCAATATTTCATTATCTCGTGGCATCCTATGCAATGAGCGTGAAAAGCGAAAAATACACCTGATGCTAACTAAAAAAAGAGGGTTTCGATCATTTTCCCATAAACATCAGGCCCCATCTGGCTGCAGGAAAGGGTTGGCAATCTCATCTGTACCATCAGTTGGTGACACAAGCATCACAGCAGTTCCCCTACATACCTGAGTAGAATAACACTTCGTCAGAATGTTATGGAAAATTGGAACCAATAGTGCATCAGATAGTCTGATATCTCCCCATAATTTTTAATATGTCGATACTTCTAGGTGAAAGGTACAATCTGGTCTTAACTCACGATCATCATATATGGTCTAAAACAAGCCAAGTAGCTTGACCTTAGCATTTAGATAATTGCCCGCTACTTTAGATGCCAGTCATAATAACACAGAACAGCCAAGTTACTTTCTCAGATCAATGCCCAATTTTGATGCAATGTGCAAGTTACCCCATTCCCAAGAACAAAAAAAGATTAGTAAAAGATTCTAAAAAACAAGACAAAGGAGGAAAGAAAAAAATACTATTAGGCCAAGTTACCTGGTCTGATCGGTAGTCTTCAATGGACCATCGGCATCTGCAGCACAATTCAACAGATACAAATTAATTCTCGTACACACAAATAATAGACAGCAAATAGATAGTTGTAACTTCAATAACAAATGCTGAAAGCAGTTCCGTATTCAAGTCTTGTTTGGGATTGAAGTGTTGTCGCTTGTGCTGCGGGAAAATAAATGTAATTATAAAACAAAAATTAATAATATATAGTAAATATAAATTTTAAATAATAATTTTGATAAAATAATAATTTTGACAAAATTATTAAAGATATAATAGATTTTCCATGTAAAAAATCATATTAACATAATTTTTAAGCTACCGTAGCTAATATTTACCAAACACTTTAAAGCTCAACCTCAATCCCAAGCGCACCATGACTTGCTAAAGGAGACTCAGTAGCAAAGAGAAGGCAAAATGAAACTGGTGCTTAAAACTCAATCCTACAAAAATCGTAGACCATTCACAATAGTGATAACAGACCCCTTAAAGTAGCTAACTAATTGATCTAAAATGGGGTCAACTCTAGGATTCATTTCTGCGTACTAACTCTACAATAGTGTTGCAAGCAACACTGCAATATCAAGTCAATAAATACAAAGCCTAGGCATCCTTCATGGTGTGCACAGAGAATACATAGCAGAAATGATTAGAAAACATAATAGTAATAATAACCAACTAACAAAAATAACACATTTGGATAAAACCACACACATACACGTGCACCTATGCAATCACACTTTCAGAAATACGCTAAGAGGAAGCGAGCAATTAACTAACACGTCATTGTAGAGATTACCTCTTAGAAACTCTACAGCCTTCATCCAGGACAAGATTTAGCAACTGATCATACCCTTTTAGAGTCCCCGTCACTGAAACCATAATCACAAAAAAGGGCACATCTCCAGTTCAGCTATCACACTAAATCAACAAATCCAAATCATATAACTTCACTAAAGAACCCAAAAGCAAACTTCAAATTGGCACGTTTAACTAATTCTAAGATAAATCAAAATGACAACACTGCAATTAAAAACGTTTTCAAAATTTTTCTAATTAGATTAAATTATTATACAAGAAGCGCAGCTTCCAAATAATAAAATAAAGCGGAGTAGTTCTGAGTACCTTGTGTACCACCAGTGAGCTTCACTTGAACACCTTTGTCAATAAACTTTGCCAAATCCAAAACTGTTTCTTTTCTTCCTCACTGTAAACACAATCACGCCGAACAATCCATGTTATCAAACACTGCACGATCAATAAATACTAGCAGTGTTCTTTTCTTCTTTTTTTTCCCCTTAAAAAATCGATTTTTATTTTATTTTTCCTGAGTATACAACTTTGGCTAAAAACAATTAATCTGTTTAGTTAAAAAGTTACCATCTTGATTAATCCTTTTGCTTCAAGAACCCTAAATTGAAAGAAACGCGCGCCGAGCGACAAGCGAATTCGAGGTCTAATGGAAATTCCGGATCGATTCCTGACAGTTATCGAGCAGGAAATAGGAATCGAATCGGACAAAATGCTGTTAGCAGGGCTAATCGGGTCATCGGACAAAAGCGATGTTGGGCCGTCAATCGGGTCTGACTATTGAGCCTGGCAGACACAAACAGACGAAGTCAAAACTTACTGCTGTGCTATAAAGACGAACAACACGAGAGGAGACGGATTGATTTGGATTTGGGGCCTTGGCCCAACTGATGGTTTTGATCCAACTGATGGTTTAGTTCTATCGCAGGAGAGGTGGGATGACGGCATTGTCCGTGCATATGCTAGTATTAGTACTCCAGTCCCCATGCAGTTATAAACGATGTCAGTTTTATATATTATTTTTATTATCCTACCTTTATATATTATAAACGATGTCAGTCATTAAATTTAAATATTTTGAGAATGTTTTTAAACAAAATAACTTATAATCTTTAATGATTAAATTAATTTAATAGTAAATTTTATAAATTATGAAGAAAAATTATAAGTAAAAAGATGTCATAAATATACTTAATAGTTCTATAAACCGGCATAGCGTACCAAACGTTGTCTTTAAGTGTATGAAGTCTAAAATTCCAAATATATCTCTAAAAACATAAAACAATACAATTGAAGGAAAGATCCAAAATTTACATGTAAATAAAGGTCAAATAAAAAATTGGACTGAATGTAGTAAATTCATCTATAATTGACTGTAAATGAATAATATATAATAAATTAAAGAGAAAAAATAATTATATAAAAGGGATATAGAAGCAACTACTGATAAAATAATAAATCACACACACTCGCTACTATTTGATGAGAAATAGTTAATTAAGATTGCTTAAGTAGCATAAGCAAGCAAGCAACAATAACATTGTGGTAAACAACAAAGAATAATAATATAATTATAAACTCTTATATTAATTTATCTTGTACAACTGATGCGACATATTTAACTTGATTGAATTAAATATTTTTTTTTTGTCTATATGATTTATTTTTATTATTTTATATTTTCTTTCAACCAATGAATTAATATCAAATCAGTTTGTATAAACTAAGTTTGTACAAAATTTTGTGACTATATTATCATTTAACAACAAATCGTGTATTGTATGACCCAACCTATGCTTCTCCAACGAAACAAGTAACCATGTGCCAAATTAAGAAGCAAATAAAATATATCGAATTTATTTTACTTATTTGAATGAATACTTTATATAATTATTAGGGATATTTATGACGTTTCCCTTATTTGTAATTTTCTCCATATTTTTCAAATTCATGAATAAATTAATTTAATCATTAAGGATATATAAGTCATTTTACTTAAAATTATTATAAAAAAATTTAAATTTTATGGCCAAAATCTAGACTAGAAATAGAATAGTAAAATAATATATAAAACTAATATCATATAATTACAAAAAAGTTTAGACCTATTTTAAAATAGAAATGCTTTTTACACAACTTTAAAATTCTTATAAAATATTATTCTTTTTGTAATCATATTTTTACTAGTAAAAAATTTACTTAGAAGAAAAATTATGAATTTAATTAAATTAAAATGTCTCTATACCTATAAATTATGAATCCTTACATTTAAAAATCTTGATTTATCATATAATTCATCTCAAAATAATTTTAAGACAATACAGCAAAAAACTACTCAATTTTATTAACTAAAGTAATCTCTAAAATTAATTAATTCTACTATAATATTATGTTCCTTTTTATAATTTTAACAAAGGTAAAATTATAAAACATATCAAGTGTTTATTTAGTATGATTTATCCAATGGTAATAAGTACTTATTTAATCTTATAAGCTCTTTTTATTTTTTTTTATTATTTAGTTATTTTTTGAGTATAACTTTTGAAGATTAAATAAGTTATTTTGCTTGCATTAGCAAAAACTCAAATTTTGGGCTTTTGAAAATATAAGTAGAAATTTTTTTATAAAATATTAAAATATCTAAAATATCCTTTATTTATTTAACAATCTTATTTTATTTCTTTCATAACATAATTTAAAAAAAAATGCTTATTAAAGTAGTTCTACAATTTTTAAATAAAATCCTAATTGACAATAAAATAACTAATATCTTTTTAGTGAAAATTATTGTTATAAAAATTCTATTTAAATAATTTCTATTTAAAAAATTATATTAATTGAAGCTTAAGTGAGGTTTCATAAGAGTCCAAAAGGTGGTCAAAGCTCAACTTGTGGTTAAAAACATGGCACGTTCGAAACAGCTCTAAGAGTTTTGGCTCAATTTGATTGAGCAACCTCTTGATCACCGTTGCCTAGCTTAAAACGAGCCCGCTACCAAGTGTTCGAAGAAATGGCCAGGTGAAATAAGTACTTTGAGTTCAGTGGCTGCAGATTCGTTTAGGGCGGCAATCGCTTAGCCTCAAGCATCTATCAATTTGATTCTCTTGAATAGAAGCCCTAGCTAATGTTATTCAACAAAACCAACACCAAAACCCCAAAAACCCTTATCTTCAATACCAAAAATACAATCTTTAATTCCATTTTGATACGAACCCAGAAAAAGTCACCACCTTTCACATACACTCAAAGCCAAACTTATGTAAATGTGTACATGAAATGGAAGAAAGATTCATACTTCGATTCAATTGAGGGCATCCACTGGTCCGCAGAGCTCAAACCCATCCTTGCTTTAAAAAATGTTATTGCCCAAGAGCCCTCTTGTACAATCCCAATCTCTGCTATTTCAAAAAGAGGACTTGAGTTTGATATTCATATTAAAGTTGCTAGGTTTTTGAGACAATACCCATCATTCTTTGAAGAGTTTACAGGTCCTTTGTACAATTTGCCTTGGTTTAAATTGACCCAAGAAGCTGTTGAGATTGATAGAGAAGAGAAAAGGGTGTATGAGAAATGTAGAGATGATTTGAGAGAGAGGTTAAAGAGGTTTGTTTTGATGAGTACAGAGAAAGTGTTGCCTTTGAAGATTATTAAAGGAATGGAGTGGTATTTGGGTTTACCTAGTGATTTTTTGGAGCATTTTGAAGTGAATCTTGACGGGTCATTTAGGTTTGTTGAAATGGAAGATGGGTTAAAAGGATTGGCTGTTGACAATACTGGGGAAGAAAAAGTATTATCAGTGTTGCAAAGAAATGCTTTGAAAAGAGGTTTGTATGTTGGAGAACCAATGGAGCCTATTGAGTTTCCTTTCTTTCCTCAAAAGGGTTTAAGGTTGAAGAGAAAGATTGATCATTGGTTCAATGAGTTTCAGAAGGTTCCTTATGTATCACCGTATGGTGATTATTCAAATTTGGATCCTGATAGTGATGTAGCTGAGAAAAGAGTTGTGGGGTTTCTTCATGAGTTGCTTAGTCTCTTTGTTGAGCATTCTGCTCAGAGGAAGAAACTTCTGTGTCTTAAGAAGTACTTTGGATTGCCACAGAAGGTTCACAGGGCATTTGAGAGGCATACACATGTTTTTTATTTGTCTCTGAGGAACAACACTTGTACTGCAATTCTTAAAGAGCCTTTCTGTGATAAGTATGCTATAGAGGAGCATCCGTTGGCAAAAGTGAGAGAGAAGTATATTAAGTTGCTGAAGCAATCAAAGGTGATTTTAAAGACCAGGAGGCTGAAAAATCAGTTGGGTGATCAAGGGAATTTGAGAAAGGATTTGGATTGTGGGGATGAAGAAAGAAGAAGGTAATCAGATTGTTCTGTGTAAATGATTCACCATTGGTGTTGAAGTGATGCGTTTCGTGGCCGAATTGGAGCAATTACAACAAAATCTTGAAATGCTCTAACTAGGCCATAAAATGCATCACTTAAACACCACTGATAATTCATTTACACAGAACAATGCTCTGTCTCGCCTTTCTCCGTCCTCACAATCCAAATCCTTTTCCAAATTCCCTCGATCATCACACCGATTATTCAGCCTCCCAGTCTTCAAAATCACCTTTGACTGCTGCAGCAAATGAATTTACTTCTCATCCTTGTTTGAGTGGATTTGTAATCCCATTATTAGGCAAATGTTTGGGAACTGAGCTTAATTGTGGGGTTGAACTAATTTTTGGAATTAAACTTTAATTCATGATTGGCAAGCTTTACTTAGATTAGGCCCATTATTAGGCAAATGTTTGGGAACTGAGCTTAATTGTGGGGTTGAACTAATTTTTGGAATTAAACTTTAATTCATGATTGGCAAGCTTTACTTAGATTAGGCTAAGGGATAAATTTGAATTTAATACCAATTTACAGGAATTAGATTAAAGAAAAAAATTATCCATTTATGAGTCTTTCATTCATATCATTATTTTTTAGCTACCCGTTAACTTGGTGCTTTTATTTCTATTTTATATTTAATAATTTATCATAAAATTAACCATTTAATAATTTATTGCAATACAGATTTATTAAATTTAATAATCTCTAATGTAATATTATAAATAATCATAGAAATCAATAAAACCAATAATCTCTAATGTAATATTTTATTTAATTATATTTTTTTATTATAATTATGATTACCCAATAACTAATTTACAATATATTTAATTTTCTTATTAATTTCCTTTTATGTTTATTCTTAATTATTATTATTAAATATCCATAAATAATTGGTATTTATATTTAAATATAATTTAATATACTATTATCTAATATTGTACCCAACATAACAGAGTCTTACATAATCTAACTTAATCCAATCTAACCTAATCTTAATCTAATCGATAGTCAAATTTAATCATTCGAGTCAACGGTAGCCTTAAAAGTTCAATATATAATTGACAATTGAAGCATTACAAGAAAATTATAAATATATCAGCCTCAACATATTGCAAATATTCTCTCTCTCACACACACATGAAAGCAAAAATCCTGCACATCAAAGTCACAAGAATTATTCTGCTATATATCACTCTAATTAAGCATATACACCCAGTTTCGCTCTACATGCATTTACTCTCAGAATGGGCAGCCAAATATAATTCAACCCCCAATCTCGTCTACCTAACTTGACCATCCCAAGAGGGTATTTAGAGTTTATAAATAGCAGGCTTAATTTACAATTGAAATATGGACAAAAATATCTTATTCCGCAGGCCTGCTAATTTTGTGTTTATTTACACCTAACAGTCTACGTAGAAAACCAACGAGTTGGGGATGATAAGATGCTAAAATCACTATCCATGTTAGCTGTACAAGAGGTGCCCCCTTCTTGAATCTCATTTTGTTGCTCACTACTCAGGAAGAGACAGAGGATGACAATCCTATGCGTCGTTCTGCAGATAACGAGTTTAAGTTTCAGTAGTAAGAAGTCGATAGTAAACATGACTAAAACAAGTTAAGTTACCCTCACCTCCAGTTGCAATGAGTTTCTCAATCCGAGAAACAATATGTTTGCCATAAGTGTACTTCTTCAAGACATTTAGATGAACCCTAATGCGAGAAAGAATTAACTCAAGACTCTGATCATCACAGGTTTCAAGAACCTTTTGCACAACATAGTTACCAAATGGATCTTTCATCATTGCCTGCAGTTTTGCATTCATTCAATTTCAGTCACACAAGATACAGGTTAATAGAAAATCATATGGAAGGATTAACTCTAAATAAGGAGCTCCTATCCCCCCCAAGTAAAAAAGAAAAAAGAAAAAAACTAAAATAAAATAAAATAAAGAAACAATCACAAAATTTGTATTTATAATCATCCAAATGAAAGAATGTGTTAAGTTCAATATCATCATTTGACTAAAGCTTCCATGGAATCATTCAAGCCCAAGAAAAAGAAAGGGTAAATATTCATTTATTTCTTATATTTTGGGTTAAGCGCTTGTTCACTCCCTTTTTTTTTATAATGCCTCAAGACAACCTTGTTAAATATGTGACACTTATGCCCTCATATTTCTCTTGCTTTTACAATAATACCCTTACTACAAATTTAAAGTGATGTTTGATAAATTTGCAATAATCTTGCTAATAATTATTTATAAGAAATTAATCCTAAACATAAAATAATAACAAAAAAATTTACATTTATTTTTATTTTACTTTAGGGTTAATTTTTTTATTAACTTTTATTACAGATAAACTAATTAATGTCCCTGAAAATATTGTTGTAAGAGTATAATTGTAAAAGCAAGAAAAAAGAGCATGAGTGTCACATATTCAACAGGAAGGATATCTTGATGCATTTTTCAAAACATAAATACTAAACGAGCATTTATCTCAAAATATAAAGACTAAACGAAGCATTTACCTTGAAAAAGGAAAACCAATAGCACTTTCACATGAAAATAAGTTCTGTTAATGCGGTAAAAGACAAATATCATGCATTGACATTAATAGCCTTACATAGGTACAATGCATGCACACAAATATTTTGAGAATGTATATTGTTTCACTGTCATTTCTAGGAAAGATGATAACAGGTACATTCAAATAGCTTCAAATAACACATACACTTTCAAACTGCTTTCCGTAGATATGAAACATAATGTTGCTTAGATGGAGAATATTCTACATTGTTTATTATTATTATATTGATTAATTAAAAGAGAACATAGACCTTTTTTCTTGTTTCAAAGAAAAACCTAACACCACCTACGCCAAACAGATCGAAATGCAATCAATAGGTAACATACTGAAACAAAGAGACAACAATCACCCTTTTTTCTTTCTTGATTAACATTTGTAAGAATCAAAGGATGTGAATGTACAAACAAGAATGAATGGAAATTTGTTATTAAGTTTTCAAATGAACAGAACAAACCTGCAAGGGCTCATTTTCATCAGTGGAACCAAGCATCTCATTAATCAGAAGTTGACGCTCCTCAGGGCATCCAAATGTTAAGCATTTCTCCACAACATTAGAAGCAAATTTCTGCTGACTCATCCTCACAATTTGTCCGGCAAGTTGGGTAATAATAGTAGTTCGTTCATGTGGTTTTCCATGTTCAAGGACATGCTACCAAAGAGATGGATAGAATTAGCACAAAAATAAGAACATAAATTACAAGAGAAAAAGAAGGTTTAATTAGAAATGAAGTAGCATTTTGAGAAAAAACTTGAATTTTAAGTACCTGAATAACATAGTTGCCATACTGATCTTGTGCCAGATTGCATACATGTTGCATGATTTCATCCATGATTATTTGTTGTGTGTTTGCATCATCACAATGTTCGAGGACCCTCTGTTGGGAAAGAATTAACAGTAAATAAGTAGATTTCATAAACCCCACTGGAAAAAGTAAATCCAAGTAGTACATTTTTAACCTGAATGACACGGCAGCCATAAGGGTGGGTCGAAAGTGCCACTACTTGCCCGTAGAAAGATGAAATGATAAACTGAATTCGATCTTGAGGGACGCACTCTATACACTTCTGAATAACATGATTACCATTCTGATCATGGACACACTTCATGACTGAACCATCAAGCTCTGCCACCATTTGAGTTTGCTGATCCACACGAACCACTTCCAGGGCCTGTGGTGATATTTGAAGTACTTAAGAGTTCCTTTCTTATTCTCAAAAAGGCAAGGAATTGCTCTCTTCATTTATTCATTTTTTTTTTCGACATAAATAAATATATATAATAGAAAGTACTTACAGATTTTCATATCCAGAAAATAATTAACTTAAAATCAGAAAATGACCATCCTCATAAAACAACATGTCTCACTTAAAAGCGTGATCTTGTGGTTATCTCCCCCCCCCCAAAAAAAGAAGAAGAACCCAGGAAGGGAAACTTTATTCTCCTTCCATCCCATCCATCCTCATTTGTAGACTAGTAATGTTAGTATTTCCAAACAAAATTTTATTTTGTTTGTGAGAAAGGGGATTATAAAAAAAGAAAATTGTCGTAAACCTATCAGTACCTCACATACATTGTTATTATGAAATATTTCCAAGCATTCTACTACAAACTTCGCCCAATGCTTATAAACTACAAAACTATTATAACTGATATCCAATCCTAGCAAATCATAAGTGATGGATGCTTACTGTGTTAATTCTATTAAAATATTTTACATCACGAAGTAATACTACACAGATTACCTCACACTACATTAGATTGTATGGCAATATTGCAGCAAAAGGTAATACTAGAAATTGCAGTGTGGAATTATACCATGTAGTACACTTCAAATGGTATGATGCACCATATTGTACAAAGCAAAGATACAATTTCTATCAAGACTGGGCAAATATCAAGCAGATTAGGGGTGAGAAGCAAAACCACAACATGTCAAGCAGATCAAAATAACTAAAATTACCAATATGCGTGTGTTAAAACATATTCAGAATGAGATTATGTGGTAAATGGATTGGAAAGCACCTTCTGTATCACTCTGCATCCATACATTTGAAGACTTAGACGCAAAACATGACCAGTAAGTTGGCTTGCTAACTGTGCTCTTTGACTTTCTGTACCATGCTCAAAAAACTGCAAATCAACCGAATAATTAAAATGATAATGTAAACTTGTAGAAACTGGATGAGCTTAAGCATCTAAAACTACAAAGGATATACCTTTTGTATAACATAATTTCCAAAAACATCTGTCATCAAGGTACGAGCATGAGGAATGATCTCTGGGAAAATCCTGGCTTTTTCTTCCACCATAGCAGCCTCTAGTTTCTGCTGAATAAAACGACTCCCATACTGATCTGTACTGAATTACGTAAGAGAAAATAATATATCAATAGTCTAACTACAACATATGTAGCACAAATATTGAAGCAGGGCATTAAATGAATACCTGAATTCAACAACATGATCAACAATGTCTGAAAGTTCAAAAGACCTGGTCTTGTTAGTTTTGAACTCATCTAATAAGGATGACGACAGTCTTCCTTCCATGTTAACGCCAGCATCCAAGTGCCATGGCATGGGTCCTCCCATTGAACTTCTCATCATTGAAGTAAAGTGTGAGTTTCGTTCATTTGGAAAACTTCCAGATCCAACAGATGGAAGCACGGGATTTCCAAATGGGTTTCCAGAATATTGCACACTGAGTCTATATGGTTGTGTCTCATAATACCCAGGAAACAAACCTCCAGATTTACCTAAAAGTTGCATTTCATGCTGTTGGTTCTGTTGAGCAAGCAATAACTCAAGATGTGCGTTCTGCAACCCATCTGAGTCTCCAAGTGAAGAGCCAAAGTGATTCCTAGCTGCAAAAGGGTCACTTGCACTGGCTGCACTTCGTGTTCCATAATCAGAAGTTCTTTGCAAGTATTGTCCATAACAGGGATCCATCGATGGAGAACGGAAGTCCAGTGCGACTTGATTCACCAATCCATTCAAATTCCGTGTGGCTCCAATACCAACTGAAACCAAACTAAAACATTTCAACATAATATCGTCCGTGTATATATGCCAAAGATATATGTAAAGAAATATTTAAATAAAACAAAACCAACAAAGCTTCAAGAAGAGAGAATACTGGATTAACCTGTGTCAAAATGATGGTTGACCAAGGAATTTAGCTTGTGATTAACAGAATAATCGCCAGATACATTTGTGAAGTCTAAACTTGAAATATTTGCATTTTGTTGATGACCAACACATCCTTCCGGACTTCCAAACCCTGTAGAATTCATTTTTGAGTAAAGATTGGGAGAAGAAGTTTGTTTCGGAATATTTACTTGTCCATTGGAATTTATTGCAGAAGCATGAAGGTTTGGTACTATTGCAGAAGCATTATGGTTTGGTAACATCCCATTTTTCCGAGTTAAATCAAAACAGTGAGTAGAAAAAGCAAGGTTCTCTGCATTGGACTTGGCCATGAATTGCTGTTTCATACTCTGGTTATGATCATTGGGTGTATCATACAGAAAATCAGACTGATTATCCCAGTTCAATTGAAGCTGAGATTGCACGTGACTAACTTCATCTGCATGTCTAATATTTGACAGGCTTAAACCCGATAATGTTGCTGCAATATCAGCAAGTTCACTATCATTTTGGACATTTGAACCAACAGCCCCTTTCTTCTCAATAGTACCAACTCTGCTCCCAACCGGTGGAAGACCAGAACCAGAAGATCTCCCGACTAGCTGAGCTTCAGGGGTCGTACTCCTTGATAGTGATGAACCCACAGCAGATGCAAAAGAATGAGATGGGACTCTATTATGGCTCTTAGCTCTGACAAGCCCAGGAGAAGCTGCCGCAGAATGCAAGACCTCTAAGGATTCTGCTCCATTACATGAATCAGCTGGATGGGCATCAGCCATGCCAGTACCCACAATTTCACCATAGGCATTGCGGCTGGCTGGTCGAGATAGGTGGCCTGACAAAGAGGCAGGTCGATCAAGTCCTTCCTGAAACAGACCAATCCCAATTGTCAAATTATGTAAAAAGCAAGACCATAATAAATCACATTCAAAATTCTCATACCATTCAATCAACAGGTTTACAAGCAAAGATTCATATGAAGCTGCAATGATAAAAAATTTAACAAAATATGGAAACATCAATTACCTGAAGAATGTCGGCAAAGCTCTTTCTCCTCGAACCAAGCCCAGCAGCAGGCAATCCAATCAACCTGTCTGAGCCTCTTTCAAGCCACTCAGCTGAAGCATCCCTAGAAAGATCCCTCCTAGCAGCATTCCTTAATTCCATTAAATCATTCTCCGCCTGCTGCACAGAAATCCCCGGCTGCATTGAAAATAAAGATAACCTGTCACCACCGTTCACTTCTTTCTTCCTCCAGTCTGCATTATCCCCCAAAGATGACCCACCACCCTGAAACCTTTGTGCAACACGCCAATCCTCCTTTGACACCAGTGGTGGCGGTAGCCTCGGGTTAATGTTCTCATGGGAATAGTAATATGACAAATATGCTGGATGCGAGCGAATCTCGTCTTCAGACAAAATTCCATTAATATCACCATTACCACCACCACCTCCACCACCAGTATTGCTGCTACTACTAGGATTATCCCTCAAGAACAAACTACCCACAGCATTTAACGATCCCTCAACCGTGGGCGGCGCACTGCCACTTCGATAGATATTTACATCCCTCTCTCTATTAACAATTTGTCTGCTAGGTTGCCTTTGCAATATCAATTCAAGCTCAGTCTGCAAACTATCTTCTAAACTCAAATTCCCATTCTGCCCCCGCAGTCCATCTTCCAGTTTTGGTAACATCTCTATGCTACTCCCAGGTACAATAAATGATACTACAATTTATCAAACAAACAAATAAATAAATAAACCACATTTAAATTAAAAGCTACGATAAGCAAGAAATTCAAACCCTAATACTAACCCTAATTAATAAATAAACTAAAAGTCAACAAAACGTAAAATCACGAGGAGAATAATAAGACAACAATTACTTGCATGACACACAATTAAGTGATTGATTTTCTCTTTTTTTTTTCCTCAGCAACCAAACAAAAGAAATATTATTTATTTATTAATCAATAAGTATAATAAATGAAGCAAGAAAATTAAACTCAAAAGATATACCTTCTTTAGCAAATCTCCGTATACAGAATAACAATCAAGCTTCCGTTTCAATAACTTAAAATCTCCAGAAACTGAATATGAAAAAAAAAAATAACTGAAATGGTAATAACAAAATGATTGAAATAAAAAAATAATAAAGGAATTGAAGAAAAACAGACAGGGAACAGAAACGGCGTCGTTGTGTAGTAGGGCTTACGCTTAAAGAGAAGCCGGAGATTGCAAAATGTATCAAAAGCGAAGAACAAAACAAGAGCGAAAATCTAGGCTGAATTTAGAACCAATTCGATAACAACTATAAATTATATTATTGTATAAACTTTTACAAAAAAAAGTATTTTGATTTTATAATTTACAACAGAGCTAATACGGAGGGTGAGATCGCGTGAGCCTCCTGATTATTCGAAACGGTCCCTGGTTTTTCACTTTTTCCACTTTTGAGAGAATTTTTGGAAAGCGAGTTATTTCAGCCGTTGGATTTATCATGGACGGTGATGATGGTCGGCGATGCGTGATCATCATTTTCATTTTTTTTTATTATATTTGTATAATATTTATGGAGTTTCTCTTGTTTTATCTCACTCTATAATTAATTAAATTAAGACGTCAAGCTAAATTGAAAAAAAAAAAAAAAAAGAACTGTTTTTCTTTTTCTTTATTTATCCAACAGATTGTTTAATAAAATAATTTTTATTTTAGCAAAAATAAATATATTCTAATTGTAGAGCGCTTTTCGAAGTAAAACGATTTTTGAACCAACAAAACATTTTCACCTACAAAAATCTTTTATATAGTTTTTCTAAAGTATTTTCAGCTTTAACTCAAGTATATTGAAAAAGGGCAAAAAAGAAGAAGCTAAAGTATAATAAAAAATTTTCAGTAGTTTAGCAAACAAAATACACTTATAAAAGTACGTATCCCACAATGTACATCTCTCGACTGACGGATCCAGTCCGACAGTTATTAAACACCCGTAAAAAAATCAACAAAATTAATTTTTTCTGATATAAAACATAGCGTCCAACTAAACTAAAATACTGCAATCACAATATTAAAAAAGTACTTTCTAAATCATACTAAAATAAGTAAAATAAACTAAACTAAAATCTATTACACAGAAACACAGTCGAAGCATACCTGATTTAAACTTTCGTTGAAAGCTTAGATTGAATCAATATTTGCTACTTCTGAGTTGGTGCTGTAGTTATGTGTGTCTGTGTATTTATATTCCCAAGGTTAAACCCACAAAGGAAAGAAACCAAGTTCAATTGCCAATTTTGATCACAACTTTGGATTTGTGAACTATATTATTGACGTTTATAGAAGATTCTGATGATTTTGTCTCAGCTAATAAAAGATTTTATATATTTCTGTTTCCCCTTTTACTTTTCCTTATTTTGTTGAGAAATAGGTAATAAGACGGTGTGTAACGTGCTTACCTACGGCAGTAAGTAAAGAGAACAATAAATATTAGCAGAAATAATAATACGCACAAATCATCATCCTCCTCAAACAACAAACAAGCTCAAGAATTTCAAAAACTTTCTTTATCATGTAAATTACTTTTTTTTTTTTCTTTGCTATGTATTTATCAGATGAAACTTGTATCGAGCATGAACTTGGCAGAAACACATGCCATCTTTCATTTCTGCTCTAAGTTCTGCAGAGTTCTATTATAAGAAAAAAGATAATCGCGCAAAAAGATTTATGAAGCTATGACAAAAATTGGGGGGAAAAAAATATGCCCATCATACTGTCACACTCATTCGTTGTTCTCATTTCCGATCATCTCACGAACTTCGTTAATGACTAAGTATGATTTGTGGCCGCCAATCACCTCAGCCTGTTTCTTGCCATCCTTCCACAGCTACAACACAAATGCCTTCAGAAAGTAGAGGAACAAATAGAGAACCATAAAACCGGCCAATAGTTTGACTCAAGATCAGCTCATTGGCCCTTGCTTAAGATCACAAACAACAAATGAGCCAAGATTTTATTTTTCTTTCTCACTTTTGGCCTAGTGGAAATGAGCGGATCCTGAGAAGAAACATGCCGTATTGACTGGATATTCTCTCCTGAGTAAGCTACTAAAACTCAGATTCATAAGGCTTAAAAGGGAACTTGCCCATGATGCTTGAAAGACAAAGGAGTCGGCTAGGGTAGCATAAATCACTTATTTTTGTGTGTTTACAACACAAAGAAGTTGGAATTTACCTGAATGGTTGGCATTTTCTGCATGGATTTTGGAGTCCATCACAAGCAGACACAAAAAAGGAACAATTGTGTCAATCACCATTCTGCAGATCTATCTATATATATAACTAAAATGGCAGTGTAAATGCACCAATAAAAGCACGATAATGGATGTGAAAATATCTGAGACATTATTGACTAAGAATGATGTTACAGCTTTAGACCATAAATGTCGAAAGGTTTAGAGTATATTGCATATTTTATTAGAGTATATTGCATATTTTATTAGAGTATATTGCAGTAAAATGGGGATCTAACAGATCTAACAAGCCAGCCTTGACAACTACAAAAGTTAGTTGTTACTATAACAAGAAAACTCTTCCACAATTAAGTTCTAATCTTGACTAACATGATCAGTTGAAGCCCGTCCCACATTTTGTCTGCATACACCAATGAAATTCATAGTTGACATGCTTTTCTTAATGAACAGTGCAAGAGGAGATTGTCTGCAATGTTAAGCTTCAAGAAAAAACCTCTATAGCCAGAGGGAATTACGAAGACTCAAGCATTTGGTTTAAGATTTAGTATCAAGCTATTTTCTCATATATATTAATAGAATAAGTGCTTAAGTATCAACCTAAAAATGAACAACTGTTGCATTGCTTCTCAAAAGACAGTAAAATTAGACAGAACCAAAACTAACAGAAAGTGTAAACCATATCAAATCATGGGACTTACCATGACTCCTGCACGAGTAACAAGCTTGTGTGGAACAACATTGACATCAACACTATAAAACCGCAATCTATGGCAATCATTAAACGAAAGAGAGAGGAAAAATTAATAACCAGTGCACATGAGGCCAGCTTACTTAATAAATATCAAATATGCCAATAATTGCATACAAGCACAAAGCAAACCAAGAAGACATGTATCACATAAATCCAAAATGCTTTTCTTTTCATGGTTAATTGGTGAACTCACATTGTCCATCTTGTTCTGTATAATAGCATGTGCATCTGCCTTTGTATACGTGTAGTGTGTGAGAGAAAGAGAAGGTTCATTTATCAGTATAAGGAGTTTTGAACAATGAACAATTTCAGGATCTACATACCACCAATGAAATAGGATCTAACAGTAAAAGAGGAGAGGACAAGAAATGCAAGTATCCTCCCAAAAAAAAAGAAGAATGAGAAGTAACTATAGAAAAAATTAGAAATTATTCAGAAAAAACTTAAATCATATAACTATCCAGTTGTTTAAAACGCCAGGTAAGCACTTTAACATCTGCACCCTTGCTCATGCCCATTTGGTAAGACAAGGATGCATCCAACTTTCCTAAAGAAGACTTTTTTTCCTCTACTTCCTTCTAATAATTTATTAATCTTTAAAAAATTTGAAGGCTTTGAATTAAGTCATTGCTGCTTTAAAAACCACAAAACCTGGAAACAACAAACTCATAGGCTGGTCCTATCCCATATCATCTGGACACCCCACCCAAAAAAAAAAAGAACTATAAAGGAAAATTGGTTGCAAGTTCTGATAATACAAGCATGGAAGAACACCTTTAATATTTGTAATTATCCAAATAGATACAGGCACAAAAATTTAAAGGTATAAAATTCAATGCATTTGACTCAGAGTTTACTGGTTCAAAGAAGCGAAATTTGAACTGCATATTAAATTTGGTAAGACTACAACTACCAGAAAATGTACTTTAAGAACAAACTTTTATTCCTTGGACTAAAAGTGACAAATTTTTAAGTCCATGTATGCATGAAGCTATAGATGTCTGCAAAATACTCAAGGGATAACATTGTCATTTTCTCAAAAGCTTCAATTTGACATAGTTCTAAATCATATCAAATTTTCAGAAAGAAGGCAATCTAACCTTGGATAATAATCAGCTGCCAACTTCTCTAATTTTGGTTTCAGATATATACATTTTCTGCACCAGCTTGCCATCCTAAAAGGTCACATAAAACCAATGTAAAACAAGGGAATGCGGGTACACAATGGATTCCTAATGCATCTATTCCTAGCATCAATTACATGATTCTTAAATCACATAAAACGTATTAATCTCCAAACTCTCATCTCCACCCCACCATAGTAAAAGGAAATATGTTTCACCACAACAACAAGAAAAGCAAAGAAATTTGAAATATAATTATCCCAGCCTTTTCCAAGAACCAATTCACATTCTAGTACCCTCAACCCAAACAGGCCATTGTGGCAAAGAGTAAAGCTTACACTTGATAACAAACTTTGCTAAGGAACTTACAACAGTTGAAGATATTGCCATGTGGGGATAATTGAACTGTATCAATATTATCAAATAATACGAAATGGGGGGAAAAAAGAAAAAGATTGACTCGTAGCTAGCAAATGCGATCAAATGAGTAAAAACTAAATTAACAAAACAAGAGTTACGAATCAATGGATTGGTTGATGCCCGCAAGCTTACCAAACAATGATAACAGATTCATCAAGCTGTTGAGCTTCTGCAATGACCCGATCGAACTGGCTCTCGCTGCCGATGGGTGTCAGCGGAATCGATACGGGTGCATGATCATCATCATCTTCGTTAAGTTCCTTTATAGATCCTTCATGTTTCCTGACCCTAATCAAGTTGTCAATTTTCCCGGGAAAATTTACAGGTTTTGTAATTTTAGAGCTTGAAAATGAGAGAATTCGAGGAGGTACAAAAAGGTCACGTGATTGGTCACGTGGGTTTGTTGGTAAGAGAGCTCTGAATCTCAGAGATGGCGAGAATCGTATAGTTCCGTACATTTTTGGCAGAATATAAGAAGACGGGGAGGAAGAAGAAGAAGAAACATTAAGTATTAATTTTTTATTAAAATTTTATTTAAACACGTGTGATTTAATTGAAACAAAGTTGTGTGTGGGTGGGACCCAATGCCGACGACGACGACGACGACGACGATGATGCTGATTATCAAGGAGCTGAGAGCCAAGTAGCCAACTGACTGGGAAAATCGTTTCGGCCGTGGGATCGGACCTTCCATATCTGTTTGGTGTAAGCTGTCAAACGGCGTCGTGTAGAGATGGGCAGAGCGGATTTATTAGGTGGCCGAACTGCCTAAACCTTTAAGTGGGTTGGATCCGCTTGTCGGCACAAATCCGGCCCAAACCAATTTTTGATGGCTGGGCTGGGCTGGGCTGGACTTTCCTCTTAATTAAAACGCTAACAATAGTAGATAATTGATTGAGTTTTCGTTTTCTTTTAAAATATTAAGTCAATTAATTTGAAAATAATTAAAGTATTAAATTAATTAATCATAAGCTATTTTGATTTCACGTTTTAATCATACATACACATTTTTGAAAACGGATGTCTGTTTTCTTATATCGAGTAACTTTTCAAATTCTATTGATCTTTTTTTTAATTACAGTTAAAATACTACTAATGTATATTAATCAGAAAATTATCAATGCTTGTTTGGTTGAAAGAAATGGGAGGAGAGTAATGGAAAGCAGGGTCAATCTTAATTTTATGATTTGGTTTAATATGGAATCATTTCCTATCCTCTTTATTTCTTTCTCCTCTCTTTGTTTCCTCTTCTCTCCTTTCCTTTTATTTCTTCAGAGTTCAGACCAAACACATGCTTAGAACCAATTGAAATCATTTTTGTTATGCAGCAGCTAAGCTCCCGAAAGAGACCACTCCCATCTTCTAGAAGGAAAACAACTCCTAATTTTAGAAGATTGCAGGGACTCAAATTCATAAGTCTAATGTAAAAATTTTATCGTTTTGGTTTACTGGACGGATAGCATTTAGCATTTTTGTGGTGTATCCTAATGCATAAATCCATCCAGGATACATTTGTAAGCGTCTGTCTGATTTGGATGGCTATGATTGATTTATTTGCTTTTTAATTTAATGCTCGCTGTAAAAAACAAGACGGTTGAAAAAGACGAGCAAAAGCAATACTCAAAACTATTAATTTAGGAATATATTTCTTATTTTTTCAAAATACCACTGGCACAACTTATACCTAAGCTTCTAAACCAAAAGTATACTTTAGACTAACGCCTCCGAATTATATCCCAGCGATCATTCAATTACTAACATTAAAAGTATCCGGCAAGAATTCTAACATTTTATTATACATACAAACAGAAATGATTTGGTGCATGCACTCACTTATTCCACAGCACACTTCTCCCTCCCAAATCCCAACGCACTCGCAATCACGTGCCTCCATGAGATACGCGATTGCATGCACCTGAACAAAATCCTATATATAAATATTAAAAGCGGCGAATAGGCTGAGCCGCCACGGCAAGAGAACAACATGTGTTCGTACTGCATGGCATAATATGGTTCTATTTTGATAAGATATGACTCGTGGTGGTATGCTCGTAGATTGAACTGAACGGAAAATGTTAAGTATTTATATTTTAAAAGCATGCCACGTGAAAAGATGTATGCTAAGTAAGTTTTATTTTTTTAATAAAAGTGAGCTTAAATTTTTATAATTTTATAAATAATTTAAAATTGAATTTTTTAATGGTTTATTAGCATAAATTTTTTTAATTTTTTTATTCTTAATTTAAAAAAAACTTTAATTTTTTTATGTTTATAACTTATTAAATGAATAGATGATATTATAATTTTATTAAATAAAAGTATAAATGTCATAATTTTATAAAATGTATGTGTTAATGTTATTATGTAATATGATTTATGACTATATTTAAATTCAAGTTAACAATTAAATTAACTTTTAAAAAATTATTATTATTATTATTATTATTATTTTTTTTTTTTAACTACTAAAAAAGAATTATAATAACGACATAACGTAGTATTTAACTTAATACTTAATATTATGTTTTCTTACTATTATTAATTTACTATTATTGAACATAAACTTAAATTTTTTATTTTTTATTCTATTGAATTTGACTAAAAGTATATGAACTCAAAAATTATATATAAAAAGTATGATAATAACTTCACATGTCCTCTAAAAAAAATAAAAATAAAAAGAGGAAAAAAGCTTGTTATGTATTTTTTTAAAGTAAATATTGCATAAATGTCTGACCTGACAATTACAATTACAGTTGCTGTTCTGTTAAACAATTGGACTGCAAAAGTTATATTTCAATAATTCTAGGAGAAGACTTTCAGGTTTTAAAAGCTCAAGTGGTTTCCAGTTATGTTCAGACTTCTTTAGATGCCAATTGTGAACTCTTTCTCAACTTCAAGCCTGCCCTGGTGTTGTATCCCTTTCTCCAATCTTATTATCTGCATCGGCGGCTATCCCCAGGTACGTACATGATAAATAAATCCTCTTTATGAGCTATCAAATTTGTCTTTGTTGCTTATTTTACTTACCATATTGCTTATTTTAATTTGTTTCAACACTTCGACTAAGCATGCAGCTGTGATCTCGATCAAAAACCATATTTTCCGAGTATAAAGCAGATCGATTTTGTTTACTTTCATATTCTTAACATGCTTCATTTCCGTGTCATGGGATTGTGATTAGGTTCGATGGGTTCATGCTTGAGATCAAGAAAGTCTTTGGAAAAGGCAGAAAAGAGAAAATTTATGCTAGGGAATGGAAAAGTCTTACTAGAAAAGTTGATTGCATCTAGTAATGGGAAACATAATCCTATTCGTAGCTTCTCTGCTGATGAACTCAAGGCAGCAACGGATGATTTTCATGCGGGGAAAGTAATAATGAAGTGTTTGTTCTATAAATTGTACAAGGGTTTCTTGCAGGATCGTCCGATTTCCGTTATGAAGTTTGAAGATACTTTTCCTATTTCTGTTTCGAAGTTTGAAGATGAAGTATTGGGCATAGATGAATATTGTTTTAATTGTGCTGCATTTGCATCCCAAATGAGTCACAAGAATGTTCTGAAATTTCTAGGATGTTGTTTAGAAACTCAAATCCCTTTACTAGTTTACGAATCTGTGGCCAATGGGACTCTTGATAATTGGATTCATGAGCCTTCTCGATCCAATTCTGAGCCTTTACTATTAAAACAAAGGTTAAAGATTGCCGTGGAGATTGCTAGTGCAGTTGCATATCTTCATGTTGGATTCTCAAGACCAGTTGTTTCTAGAGATATCAAACCAACGACCATTTTACTCCAAGAAGAAAATGTTGCTCAATTGTTTGATTTTACTCTATCTTTGTCTATCCCGGAAGGTGAAACTCACATAAATGATAACAATAAGGTGATTGGAACGTTTGGATTTATGGCACCTGAGTATAGGACAACTGGTGATTTCAGTGAGAAAAGTGATGTTTATAGCTTTGGTGCGTTACTCCTTGAGCTTCTGACTGGAAAAAGGATAAGTTATTCTTCTCATTTTGAAAATGGTGAGGATTATTTTTTACAGGAGCTTGTGAAGAAATATATTGAAAATGATAGTTTTAAAGAGATAGTAGATCCTGTAATTGTTGGAGAAGAAGGATTAATGTGGCCTGAAAAGGAGGAACAATTGCTTATTTGTACAGAGCTTGCCTTTAAGTGTCTCTCTGAATCCGAAGAAGATAGGCCAACAATAGTTCAAGTGGCTAAACAACTGAGGCAGATTCATCAGTCTAATTAGAGTCTCAAACCGTATTGATGACTGTAAAATTTCTGAACTTTTTTTATAAAGGGCAGGATGTTTTCTTGTTGATGGACAGCTTTTCTTTTGTTCTTTTCTAGTGCATCTAATTGGTATTTCATGATCTCAATTTGAGAACGTTATAAACTTTCAAGCATCTCTAGTGATAACTGGAAATACGTAAAAGATTAGCATGAACTCTGCAAAAAGATAACAGATAAAAGTGTGAAGTACTGCTACTTGTTCTAAAATTTATCAGGAATATGTTCAGACACTCAAATTCCCACACAATCTCTTTGGGGTATCAAGTAAATCACATGGAATCTATTCAATATCATTACAATGGATTGAGTCATTGAGATGTTTTGGCATGAAATTCTTTAGTTCAAGTCTGGATCACAAATTCACAATAATTTCTTTCGTGACAGCAGGATTTAGTCTCCAGAATCTTGAAGTTGTCTAAAGTCAACTGCCCTGTAGGTTGTGTAAAAGTCTACAGAACTCCCTAGGTACCTTTCTAATAAATTTTTGTCATGCGTGCATTAACCTCTAATAATTGTGTTTCTTTGAAAGTAAGTAAACAAAGGCAACTTGCCCACTCTTGGTGATTGAATTTTCTTAGCGGCCAACTTGTTTCATGACCTTCATTTTAAGAATGCAAATGCGATATTTTATCAATTCAAAGAGAAGACTTCCCCACTGGCGTCTTTTATCTGTCAATTGACACCAATTTTCTCTCTCTTTTTTTCATATATATTTCATTTTTTTAAAATTCATAACAGATGTCAAAATCTTAAAGGAAAAAAAAAAAGAATGCTTCCTTTAGATAATCCTATAAGCAAACTTTTTGAAATAGAGTTTCATTAGTAACTTGAAATATAAAATTGATCGAAATTAAGTCCGTTATTCATCCTTATTGAAATTATATTCAATTGTTTATAATTTTATTAGGATTGATGTTTAAGTCTTTTATATCAATAGCAGAGCTCTCTCTCTCTCTCTCTCAAGCCTGGTGTTATCTCTTTTCTCCAAATCTTATCATCTGAACTGGCAGTCCACAGGCACAGGTTCATTTGCTTTATAACCTCTTAAATTTGATGTTATTGCTAGCCAAGATTATTTTATTTTTCAGAACCTAGACTAAGCATGCATGGCAATGATCTCAATCAAACTTTTCCCGGTAACCATTATTTTTTTTTCTTTGTTTTGCTTTCATATTCATAATATGCTACATTTCCCATGTCATGGGATCTGCTGAAACAATAGTTTTAAAGAGATTATAGATCCCATAATTATTGCAGAGGAAGGATGATGACCTGGAAAGAAGCAACTACCATTAAATGTGTTGCATGCATTGACTTTGTCAGGATTGATTGTTTCTTTTTAGATATGCAAACATATGAAAAAAAGTCATTGAGTTTATCCAATAATTGATGTTCTGTTTTTTGTTTTCCTTTCAAGTCAACTGAATGAAATGTCTTGGAGAGCCCTTCTTTACTTGGTATGTATTTTGTCGAAGTGATTTTGAATCAAAGCAAAATTTTCCCAGTAAATCAAGATCAATTTATTTGTTATTTATTTTTTTTCACAGGATTCTGTGTAGGTTAGATGAGTTTGTCTTTGAGAACAAGCAAGTCTTTGAAAAAGGCAGAGAAGAGAAAATATATGCTAAAAAATGGAAAATTTTTACCATAAAAGTTGATTGCCTCTTCCAATGTTATATACAATCCCATCCGAAACTTCACTGCCAAAGAGCTCAAGGCAGCTACAAACAATTATGATCCTGGGAAAGTAATAACAAAAGATTTGTTGTACAAATTGTACGAGGGTTTCTGGCAGGATTGTCCAATCTCTGTCATGAAGTTTGGAGACAGTTCAAACACAGAAGAATATTATTGCTTTAATTGTATTGGATTTGCATCCCAAATGAATCACAAAAACATTTTGAAGCTTGTAGGATGCTGTTTAGAAACTGAAGTTCCAATTCTAGTTTTTGAATTCGTGGCATATGGGACACCTGCTGATTGAATTCATGATCCTAATGGATCCCAATTGGAGCCTTTTCTATTGAAGCACAGGCTAAAGATTGCCATGGAGATAGCTAATGCAGCTGCACACCTTCATGTTGGATTCTCCGGAGTACATGACTACGGCTAATTGCAATGAGAAAGTGGTGTTTGCAACTTCGGCGCATTGCTTCTTGAGCTTCTGACTGGAAAAAGGATAAGTTACTCTTCCTGTTTTGAAAATGGTGCGGAATATTTTTGGCAGGAGCTTGTGAGGAAAAGTATTGAAAGCAATGGTTTTAAAGAGATTGTAGATCCTATGATTGTTGGGGAAGAAGGATTATGGCCTGAAAAGGAGAAACAATTGCTTGGCTACACGGAGCTTGCCATTAACTGTCTTTCTAAATCCGAACAAGATAGGCCAACAATGGTTCAAGTGGCCGAACAACTCAGGCAACGTCATAGGTCTATTTAATTTAGAGTCTCAAAATGTGTTAATTAATGACTGTAAAATTTCTGAACTTCTTTTCGACGGGCAGCACTGATATTTTCTTGTTGATGGATTTTTTTTTCTTTCGTTCTTTTTCAGTGCATCTAAAGTTTTGAAAGGTACCAGAAACTTATTCATTTTTGAAGCAAAAAAGGTGGATCCTATGATTACTCTAGCCAAGGCAGAAGCAATTATAGAGTCTTACAAGAGGTTTAAGATCCCAAGTTCAAACCATTTAGTGAATAGGGAAGGATCAAGTCAGCCACACTGGTGCCCCCCACCAATGGGGTTTGTGAAGATAAATGTGGATGCAGCAACTAATGGTGAAAAGCAAGCGGGTGGGTTAGGAGTTGTGGTGAGAGATTGCAAAGGAAGCTATGTAGCTGCTGCAGTAAAGAAAGTCCAATTTTTTGGGGAAGTTCAACAAGCTGAAGCAGAAGCTATTGCTTGGGGAATTCAGGTGGCTAAGGAGATTGGTGCAACATCAGTAATTATAAATACTGACTCTCAAGGGATAGCTGACCTAGTGAACAAGAGGAAGGACAGCAGAACTCGAATTTGCTGGATTATTTCCCAGATTCCAGAGCTTATTAAGAAATTCATTGACTGTAAAATCTTTTTTACTCCTAGACTTTGCAATGTCCAGGCACATCAGTTGGCTAAGCTTGCCTTGGGGTTTGAAGAGCATGTAATCTGGGAAGATCCTTTCCCAGCGAATGTAATTTGAGTTTGTAGTGGATGACAGAGCTTTCTTACAAATTTCTTCTTGTAAGGGTGTGCTTTGACTGGGAAAATGTGAGAAGCTGAGCACTCGGTATATAGGCCTACATTAGTCAAAGTGTTGGTCTAATTGCTTACCATTTGGCCTTACCTCTAGATTTTACCTCTAGATTTATTATGAGTTCATGATATTTTTTATGTTTCGATGCCACGAAAGTATATTTCTGATCCTTCTCAACTTTTAGATGCAGAACCATTCTAAACAATAACAAATTTGACTTATAAGCTTCGTCACTCTCACTTTAATAAAATAAATCGGAGATAATGTATCCCAACCAATCAAATTTAATAGTATGATATCACGTCATCAATTAGTGCTACATCATCATTTTTTGTCCAATAAAATATTACCACGTCGTCGATCATCGCCACATTTATATTTTTTGGTCTAATAGAATACTGGCACGTCAGCTAGTCAATGCCACGTTAGCGAGCCCTACCAAAATCCAAAAATAACAATTTTACCGTTTATACCCTTCTTAAAGTTTTCAACTGTTTTAAGTAAAAAATCTTATATGTTTGGTTGTCCAACTTGTCATTAATCGTGAAATGATTAAAATACCCCTAAAATAAATAAAATAAGCAAATCACATATAATTAAAGCTTAACAAACTTAAATACATAAAAGTAGGAATATTAGTGAGACTTCAAATATAATATAATAATTTTACACTTTATAAATATGCATTCTCCAATACTCAACAATTGCAAGTTTGCAATTGTCGTAATACTAAACTGTAAGCATTTAACTACAACTACCCTTGTGTTTAATTTACTCATCCTTTCAACCACTCGCCCGGACAACCTTAGATTAATATTTGACGACAAAGAAATGAAAAGAGGTTAAATCCCACCCAACAATGGGTGACTATTTGAGCCATGAAGACTCTTTTCTCCTCTCATTCAGGATTTTCTCATAGAGAAGAGAGCACGCGTGAAGAGAGACTCGAGTTAAAAAATTCTAATCGTTAACCAGTCATGTTCCGACTCCTTTACATGCCAATTTCTAAGCTCTCTTCCAAGCAAGGCATTGCATGTTGCGTGCGTACATTCACTTCTAATAAATTGCCCTTCTTTAAAGCAAGTAAACAAAGGCAAACAGCCCACTCTTAGAGGTTGAATTCTCTTAGTGGCCGACTAGGATTCATGACCCCATGCAAATGCAGACTATATTTTAAAAATTCAAGGAGAAGGCTTCCCTACTTACGTCTTTTACCTGTATATCCACACCATTTTTTTTTTCTCTAATATTAACATTGCCTTAGCTTCTGATGATCTTGTTAGCACCTTTCCATTTTGGTGTACAACGCAAAACTTGGATCCACTTTACGATGTATTGGTCGAACTCCTGGGATACGACGCCTTTATTAAATTGATTTTGGGCCTGTTATATTTTACCAGCTATTTTTCGGACTGCATTAGATGCCCCATTGCACGGCTCTCCCTCTCTCTTTCTCAAGCCCGGTGTCATCTCTTTTGTCCAATCTTATCAATTGAAGTGGCCACCCACAGGCCACAGGTACATCTTTGTAGGCTCCTAAATTTGATCCTAATCCTAGCCAAGAATTCTAATAATATTTAGTTTGCATATTGCTTGTTTCATTTTATTTTTAAAAACATAGAATAAGTAAAGCATTTACGGCATTGTACGAGGGTTTGTTCCCAAGGTCGTCCTATTTTGCTAACGAAATTTGAAGGGAAAGTACTACTCGTTTTGGTAGTGAATCTAGTGATTTTGTCACTCTTCATTCATCAAAATATCTTTGCTCCAAAAAGATAAGGAGAAAAAAGAGTGACATGCTTTTGTTGTTGACGAAATTAATTTAAACCCCAAATATTTTAAAACAAATTCAAACTTTTCAGTGTTATTTTTTTTATTAATTTTATCATTTTACTCTTTATAGTTGTTTGATATTATGAATATGGATACCTTTACTTATTTAATTAATTGAATAATTTCTTAATCATAATTAATTGAAAAATTAAATAAAAGTCATGGAAAAAAATAAAGAAATTTTCATAATTTTTCAATTAATTCTGAAAAATTTTCAGAATTAATTGAAAAATTAAATGCAAAACTAATGCATAGATATGTATTTTTCTTTCTGGAGAATAATGAGTTGAATACATACATACATATAATTATTCTTAGATGTAGATACCCGCATCTTTTAAAATGTGGATTCGATGTATATATCATATAGTTTATTAGTTAATTAAGCAACAAATGATAAAAATACTAATACGTTATATAGTGTATCAAGCAAATTTGTATTTAAACAGATGCGGGCATCTACATGGGAGAAGGACCGCATACATATATACCCCAACTTATTTTTCTCCAAAAAGAGAAAAAGTGTGGGTGTATGTGTGTGTATTTACATATATATAGCATTTAATTTTTTAATTAATTGTAATAAATTTTCAGAATTAATTAAAAATTATGACAATTCCCTTATTTTTCCATATTTTTTCATTTAATTATGATTAAAAAATAAATTCAATTAATTTAATAGTTAAAGGTATTTATATCCTCAACAACAAACAACCACTAAAGGTAAAATAATAAGATCAATAAAAAAGTTGACACTCAAGAGAATTTAAATGTATTTTAAAACATTAGTTTTGTCAAATAACAAAGGGTTCGACTCTTTTTTACAATAAATAATTATGGCAATAGCCAATAATAGTGCATTAAAAAGTACATCTATTTTATTTTAGCACGACATTAGTCGTGTGATTAATTAACTAATGATAGAGACATCTCAACTGTTTCAATAATAACAATAAGTTAGGAATAAGAACAGATTGGTTCAAAACGAGCAGTTTTGAAAAAGATTCGACTCACGATTATTTCAACGATTATAATTAAATGACACTCGTGGTTAGAAACATAAAATAGGTACAACAATGCTGACAAAGTTAGGTACTCATAAGTTGAAAATGCTTTAACTTAATATTTGTCTGGTACTTATGAGGGTCAAGTCATATTTTTATTAAAATTGATCCATTCGTACCACATAATTTGCTAACTCAGTTACAAAGGTTGTGGCCGTATCATTGTTATTTAATAATTAATTAATTAATTAAGCATACTTATGAGCAATCTGAGAGAGACACTCAGAAAGTGGTTGGGGCTTGGAAAGCATTGCCATATGATCAGCACCCTTGATCTCCATCACCTCATTAACAGGATTGTTTTGGATCATCCAGTGCTGAAATTCCTCACGAACACACATATCCTCATCGCATACAACATAAACTCGATTTACAGAGCCGTATCCTTCATTGGTGAACTTATTTGCCTTGGATAAATCATCTTGAAATAGTAATCCTGGCCTCACTAACATCTTTGCTAGCTCGAGATCCTTTAATTCAAAATAAAGTAAATATAATTGATATATAATGTTTAATTAAGATATAATAATTGTACGATGGTGCAATAAATTAGATTGATGAGGGATGAAAACTTATATATGCATGATCTAATAATTGAGAAATTTTAAAATATATCTGAGATAATACAATCAATTAATATATGTGTGACATGTGTAATTGAATTTAATACAGCCAACACTTACATGGTGGTTTTTCAAAATAAATACACACATAATATAACATTATTTACTTGTTGTATGGTTGATATGGTACCTCTAATATATTTTAAAATTTCTCCTAATCACCTCAGACCTACTGAGATAGTACGACCAGCCAATATTGCTCTACCACTTGGCAGAGTAGTGGGTTATCAAAATTTAATATTAAAAAATATTTAAAATCTTAGTCAAATGGCAGAGTATTATTGACTGGCTGAGGAAGTAGGACCGTCGTGCAAAATCCATTCTCCTCATTAGATATGAGATCAAGTATTCACATGGGGTTCATCCCAATCCCTATTAAAAAGTGTGGATTAATTGTAATTTTCTCCCTAAATATTAGTCGAAGTAAATTTTTGAACTAATATCTTATAAACATGTGGCCTGTACTACAATTTTACATATTCAAAATCTCAATAAAATAATAATAATAATAAATTAGTCTGAATTAATTCAAAACCTCAAACTCTGAGTTAATTTTTAGCTTTTTTATTTAATCTTTGGGCATCTTTTACTATTTTACCACTGAAAATTATTTTTGGTTTATGGTGGAAAATATCAGGGTAAGCTGATAGAGTGACACTAGAGAGAAATACCTCGGAAGGACTGAGCTGATAGAGCTTGAGAGTCAAGAAGTTGTGCCCAAACAAAATTGACATGCGAGATGGACTTGATTTGTCAATTATTGAATATTGATTGTCCAACCGTTCTTCCCTTGGGATCCTTTCACGAAACTTTTCAACAAAAACGAAAAGATCCTTGTCAATTGCCCGCCTACAGTTTCCTCCGATTTAAAATAAAGAAAACCCAAAAAATTCTTAATTTTTTCAGACTAAAAAAAAAAAAATCAATTTTTCATCCATTGTTGAACGACACTTCAAGGATAAAATAATCATTTTATTAAGATTCTTTAATAATGTTAACAGAAGGTGGGAAGGTGATACGATTTCCAAACCTTGGGTGCATGGACAACAAATTCAAAGGTTTTTATTTTTATTTTTGAAATTGGAGCAGATAATGGATGGACAATTGATACTTTCATCTAAATAAATAAATAATGAAATAAATTATTCAATACCCGATCCACAACATAAGATGGTTGGTGTTTGGTGTCCGGCATGAATGCTGTTAAGAAAACAGCAACTGAAATTTTGTGTGGGAATTTGTCAGCTGCCAGGGCCACACTCAAGCCTCCAAAGCTGTGTCCAACAAGTATGACCTGCTCGTCCGCTGAAAGTGAGGCCAAAATCTCCAACAAAGGCTCGCTGTATTCATAAAAGGAACGAACATCCTCGATTTTCTTCATGTTGATGCCGGAGGCTGCAAGGTCCGGCGCGGTCACCCGATGACCCGCTGCCTCCAGCTGTGGCTTCACCTTATACCAGCACCAGGCTCCATGGTTTGATCCGTGCACTAGAACAAAATGCTTTTGCTTTTTGGCTTCCACCATTTTCTTAATTTTCTCTGTTGGTTTCATTTGTGTGCGTGCCTTATTGTGTGCCCTATATATAGATTTCTTTTGTCCGTGTGCCTTATTGTGTGCTCTGTATAGATGTCTACTCTCCAGTAATTCTCTAGTTGTGAACACAAGAGATGCAACGAGGCATTAGAAACCTATCATTGACTAAAGTGTCACTCGCCATATACGTCGCTTATAGTCTTCAAATTGAATTTGGGTGCCCTACATTGACGGATTTTAGAAGGGGAGCCACAGGAGGAGGTGATGATCATGCCCATGTATAAGTAATTTAATACGAAAATGACTTGCAAACAACCTTCGACCGCCCTCTTTCCTCGTCAGTAACTTCATCTCCATACAATATCTGGAATCTTTAGATTTGTTTCAAACAACTGGGATAAATAGTTAATAGCTCCATTCCTCTCTGAAACCATTTTCCAAACATTTCATATGACCAGTTTAGGCCAGTTATGATGCAAAGACTGAGTCAGTAGCACGTTCGAAATATGTTACAATTTAAAATATTCATGTAACAATACATAACATTACAACACTGCGACTCTGGTATTGACGATATTATTCACATTTCTCGATGGTTTTTATGTTTTGAAAAGGATGTACGAGGCACCTATGGTCAATGCGTGCTTTAGATGGTCCATGCACTTTTAACGATGGCGATGTAATGGCATCAATAATAGATCCGTCTCCGACGAAGTTAGGCAACGTATATAGACTTGAGTGGCGTTTGTTTTTTTATCTTAAATTTGAATAGATCTAAATTAGTCTGAAATCTAAATAGACTTGAATATCTAAATCTAAATAATATTTTTTTTTTTCGTCTCTAAAAAGAAGCATTAAGTTTTTTTAAAAAAAAAAATTAAAAAACTAAAAATATATACTTTGATATTTGCATCCTTATAAAACTTGAGTGTCAAATAAATAATATGTATATTTCAAAGAACATAAATACTATAATAGTTTATCGAATATAAGCAAAACCATGTTAAAGTAAATACATAAAGATTTTAGAGTTTTATACACACACATATATAATGTAACAAATTATATAATTATGTAAAAAGCTTAAGATAATGCCTTTGATTATCAATAACAGGAGATTCAAAAACCTTGATGAGAGAAGCAAAGTGAGGAGAGATTTCATGACGGCTGAAAAAAGAATAAAGATGAGATTATTAGTGGGTAAACATGTACATGTGGGTTTTGGGATAGTCATAAAAATAGATAATAAAGTAAGGATATTTTTTACATTAGAAATTAGTTGGGTGATTGAGATATCTCTATTCAATAAAAACTCAAAAAAAAAAAAAATTGGCTAATTATATTAAGTCAAAATTATTTGAAAAATCTCGTTAAGTTATAAAAATAGACACGTCTAATTAATTAAATTAAGTTACTTTAAGTCATTAAGTTAAAAAAATAAACTTCTTCTTAGCTTATATTACTTGTTACTTTTTAAGATAAAGAAATGAGAAGATCTAAGTCTAGTGTATGTTTATTTTAATTGTTTATTTTTGAAGTATTAAAATGCAAAAAGCAACTTTTTTTTCTTTTTTTTTTTTTAATTTGGTTTTTGTGACGAGTTAGTCATCAGGGGCGGATAATTCATATTTGTGAAATCAAAATAACTAACCAAAATCTAATGAATTGGGCTTTTAGACCAGAAGCAAGTTGAAACTTTTCAAAATTATACGGGATATTTTCGTAGTTTCAAGATTTAGATAGGCACTTTTGTAAAATAAAAAAAGGATGTTGTCTTTTTGGAATCAATGCTTTTAAAATTTTCACAAAGCCAGCTGGCCCATGGAGTGATGCAACTCCGGTATTTTTCAAAATGGAGTGATCTCACTAGGGATTTGTAGGTGCCTCCCAGATTCTGATTTAGATGGTGTTAAAAAGGAGAGGGGACAACATGGGTCACGAAATGATTTTTCTATATTTGTCTTGATAAATATTCGTATGATTAATAAATAATTGACACAATACGACACTACTATAAATAACCATGTCGTTTATTAATTTTTTTTTATTGTAATGATTTAAATTTATATTGTTTGTTTATATAATTAAATTTTAATATCTTGAATATGTTTAAATTTGTATGTTCTTTTTGAATTATATGTTTTTATTTTATTTTATTTTTTGAAATCTTAGTTATAATCCGGTTGTTAATCATGTACTCATATCTCTATCATATAACCGTGTGTTAATTGTTGTTAACCCAATCATGCCATAATTATGGAATCATGTCAAAGAGTATGTGTCAAATGTGTCGAGTCTCATCACATGTTTATTAAATAGACAGTGTTCGAACTCAATTTTTTTTGACATGATTATTAAAAAAAATTGTATTCGTATTTCTTATATTTAACAAGATAAAATTACGATACAAAACAAATACACTATGATTACACAACTGCCATCAATACTGAAAAGATATTCTTTCTACCACGTTGAATTCGGCTAAGAAAAATGTGGTGTTGGATTCCCACCGAGTTGAATTTTTGCTTCTTATTTATGAATTTCCGCTATTTCCTTTGCTTTCATAATTCTGTATCGTTCCAATTAACGATGCCTAGGCTTTAAACGAAGCTACTTCTTTAGCCACTCGTCTCGTGGGCTTATCCAATTTCAGTGTCAACACCCACTACTTGTTTTGTCTTTTTGGTTAATAGAATAATACCATATGTACAAAACAACAACAACAACAATAATTTATTACAAAAAACACAAAGGACAAAAATTCTTATCTTGTGGTAAATTTTTTTTATCGTTTAATGATGGTGTATTATTTTCTGTACTATTTTTTATGAACATATCACTATCTGTTAAATAACCAATCTCAGGATGTGTTTACTATTGACTAAATTGAAAATATAATAAGATCTAAATAAGTTATCATTTAATAAAAGTAAAATAATACATTCATAATTCAAATTATAACACACCCAAAAAAAAAAAAAGGAAATTTTGATTGGTTTAAATCAATATATGAAAATTAACTAAAATTACATAATTAAATCAATACAAAACATGAAACTTGGCACCTAAATTTGTTTATTTAATTATTCAATTATTTAATTATTTTTTTATTATTAGATAAGATATAATTTGGCTTTAGCGTAACTACTTTTTAACTTATTTATCTACTAATAATGCCACATTTACATTTTTTTTTGTTTAAATTAAATAAACATTACTTTTATTTTTTTTGGCTAATTTGTGAATTTTTGCTTCTGTAAATTTATATACAATCAACCACTTAATGATTTTAAAATTTTCAAGTTAATTCAATCCAATACGTGAATTGAATTTTTATAGATTGAATTTTTGTAGATGGACTTGATTTTGAACACACCCGCTATTACAACGCTATTTGAAACTACATGTGTGCCACTCAATGGTGCGACTGAGTACCACTCTTTTCAGCTTGAAGAGGCTAGGATTGTCTCCTATTACTTGTGCCATCAAACTAAGGGTGCTTTTAGAATTGAGGTGCTGTAATTTTTAAATTATAACTGTTGTAGAAAAAAAACTAACTATGAAACAAAAATTAGTAATATGTAGTGAATATAAATTTTAAATAATAATTTTGATAAAATTATTAAAAATATAATAGATTTTCTATCATACAAGTGAAAAATCATATCAATATATCTTCCAAACTACAACAACTATTGTTTACCAAACACTTTAATACTACAATTGCTCAATCTCAATTACAGACGCACCATGATTGAGGTCACTCACTTCACCATCCTGACTTGCTTTCTGCTGCCGCTGCAGTTTTTGTCTTCTTAGACTTCTGATAACCAAGTCATCAAAGCTCGATTCGTTTGTCCAAGGAGTTGGTGTTATACAATCACAATCGTTAGCTGGTGTTATCTTGTTCCGGGAACGAAAGGATGCTAAATTTTTCAATTTTTCTGTATCTATATCTATCCCAGAAGGTAAGACTCACGTAAATGATGATGATAAGGTGATTGGAACATTTGGATTTATTGCTCCGGAGTACATGACTACGGGTAATTGCAATGAGAAAAGTGGTGTTTGCAGCTTCGGCGCAATGCTTCTTGAGCTTCTCACTTGAAAAAGGATAAGTTACTCTTCCTGTTTCGCAAATGGTGAGGAATATTTTTTGCAGGAGCTTGTGAGGAAAAGTATTGAAAGCAATGGTTTTAAAGAGATTGTAGATCCTATAATTGTTGGAGAAGAAGGATTACGGCCTGAAATGGAGAAACAATTGCTTAGCTACATGGAGCTTGCCATTAACCGTCTTTCTAAATCCGAACAAGACAGGCCAACAGCGGTTCAAGTGGCCAAACAACTCACGCAACTTCATAGGTCTATTTAGTTTGGAGTCTCAAAATGTGTTAAGTAATGACGGTAAAATCTCTGAACTTCTTCTCAAAGGGCAGCACCGATATTTTCTTGTTGATGGATTTGTTTTTCTTTTGTTCTTTTTCAGTGCATCAAAAGTTTTGAAAGCTACCTAAAGTCACGTCTGAACTCTAATGACACTCCGTGAATACATGTCGTAACAATTCAGAGTCATTTCACGTGACATGTCTCAAGACAATGCATAAAAACAAAATGTGGTCTATTCATCTAAATATTTATGCCACGTCAGTCGCCGACTCAATTACTGACTATTGTGGGCGTTATAATTATTGTTCAGTAGTTACATTAAGTATACTTGCGAGCAATCTGAGAGAGACAGTCAAAAAGTTGTTGGGGCTTGGAAAGCATCGGCATATGATCTACACCCTTCATCTCCATCACCTCATCAACAGGATTGTTTTGGATCATCCAGTGCTGAAATTCCTTAGTAACACAAATATCCTCATCGCATACAACATAAACTCGCTTTACGGATCCATATCCTTCATTACTGAACTTATTTGCCTTTGATAAGTCATCAATAAATCCTGGTCCTGGCCTCAATAACATCTTTCCCAGCTCCACATCCTTTTAATCAAAATAAAAGAATATAACATTACCATATATACATTGTTTAATCAAGATTTAATAATTGAACTATGATGCAGTAAATTAGCCTGATGAGGGATTGAGATTGAGCTCCATATGGGGCTCAATTCAATGATTCAATCCCTGCTAAAAAAAAAGTGGTTTCGGTGTAAATCTTTCCCTAAATATTAGTGGGAATAAATTTCTGGACTAATATTCGATAAATGTATTATCTGTATTATAATTTACCTATCTAAAATCTCAACAAGGAAAATAATAATAATAATAATAAGGCTTATACCTCAGGAGGACTAAGCTGATATAGCTTGAGAGTCAAGAAGTTGTGACCGAAAAATATTGTCTGGCGAGGAGGATTTGATGGATCATTCACTGAAAATTGAGTGTCCAACCATTCCCCACTTGGAATCCTTTGAAAAAACTGTTCCGCACAAACAAAATAAAATTGTAAGCTCTCTAACTTAGGAAACGAGTTACAAATTAATTCGATAGAAAGATAGAGGGAGAATTATCAGTTGATCACCTGTTTTTCCTCTTATTTATACAAAATTCAAAAATTCTTACTTTGCTTAATGGACCCATCATTTGCATAGTGTCTCACTTCACCACTTTGACAGTGAGAGACGTTAACTTATGATGATATCAAAAAGGACAATTTAAACAATTAACATACTGACGTCTGTAAAAAGTATCAATTTTCTATCCTTTTGTTAAACTATACTTGAAGAATAAAATAATCAGTTTGCTAAGATTCCCTAGCAATTTTAACCGAAGGTGGGGAAAGTGATACAATTTCTAAACTTTGGTGGACAACAAATTCAAAGGTTGTGAAATTTTTTTTTTTTTTTATAATTAGAGGAAATAATGGCTGAATAGTTCATAATTTCATCTAAATAAATAAATAATGAAATAAATTATTCAATACCCGATCCACAACATAAGACGGTTGGTGTTTGGTGTCCGGCATGAATGCTGCTAAGAAAACAGCAACTGAAATTTTGTGTGGGAATTTGTCAGCTGCCAGTGCCAAACTCAAGCCTCCAGCGCTGTGTCCAACAAGTACGACCTTTTCGTCTCCTGAAAGTGAGGCCAAAATCTCCAACAAAGGCTCGTTGTATTCGTAAAATGAACGAACATCCTCGATTTTCTTCATGTTGATGCCGGAGGCCGCAAGGTCCAGCGCCGTCACCCGGTAACCAGCTGCCTCCAGCCGTGGCTTCACCTTGTACCAGCACCAGGCTCCATGGTTTGCTCCATGCACGAGAACAAAATGCTTCTGTTTCTTGGCTTCTGCCATTTTCTTAATTAATTTTCTCTGTTGGTTTCATTTATTTTTGTGCACTTTATATAGATATCGTTTCTCAAACAATTCTGTAGTCGGATGTTGTTACTTTAGTCACTTAGCTCACTCTTTTCAAATAAAGATGTCTTTATTAGAAAATACATCACAATATATATATATATATATATATGCTCCTGTTGCAATTTTATTTTACTAATCCGGTCCGTCTTAGATATTTATTAATTATTTCATCCCTTGTACATGTTTAAAACAGAAACAGAAAAAACTTTTACATAAAAGTTGATTGTCCAAGACCTGTGCAAATTAAAGCTTGTTAATTTATGTGTTAAAAGGTTACATCTATCATTAAACAGTGTGTTTATTTTGTTTGAACTTAATAGATGCAACGAGGCGTTAAAAACAAGTCATTGACTAAAAGTGTCACTCTTCACATATATCGCTTACATTCTCCAAATTGAATTTGGGCTCCCTACGTTGACGAATGTTAGAAGGGGAGCCACACAATAGGAGGTGATGGTCATGCCCATGTACAAGTAATTTAATACGAACATGACTTGTAATTTGTAAACCCTTCAACCGCCCTTCTTTCCTCGTCAGTAACTTCATCTCCATACAATATCTGGTATGTTTAGACTTGTTTCACACAACTGGAATAATTAGTTAATGGCTCCACTCCTCGCTGAGACCATTCGCCGAACATTTCACATGACCAGTTTAGGCCGGTTAGGCTGCAAAGACATAGCCAGGAGGATGTTTGAAGTATGTTGCAATTTAGAATACTCACATAACAGTACACAACACGATGACTCTAATATTGACGATATTATTTATATTTCTGGACGGTTTTATGCTTTGAAAACGATGTATGAGAATTTTATGGTCAATGCAGGCTTTAGATGGTGCATGCACGTAACGGCGGCGATGTAATTGCATCAATAATAGATCCATGTTCAATGAAATCAGGCAACGTATACCGGATTAATTTTTATTACTTGTTATTTTTCTAAGATGATGAAATTAGAAAAATTAAGACTAGAATATGCTTTTTTTCGTTTATTTCATTTTTGTGATGTTAGATTGTTAGTTATTACGGGCGGATGGTTTATATTTGTGAAATCAAAATAACTTACCAAATTATAATGAATTGAGTTTTTAGACGAGGAGCAAATTGATACTTTTCAAAATCAGTTGGGGTATTTTCATAATTGCAAAACTCAGATGGACACTTCTGTAAACCCTAAAAATAAACAATGTCTTTTCAAAGCTATGCTTTTAAAATTCTAAAAAGGCCAGCGGCCCATGAGTTGTGCTAAAACTTTGTACAACTCATGAATTTTTAAGAAAGAAAATGACATTCACACCGCGTAAAGTTTCACACTAAGCCCCGAACGCAGCGTTTTGTTAATACTATATATAATGACTGTTACTCACTGACTTCTCAACACACATGCACCGTTCGTAAGAGTCATTCACAAGGCAAGCTCTCTCTCTCTCTCTCTCTCTCTCTCTCTCTCTCAGCATCAAGAATCAAAAGATCAAGCCAACCAAATTTGCCCGGTTAAAACAAGAATCAAGGATCAACAAATATGAAGCCAACCAATTTTGCCCAGTAAACTCAACATCAAGAATCAATAAATATGGCCAACGAAATTTGCCCAATAAGCTCAGCATCATGAATCAAAAAAATAAGTCAAGCCAAATTTGCCTGGTTAAAACAAGAATCAATAAATAAATATGAAGCCAACTAATTTTTCCCAGTAAACTCAACATAAAGAATCAATAAATATGGCCAACGAAGTTTGCTCAGTGACCTCGGCATCATGAATAAAAAAATCAACCAACTAATTTTGGAATTAATGAAGCAAATTAGCACCGCGAGTGAATTGGCTGTTGGATTTGGAGGGGAGAGAGAGAGTGACCCACAGCTGCTAGAATTTGAGGGGGCAGAGAGAGTAACCCGCGATCCACGGTTGCTGGATTTGGATGGGGGAGAGAGAGAGAGCCGCCGACGGAGCGTGGTGAGGATGAATGGGAGATTGGTGGTTTGCTAAGATTTGTGGGAGTGAGCCATGAGGGAGAGAGCGAGAGAGCGTTTTGCCGTGTGTCGTGAGGGAGAGAGGGAGAGAGAGAGAGCGTGTGCTTTGAACGGTGCTTGCGAACGGCTTGCAAACGACTTGAGATGCCGTCAGGGATGCAATGGATGGGCGAGAGATAGACAAAGCCGATGGTAAGAACGGTGAAAAGGAACGGATTCTGCAGATTGGTGGCTTGGTGCGATTGAGGGAGAGAGCAACAGAGCATGCGTGTTTTCCGAGAGAACGCGTGCTCTTACTTGGTGCGTGTGTGTTGCAAAAATTAGATTCACAGTGACCATTTATATTTGCCTTGAAACGCACCGTTGGTGCTATATGTGGTACTAAAGGTTGTGAGCATAACATCGCTATTGTTTTAAAAATGGCGGTATCTCATCAAGATTAAAAGCGAAGATGATAACATAGGTTACGATACGATTTTTTTTATATTTATATTGATAAATATTGACACGATTAATAAATAAATTAATATAATACGATATCATAAATAATTATGTTGCATTCATACTAAATTATTTCAACATGATTACACGTTCATGATATAAATATTAATTTGTTAATGTATTAAATTTTATATTTTGGAGAGTCACTAATTATTAATTTCTGTTTTGTAATGATTTAAATTTATATGGTTAGTTTATATAATTAAATTTGAATATCTTGGATTTGTTTAAGATTGTATTTTTTTTATTATATTTTAATTTTATATATATTATTTTTAAAAGTTGAGTATAACATTTCTATTGGTAATTAGATTGTTAATTGTGAAATCATGCTTCTATCTTATAATTGTGTCTTAATTATGTTAATGTAATCGTGTCATACTTTGTGTAACCATGTCAAATAGCATTGTGTCAAATGTGTCGTGTTGTACATATGTTTATTAAGTGAGCCTATCAGTGTTTGAATTTTTTTACACGATTATTAAACATTTAATTCTTAAATTAAACTTTGATATTATTACGATACAACATGCATACAGTATGATTATATGAACTGCCACCAATAATTAAAAGATATTCTTCCCACAGTGTTGAACTTGGCTAAGAAAATTGTGGTGTTGGATTACGTGTTGATTTTGTGCTTCTTATTTATGAATTTCCACTATTTGCGTTGCTTTCATTATTCTGTATCGTTCCAATTAACAATGCTTTGGCTTTAAATGAAGCAACATCTCTAGCTACTCATCTTGTGGGCTTATCCAATCTCAAAGTCAACTCCCACTACTTGTTTCTTCATTTTTGTTAATAGAATAATGCTATATGTAAAAAAAATAAAATAAAATCACAAGATTTAATACAAAATGTACAAAGGACAAAAATTCTTATGCTGTAGTATTTTTTTTTTGGTCAATTAGTGATGTGTTTTATTTTTTATATAACTTTTTTGCTTCCTTATCACTATTCTTTTAAATAACCAATCTCATGGTGTGTTTATTATTGATGAAATTCAAAATTAAATAAAATCTAAATAAATTATGATTTAAATAAAACTAAAATATTACATTCATAGTTTCAAATTATAACACACCGAAAAGAAAAAAATTAATTTGTTTAAATCAATATTTAAAAATTAATTAAAATTATGGAATTAAATCAATACAAAACTTGAAACTTGACACCTTTATTTGTTTACTTAATCATTTTTTATTATTTTTGAATGAGATATAATGTTGTTTTAGTGTAATTACATTTTAACTTATTTATTCACTATTAATGCCACATTTATAAGTTTAAATTAAATAACTATTTTTTTTGTGAATTTGTTAATTTTTACTTATGTAAATCTATTTTCAATCCACCAATTACTAATTTTAAAACTTTCAATTCAATCAAATCCAATCCATGGATTGAATTTTTACTCATTGGACGGATTGGACTTGATTCTGAATACCCCTACTATCATAATGCCATCCAAAACTATGTGTACCACTCAATAGAGTGGCTAATAGGCTGTTTTTTTTACTTAATGACTTAATTTCATTTAATTAAGTCGTTAAGTCCATTTATTTTTTAAGCTTAATGAAAATTTTTAATCATTAAATCATTAAGTTATTAAACTAATTTTTTTTAACTTTTTACTTAATCTCAAAAATCTAAATGATATCATTAAAAAATATTCTCTAAAATATCCATATTTGATCAATTAATTTTCATCCTTATCTAAATAAAATTTAATAATTAACATTATTATCAATTTGTATGACTTGTGATAATATATTAGTAGACTACTATTATTTTTATCTTTTTGTTTTCTTCAAATTAGTGTTATTTATTTTCATAATTTTTTTATGAACATTTTTCATATAAAAACATCATGAACGACAATAAAACTCATTAATAAATACTAATTTAGAATATAAAGGGTTGTGTTTAATTAAATACGATTTATATTATGATAATATATTATCTTATTTAAATTCTTTGAGATGTTTATTATTTATTTAATATTTATAATTTGTAAGGGTAAAAATATAAAAATATTAGTTTTTTAGATTTTTTTAAGTAAAAAAAAATTTTAATATTTATTTTTAATAATTTTGACCAAAAAAAAAATATATCATTCAAATTCAGACATTCAGTTCTATTTAGAATTCAGACTAATTCAAATCTATTTAAATTTTAGTTGAAAAAATAAACGCCACCTAAATACCACACTTTTCAGCTTGAAGAGGCCGAGACTGTCTCCGATTACTTGTACCATCTAACTGATTGAGGTCACTCACTTCACTATTTGCAACCTGATCTACTTTCTGCCACTCTAGTTTTTGTCTTCTTAGACTTCTGATAACCAAGTCATCAAAGCTCGATTCGTTTCCCCAAGGAGTTGGTGCTATACAATCACAATCGTTAGCTGGTGTTATTGGCAATGACGACGCAGGTTGGTAATCCTCAGATGTTGAAGGATTGCAAATGATTCTCTCGTGGAAGACATGGCTTCAAAGAATCGGGCGCATGATGCGAGAGCAACAGGAATTGGGCGAAGCATCTCCTGCATCAAGAAGATAAATTTAACTAATTAATGATTTGGGAAAAAGCTCACCAACTTCAAGCAAGATAAATGACGTTCCTTTCCAGAAAACTTAATCCTTTATACTGGACTATCATTTTAGCTAAATTATTTGCAAGAAAATTATTTCAATACTAAAGCACAACGGTCTTCTGAATTCTGAAACTTGACAACAGAATGCATTAGTAAGTAAACTGACCAAAAACTTAAAGGGAAAATAAAAATAAGAATATAACATTTGACCTCTTTATGTTAACATTCTCCCTTGAATATAACATTTCTCTCGAAGATTTATGTTTCACGAACATGGCTTAGACATAAGAATGGAATGAAAGTATGCACAACTTTAAAAAACAAGAAATGTGTCGTATATTAATCATGAATGATGATCAGGATTACACTCTAAAGTTGATAAAAACAAACAGAAGCTTGCACATCCCCAAACTGACTGAGGCTCCTTAAAGCTCTGACTCTACTGGAAATCTGCAACTGATGCTGCCAAGGCTCCATAATCACTAGCAGCTTTCATCAGTAATTCAGAGAATTGTTTTTGCCAAAAACCACAATGCAACATCACTAACGGTCAATTTGATAATGTTGTAACTCTTAAAATAATTGCCGTTGGCTTTGCTCTAGAAGTAATCAACTATAAAAGAATCAGTTAAATATTTAATCAAATTTAGTTTTAAAAGTGCTGTGAGGTTTAAAAGCAGTCATATGCATTTGATAAATCTTAATATTAAACTGTTGTAAGAATTTAACTAACTGAATTAGACATAATATTAAATAAAACTTATTCACACATTTATAAACATGTATATAATTATATATATATATAGAGTAACTGATAACTATAATAAATATTTTGTAATATAATTTTTTTTTATTTTGTTATCTCAATATAATTGGTAATAATAATAATCTCTTTAAAGCTAGTGGTTTTATTTGCTAATTAATAAGGAGAAATTTGGATTTTATAATATATACGAGGATATAAATGGAATTGTATTAACTATAAAAGTAATTCTCAAAATCAGATTTTGAAAAGCTACTTCTTTCCTGATTTTCAAAATCTGATATAGAATGAGATGATTTTATCAAAGGTAATTTTTAAAATATTTACCAAACACCAAAATTAACTTTTAACTTTTCAAAATCACTTTTAAACCTCTCAAAAACAACCCCAAACGAGCCCTAAGCAAAATAATTTTTACTTCCCAAAAGACTAGAGAACTTAAATAATCATTTAACGAGCCTTCCATTAGTACATTAGAGACAACAATGCCTACGCGGACATGTACATCAATACAATGCTTGAAACAAAGAAGGGAACTAAATAAGCAAATCCACAAGTCATCTAATAAGGAAAGTTAGTTTAATGAACTTAAATAATTTACTCCATACCCAACATTCAGAAGTAAGCTTTAATGAAGAAAGTCCAGTTTACTCAAAGTCTACACAGAAAAGGGTGAAGGCTAGTGCCTGCCCTGTTTCACCCAGGACATACACTTGAAAGTTGGAATGCAAAAGGTGAGGATAAATGTCATGTTAAAATTATGGACTTACAATTAATTGTGAAAGTTATCAGTCAACAATTAAATTGAAAACTTGTGCTCAATACAAGTACTTGATATTCATATCCTCGTTTCAAATATACATATGATCTTTACTAAGCAACACATGACTTGGATGTAGTAACTAAATTAACCAATCTAAGCACTGAAAGGTATCATCTAGGGTGGAAATTTATTTCACTAACCTTAAGGAAAGTTTGAGGACATCTAAGTCAAACAAGTACTAAGACAGAGAAATTTCAATTTACCATAAATTGCCAGAATTTGAACCCAAATTTGATTCACTTCTCTAGTATGTGGTTCATTAGCGTTGAAACTCAATTCACAGTTCCTAAAAACCAAATCCATAAGATTTACTTGAGATCAACCTACCTAAATTCTGAACAGTACAAATGATCTAAATTAACAGTCAAAACCAAGTTTCCACAATATATTTCCACTCTGGTTGTTAAAAGCATGTTTCACTGGGTCACCAACCAGATATTCTGCTTCCACAGGACTGCAATCAAGTGAATAGGGTTGTTGAAGACGAGCTATAATTCGATCCTTGGCATCATTTATAAGTAACAGAAAGTTAAATGAGATGAAGAGCAGGAAATAGAAGAGACACTTTCGGACAGAGCAAAATTTCTTCCTGTTATTAACATAGTTCTAGTTGCAAGTTTCATGACTGATGTTGGACAATTTACCATACCCATGGTATACCATATACAAATAGAATTTCCCAAACTGCATAATAATGCAAGTTTCTGTACATAAACATGATATGGGTTACTGGAACTTATGAATGAAGCTGCAACCTCCATGAAGCTTGAGCAATTCAAATCAAAAGGCCAGCAATGCCATTAGAAAAATTACCTTATTCTGAATGACATCTTTCAGTATGGTAGTAATCCTTGAGAGAGTTTCAATCTTCCTCTCCATTTCACTCACATGGGTCAAATGTGCAACATTTTTATCTTTCTAAAATTTAAACATGCAAATCATGAAGTCGCTCGGCAACAAAAAGTACTCACACGTGTCCATCAACAATCAAAAGCAATTTCAATTCATTTTTCAGCATTTTTTATATGCAAAAATAATTTACCTTCCCACCTCGAAGTTCCACTCGCAGATATGCTATCTTTCTCGGTTACAGCTGTTAGCTCTTACCATGTCATCACCTTTTTCACCATTAGTGCGCAAGTTTTGAAGCTCTTCCTGCATGAAAATCCAAGTTCAAAATTTGAATCATGCATAAGAAAATCTACCAACCCATTACACAAGTGTCATACGCTAATCAATTAACACTCTTATAAAATAAGCACAGAATTCAAACAAAATGTGGGCAAACTGAGGAAAGTGAGAACCTCAGAAGGACGACGGGCGACGGAGAGAGCATCGGACATGCCTCTGGTGCGTCGAAGCGGTCAATTCCCAACCCAGGTGGCGCCGTGGCGCTAACCATTGATGGCAAAAACTTCCACTTGCTCTTACTGTCGTGTTGCGTTGTGTTGGTTGAGTTTGAAATTATCAAATGAGTGCTGTTATTTTGGAATAATAAATAAATATATGCAAATACACCACTTGCTTTATATTTAACCCTTTTCATTATTTTTGCCTTAATTCCTATTTTATCCTTTTATGAGGTTACTAAAAAGAAAAGTTACTTACTTCTCTGGGGAAAAAAAAGTTAAAGCTACTAAAAGTCTTAAACCCACTCCTCAAAAGAAAAAAAAAAGTCTTAAACCAACAATTTTTCCTCTCTGAAACCCCATAAACCTTGAAAAATGAAAAATAAAAAGCAGCTCGTATGTATTTTTTAAGAATAAATTATAGCATAAAAGAAAATTAATTAGATAGTACAATAAATTTCTGGAGGGACATGCCTATTTTATAAGTCATTTTTTTTTATACATTAATAACTTTCCTTTTAGAAATATCTCCTAATCAATAACTCATTTGTTGGAAGCTTTTACTTAAGTTTGGATCTTAATCATTTTTTGGTTGAAAAGTAAAAGTACTACCTAAAGAATATTTAAATTCCAAACTATTTGAGAGTTGTAAGACTCTATAGTTAAAAGAGATTGAAGGTTGACAAAATATTGACAAAATAAATTATAAAATTATGTGATGTGGTAGTGTTAATTGATTATCTCTAATATCACATGGTGTTATAGTTCACTCTGTTAACATTTTATCATTTTTTTTTTGGTTCAGATATCCGTGCTCTAATTTTTTAAACATATTGAGTCAACTCTCTTGACACTGCCCTTGTTAAAACTCTATAGAACTCCGCCCATGTAGTCTTCTAATTATTTTAAATCTAGGAGAGGGCTTTCCCATACTAGCAAGAAGAAACAAGTATTGGAAATCCAAAAGTTACCATGTCTTTCTTTAATTCTTTCTTCGTGTGTGCAGAGTGTTTCTACAATTAGAATATGTAAATCCTTTAATTTCTTTTCAATAATATTCATTCTAATTCGTGCTTCATTTTTCATGTCCCCGGGATTGAGTGTAGGTTAGATTATTTTGTCTTTGAGAACAAGCAAGTCTTTGGAAAACGCAGAAAAGAGAGAATTAGGATGCGGAATGGCAAAGTTTTACTAGAAAAGTTGATTTCCCCTAGCAATGGCAAATACAATCCTATTGATAACTTCACTGCCCGAGAGCCAAAGGCGGCAACAAACAACCATGATCCAGGTAAGATTAGATTGAATAAGGGTCTGCAGCATGATCGTCCTATTTCTGTTATGAAGTTTAATGACAATGAGGATGATGCAGGCCAATATTGTTTTAATTGTATTTCATTTGCATACCAAATGAGCCGCAAAAACATTCTGAAGTTGGTAGGATGTTGCCTAAAAAGTCTAACCCCAGTACTAGTTTCCGACTTTGTGGCCTAAGGGACTCTTGGGAATTGAGTTCCTGACCATTGCCAGTCCCATTTCGAACATTTACTACTGATGGACTAGACGGACAGGCTAAACATTGCCAAGGAGATAGCCAATCCGGCTGCATCTGGTGATTGCAACGAGAGCGTGACGTTTACAGATTTGGTGTTGTTAAGGTGGTCTTAGGTCTCTCTCAATTCCAAAAGCTAGTTTAAAGGGTAAGATTTTCCCACACGCATTGGACACCATCCACAACGATATAAGATAACCCTAACAATTTCACCCTCATACATCGTGTCTTGTTTAAGAAGTATAGACACACATTCTCTCTAGCAGACTGTTGTACCAGGATTGTTGGTGAGCTTAGGCTCTGACATCGCTTTGTGTGTCTTTGCAGCTACACTTTTGTTGATAAGCTTAAGCATAGACATGCCTTTTGTCTTGCTTGTCACTTTTCCACGTTCTGCACTCCCTTTTTTTATGATACATTTTCTAACAGCGAAAACACTTGATGTTTCTCCTCTGAGACTTAGATCTTTCTCGAGATTTCTCATTATTCTGCTAATGGGAATTTATACTTTAACTTCTTCGTCTCTCTTATTTTTCTAAAACAAATGCATCAGAATATAAGGAAATTGCTTCAGCACTCTTTCTTCTAGATTCTTCATTCTGCAACCTATTTATAATCCATATTTAGAGTTTACTTCTCATTTAGTATTGGATTATTCACTGGACTGTAGGTATGTTTGATTATATTGCACCCTTGTATTTTAAGTTAACGAGTTTTTTCAAAAAATTGGTTTTATTTTGTGTTGTCGATTGTTCATAAATTATTTTTAATTCCTGCCAAAGAATATCAACCTTGGTTTCTTTCGCTATATGCTTATACACACTTTCATCAATATATGACCTAATAATACCTGCAGTCCAACATCTTCACTTTCAAATGATATAAGTCTTTCTTGTATAGTAAATCGTCCATTTCAGACTTTCAAATATCATAATTTTATGACTTTAATTTAATCATACAAGCGGTAGACTCCTCCACGTTAATCCATACAAGTAACAAAATACATAACCTAAAGCATTTAATCATGTAAGCCATAAACTCCTCCCTTTTAATGTACGCAAGTAATAAAATCTGATACCACCGGTAGGTGGATTCAGACCTCTCTCGACGCAAAAGAAGTCCAAGGGGTGAGATTTTTTCCTCATAAACTCTTCCACAATGATATAGGATAACCCAAACTCTAGTGCTAAGTAAGTTTGCGCCTCTGGCAACCCCTAAAGCTAACATAAAATATGAAGCAAGCTTTTTCTGACACTTATAAACTCACCACCAACCCTTTCCACAACTAATCTAGGATAACCCCAATAGGCACATTGCTTCTTAAGCTTCAGACTGCAAGAAAGATTAGTTATTCATCCTGTTTTGAAGACGATGAGAAATATTTTCTGCGGAAGCTTGTCTTACAAATATGCCGAAATAGTAGATCCTAAAAACACTGGAGAAGAATTATGCCCTCAAAGGGAGCAACAATTGCTTATTTACACCGAGCTTGCCTCCAAATGTCTCTTCTCAAGAATATAGGCCGGCAATGGTCCAAGTGGCAAGCAACTCATGCAAATTTACTGGGCCATTTTGTGTCTCAGTCACAGTTGATGGCTGTAAAATCTGTGAGACTGCTACTGATATTATCATAAAGCCGAAAAGAAATATCTGAAGGTTTTTAATCGCGATCAAAAATCACTTACAAATGAATCAATGAAATGAAGAATTTCCTATTCTATAAATTATGAAAAGTTGAAAAACTATGTACAAAATAAAATGAATAAGAACCGCATCAAAGAAAACAATATGCACAAGCACAAAGTGAAAGCAGCAACAGCAAGCAAAGCCAGCACAGTACAGCACACCCACACTGTTCTCTTCTATATACACCAAATCACGGAAAACACCACCAGCCATTTTTGCTTCAAAACTTCCACCACTTCTTCTTTTTCTTGTCATCTAATAGAGGCAGTTCTGAGGGCAAAAAGGTCACAATAAAGGAAATGTTTCATTACTGGAATTGTATAACTAGCATGAGAATCAACTTATTCCACTCAAAAATTGTTAACAATATTCATAGGCAGTCTCATCAAACTTTTCATAATGCACACGAAAGGACATAAATCTGCTTACCTCCTTCTGGGTAAATTGAATTGTAGTGCACCTCCGCCCAGAAACTCAAGAAAATAACTGCAAAAGATAACAAATTGTAAAAAATTCATCTACTACACACGAAGGATGCAAACAGTAAACGATAGCTTTGAAAATCTTACCTCGTTTAGACTTTGGCACATGTGGAAGGATCTCTATGTAACATGTGTCCTTAAATGAAGTTAGCACAAATACCTTGACACCATACTGCAATTATATACAAAAAGGACATTAGTCATCAAATCAGAATCCTTAACTGCATCATTTTTCAGTAATGATACTCATGGTGATCAATGTTCCCTTAACTAGCTACACAAACTTCTCTCACAATTTCTAATTCCAAATTGACTGTTTGGATGATTACACAACAATCTAAAAGCACTTATTCACTTCATCCACTGTTTCAGTACTCAAGAAACAAAATTTCTTCTCACTGATCATACAAACTAAATAAAAACAACAACAATGTAAACTTCTCTATGTTCTCCTGTAATGAGAGATAGACCAAATTGAGACCAAAAATCTTTCCTTATGTTACCCAAACCCAATTTCCAACTGCAATTTTTTAAATTAATTTCATAGTTTTGATGGTTTTCACACAAATTAAAGAGAGAGAGAGAAACATTGAGTATGATCTATAAAGGATCCTATAAAAGGAAATCAATTTAAGGTGATTTGATATTATTTAAGCCATTATGTGAGACGACAAGGTATGACCACCACTCTAAACTCCTACTAACTTCCAAAAATCTAGAAAGGATATATTTGAAAATGAGCAGACAAACAACAAATGTGTTGCCAAACAAACTGGAAATATTAGATTGTTGCCCATACCCAATCTGCCGCAGCCTGCAATGTGACATGATCACCCCATTCACCACTTCTGTTTCATCCACCCCAAAAAAAAAAGAAGGTATAAGCATGAAACTCCTTTAGCAAACCCTTTAAGGTAAAACCATAAAAGTTGCAACAAGGATAATACCTGTTCATTTTCTTTAAGTAGTCACTGTATGCCATTGGAACATAACCCTCGTAGATTTCTGGGTGAGCCTTGAGCTGATCACATAACATTTGAAACAAGGCACAAGCATAGTTTAACCATTATGTGCAATAACATCATCAAATAATATTCACATAAATTTACTGAAATGGATGCTACACTGACCTGATTGACAACTTGTTGTCTCACAAACTTGTGGTGTTCAGGAGAACGATAGAGTTGATCTGATAGGGAACGAAACTGAAAAATAACAAGAAACTAGTAAGAACTTTAGACAAACCTGAAAGAGAAAAATAGTGGAGTGTTCATTTGTCCTTGTGCATATAGCAACATATGTGGACACACATTTAACTATCTGTTTCCATCTTCACAGGACATAACTTTAAACTCATCGGTTTCAACATATCAAATACCAGAAACAAAAAACAAGGCCAATCACAACTCAGTAAATACCCCACCTAATAAATTAGTTGATCATGCACATACATTAAATCAGTTGAATTTGGCAATACCCATGTTATCGTATATGAAAGACAATTAACATTTGCTATGATTTCTTCTTCACCCCCTCCCACCACCCAAAAGAAGAAAGTTAAGCGCTACCTAGAATATACTGCAAAATGGAGGTAAGAAAATCCAACAACTTTAAGTAAGAAGATACTGGTTGTAGGCATAGAATTTAAAACCACAACATAGATTAAACCAGTCCCTAAAGTTATTAAGTTTCAGGAGTTGCTTCATAAAGATATCTCTAACTAAATCAATAATTGTTTCGTTCTCTCTAAGAAAACAGTTATACCTGTGCAGGATAGTTTGCAATTTAGATATCAAACCAACCTGACAGTTGCCATCTCCTTGCACCTTATTTTCTACCAAATCATACAACTGCAACCTGAAAAAGGAAAAGAATTACGGCTTAAACCTATTTTTGTTCATAAATAATACAAAAGACAAGAAGGGATGGATAGGTATGTTCCTATAAATCATGCGGTATAGTGCATTGTAAATAATTGCTCCACATTATTTTGAGGATTAAGATGTTCAACCCCATAGCTTAAGCTGAAAAGTAAAGGCCCAACATCAGTGGAAGTAGCCTCATCCAATCCCACACTTAAACCAAATTTGGTCACCACACCACACCAGCCCTCCTTCTCATGTGGCCTCATTGACACAGATTGTACACTTTCATTACATGTGATTGTGGGCCATGTTGTAGACTAAGGCCAAAGTCTTACTATATCAAGATGCTACTTACCACAAACCAAGTTCCATAATTGTGTGATTGATATAGAGTATTAATTGCTCATACATCCAACAATATTAGACACCACAAGCAATGCCATACCACTAGCTAAAACATCGTTTAACTTCATGACCTTATGACTAACTATTAGGTAAAATATACAAGGACGTGCACACTATTTATCAAGTAACTAGTGTAAAGAAAGATCCAAGACCTGTCAAGCATCCTTTGATGATCTGAAATCTCTTCATCAGGTGAAGGTATATCTCCATTAATTTTGGGAATGTGCTGTTCAAAAGATACAAGGAAAAAGAAGAGTCAACTAAAGAAACATAACTTTGCCATTTTCTTCATATTTTGCATGTAGAAGGAAGAAACAAAGTACTAACTTCCCCCAGAACCATGAGAGATTATTAGTAATGATGAAATATTAAGTCCACTGACCGCTAATCTCCAAAGTAATCAAATCTACTACAAGCATATTTCATACACATACATGACTAGAGCTCCTCATAAATTAACTGGAAGAATATTAAAAAATGTCTGGAGCATTCCAACGCCCAAAACTAATGTTTACTTGCACTTCTTTTGAAAATTAAATCCATCAACTTGCCAAGAATTTAACTAATGACCTCATAACATGCCATGAAATTAACTAACGACCAAAAGCAAATATGTATGAAAAACATAAAGTTCAAAGTACACCAGGGAGCAGAAGACGAATTTCCAATAACATCCTTGAAGACATACCATTCTAATCTTGAAACAAAAATTGCAAACCACCATTCAAACGATACTTACTGGAACAGGAACCATCTGATTCAACCTCTTTCCCAATTCACCATCAATCACAGAAGATTCATCTGTTGTGTCCAATGGATGCAATAAGTCTTCCATATTGTCCTCATCATTTTCTAGCTCCACCTTCTCCCCCTTACTTTGATAATCTGCCTCCATCATTCTACCAGAATCATCCACCTCTTGTTCGTTTTTGCCAGAACCATCTGCAGCGTTCTGATCATTCTCACACACTGCACATTTTATACAATACCATTACAGCCAGCCTAAGAGAACTAAGAGAATATTAAATCCAATTGGCAGCAGAATTTCCCACTACCTGATTTATTGTATCTTCCTGAAGGGCTGACCCAGTCCTGTTCAAGAATCGATGATTTCTCTGGATTAGTAGATCCTGATGCTTCTGCAGCAGCAACTCGTGAGAATTCCTCTTGAAGGACATGTGCTATAACCTCATCATTCTCTACATAAACCGGTCCTGCTTCACTATAACCTTCTCTGACATACCCAACTTGGCTCAAATCTCTGTCATATTGTGTAACAACATTTTGTGATCCAGAATTAGAAAGAATACAAACATCTAAAAGTTGATGTAGACCCCAGCGAAGAACATCAGGATCTTGATCATAAGTCATCATATTGACCATATAGCCTAAAATTCCTTAGGTAATTCTTCCCGTAAAATTCCAAGATCTGCAAAACAAAAACATGTCTTAATTGATGCATCAACATACCAAACATATAAATAAACATTCATGTCTTCATATATACATATATTCACCATGTGAAGGAATTTACAGTAACAAAATCTCAGAAATTAATGACAAAGAAGCCAAGATGTGTCACCACAGGTCCCATAGTAAACCTTAAAAAAGGATAATTTCACAGCACACGTCCCTCCTAAGCAGGCCCCAGAAGAGGAAACATAAATAAACTTGAAGTGCTACCCTTTGATATTCACATAAAATTGATACTTTCAGACTCAAACTCTATCCTTAATTTGAGAACCCAAAACTTCAAACATAACACGAGGTAATGGGCACTAAAATATGCCTAAAGTTATAAAACTATAATCTGTCCACTGAACAGAACATCCAAAAGATTAATCATAGTTACATTCAACATATGACCTAACCATAACGAAAAAGAAAAAATTCAGCCAAAACAATGAAAGTTTCATAGTTCTACAAACGGCAAGCATTTTTTTTTAACTTACTCGATAAAGTAAATTCCAGAACATTTGTAACGAATAAAAAAGAAACATATTCAACAACATATCACCGTTAAATTCGTCTTTCTTAAGTATTATTATCAAAAAAAAAAAAAAAAACTTACTTTCGCACCAAAACGAAACACGCTACCCTGAAACTAGAAACCCAAAAACCCTAATTGCCGAAGTGAAAATTCATAACCCAACAACGAATACCAGTCAAAAGGTTTTAAACTTTACGTATCAACTAAATAATACAAATAATTAATTGCAAATAAATATAAAATTACCTGTCAGTTTCAATTATAAAAATATTGTGAGAGAGAATCAGAGGAAAGAAGGGTTTTGAAGGCAAAGAAATTGCGTATTCATACGAAAAGGTTTTGCTAGAGGTCGAGCGCATTCGCGAGGTAGGGTAGGTGAAAGTTGCCGTTGATTTAGGCGTCCTTTTTTGGGAATCCCGATCTACGTGTGAAATCGTTAATTAATCACCGCCGCAAACTGACGTGGCGTGACCTCTGCGGTTACCGGCAAATCCTGGTACTTAATGCCACGCGTTGGCTTTTTAAGCGGGGTCGGTTTTGATTTGTACGATGTTAACGGGAATTAGATAAATTTATATTTGGTTGTAGAGATTAGATTTTAGAGAAGTGATTGTTTCTTTCAAGAAAAAATATATATGATAAGGAATCTCGTATCGTAATGGTAGCTCCTCTTTTCCAATAATGAAATTGAAAAAAAAAAAAACTTTCAAAGATTATCGTTATAATTTATAATAATTAACTTTACGTAAATGATTTTTTTTGTAAAGTTATTATTTTTTTTTTAAAAAAGAAATTCTCATTAAATTAGGAAAGGAAGGAAACAAGTTAAATGCTGTAAAAAATCTTTGACCCATACAAAATAATCATTGCTTCGAAGAACAAAAGCTTTATCAAAGCATCTGCTGTTTGATTCCACAGTCACAATTCTTAGATATATGGCCAACTCTAAAATTTTGCTTCCGTAAAAGTATACATTGCATCTCAAAAATAATATAAAACAACTTGGTAAGAGTACTGTACAGTGTCTTGTCACCATATGAACTTCCCACGATGAATTCGACTCAAGAATTAATGGAGATAAATCAATCTCATTTACAAACAAACCAACGAGTAAAACATAAGACGTCCGCCTCGTTACTCATTAATATCAATATCACCAGTGTAGACCCCAACATCAATATCATTAGAATAAACACCAAAATCAACCCCAGCCGCCATAATCATACCATCATGACTGCGCACAACAACTGTGCAGCCAACCTTCGGATGCTCAATTTGACAATATCCACAGCCGCATAAGTATCGAGCTTGCCATGCATTAGAAACCCGAACAGTTTGCCCCAGACCAAACCCCACACTCTCCCTGCGGGGCCCCGTTTCACATTATCCCGCACCCCTTCAGTCCGAGCCGCCGCAACAGCAGGTCCAACAGTCAACTCCTCGTGCAACATCTGATTTCTAGCACTCTTGAATTCTCCACATAATCAACACCAATAAATTCAGTTCATTAACAATCAAAATAGATCTGAAATACTCAAGAGCATAGTGTATTATAAAAACAGACAATCCGTGGTGTATTAAAATATTCTTTTTCTTTCAACTCAGCCTTTACTTTATTGCAATATGGGATTTATTAAAGTACAGGATTTTCTTATTTTTAGAAAAATTTTCTAACACTCGATTGCCAAATGGAATTAAAACGTTTGTCATGAAGCGGCGCGGTCTTCGCTCTAACGGCTATGAGAAATTTTGAAAGTTAGTTGTAGAAGTTTCAATATTTGCATTGTTGGGTTGGCGCCCTCTTTGCTCCCATGTCAAAGAAAAGAATAAGGAAAGTGTGTTAAATGATAAATTTCAAGTCATCAAACCGCAAGAGTTCTAAGCAGCTCATCACAAAATTTACAATGGCAAGCAAAGTTTATATAAGAACCCATTGGCATTGATATAAAACCTTTACAATCAAGATAGAAAACTCAGACTAATATGCCGGTTTGTCAAAATGGACAGCAGAGCGCGGAGGCATTTTCGCTTTCAACAAAAATAACAAGACTAATTTAGGCAGTTCCAGTTACAAGCAACAATCTATTTCAACTTGTTTTTACAAGCTTTGGTCTCCATGTTAGCCAAGCCAAACACCCTTTTTCTCCGCGAATTGGATCCGCGAATCTTCTTTTCAATCGTTCTTTTTTAGATGTTTCAGAATCATCTTTTAGAGACAAGTTCTTCAAGGGTGTTTGGGGGGTTCCTGCTTCTGCTGCATCAACTATTTTATTCAACATCTCCACAACTTCACTCATTTTTGGGCGTGCTTTGGCCTGTCTTGCCAAGCACTTGTTGGCTACAGCTGCTAGTTTTTGGGCCAACTTGATAGAATACTTCCCTTCGAGCTTTGGGTCCAAGATCATCGTGAACTTTTTAGCATCAGTGAGGTGTGGCCTGACCCATTCCAAGAGCTTTTGCTCACTCTTGGGGCGATTACGGTCCAGAGGGCGCCTACCAGTGATGAGTTCATAAAGGAAAACTCCAAAGCTCCAAACATCACTTTTATAAGTTAGACGCCCAGTTTGAATGTATTCAGGCGCTGCATATCCAATGGTTCCTACTACCTGTTCAAACATGCGAGTAATCACTCACTCAGACATGATCAGAAAAATTATCAACAACACAGATAAATGCAGGAAAATATCCTAAGAACTTAGCTTGAATACAGATTCAATGGGTTGGAGGATATAAAGCTTTTGCATGCTTAACTAAACCATAGCTAGATGAACAACGAAAATTAAGTGAAGAGCAGATCGAAAACAGTTTCCAAGAAACAGTTTATCTCCAGTATTATAGACGTACTGCAGTTGAGACGTGACTTAGTCCATCTGAGGGTCCCAGCCTAGCCAATCCAAAGTCTGACAGCTTTGCATTCCATTGCTCATCCAGAAGTATGTTTGAAGACTTGAAATCTCTAAAGATAATCTGCACCAATAATTTAAATTAAAAAACTTGTTCAGGGAATGTGAGACATATGCTACAGGCCAAGAATAGATCAAACCTATCTTGCTAACAGAAACTCAAGTTAAAAATAAATAAATAAATAAAAGTTTAAAATTCTGAATTCTATACATGTAGTACAAGCAATAGTCGAAGGATACTCTCCATAAACAAACCATGTGGGTCTTCTGAAAGGCAGGACCTAACTTTAGATCATGTCAGTAAAGTCAAGACCTGAATTATGAAAGCGATTCCTCACAGTCAACTAACAACATCACTTTAACCAACAAAAGCTATCATCCAAACATATGCCTCATCTAAATTTCAACTTTTTAAAGTTGAACATATATAGCCTCCTAAATCTTCTAGATGGATTTTGGTTATTCCAAATAAATGCGGAGGAGGTTTGGTTTGGCACAAGAAGCTTCCTTGCAGTAATTTTTTTTTCCCCATCATCCAAAGTGATCCTAGGAAGTTATCCCATTCATCCAAAGCCACAGACACAGAACTTTACCAAGAGGCGACAATCTGGTAGGAAAATACCTGAAAGTCCATTTCTTCATGGAGATATGCTAAGCCGCAGGCAGCATCCTGGGCAATTTTTAGTCTTGTGGTCCAGGGAAGAGTTGTCTGAAAACGACTTGTCAAGTGATCTTGCACACTTCTGTTGGGCATATACTCATATATCAACAGCCGCTGAATTCCTCTTTCATCATCCTCAGCACAGTAGCCTACCAGTTTGACAAGGTTTGGATGTTCAACAACTCCTAAAACATTCACTTCTGTCACCCATTCCTTGTGCCCCTGTAAACAGACAAAGGAACAAATATTGAAAATCTTCAAACAAGAAGCAAACTTTGGAATGTCATGAGGGGACACACAGACAAGTAGAGGAAAAGCTAGAATTAAAAAAGATTTTTCCTCATTTAGAGAACAAAAGAAAATGAGCAGACCTCGCGGTTTTCAATTTCATTAAAGTGACGAATTAAGAAGAAAGCAGATACAGGTTTCTTGAACACAGTAATTATCTAGATTAAGACAGGAGATGCTTTTTTATCATTTTTTTACCGTAAATTAGGAACTGAAACTTTGTCATTATTTATTTGTGCAGCCCAGTTTTACTGCTAGATTTTTTTACTTTCTTGACCTTGCCAGATTCTGGTCAAAAAAAGGGGGGGAAAAAAAACATATCTCATAATACATGTCCAGACATGCAGGAATCTTGATGATATGATTTTACAGAAAATCTAGACGAAAAGGAAAAAGAGCAAATCCAGGTAAATGCCATACTCAAACACATATCCTGGATTATTCTTAACTTTTTTATCAAATAAGCAAATAAAAATTTTATTTGAAAGACACACACAACATCAACAGATAACCATCTGAACGGTATCCTCAAGAAAAAGCATCTAATTACGACTTTGAGGAGTCACTGGGATTTATGTCAACAGCTGTCTAAATTTTACAAAAGTTGGCTCCTTGAAGAAATTTGAAGGCCTGAAAACTGGCATGGAAGATCACTAAGAGCTGAGAATATTTATCTATATATTGGCTAGAACAGAGGTATCTCCAAAGTAATGGGATCATGTGCAAGTCCTCATATCATGAGTTTCCAATCCTTAACCATATTTCAAATACCCTGGGCTGAGATCTCCATATATTTTGCACCCAAATAAATTTATAACTTCACAAACAAGAAGAAGGTTTGTCTAATACCCGGATCACAAATGTTTTGAGCAAAAAATAATTCCAAAATAGAATATTGTATCTTCTGAAAATGTAGAAATTTATGCTAGTAGAAAGTTCAAGGGAAATAGGAAAGAAAAAAGCTTACCTGTAAGCCTCTTCTACTCAGTTGTTTAACAGCAATATCAATTTTCTTATGTGAATCTTCTGTGCTCCGAATCACCCCCCGATAAACCCCACCAAATCCACCTTCACCAATCATGAGGGAGCGGCTGAAATTCTTCGTAGCTGTCTTCAACTCCAAGAATGTAAAGACTCTGAGATTACTTTGTCGTTGAGACAACACAGCAAATGTGTTCCTTGAGGAGGATTCCGAGCTGAAATCAGAGGCATTCTGAGAATTAAACTCAGATCCAGATTTCCTCACATCACGATCAGTTGACATGGAAGTATTGGACGCAGAGGATCGAACTGAAATAGATTTTGCAGTCTTCTGTTCTTCATTTTTATCTTTGTTGGAGGCATACAAACAGTTCATGTCCTCCTGAAAACCAATTGCCTCACTGCTCATTTACAGTTGAATAAGGACTAAAACAACAACCAGTTAATTAACACCTGCGGCAACATTATTACTCACCAAATTTAGAAACTCACAAGTGCCTCATAATCCCTATAACATTAAAAAATTTCACTTGATTCAGTTCTTATAAGTTCAATTAGCTGAAGTTAAACATCAAAAGATTGCCAAAATGTAATGCTTCAACACCATATGCACGCCTTTAAAGGTTTATCATTTTGACTGATTTTAAGACCAACCCAGAATCCAAAATTCAAACATTTGAAAGAAAAACAAGTCAAAAACAAGAAATGAAGCGAAGTGAAGTGACTCACCTCTTGAGCACCAATCAAGGGTTTACAGGTTTGATGACACGTAAATAGAAATAAAAGAATCCAGAAAGGAAGATTTGAGATTGAGATTGGGATAGATGGAATTGAAATCAAGGACACAACAACAACGAGGCCTCCATGATCCAAAACTAAAGCAAGTCAATACAAGGAGGAGGCAGCTGGATTGTAGCTCACCAACCAATAACCCCATAAGCGTTATTATAAGATTTATTAAAAAGAGACAACACATCCCAAAAAAAGAAGAGTTAAAGAAGAAGGAAAGTGTGAAATGGGTTCTTGAATCTTTTGATTGTGAAAGCGAAAAGCCGAAAACCAAGCGAAAGAGATTGCTTTACTTTTAGCTTTCGCCCCCCTACACCAAAAAAAAAAAAGGAAAAAAAGGAGGAAAGCGCTCACAGTTCGAAATCTTCCAACAGTGTAACTTTGACGATCACGGGGAATTCGTTATCTTTCAAGGTGACATATTTTATGGAGTAATAACATTGAGATCCTCGAGGTTTACTGAAATTACAAATAAAAACATAGTTTATACTCTTTGATGCGAGTTCGGGGATTCTCCCTCTCTATGTTCCTTTTAATTTTCATAGAAGTGGTAGAAATTTTTTAATAATAATAATTAGTTGATATTTTAGAATATAATATTTATAATTTTATAAACACTACAAATGACCTATAAATTTAATTCTCTTATAATCTTATACCGGTACAATACAGTATTATCCCAATTTTTGAATTAATTTTAGTTATATTAACTCAAGTACAGTGTAGTTCTAATATCCAAATTAACTTTTCAAATGTGAAAAAAAAACTTTTTCTATTAATATAAGAAACTCAAAGCCACTTACCTTATATTTGTGGAAAAATGAATAGTTTACCATTTAATTAGTAGATGGTTTTTAATAAATTAATTTGACTTGTATATTTTTAAATAAATAAATATGTAAACTGATTTTTTAGTTGTAACTGTTAAATTACTAACCTTATCACAAAATTTTCATTGCTGCTCACATAGGATTGTGTGAAAAAAGAAATGTTTGCCACTATTTAAAAATTTATTCAAATTAGGGATCGATTTGTTATTATTCTAAAATTATGCAGACACGTGTGTTTATATTTTTTTGAAAGTTAGTTGAGAGTTGGACGCCATTAACATGCTCGATCGCTTCTTATTAATTATTATTACCCGTTATCTATCTGTCTTTGAAATAATGAGAGAAAAAAATACTATATACCCATTATCTTAAAAAAAAAAAAAAAGATAATGAAGTAAAAAATATAGAACGACGAAGAACAAATGAGAAAATAGAAATAATCAAAAGTCAATACTTATACGTGGGCATAATTCTATAATCCATGTCTTGAGATTTAAGAATTCAATTGAGGTTGTGAGATTAAGTTTTGGCAATATATATAAAATTACGTGAACAATGGAGTTTAATGTAATCTATGTTCTATTTCTTTCTTTCTAATATCTCTATTATACTAATTTCATCTCGGGTCTTCAGTGTATAAATACAATGGTTCGACCAATTGATTAATGTATCTCAGTATCTTTAAACAGATATTATATCATTTTAAGCTTGTGTTGTGTTGTAATCTTTACTTAATGCAAGGAAATGAAAAATAAAGCTCTCTCCCTATATATATACATACACATTATAGTTTCTCGTTTTTCTTATGTAGACAAACTATTCAAAACCATATGAATTAATAAAGTTAGTGAAAAATGATATTAAATTGCATAATTTTGTAGTACACTAAAAACTGACTCTATTAAATTACACTGGTTAACCGCGTGTTCACATTAAATGAAATGAAGACGCCTACACTTGAAAATGATTACACACACAGACATTTTCACATTGTTAAAGTGAATGCCATAAAGATATTAAATATATATATATATATATTTCAATATATTAGACTGTGTTTTTTTGTCTATTAGTGTATTAGATTTTTTTTTTGGTTTATTAATGACATTATCACTTAGTTAAAATTAGAATGTTCTCATTATAGAATTATGCTACCTAACACACATATGGGCAATTATGATGAATATTAGATAAATCATATGAGGATACCTTGTGATATAGCACACAAATAATTAGATAACACGGCTCAAATTACAGTAGAATCTTGATGGATTAATTATCTTGATTCAATAATAGTTTTTGTTGGTCCCAACATGGGGCCAACCTAGTAAATTAATCCAATAAATTTTATGATAATAATTCTTTTTTTTAAAAATCATATTTTCCTATAGGACTCACTAAATGAATTAATAATTACCTCATTTGAAAGTAAATTCAAATGATATGTCATGTGATTTCTATAAAATATGTTCTTTGTGTTGTTTGGTGCTTCTTGAAATTGATTTAAAATTAGATCTCATCTCTAATATGAATTTTCAGCTTGCATTCTCATTTTGCAACAAGACGCCAGATGGGCTCCAAATGTCATATCTAACATAAAAAAAAAAAAAAATTCTACAATAGTCTAACTGCTATCAACGTAAGACAATTAACTACTATTCAAATAAAACATAATAAATACTGAATTGAAGCAAACAAATAATATATACATGATCATATTTTACAAATACAAAAAAATTTATTCACAAATTAATAACTCATCAATTTATTGATGTATAAATACTCGCTAAATTAATTTTTTTACATGGTTCCAATATTAAGATTTTTCTGTAAATGACATATCGAATTACCCCAGACACGATAAATAGGAATATTAGATGAAAGAAATGATAGCATACAGGGGCTCACCCAATTGTCAAACGGCCGTTGAGAGTAATCAATGCGAATGGATTTTATAATAGCGCTATCAACAAAAGGCATTAACAATAATTGAAGAAAAGCAAAAACAAAATCCGTGGTATACATACGTATCCAAATGATAGCAAAATAAGTAAAGAATCAAAAACAACATTAGCAGATTATTATAAAACCTAATTAGTATCATGACCCGAAACTAATGTGTGATAAGCTGTTCACAAATCCAATCCAACCAATACTACTATGAAAATAAAAGCTAAAAATCTTGATAATAATATTTTCTTAACAATTTGCTTCAAATTAGTTCACTTTTTCAAGGTGCACATGTGAATATAATATATGAATTATCTTTTAGCGATGTAAATGACCACATTCATTATACTTGTCGGCCACATAAAAATTATATAGTGGAAACCAGAACGAATTTGGAGCCACAATGGGAAAATGCTGCCTCAATTTTTTTTTTTTTTTCACTTTTTTAAAAGATTGCTTCTTAAAATAATAATAAAACAAATTATTCCGTGTTCGAGTATGTTGGTTTTTCACAGATAAACTTGCACTTTGGGAAACAACATTAAATTAATGGCCATCTACTTACAAAGAAACGTTCAATTATCACAACACATGTGATCGTATCTCTTGTTTGAAATTTTCTTCAGGACAATATCAGTTTCTTTGTAACCCGCATATAATTTTTTTGCCCCCCCCCCCCCCCCAAAAGAAAATTTTCACATTAGGCAATTGAAAATTAATTAATTAAAGAAAGAGCTCTTCTTACCAGCTTCGTTTCCTGAACCAAGTCTTGCATGAGAAATGGTCAATTTTATTGAAGACAAACAACACACATGCAGACAACACATACAAATTCTTGTCATTTTTCATGCATGCGTGAAACTGCAACACGTACGCAGTACTTGCCACCCGGCCTCTGTTGTTATTTTTATTGTTCCTCGTTAATCCTCTTAGTTTTTCAGTTTCAATTATTTCTCTAGGATTTAACGCCTCCTCAATTTGTAAATATTATTTTAAGGTAAATCTTCTTTAGTTTTAAAAAAATTATTCTTCGAATTTCAAAAGGTCTCCGTTGCAGTTATTTATTTCCATTAAAATCACGGAAACAACGATGCAATTATTTATTTACTCTAACATTTTACAATATAAAATTACAAATCCAATAACTAGAATTAGTAGTTTAGAAAATGATAGTTTTATTGTTAGAATTTTATAACAAAGTAAAATTTAATATTCGACATTGTCATGTGGCACTATTTAATTAATTCACAATTTGAATTTTGCTTACTTAGTGTTAGGAAATGCCGCATCATAACTGTGCTTAGGGACAAATTTAAAAACTTGATTCATAGTGGAGGGCAATGCGATAAAAAAATTAATAATAATTTATAAAATTGACCTTAATACGAAGTTTTGTTTACAAAATTACTCCTGCTCAAAGATAAATTTTCTAAAATTGAATAAATTTATCTTTAAGCGGCGTCAATTGCCTCCAAATCCCTGCACTTAGATCTGCCCCAGGCTCCGTTAAATCTGTGGCTGTTAATTGCGAGTTGGTCAATCATTGCCCACTAAAAATCATTTGCGAGTTGCTTCAACTCAATTTATAAATAATAACAGAAAATTAAAAAGGTGGCGATAAGTAAAGTATAAATCAAATTTTTAACCTTTTATTTTTTTTTTAAATTCGAACTCATGTAATTAGTCGAAGATTTTTTTTTCTTCTTTAAAGAAGTGAAAGTGAGGACGTTTAATTATGGGGTAAATGAACGCCGTCCTCTTGCACAATTCTCCTAATAAGAGCATGCCATATGGTCCGTTGTAACGGCGCTCGGTATATCACTTGTTCAACATAATCTTTGCAGTAAATACAAAAATAAAAAATCATTCTCATTGATTCCAGTCAAACCAAACGGTCTTTACCACGAACCGATTTGGTTGGCCGGTTTCAAATACGCAAATCAATGGAGCCGCATTGGATCAGATCCCTCCTCTCTCTTTCGAACCAGACATCCAGATTCCAGACCAACTAAAGCAAATGCAAAACATCTAAACACCTGGGCGGCTTTGTAAATTGTGTTCTTAAAAGTCGCCACGACGTGGTCAGTGGCATCAACCATGGTCCCACCACACGCATATCTCAAACCTTAGAAAAATAAAATAAAAGAATATTGTTTGACCTGCAAAACCATGGACGTGCAAATTGCAAATGCAGTACGAATAAATAAATTTATGATCCCTTAACTATCCATGTCCAGACCTCATGGTTCTTACTCTTAATGAAGTTTTTGAAGATTTTTCTTTAGTGGGTTACCTCAAAGTTTTGTTTTTCCCATTGTTTCTAACTCTAATCAGTGTGCATTGGCTTCTTTTCAGTTCAAGATATGAGCTTGAAGAAGCTCAAAATGTTGAAATCTTGCTTAATTCTCAAATGGGTAGTTGTAGTTTTGAGCTTCATGAATTTGGTACATTGCCAAGATGTGGGTGATTATGATCAATTCGACAACCCAGCTGTCCTTCCTCTAATCACACAGGTAGTTTATAGCAGGCTTTCGAATCTGACCGCAGTTCTCACCCGGGATATTGGCAACAGAGCCAGTTTCTGTGTCAAGAACCCGTAAGTAAATTCTCTTTAGATTTAGCCATTTAGTTTCTGTTTGGTTGCTGAGAAAACCGGGAAAAGAAAGACAATAATTGGATGTTTCATTGTTTCTGCTCTTGTTTCTGGGTACGAAAAAGTCTAATACATTTTTGTTGAAGTAGTTGCATCTAGCCTGGTTGTCATCAGGCAATTGAATTAGACTCAGCTGCATGGTGTCCATTTAGCCCCCTTTTTTTTTTTTATTAGTAATGTAAATTCAAGTATGTAACGTTTTGGCCTTTCTCAAGCTTTGGTTATGCAGATTTTTCGTTTGAATTTGCATTGATTTGAAGCTTATTTCATTGTTTCAGGGAGGCTGATTGGAACCAAGCATTTAATTTTTCATCTAATCTGGACTTCTTGGCTTCTTGCATTAAAAAAACTAGAGGTACAAGTATATATATAATTGGTGACAGAAAAATCTGTTCTTTCATGTTTTATAGAGCAGATTAATGTAGGAAATAGCATAAATTCAAAGTTTAGAATTTGTTCCACAACTGTAATTTTCCTTACCTTTATGCCCAGTGCTTGCAATGGGCTTAGGGAGTTGTTAAGCTCTATGAGATTGCATTGTGACCCAGAAAGATTCATGTTGGTGACCTCACATTTGTTTAGATGAGGTGAGGAAGAGACAGCAAGCTATAACTAATTATGGCACACCGTCGACAATATTACCTCTTATGTAACGTATCAACTTATTGACATTATCATAATGAGATAAAGTCTTCTCTTAGAGTCCTAACAGAGTGTACTAATCTTTGCAATGTTATCAAAACTCTCACCATATGCTCGAGACATCGAAACTTATAACCATACAATAAGTTGCCGAAGTACACTAGTGGAATTCCTGTTGTGGGCCTGAGTAGCTGTCACTAAGGCTTGACTTAAGTTGACTTGAGTTCATATGCTAATTCTACTTTCTGTTCTAACATGTTGTCATGGTTCTGAACGTTTCATCAGGAGATATCCAACAGCGCATATGTACAGCAGCGGAAATGAAGTTCTACTTTGATAGTTTCTTTCAATCATCAGATAGTGCTACTCATTTGAAACCTAACAAAAACTGTAATTTAACTGCATGGGTTTCTGGTTGTGAACCTGGATGGGCTTGTAGTGTTGGTCAAAATCAGCAGGTCGACCTTCAAGATTCACGCAACATTCCTGCAAGAACTCAGGATTGTCAGGCTTGTTGTGAGGGTTTCTTCTGCCCGCATGGTGTTACTTGCATGATACGTAAGTTTCTAAAAATCCTTTAAATACTTTTCTTGTAATTATCGGGAAGTAGCATTTATTAAAAGTTCTCCAATTCAGCTTCATAGTTAGAGTTCTATTTATTGTAAAAACATTACCTGCAAAATTTGAGTGGGATGTGAAACATTGAGGACCTAGTCACTTTTCTGTGTAAAAAGAGTACCATCTAGGGTTACTGCAAACTAAACATCTCTCAAGAATTGACCTATGCTTCATTTTGTCTTTGCACGCTTGAGTATATTCCTAGTTATAAGATGTGTCTGACCGTTAATATTCTTCTAATATTTATCTTGTCTCACTCCTACTACTTATGCACTTCATGTCGTTTTCCTGAAGCTTGCCCGCTGGGTTCCTATTGCCCTCTATCAACACTCAATAAGTCAACTGGCACATGTGAACCGTAAGTTCAGATTTTTTTAAGCATTACTTCAGAACATGCTCTGCCATAATGTCCGAGATTGTGTATAAACCATGTATAGGAATGGTACTGCAGGTATAATTACCAACTGCCTTCAGGACGAAAAAACCATACTTGTGGAGGGGCAAATATATGGGCCGATGCTGCTTCTAGTAAAGAGATATTCTGTTCAGCAGGATCATATTGCCCAACAACGATACACACAAAGGATTGCAGCAGCGGGTATTATTATTATTTTTTTTCCAGCACTTGCACTGCCAAACTTGCCTATTATTTTGCTAATTGCAACCTTCTAATTTTAACATGTTCTGTCAGTTCTTTATAAAGGATATTTGGATACGATTTGATGGCAATTTATTTACTCCTGAGTTCTGATTGCTTTCACGTTTTTTTTTTAATCCTATAATATTTATTTATGGAATTTCAGACATTACTGCAGGATGGGTTCTACATCTGAGAAGCGTAAGTTTTTCTTTTTTTTTTTTTGCTAAATTTGTCATTACTGCTTATTCATAGTATTTGCATAAAATTCTTTATTCTGCCTTAATCTCACAAACATATGAATTTCTAGAAATTTGACACTTGCATGTTATGATATCCTCGATATGTTGTTTTCATTTCCCCTGTATTTCTGGACTTAACTTTCTTCTCAATTGTTCTGCAGGCTGCTTCAAGTTGACTACATGTGATCCAAAAGCTACAAATGAAAATATGCATGCATATGGAATTTTGCTTTTGGTAAGTTAACCCCATGCGGAATTTTGCTTTTGGTAATTTAACTTTTCTGAAACGAGAAAAAAAAAATCAATGTCAGCTGCCTTTTTGGCTCTGAGTCATCAACTTTTCATGTGTGTAAAACCTTTAAATGCTTTTGTAACGGAAACATCTTAGAATATATTTTAATTTCAGTTTTTATGTTCTCAGGACTTTTCTTTATCATATGTATGGCTTTCTTCTTTAACACACTACAATATGTACTCTAAAAGCTCCCTGTGTAACTATGTTGATCCAAATAGGAATTCTTCATTCTCTTCTGCAGGCTGCTTTGAGCACACTACTGCTTATTATTTACAATTGTTTTGACCAAGTTCTCACCACTCGGGAAAGAAGATTGGCCAAAAAAAGGGACACAGCAGCAAGAAATGCAAGGGAGACAGCAAAAGCGCGTCAAAGGTGGAAATCTGCAAAAGATGCTGCAAAGAAGCGTGCAAGTGGATTGCAAGCTCAATTATCACGCACATTTTCTCGTAAAAAATCCATCCAACATCCTGAAAAGCTTAAGATTTTGAACCAAGCTGAATCTAGAACAGATGAAGATTTGTACCCACCTTCAGATTCAAGTACTTGGAATGTATCTCTGCCACCACTTGCACCACCAAAAGGAAAGAAAAAAGAACCAGGTGATCTCATGAAGATGATGCATGAAATAGAAGATAACCCTGATAGTTATGAGGGTTTTGATGGTGAACTTGGAGATGTGAAAACAAAAGAGCATATGTCAAACGGGAAAGATTTGAGTACTCATAGCCAAATTTTTAACTATGCGTATGCTCAACTTGAAAAAGAGAAAGCTCTTCAGCAGGAAAACAAGAATCTTACCTTCTCAGGAGTAGTTTCAATGGCAACCAACACTGAAGTCAGGAAAAGGCCTCTAATTGAGGTTTCTTTCAAAGACTTAACGCTTACTTTGAAAGGCAAAAATAAACATCTATTGAGATGTGTCACAGGAAAAATTCGGCCTGGCCGCATTACTGCTGTCATGGGCCCATCAGGGGCTGGAAAGACTACATTTCTTTCTGCTCTGGCAGGAAAAGCAATTGCATGTAAATCCACTGGCTTAATTCTTATTAATGGAAAGAATGAACCAATCCACTCATATAAGAAAATCATTGGTTTTGTGCCACAAGATGATATTGTGCATGGAAATTTGACAGTGGAAGAGAATCTATGGTTCCATGCAAGATGCAGGTATGTTACATTTAGCCCATTTTCACATTTTAGCTACAGGTTTAATATGCTCTTCTTCTTCTCTTTTTCCCACTGGGTTTCTATGAAACTAAAGTCCTAATTGACCATCAACCTCCCAGGGCCTGTGGACAATGAATTGCTATCCATCAGTAACGAGAAGTTCAAAGCAGCAAACAAAAATATATTATATGTAGGTTGGATACAGTTATAATTGTAACTGCAAATAATTTCACAGAAATCTTACATGGGTGGCAAACTAAATAAAAAATAAACTAAATATCCATAGTCCATTTGGAGGTAATTTGTACAGCTTGCTGCTCCTATTTCTAAAGTTTTCTGGACTAAAAATGCTGCATATGCTAGTTGGTGTTAGGGAAAAAGGAAAGAGGAAAGGGGGTTGGCAGTGGCTGTAGCCCCCTGTCCTAATATTACAGCTTGAGTTCATCTTCTCTGCTATGCACTCTTTGTCAAGTTTATTGTTCTGCATCATGATTTTTCCGTCATTCCTTCAGTACCTCTTACTGCTACTGTTCCTTACCATATAAACTTCTGATTGTTGAAGATTATCAGCTCACTTAGCAAAAGCGGACAAAGTTTTAGTCGTTGAAAGAGTTATTGATACTTTGGGGCTTCAGACAGTGCGTGATTCCTTGGTTGGAACAGTAGAAAAGCGAGGAATCTCTGGGGGCCAGAGGAAACGAGTAAATGTTGGATTGGAAATGGTCATGGAACCTTCACTTTTGCTCTTAGATGAACCCACTTCTGGTTTAGATAGTGCATCCTCTCAGTTACTTTTAAGAGCGCTACGACGTGAAGCTCTTGAAGGGGTTAACATCTGCCTGGTTGTTCATCAACCCAGGTAATGTTTTCTTATTACAAGTTAGCTTCTAATATTTTTCTGGATTGCATAGTCAATGTATTGGGATTTACTCAGTTACTTGACCTATTCTCCCACAGCTAGTAAGTTGACATTTAAAACCACTGTATAAACTTCATAAAATCAACAATAAAATTTGAACTTACAGTTTCTTTTTTAATATGACTTACGGCATCAGAGGGATACTGCTAAACAACTGATGAGTATGGCAGTTAATATCAAATATCATCATCATCATCTGATGACATTTTGCTCAATTATCTGATTGCTAAATACTAGTGCAATAAATAGATGCAGTTTTCACTTGAAGTATAAGCAAGAACATAACAGTAATTATGAAAGAAAAGTTTTTCATGCACTTTGGTATGTTAGGAGTGAACTAAATTGGATCCCCAAGAAAAAAAAATGAATAGCCTAAATTTCACATTGGTTAGCAAGTACCATTATTTGCCAGATAGGCAATTTCAGTATTAGCCAAAATTTAAGGCTTTGGTATCGATCAAAATACTTCCAATGCTTATTTGTTGCATCATCGATGAACTGTACAGGGTTAGAAAATTCTCAAGAGCTGCAGTACTGATGAAAAAAATCATTTCAGAATATACGTATATTTTTGTAGTACATTATGAGCATAATGTGAATGTGATTGCTCACAGGATTATTTTGCTTTCTTATATCTAATGCTAAGTTTTCTTGTTCAGTTATGCCCTGTTCAGAATGTTTGATGATTTAGTGCTCCTGGCAAAAGGTGGACTTACTGTCTATCATGGTTCAGTGAAGAAAGTTGAAGAATACTTTGCAGGCCTCGGTATCAATGTTCCAGAGCGTATTAACCCTCCAGACCACTTCATTGACATTTTGGAGGGTATAGTGAAACCGAGTGCAAACTCAAATGTGACTTATGAGGATCTTCCTGTTAAATGGATGCTTCACAATGCCTATCCAGTGCCCCCAGATATGCAGAAGAATGCTTCTAGATTCGTTATGCCTGTAGAGGGTGTAAATCCAGCTAATGGAATAAATCTTGCTACTACTGAAGTGCAGGAGAAGTCTTTTGCTGGAGAATTATGGCAAGATATGAAGAATAATGTGGAGTTTCATAAGGATCATATACGACTCAATTTTTTTAAATCCAAAGATTTATCAAAACGGAAAACTCCGGGTGTATTCCAGCAATACAGATTCTTCCTCGGGAGGTAAATTTCCATATATTTCATTACCTTTTCTGGTACCTTGACTTATAATTCTTTGTATTCCATGTCATTTCATGGTTAATAAAATTTTGTTTTCTTGCTTTTAAATTGTAGACTAAAGGGTAAATTAGGTATGCACACTCAACGATACCATTACTGTTATGATTCCCCTGAAGATGTCATTGTTTGACTGTTAAAAAACTGTTGGCATTCTGTTTGCATACAAAGTAAACCTGGGGAATCTCCGTTCAAGGACCCAATATACTATAGTTTGACAACACCTAAATCCAACTGCTTAAGCCAATCAGCTGTTCCCTTGTCTTATTCCCTTTGTCGTGGGATCAAACTTTGCTCTCTCCATCTTGCATATCATCTAACCCGTCCCTAATAAGAAAACATATTTGAATTATGAATTTGATGAGCAAAATATTATTGAATGATGTTATATGTATAGGACATACTTTTGATTTTCTTTTGCTTTCCATATTGCTGGATAAGTTATGTACTTGCATTTGCTTAATGATTTGCAGTAATTTTAAACCCCAGGGAGACGAGATATGATTTTCCCATTTGAGTGACTTATCCTACCAATTTCATTTGAAGTATTCCATTCTATTATGTTGACATATTAACTCTTGATACTCACTTTGTCCACGACAATTTCAGGGTTGCCAAACAGCGGCTAAGGGAAGCTAAACTACAAGCAGTCGATTTTCTGATCTTATTGCTTGCTGGAGCCTGCTTAGGATCACTGAGTAAAGTAGGTGATGAAAATTTTGGGGCGGCTGGTTATAGTCATACCATCATTGCAGTTTGTAAGTTCAAGAACATTTGATTTCTTTCTTGATTTGTAAACAAAGTTTCAGAACAATGGAAAATCTTTGTTTTGCTTTTTCCTTCACATAACTCTACTTGTGTCATTTGAAGTGTAAAGTTAGTGCTATGTTTAAAAATGAAATTGCAACAACCAAAATAATTTTGAATTTGGATTGACCAGCCAAATTGGATTGGTGGAAAAAGTAATACTATATTGTTTATGTGCAAAAAACTTTCTTCCTTACCATAGTATATTTCTGTTTTCAGCTCTTCTTTGCAAAATAGCAGCTTTGAGAACATTTTCTCTGGAAAAACTACAATACTGGAGAGAGAGGGCCTCCGGCATGAGCAGCTTGGCCTATTTTCTTGCTAAGGATACAATTGACCATTTTAATACAGTCATCAAGCCTGTGGTGTATCTCTCCATGTTCTATTTCTTCACCAATCCAAGATCTTCCTTTGCAGATAATTACACAGTCCTGCTCTGCCTTGTTTATTGTGTGACTGGTATAGCTTATGCACTTGCCATCTTCTTTGAACCTGGTTCTGCGCAGCTGGTGAGGAACAATAGCAATCAAATGAAAATATTCGCTTCTTGCTAATTTGAAGCTTCGTATATCATTTATTTATATTGACAAGCCATTTTCTCTTGCAGTGGTCAGTTCTTCTTCCAGTGGTTTTAACTCTTATCGCAACACGGAAAACAGATAGTGAATTTATGAAGAATATAGCTAACTTATGCTATCCGAAGTGGGCTTTGCAAGCATTTGTGGTTGCAAATGCTGAAAGGTATGGTAGAACTGCATTTTCTCTAAAGTCATTTTACAAGTTTATGCGACATGTTGTGCACTGGGTTTTATGATTAGTCTTTAGAGAAGTCTAACCAAGTAAGTCCGGACACTGATATAAGCATTGGCACCATGAGCCAGAGAGAGGAAAATTCACTGAACCACAAGATAAATGCCAATGAAAAGGAACGTATATATCCAAGACGTAAAATTTAAATGTAACTTTGACTCATATTGGATGGTGGGCCAGCGGCCAGCCAGTTCCTTGGGTAAATTGACACAAGATTTTGCCTTAAAAAAAAAAAGTTATCAAAAATATCTGGAGAACTTTATTAAATATCAGATTTCGTGATTCATGTTACTAATTCTCATTATTACAATCAGGTATTATGGAGTGTGGCTGATTACTCGCTGTGGCTTACTGATGAAGAGTGGCTATGATCTTCAAGAATGGGGTCTTTGTGTAGGCATCCTTATCGTCTATGGAGTAGTCAGCCGTATCATAGCATTCTTTGGCATGTTGATCTTCCTAAAGAGGAAGTGAGTTTCAACATTCTTTGGCATGTTGATCTTCCAAAAGAGGAAGCAAGTTTCAAACTTAAAGACTATATCACTCATTCTTTCACCATCCAAAGTCTTTGTAGAAAAGCATAATTTCACATTTTGAAGAGCTCTCCTAAAACAATAAACGAATCAGAAACTATGCCTATAGCCATAGTAGTGGATTGAATCTGCTGCTTAGCAGTAGCAAACAGAGATACATAAAAGAATGGCAACGGCGAAAGCATGTATATTGTAAGATGTGAACAGCAGCACTTTTGGGTATTTGCTTTAGCTTGGTTTCTTAGGTATAGCATTCATTTTGTATTTATTTTCCGCTGGAGAAGAGAAGTGCGTATCTACGATAGAACTGTGTATATTGAAATCTCAGAAATATATGTTGGCGTGTTATTGGTGAGTTAGCATAGTTCATTTGCTGCATATCAGCTTACTAAGTGGTTCATGCCAAAACCATAAAGCATATTGAGAGCATAGCATGAATGAAAACGGGGTGTTGCAATTATGAACTATGGCCAACTTTTGTTCTTTGTGGCAGTGTCATTTTCACTATAAAAAGCACTGCAAAATTGTAAAATCTCACCAGTCCAAAGTTTGGACCCATGTTCATAGAAGAAGAGGGGTCCCAGAGGTGGGGGGGCGGGAGGAACTGTTGCATATATACTTTCGGCTTCATAACTGCATGGGTTAGAAGGGCTTCCGTATATAAAATTCATACTTCTGGCCATGTCACTCCGTTTCCTGGCTTCTGGACTGCTTGTATTGAAGGCAAAATCATCTTTTGATCTGTCATATTGCAGTGCTAGAAGAAGTTGAAGCCAATAATTAAAATAATTTGGTTTTATGAGGTGAAGTAATGGCAGGGGAAAAAGAAAAAAGAGAAGTTTTAATCACCTCTGAAATCGCTAAAGAGATTATCACTTCCATATAATGTCGCCCATAAATCTAAGAGCAGGCACTCCTCTAATCTCCACATCAACCAGGGGTGCCTCAATCAGCATCAAGCTGGACAGCTCTGAATCACTCTTAATCATCTCAAGAGCACGCATTTGATCCTGAAGCATTAACATATTTAAGCACTATTTTAATCCTTGGCGTAGAAACAGCAATAATGTGCTTTGGCAGCATGAATTTGGCAACAGGTAGGAATTATCTGGTGCTGGAGGATGCTTCCTCAGAAAAAAATTGGGGATTGATGTAGCTAAATCCCACTCAGTTTCAATTCCAACACTCTAATCCCATATTTTTGTGCTACCAAATACAACATAAGTTTAAGAAAATTTTCAAAATGCTAGATGTTTCTTCTAGTGTTATCGTACCATACCACAAAGAACTTTAAAGTTTGGTTCATAAGGAAAATGAAAGATAAAAGATTATGTGCTGCCAATGAGAGAGAAAATAGACTAATACCTTTCTTTTCATTGCGCAAAACTTGCAGTCTGAAGCAGATGGGGGAAGAATCTGATTAACAATAAGCCTCTTGACAGGAACATTTTCCTTCTTCAGCGACTCAGACAACCTAGATGACTCACTGACCGCCATCACCTAGGGAAAATAAATGAAACGTGAATGACTAAATTACAAGCAACAAAAGTATTCCAAATTAGCCTTACTTCCACTTGCCAATAACTATTTAATTAGCTAACACACTAATTTCATTTTAACAAGGAGTACTTGCCAAATTAGCCTTACTTCCACTTGCCATATCAATGTCATTTTAAAAATGATATTGATATAGCAAATTGATCTGCATTGAATTCTTATTAAAAAAAAATGATCTGCATTTAATGCTTTTATTCTACTAGATGTGGTTATGCCTAATTTAGGTTTTGGTTCAGCAGAGAAAACGATGGCAAAAATCAAACAATAAAAAGTATAGAAAAAAGAAGCAATGAGCATAGCAGCCAAAAGCGAAGCTTTCTGAATCAAGGTGGAGAATAGAATAAGTTATGCACCCAAACCCAACCTTATATAACAAAACCTCCCCATCTCTCTCTTGAGAAAAAAAACAAAAAAAAAAAAAAGAGAGAAAGATGATCTCAGATGAAGCTAAATTATCAGTAGTAAATGGAAGAGAAGAAATTAACTTTAATCAGTCCAGTAGGAAGAGATTATCTTAGAAAACAAAATTATACAGACACTTATGTGAATAATAGTAATAGAAATTCTTAGTCAAGCAATTTTAATTTCTTTTATTTTATTTATTTATCTTTCAAGTAAAGAAGTCTCACCTGGTTGTGGCAAAAGTGTTTAAGACAACTGTTGCTATTTTTCTACTGAATTGATCTGGATCTGAAAATAGTATTTGACCTAACAGACCATAATCTAAAAGTAAGGTAGGTGTCAAAATTATTTTTTCTTCTTTGCAATCTATTTGCATAGGTTCATATCTGGATAAATCTACACAGGCTGAAGATATACTACAAACAAGCTCACATTTACAGGTGAATCTATCTAATAGGATAGATTTACAACAAAAAAGGAGCTCAAATGCACATAATCTAAATGATCCAACCTGAATAGAATCCTACATCTGCCCAACTTGGATGAGCAGGTAAATCAGAAGGAAATATCAACATTTGAATGCAAAACCAGGCGTAATCCAAGATACCTTAAGAGGACAACTTTAAACAACATAGATCCACCATCCAACAAATCATTTATATTCATTCAAACTCAAGTTCAATACACCAATCAATTAACAAGGTATAGTTTGTAATAATTATGAAAAAAAATCTAAAGATTATTACCGTTGGGATTGTTACTATGACGAACTCTGTTGAATCTGTATCACGAAAGAGCTCACGCACTTTTACCATCCTTTCCCTCAGTCGCTCTAATTTGTCAGACTACAAAACAAATAGAAGAGACATTTAAAATGTTAAGAAATTCATAATGAAAGCGCAAAACAATTGCTCCCAACAGCCTGAGTCTTACAGCATCATGGCGATTTTGTTCTTGCCCAAACACAGATTTTATTGCTGAGGTTGCTGAAGCTATTTTTTCCCTAAGCTGTCACAGGATTGCATGAAAATAAAATCTCAAACAAAAATGAGAAACAGTTAAAGGAACAAGTATAGTTCCACTTTATGGGTAAAAATACTGAAATAAGGAATTTCCAACATGCAACACAATACTTTACGATCTTCCATGTTACAAAGTTTTGTAGCATGATACAACTTGTAGGGTAATTTTTAATGTTACAACTCTTGCATATTCAATAGTGTTACCCCCGCAAGTCCTGTCACAAAATCCTTAACTGAAAACAGAAAATATCAACAGATTATAATTAGTCTAAGTTGCCATTTCTACCTTCAATATCTTGCCTATAGAAGCATCCAAGAAGTCTGGTAAGGATAAAAGTCGAAGGGTATGCCCCTGCAAAAAAATAATCATCAATCTTCATAAACTAATTTACATGATAAAATGACATGAAAAAGGAAGATTTTGCTCACTGTTGGTGCAGTGTCAAAAACTATTCGAGTGAACATACTATACTCCTGCGATTCAAGGAATTGTATCACCTGGAAAAACATTACATGATCAGTGGACATTTTGAGATATACAATACACAACAAAAGCAGCAGAATAAGCAGGAAGATAATACATACCTTTGAAATTGCAATAGCTTCATCCAAACCAGGAGGAGGAGTGTCCAATAGCTCTCCTAGTTTTAATTCTCCTAACTTTGTCAACCATGTACAACCAATCAAGAGAAGAATAAATCAAGATAACGACCTCAATTATTTTTTTTTTGTGTGTGCGCGCGCGCATGTGTTAGCACTATGCCCCCATACACATGGCAAAGACAACTGAATCCTAAGTTAACAAAGTTGCTAAGTTAAACTAACCAAAATGAAAATGAAGCAACAACTGAGACTATCCATGAAAAATCAAAATGCAAGTCCAATCCAGGCTTGACAAATTTCATCCTAAGTTTTGATGCCAGTAACTATGGATAAAACTTTACCTGTTCTACAAGCATACCAAGACCCATGCCATCCATGAAATCCTTAACCCCTGTTCCACCATCTTTTTGAGTTACGTTGCGAAATTCTTCCCTAGCCTTCTCAGGATTTATCTGTTGAAAAAGTATAATAAAATTACTGACTACATGAAGCAAAACTGCCATCATAAATAGGACAACAGAACCATCATTAAGAATAACTAGTAAAAGGCTACAAGAAGCTATTCCCACAAACCTCAAGAGCAAACAATGGAAAATCAGGCCCTTCAACTGGTACTAGTTGCCCACCAGTCAAATCCTAAGAAAAAATAAGCTCACACATGTAAGCACAAGCACAATATGTCTGTTATAAGCAAGAAACATGTAACTCCAAGAAGACCGAGGAAGTAAAACGGCCATAGACCTGTGCGAAAGAATCACTCAAGGAATGTGCTGGATCAGTTGAGACCACTAAAGTGGGGTGCCCATTATTTGCAAATTTTACAGCAAGTGAAGCCGCACAACTTGTCTTGCCTACTCCCCCCTTCCCACCCAACATGTAATATTTCCGTTGGGTGCCAAGCACCATCTCATCAAACCCAGATACAGCTTCTGAAGGAGCGGCCACTGATCTTACTGCCATGAAATGGTAGATGCAACATAGTTATTGCACACTCAAAGAAATAAAACAGATAGTCTCAAATACTATTCTATAAAGGAATTTCTTAAACAGCTGAGTATTATACAATTTTAAATAATTAGACTGGAAAATTCCCCATTAAACTCTCAGCAGAACAATAATATTCACTTGCATGGAACTAGGAGTTAGTATAATAATACATAAATAAAATATCAACTTTAATATAAGCAAAAAGTCTTAAATAAATTCCCTTTGTTTTTCTCTTATGTCTTTCATAACACTAATTCACCACAATTTCACTTGACTATACAGTCCATCGATTATATTTATGCATAAACATTCAGCTCACAACTACCCAGTCTCAATTGCCATTGAGAGAACATGAAGAAACCAAAACTTTTTTTTTACCCACTATCAAATTCTGCAACTGAGCCCTAAGAGGACACATCAAAATTAAACTCACTAGTACCGTACTAATACGAAAATAACTCACAAGAATAAAATAAAGCAGACCCAATTCAATAACAAAGACAGAGAAAAAGCTGAGCAAACCCATTAAAGAATTCTACCTTGGAATGAGTTCTTCGTACGCCTCTGATTGAGGGAAATTGAGATAACGCCAGTGGAGAAAGAGCTGGTTTTGGGCGAGAACGAGAGCAAACCCATGAATGACACTGCGTTTGAGTTTCTCTTGACAGCGAAGTTTTTCTGAATTGAGAATGAAGAAGGTGAAGACGTGGAGGGAAAACAGCACGCAGTTGTTGTCATGTTTCTGAGTTTTGCCTTGCTCGGTTCCGGTTATTTGCGAACACAAAGAAACAAAGAAAGTGCTGCTGTAGTTCCGTTGTGATTGTACGCTAGAAATCAAATCACAAGTACTTAACTGAACTGTTAGATGACGTATGGTATGGTATCCGATAACAGTTTGACCCGCCCCGCCACCCCATAAACCCGTAACCGTATGCCCTCATAGAATCTTGATTGCTAAGTAATGCAACTGGGTCGGTGGTAATGGAACAGATTCGGGTGCCAGCAAGGCGCAATTAGTGAGGATAAACATGCAGATTGTGTCATAATAGAATTATTTATAGGCTAATTTCATTAGATTTCTGAATATCAATAGCTTTTTAATTATATTATAACATATCAGTGTATTGAAACAAAAAAAAAAAGAACACGGTTGACACTTCTACTGTTACTGATAAAATATCGCACTTTATTATTTCCTGATTGAACGAAAGAGCCTCTCGTGGTTCATTAGTCATTCTAAGATCAATCAAGGGTAATTTGCCACCGAACTTCTTGGATCAGATCAGCATCAACACCATCACGATACGCGAGCACTCTTAATCGAGATGCATTACATACAACCTCTGAATTGGACCCAACTAAATTCACAAAAACGCATTCTGTAATTTCAATTTCAGGTTAAAAAACATTGTAATACATAGTTTAACAAGATGAGAATTTTTTTTTTTAAATATTCATTCAAACAAATTGGATTTAGTCTTTCAAGACTTCTTTTCCAGCTAAATCTTCAAGTGTTAGATTTAGCGTATCAACAGAACCTTTCTTCACTTCTTCTCCACGGGCAGCGAGGAAGTCCTCAATGCTTCCAGGTTCTCCAAACCATCCCAGATGATCTGCAATCAGGTGTAGATTGTTGCACCCACCACATCGTGCCACCACCACACCTTTCTCATATGATTCACGACAAGCTGTCTTTACAGATCTTGTTTCACAGACCTTGCAAGTAAATATCATTGCAAGATCATGCCTTGCGGACGTCTTCATGTTGGATGTCGCACTGAGCTTCACAGCAGAACTGTCATTAGATTTAGAGGGCATCGAATTGCCAGCCTCACGCAAATCCTGATCCTCATCAGTCACACTGTTTGAATTTACCAATGTTTGAAGTCCTCTTCGGTGGTATTCACTTATGCTAAAATGTGCACTTGTAGAAGGTAGAAATTGCCTAGTGGGTTCTGCCATAAAATATTAATAAGAGGTAAAAAGTTAAAACTTAAAATATCTCAGAAAGACTGTTAACACGACAGAATGAAATTTCACCGCAACGAGCAAGACCAGATTCTAAATCAATTTCATTAAGTAAGAGTGTCAACTCTCAAGTGAGGGGTACCAATTAAAGCCCTCATCTTCACAGTATATTTTTAACAGGTCTTCGACCTCATTGGTCTTAACACTATGGTATTATCAAACCATCCAATGGTCAGATAAAATAGCATCTCTACATCATTTCATCAAACCATCCAATTCTCTCCTCTGTTTATATGATATGCATAAACCAAAAGCAGCAAATATTATAAAAAGACATTTCAAAATGTCATAGTAGTTGGAAACTATTCTCACCATGCTGATTGATCACAAGATAAAGTCAAATTTTTGCTAAGTTTCTAATCTTTGAGATTCAGTTCTTTGAATCATATTTCTAAGACACAATCTTCCACTCTTCCATTTAAAAGTTGATATGTTAACATCACTTATAAGTTTATTATGAAAGTATTCAGTCAATCAATCGACAAAACCATGGCTCCAACATCCAGGACTTGTTTATTAGTTCAAAACAGTCACCCTTCACCATAAACCAGGCAAATTTCAGTAGAAGTTGCAAGCCTATATTGTTGAGTCGTAGAACATACAAACATATACATAATTCAAAGGAAAGAGCAAACGACGATCCAAACATTGCTCCACCAACTTCAAATCAATTTTAATGTATCAGCAAAACGTAGTCAGGACAATCTAGTAGATGAAGGAGACAACATGCAGAAATAATTAAAATTTAGCTTATCATTCAACACATCACTATTATTCGAAGTTCTTCTTCTAGTTCAATATATATCTTCAGAGAATCATTCAGTTTGCCTAGCATTGACATAGATGTTTTTTTTTTCCAAGAGGTGCTTAATTTCAATAGAGACAAGCATCTTATAGAATTACTCACCTCAAAACGATTCTAAAACAAACCTTATAATAATATTGGACCTTTGCCAAATCGTTAGCAAAATTTGCTCAACATTGTGTTTTACTTATCGCAATGTTAAACCTTTCACAAGTGCACTATTATGATTAACTCCATATGTTTCCAAGTATCATCGCCTTCAATTGTCATGAAAAATAAATGCTATATTCGCAAAATCCCCAGCAAAATTTCCTGACTTCTCTCTCATTAAGGGTTTTTTTTTTCTGTTTCCAATTTTACTAACTTTTCTCTCAAACATCTATCCTATTATCACACAAATCCTATTTGCAAAAATCAGCGAAAACCCTCATGGAGTAATCAATAGAAAAGGTAAAAGAAACAAAGAAACTACGATATTATGAACTTCAATTCACAGGGGAACAGACACATATATACACCTATATATATATAGAGGAGATAGAGAAGGTTCACCTTTTAGAAGAGAAGCTTGAGGCTGGTTACGAGAAAGGAGAGAAATTAGTCGTCTGATTTGCATCATCCTAGCCACCGCCATTAACGATCGCTCAGCGTGGCCGAGGTTCTGTGCAAACTGCAAAGCTTAGAGGAATGCAAAGTGCTCGCGCGATGTGCAACACGTGTACGATTCATTATATAAACCTCCTCCTTTTATTTAGGCTACTAACATTAAAGACCCTCTTATCTAATAAAATTTTGAATAAACTAGATACTTTTATGAATTGATCAATTAAATCCCTCAGGTTTCCCTTGAGAGTTGACCGATATTCCGACAGTTCCGTTCCAATACAAGGTGAATTGACATTTAGAGCAATGATGTGCACCTGGTAGGGGAAAAATAAAAATTAGAATATTCTGATGATTACCCCTATAGTTTAACTCAATGTTAAAGTTACCCCTAACTTTGTGTAAGTAGGATTGAGCTGTGGTTTTTTATTGGAGGGATCACTTATTTACCTTTTCAAGCTAAAAGTACTTATTTAATAACAATTTTTTTTAATTTTTTAATATTGTTTGGTTGTAACTTGACACAGGGTTAGAAATTAAAAAAAAAATTATTTCAACTATATTAAAAAAATTTAAATTTTAGACTTTTAAAAATAAATAAAGTTGCAGAATTTTTTAAAAAGCTCAATTGTTTAAAATATACTTTATTTTATTCACAATTTTATTTCATTTTTTATAATTAACTTTAAAAAATTATTTATTAAAATAATATTACAACTTTTAATAAAAATATAAAAGCTTTATTAACAAAAATTCTATTTTTTTAAAAAATCTCTGTTTAAAAAATTTATACAAAATGAGCAACTAATGCAAAAATTCTTCTGTACAACAATTGGTACAGCGTGCAAAATATTGGTCAAATGAAAAATAAATATGGGACCACATGGGTGAAGACTGAAGAGAGTGTTTGGTCTTTCATTTAGGGCCATGAAAGCGTAATTAGTACGCTTAATTGACCTTTGTGCATGCTTAATGAAAACTAGAGAAGGGAGAGATGGAGAGAGGCTCACCGATGGAAAGATTTGGCATCTTGTTGTGGTTGGGAGAACTACTACACTATCTACTAATTAATGATTATCTAATATTTTCGTTTAAACCAATAATATAATCCAATTGTTTGCCTTTCATTATACTAAAAAATGCAAAAGAATTGTTATGGGATCCTCTCTTGAAGAAGAAAAGTTCTACACCCAAAAAAAAAAAAAGCCTGACCATTTTACAATTCAGTGTTAAAATATTAACAAATCAAGCTCATAATTACGTACTTACATGTGCAGCATAGATTAGCTTAATCTACTTCATTGACTTCAACATAAGAACAGTAGTCAAGATAACTTCTCAGTAGGAATTGATCTCTGCTTGAAGATATCGCCATGTTTAATGCAACGAGAATGAATACAAAGAATTTAAGAAGTTCAAAGGGTTTTTATTCTTTCAACATCAAGCAATCAGATTTCAGAACAAGGCATAAGCTTCCATTTGATTCAAATTTATACCAATATTCTGGTAAGCTCCCTGCTTTGAACGAATTGAGGGCGAATGAAAAATTTGGTAAACAATCTCACCGTCAAGTTAACAAATAAGATTCTTGCATGAGCATCTAGATATCGACAGAGGATGAACATTATATAAAACCCTCCTTGTCAACTTCACGGTTCAGTGTCACGTCATAGTATAAATGAATTCAACAAGCTTTCAGCAAACAATTAAATCATAGGACTGCACCCTTAGAGAAGAAATGGGTATCTTGCAAACTATGGTGAAATTTTAATATACCAAAGCTCTAACATTGTGCATTGATGCATGTCACCGTCCCCAATCAGAATCCCATGCTGTAAAACCAAAGTTCATATCCCACTCTACTATAGTTTTAAGCCAGTTGGAGCCATTGCCAGATTTGTTAATAACAACTGAATTTTCGCATCTATGCATACGCAACAAAAATGAATCAAACAATACATAACCCCTCAAATTTGGATTGGATATGTTGACAAATAAAAATGAGAGAATGCAAATACCAAATTCATCCACAAATCTATAATGGAGATTATTGTATTAACTTCTTTGTATAAATTATTCACAACAGTTACAGTATCTAAACTGTTCCATCTATAAAGAATCACTTTGTATGGAAAAGAAAAAGAAATCATAGCAAAAGCTCAACTCTACAATGTATCAGTAATGAATCGCCCCAAAAAGAAACTTAAGACCCAAGTCATCAAGAATTAGTATTTAAATTACCCTCATCTAGGTGCCATTGATACTGAAAAATCAGTAGGCAAACCAATTTTATCAGCCCAGTTCTTGGATTCCAAATATATTTTCGAAACCAAACCTGTAACCTGCCTCATATCTGGCCTTTTCCCCGGATCCTCATCCACACACTGCAACCCCATCAACACCATCTTCTCAGCCACCTCCACCGGATAAGAGTCCTTCAACCTCCTATCCACCCACTTCCTCACATCCCCGACACCACCAGCCACAGCTTCACTCGCCTGGTCAACCAAACTAACCCGCCTATACCCACCAATCCCTTCATCAAAAACAAACTTCAAAACCTCTTCCCCACTCAACAACTCCAACACCACCACCCCAAAAGCATACACATCACACTTCTGTGTAGCAACCCCAGAAGCCTGAAACTCCGGCGCCATGTACCCTCTAGTCCCCTCGATTTTCTTCACTTTCCCACGCTCATTTCCACTCACTTCACCACACAACTCCGCAGTCCCAAAATGACAAATCTTTGCACACAAAGACCCGGCCTTTTCTTCGCTAACAATAATACTAGTACTCTTAACATGATTATGAATAACATTAGAATGAAGATCCGAAAAATTATGGATATAATCAAGACCATGTGCAAGATCAGTAGCCACCTGCATGCGCGAAAGCCACGTGGACAAGACAGTAAAACTCGGATTCCTAGGATTCCTCAAACAATCAGCAAGATTTGCTCCTGCAACATGTTCATAAACAAGATACACATAATTCCCAGAAACACAAGCACCCAGAAGCTTGATTAAGCTACTGTGATGACTCCGGCAAATAACGGACAGCCGGTCACGCAACTGCTCCAAATCTAAAGAACGGCGTAGCTTCCGTTGAAAGATGGTAACGTCTTTCCCGCGAATAGTCCCGCGCCAAGAGGCTGACGCAGAGGATGAGCTGAACTTCTTGGCGAGAAAGTTGTTGGTGGCCGCGCAGATTTCGGAGAGTTGGTAAATGTGAGGGTTTTCGGGTAAAGAATCTTTGAGGGTTTGGAGGGATGATGATGAGTTGATTGTAGATGATGATTTTGATGAGTTGTAGTAATTGTTGGTGCTACTCAAATTTAAGGTTGACGAAGAAGGGTTCCATGATGAATCATTTGAAGAGGATTTTGAGGAGTTGAATGAAGATTTTGATGGGCGTGAGTTGCGCGATCTTCTTCTTGGGGTCATTACATCTGTGCTGCGTTTTGATTTGCACATGGGATTGTGTGTTTTTTGAGATTGATTGAAGTGGTGGAGATTATTCTGAGCATTAAATTGAGCACTAATAGGTTTTTTTTTTGGGGTGGGGGTTTTAATTTTTTGTTGTTGTTGTGAAAAATCTGATGACTTGGAGCCTTGCAGTCCGGTCTTTGTCATCAGAGCCCCAATAGTTTTTGTCCGTTTGGTGAGTTTAAGAAGTGGAAATTTAGAAGGAAAGAAAAAAAGACTCCTGGTTTTCGAAGTTTTGGTTGGTAAAACGCAGAGTTTTGGCCTGGCCAATAATGAACAATCTTTCTCATCACTAGTGTAAATAATGACGGCCCTTGAAGTTGAAGTGGTAAAATTTTCTGACTTTTCCACATTTTTCATCTAATTATAGCCAACAGGCCAACAGGCTTTGGCTGGCTGTAGCCTGTGCGCTAACAAAGGCCCGGGTTCGAGTCCCTCTAGCCGAGACTAAAAGCTAATTCAAAGTTGTGGTAACTGCCTAAATAAATTATTTATATTATTTAAATAGAATAAATTATTAATTACAAAATTTAGTATTTAGTAAACTATACTATTACAGTAGTTGTGAGTTTAAAAAACATTCGTTTGATAAATTTTGTAAATAATTTTTTATTATTATAATGATTAAAATATATATAAGTTTAAATTACTTCTTATTTATATATTAGAATTTATGAAAAAAAATATATATAATTATCTTTTGTTAAAATATTATAGTTATAATAAGAATTTAAAAAAGGTGTAATAACATATCTTATAGGTTGGTTATAAAATTTATTTATATATTATGATTTATGAGAAAAAAATATATAATTATCTTTTTGTTAAAATATTAAGATTATAATAAGAATTTTTAAAAGGTGTAATGACTTATCTTATAGGTTGGCTATAAAATTTATTTATATATTAGGATTTATGAATATATATATATATATATGTCTTTATGTTAGAATATTAAGATTAGAATAAGAATTTTAAAAAAGGTGTAATGACTTATTTATAGGTTGGCTATGAAAAAGTTATGAAAAGTAGAGAATTACTTGCTTTTAAAAATTATTGCAAAAATGAAGAAGCTTATGAAACAATTAGCTTTTAAAAAAATACCAAATACCATTTTTATCATCACTTATGAAATAAATGCTTATAGAGTAGTACGAGTAGGTTGTACCATAACCACATCATTTGAGATTCTTAATTAATAAAAAATAAATAAATAAATCTCTATGCTGTATTACAAGGGTATCAATTTTGACTCCTATCAGACACAAAAGCGGGCAACCCGTAGCACACCTGCCTGCAGTCGTTAAGCTGAGAGTGTTTTAAAAATCTGAGCTCAGCCGTGATGCAACGAGAAAGACAATTGAAGTTGTTTGGTTCAAGTGAAATGCGGCGGTCTGCAACGGCTGATGTAATTGCATTTGGAAATGGTTGTACGAGTGCAGAATGGATCATGGATACAATTAATTATAAAATCATTTTATATTGCTTGCCACGAGCGTTTGGCATCGCATTAGATAATTTTTTTAAACATAAAATGCGGCACGTTGGCTTAACAACCAAAAATGGTCATCCGGGCGAGAACAGTTCGTTGTTAAGATTATTAACTCTCAAGAATTCAGCCTATGCCATGTGGCCAAGGACTTTTAGCCGATGTACGTGTGTTTAATTTTGAATACGATTAGTTAAACGGGTGAAATATTCGGATGGATTCAAATCTTTTAACGTCCTTTCGAATCACTTCAACAGAGACAAAAATTCCCACCAACATACACCACCAGGTTATATTTATTGTAAGGATTTTGTGAGTGCAGTGCAGACCTCAAATGGTACTTCCAAAAACGTGACTGCTAAAAATAGAAATTGAAATACCACGAACATCCTTTAAGTGAATTGAAATTTTACGAAACCTTTTGCCTGCCTTATCCTGGAAGCGAATTGAAAGTTTGACGGAGATTGAAAATGAAATACTATGACTATCCTGCTTTCCCACTAATCAGTTGAAGTGTCAAGCCGGAGGGAAGAATAACCAAATCTTATTTGAATTGCTCCAACCAGAATCATGAATCAGATTACACGATGACTTCCTTGCCAAGTTTTGACAAAACAAAAGCGTTTGCCTATCACAAACTAGGTCCATCATGAAAAAATCTCTTCTCTAGTAACTGAGTTTCGTGGCCAACCAGTAACCAACCTTGGCTACCACAGCAGCATGAACAAATCACCACTTCTATTCAATAAGTTCAAGCTGAGACCACTCAGTTGAGCCCAGATGAAGCCTGCTCAGGGGCTCAACCAATTTCTGTATAAATAGATAGAGTTGATAAACCTTAATTGTGTAGATCCACTAAATGAGTTTTATAAATGAGCATGTTCGAGGGCTCCGATAATTTAACAATCAACCTAAGACTTGGTCTTGAACTGGTTCGCTAATCCTATTCAGATAGACAAACATATGCAATTAAGTTATCTTCTTTTCTTAAAAGATACAGGCAAAAGGAAGTAACATCACTCTCCTTTCACTTCAGCCTTCCCTTCTGCTTACTCTAATTATACCTTTACTCTTCCCTCCCTCCCTCGCTCCTAGAAAAACAGTCTAATGCTCCACCAGTTGTGGCAAACTATCAGTAAGGGGCTGAGCAGTTAAAAAAAAAAAGGATAGAGACTTAGTCAAATGCGACTAGACCACATTCTTAATTCACACACATAAACCCCATCCTTTGGGTTTGGACATATCTGGGTTTGTCCGTACCCCTTTCCACATTAAATGGTGCTGAATTCCTTGTTGGGAGTCCCTAGATACATCCCAAAGTACCCAAACCCCAAACCCTGCTGCCTCATTCCATTACACTCACTAAATGAGGCTAACATTGAAAATAACCTTTTCTCCCCATAACCATAATTTGAGAAAGAATCGAGTAATGATACCAAAACCATTCAGTACTACTAAAATGAAACAAACAAAAACCACAACTTCATAAGCATAGTGACAATGATTGGAACAACAAACAAAGCCACGTAATCCAATACATTTGATTAATAATATTGTAAACACATCCATTACATTACAACCTTAAAAGCAAAACCCTTGAAATTCACTGTCCCCAGTTAGAGAAAACAAAAGGGCACAATTAAAAAACCGTCATCAAACAGCCAGCGTCAACAAATTCCCAAAGCCATCTTTTAAATATTAGCATTACCATAAGCATCAAGAGCGTCACCAGTGAGCCTGCAAATCCTCCACTCATTCAAAACCTTTGCACCCATTTCCTCGTAAAACTTGATGGCATTCACATTCCAATCAAGCACAATCCATTCGACTCTCCCGTACCCCATCTTCACCGCCTGCCTCGCCACGGCGGACAGCAGCATTCGCCCAAAACCGTTCCTCCGATAACACTCCCTCACAAAAATATCCTCAATGTAAAACCCGGGCTTAGCCAGGAACGTGGAGTAGTTTGGGAAAAACAAAACAAACCCAGCAACGGTAACGTCGTGGGTTTTGTCGGAGGCGAAGGTTTCGCGGTCCGGGTCGTCAAGGGGGAGGTCGAGGTACACAACGCGGTCGACAGGCGAGAAAGGAGACGGAGAAGAAGAAGGGGAGTGAAGTGGGCCGAAGGGGGAAGGCGAGACTTCGAGGAGCAAGACGGTGAAGGAGGTGAAGGGAGGGGAGTTGAAGAGGGTGGCTGCGAGGGAGGATTCGGTGGCGGAGAAGAGGTGGGTGAGCTTTTCGAAAACGGCCATTTGGTGGATCAGTTTGTGTATGTGGGGTACGTCGGCGGGAGTGGCCAGACGGATGCGCGAGAAAAGTGGGTGGTTGCGCGAATCTGTGTCTTCCAGTGTCATCGATGGTTCCGGTACCGGTGCCGGCGGCGGCGGCGGTGCTGCGGCGGCCATATCTTTTTCACTTTCTTTTAGAGTGTGGGAGTGAGAAATGACTGATTGTATTTGCTGGTTTTGCTCTTGCGTAAATGAGCCGAGTTTTATAAATGATTGCACCTGTGCCATTTTTTAGTTTTTGTTTTTAATTCAATAATAAATAAATATTATCTTGACTTTGATTGTTGGATTTTGTTAAGCTACAGCTAACGTAACTCTCGATTTATATAAAATATGTAAAAATTCGTGATAAGATGGTGGAATTTACTATTATAGTATAAAAGTTGTAATTGATATTAATAGTAATTTTTTTTTATTAAAGGAAAGAGAGGTCGGGCAAATTCAAATTAATTTTTAATTTCTTTCCCCACTCTTAAAGTTCGAACCCAAATCTACTCGAGTGAGGAGAAAGTTTGAACCTAAGTCTACTCAAGTGAGGGGTGATAGATTGTACTGCCAACTAACTCGGCTACGCTCTTACGGACTAATTGATATTGATAGTAAATTAATAAGATCTATGTTAATTTAGTAAGACCCTTGATTATTATAGTAAAGATAAGTAAATGAAAATCCGTGATAACGTGGCAGTATGATAAACCGGCATGTGTATCAATTTGTGTATTGTGAAATTATTTACAACGTTTGAAATACAAAATTTTGTTTAACAGTACTCTCTATCTATTTCATGTTCGAAAATTTTGCTTCTTGTATGCTTTCATTTACGAATCAATATGGATGAAAGCTGACTGCTTTGAAGGTAGATCGTTTCAAGTTCGTTGTGGATAATTTAGGAAGAAAATTCACATTCAACAAGCTTGCACAAGAAAGATTCGTGGAAGAAGCAAAGTAACCACTGAGAAACTAGAAGAGAGTTCTGGACTTTTCACAATTCTTACCTATTGCTTTACGACAAGTAAAGTAAATTCAAGAAAAGTAAACCCTTCATCCACAAGTAAGGCTTGTGGATGTAGGGTTTATATATTCAATTTTGTCAACTAAACACGAAGGAAATCATTTAAAAAATGTGTCAAGGGACAAGGAGAAGAAATTATTTTAGAATTGATGTCCTGCTTTTGACCCATTGTCAAGATTACACCAGACGCCTTATGCCATCTTCCACAATCCACGCATCCCAACACTTGGATACAAAATGAATGACAGTTGACATCGATATCCTTTCTGCATTTCCTACTGAAAAATGGAGACCAATCTAGACAATCAATCGATGGAGATAAAATGATTTGAACACATCTTTCTGGAAAGCTTCCTTTCCTTATCCAAAAACATAAAAAAAACAAAATGGAAAATTCCAGAAAGATAAAAAAGACAGCTTTTCAACTATCACTGCATTCAAATAATTTGAAGAATGCCCCCCTACGAAAGTGATCGGCCTAACCCCTAAACTATATCAAGAGACAACACTCAAAAGAGTTCTATACATAGTACATGATTCTCCAGGCCTCTTTGGCCCCAGAATCTTCATTTCCCGTGGCCATATTTTACAATACCAGCATAATTTACAGCAACATCTTCAGGCAGATAAGTTCTCATAATGTCCTGTTTTCCGTCTATGCCGACTAATATCAGATACAAACCTGAAAGAAAGGCCACAACCCTCAAACTTGCATTTGTATGGCCGCTCCCCTGTGTGCACCCGTATATGCTCAGTCCTAGCCCAAGCCCACTTGAATGACATAGAGCAACCTTTCCATGGACACTTGAGCGGCCTCTCATCATCATGAACACGCTGATGAATTATTGCATATTTGTGGGAGCTAAACCTCTTCCCACACCCTTCGTGTGGGCAGCGGTTGCGTTTGTGCAAAGATAGTTCTCTCTTCGTCTCAAAACTCATGCGGCAGCCATCTAGATCACACCTGTGATGCCCCTTTAAGGTCTTTTTCTTATCCTGGCAAGGAGCTGGAACAATTTCATGGTTTTTCATTGTCTTTGTTGCGTGCTTCTCAGCAATCTTTCTGATGTCAACTTCGCTTGTATTAGCTACATCTTTCCCAGCCCGTGGCCTCAATCCTTCACAAGGACTCCTGATAAACCCACTGCCATTACACTTGTTTTCTGTCAACTGCTCCAATTCTCTATTCCTTTTTCTTCCTTTTCCAGCACTAGAGCTGGGATCTTCCAAATTGGACTCATTGCATTCCCTCTCTTTGTTTTCCCTTGACGAATATGCTTCATTGCCATTGCAAAATTTTTCAGCAGAGTAGGACTCTCTTCGAGTTCTAGAGTACTTTCGGATCACGGCAGGGATAGGCTGATTTATTGGGATTAAAGAAGTAGATTTTGGTTCCTCATTAGCTGCGTTTTTTGTCTGGGCCAGTTCCTGCGGTCCACTACCTATTGTCATGTCAACATCCAATTTTTCTTCAGCAAAAACACCACTTGGCTCTTCAGAACATGCTCCTATGGAGGCAGGAATATACTCATTTTCTTCCAGTTGTGCACTAGAACTACAAACAAGCTCATCCATATTAGCTTCAGGAGTACTATGATTTTGCAGCCGTGTTTTGGGGTCTAACATCATATCAACACCTGAGTCTTCTTTAGTACAAATTTCTATTGGAACTTCAGGATATCCTCCCACCTTGAGGGGAGGCTGATCTACTTCCATCCGTGAAACAGAACTTGAGATAAGTTTCTGTTTGGTCCCAACATTGCACAAGTCTGCTGCAGCACATTTCTTGCTTGGAACTTCTGAAATTGCCATTGGCGCAGTAGGCTGATTCATCATCGTAACAGAACTGGAAACAAGGTCCTCATTAGATTCATTTCCAATATTGCTCTCATGCTGCAAATTGTCCTGTAAAGGCTCTGCAGTGCATATTTCTCTCATATCCTCACAACTTTCACTTGTTGAGGGAGGAGGCTCATCTATCAGCTTATGATCACATGAAATGGGTTCCACATAATTGCCTCCATTAGTAGACTGCACATTTTGCCAGACTTCATTGTCAGAAATCATATGGTCACATGCTTCACTGATCATACAGGAATTATCCAGAGCTAAGTCCTCAATCTGTGCATCAAGGCTCCTCAGAGGTGAACAAGCAACATGAAAACTTGCAGAGTTGACAAGACCGGAAACCTCAATCATCAAAACGTCCCTATCAGCCACTTTCCTACAATGTCCTTCAGAAGCCAGATTACATTTCTCATTCTTGATGATCATACTTTCTGTAATTTGATCCGATCTCATTATTCTAGATCCCTCATTAGATGCAATGGTATGGTGAGAAATTTCAGTTTTCTCACTAGTTACAGTAGTGCTACTGTTTTGCTGCATCTCAGCACTTTTGCATGTTGCCATGTGACAAATATCACCCTCAATATTCAATTCCTTCATTGGTTCAGTATCATTCTGCTCAATGCTATCTACCACTAAAGTAGCTGTTGCAAGTGAATCTGCCACCCGTGAAGGTGAGTAATTCAAACTCAAATTGCTAGTTGCTTCACAGACAGGGACATCATGCAGCCCTTCAGGCATCCCAATAGGAGAGTGAATGGACCCAGCCGAAATGCATCCACTATTCCCAGTACCATCAGGGTTAATTTCAAAATCACTTCCATTATGCCCATCAAGATGGTCACAAGTGGCAGCAGAAACTTCTGGCAGGAGCTCTCTAGGGTGTACCTGATCCCCACATGCACCTGTTGATAAGTCTGGTTTCTGCTTAAATTTCCTTCTTGAATATTGAATAAGTTTTTCTTCTTTTTTAACAATGCCGCCGTCTAACTTTCCGCCTGTTACTTCATCTTTCTTTATCTCAATGCTCTGGCATGATGTAGAGTGGGATCGATAATAAAGCTTAATTTTTGAGCGAGATCTTCTAAACTGCCATTTGATTTTGGAGAAATCTGAACTAAGACTTTTCGCAGAGAACAAATCACCCAGTGACAATGCATGCTGAACACGCATAGATGGTGAGTTCTTTCTGACCTTGACACAATGTTGTAAGTTGATACCCAGTTTTGAGGTCCAGTCTTCTCTACATTCATCAAGTTCCCCATCATCAATTGCAAGATCAATCAAATGCAGATCTTCCTCAGATGCAGCATCTAGAGGAACATCAATATAATTGAAAGGGCTGCCAATTTCCTCAGCAACAGCTGCAGCATGTGCTTTTATTTTCTGATAGTCTACAAGAATTAATTATTGAAGTTACAAACTCAGTTCACAATCAATAGAAAATATGAAAACCAGGAATTGATGCCATCCTTGGTCTTGGAGTGATAATAATCGGTCAACTAATTGCATGATGTGATTGTGACACACAAAAAAGGAAATTAATTTCGACTGAATGCCTCTTACCAAAAATTAAACATATTAAAATTTCAATAATTCACCAAAATCTAGCCTGTCCTTTGGAAACGAAACTTTTTAAGGGGAAAACTGGTAAAGTCAGTCAATTTTAGGACTGGTCAAGTATGGACTTCAAGGCAGCCTCACCTGAATGACAAATAACAAGAATGTCTGCTCCGCCTTTAGACTGCAACATCTCCTCAATCTGAGCAGCATGCTCGAGGCAGAAAATCCGGGGTCTCAAATATTTATTAGAAGTGTTCCATATCCTACTGGACTTGGTTATTGAGGGTACCGACAGATCCTTTTGAAGCAGAGTAATATCAGGAACAAGGGAAAGATCATCTGCAAAAATAAAACAAAAAGGCATGCTATTTACCCACTTTGAAGTCCAGTTGGTGATGACATTAATTAATCCTATTTTCATCTGCTTATACTAAGAGACTATCAGAATTAGTTTAAGGCTAAGGACTGTGTCTCATAAACTTTAATTCTCTGCAATAGATGAAAAACTTACACCCCTTGCGTCCCAAAAAGATTTCTCCATGTGTAATTAAATTTTGATACATCATCTCGTGCATCTCCATAAGATATTACAAGTTTAAAAGATAAGAAGAATAATCAAGACTATTAAAGAATTATCAAGACTATTAATGAATCACAACCCTTCTTGGGACATTAAATAAGTGCAAAACCATTCAAACATTAACACCCTCGTTTCATACTCAATTTAATCTAGAAAGTGAACACCCATAAGATTAGTAAAATGATTGCCAGAATCGTACAGGCACTTCTTTATACCACAGCAATCAGTTATTATTTATTTCACTTGCAAACAGATGCAGAACATCTCCAAATGTCCAAAAGATCTGCAGAATCTTAGATTTAAACTATTCTACAGTGGCTAACAATATTAAATTTAAACATGCAAAGGACTCATCATTTTTCTTTGTTTCTTTTTTTTCCCCAAATCTTTCCTGAAGTGTAGAGTATCAGGTTGATAAACTTTAATTTTAGCTAGAAATTTGTAGTCCTAAATTTGAAACTGATGCTAGAATCATAGAAGAAAAGACAGGAAATGGTTGAGAGTGACAGCAAATTATCAGATAAAGTAAGCTGCAGAATACCTGAAACAGAGCTCGTTTCAGAGCCATTAAGGTTTGTATGGTGATGAGTATTTTTTAATTCTGAAACTCCTGGTCCTTCTTTAACCAAATCAGCAAGCAGTTCCATTGATGCCCTCTCAGACAATTGTACCACAGACATAAATGGAAAACCTAGAATCCCACAAGCTATGCATGCCAGTGCCCCAGAATCAATGTGAAAATCCCGTGAGATGTCATCATCACCCATATACGGATCATTTAGAGTTTCCATATACACATTCATCTCATCAAGCAGAGTATCGTGATCATCGTGTTTCTCAGAAGGATTATAGGGAACAGTTTCTCCAGGTGTGGTAGAAACTGTTTCATTTGCAGAGGGCATTTGAGATTCTTTGCTTTGACATGGTAACAGATCAGCATTCCACAGTACTGCATTAAAAGTTGATTGTCGTCCAAGAAGAGCAGACAATATGTTGTTTTCTTTTAAAATATCTTCTACAAAAGCCTTTTTCACTAACAGCTCTCTTTCTTCCTTCTGACGATCTCTCAACCGTGAACTCCGAGCACCTGGCAATAAGGATCTTGGCACTCTGCCATCAGAACAAATACAGTACATCAGAACAAATACAGTACAAGAAATATGAGAAACAATTAATAAGATGTGTCAAATTATATCTTTATAGACATAATAAGCAGGACACAACCACAAAATGATTTAAGTACTCCAGAGAGCAAACTTCTCTCCATAACATCCTGTATTGTAGAAAACACTCTCAACAGAACTAAATCCATTGAGCTCTAGTGCAGTTCCCCATAAATTGCAATTTCTTTCAAAGGAAGATGAGAGCAGTCTACAGTAACTCAAAATAATTTAACTCAATTACCATTGAAACCGTGTAGCTAAAGTAATTTAAGGATAAAAGATACATGAAGATTAAACAAATGAATAGCCAAATGTAATTTAAGAATATAAGATACATGAAGATTAAAGGAATGAATAGCCAAATAACCCCAAAAAAGAAAAATAAAGTCAACAATTACATAGGCACAGGCAATACATACGGACTGAGCTATCTATGCACAGAAAGAACTCTTTGTGAGTGTGAATCTGGACCTGATTACTACTTGTCTATAAAGATTGTCCTTTCTAAATCAGCCATAACTTCCTTGTCCGCGTGCAAAGCCAGAAATCATTCTAAAGACATTCTGGACCCAACATACAACCAAATCCCATAACCTTTCTTTGATAAAAAAAGGAGTTTCAACAATTCATCAGGTATAGCGATAGGCTAGTAAGCATTCATTACATTTGATAAGGACAATAATGTAAGTTACGAATGTACAAAACTTAATAGAGCAAGTTGCTGAAGCTATGAAAATGTGATAATTTCAGTCAATATTTACTCAACCTAGGAAGATATCAATTATAATTTCAATCAATATTTACTCAACTTAGGAACATATCAATTATAAAGCATGCATATAGGATACAAACTCACCTTGATATGAATGACATGGTCAACAGATATAGCAGCTGCTGATGGGAAAGCATAGGAAGATAATTCATAGCAGCTCTTCGAACTGCAGCTTCCTTAGCCACCATAAGCCACTGTGGAGTTCCAAAGTTAGCAGCTTCCCCACAATTAAAACCTAGGTTGGAGAAAGAAAGCTATGTAATCCTTGAAAAATTAATGATGTAGAAAGAGTGAAATGTAAACTTCAGGAAAATCCTTCCTGCTGCAGCTTATGTAAAACATCTCAGCAACAATACATTCAATTCAAAAAATTTTAAGGGCAGGATAAAGATTAATTTAATGACAGTTGTGGAAGCGACAACGATTTATTCTCCAAATAAACATGTAAAATCAACATTACCTAATCCCGTAAGCTTTTACAGTATTATTAGTAGATGAGAACATAACCTTTCATTGAAATTTAAACTTGCATGCAATTCTTAAATAAAAATAATCAGAAGACAGCAGCTCTTTCAGTCAAGACTATTGTCTGCTTAATATTGCTACTCTATTTTGCTTTTTCTGATGAAATTAAGTTTAGCAATATTGTTCTCATATGATCAACTTTTTTGAAATGCCAACTTCGAAATTTGTGCTATAACACTATGAACTCCAAGGTAAAGAGTGAAAAACTTTCAGACAACTTTTTCAGCACCTATATAGCTGACACATGGACATGGTAATGGCCACAAACAAAATCTTATTTATACAAACTCCTCGTGTATATAGTCAATGATTGAAGTTCCTATGAAAAGGACTGGAATCTTACCAATCTTAATTTATAACCATGTAAAGACTGAACATTTGAGCTAAACCCTTCACATCTTTTTTCTTTGAACATATATTGACATTCAACAAACCACGCATCAACACAAATATTCTAAGATTTGTATATTCCAATTTGCTTGTATTAACAAACCATTTGACCATATACCAATTGCCATTTGGGGAGTCATAACAGCGAAGATGTCGAAATGATCTTGTAATTGTGCAACCAAACTGTAAAGCAATTACCGTGGCTGAATCCTGCATGGTAAGCCCGTGGAAAAGTCACAACAAATTCACCAGGACTCTGAACTAACCTAAAAGAGAAACCATAACAGACATAAGTAGAACTTCAACAACACTATCAGCACAAATCAACCCTAGACAGTTATATGCAGGCAAACTAAATTGATCACATCCATGAACTCATAAATGATAAAAAGAACATCAGAAAGTGATGAATTTGCCATTAATTTTGAGATAAATAATAATAATAATAATAATGAAGATGATGATGCAACTCACCTACAACAAGGAATGCCTGATGCAGCAATTACTTCGGGTGATATGAGAGTTGTCTTCTCACCCAGTAATGAGAGAGCAGCTGGCGGTACAGGAAACTGGGATTTAGCTACCAAAATAATATGGAATTAACAAATTCCAACATAAAAGAAGAATTCTACTAAAAAGCCACTGGTCAATGGCCAGACTGAAAAATATGCCTAAAGCAACGGCAATTCTTTAGTCTATATAATAATGTAAGACTGTTGTAAGCATATTAACTAATGAACTAAAATAGTATTGTAAGTTTAGGATTTATCAAAATTTATCAACCCACATAAAACACAAAATACTGACCAGGTCCAAAATTGTCATCACAACAAGATGAGGTCCATCTATCAAAGGTAGCCTAATTTGACACACCGAGAACATGGAGTTGCAGAGAATTTATTTTTTTCAGCCCAGTCAAGACAAACCCAGTGTTGTAGAAATACTAGATTCTTTGTCCATCTTTCTATAACACAGATTTAATATGCAACATCTGACAGTAAAATGAATTAAAAGTTGACATACCTAATCGGTCAATGTCACCACCATAAGCCTCATTGCGAATAACTTCCTCAAAAGTAAAAGCATAATCTCCTGGGACGGCATACCAAGTTTTTGGGGCACCAGTATGAAGGAAATTCATGCTGTGAAGTTCATGATCTTCAACATGCCAGGCAAACCAGCTGAACAACATACCAATATAAACCATGGGAGAAGTAACACCTGGGATATCATCTGGCATGAAACGTGTCAGTGATCCAGGTGAGCGTGCAATGACTTGCAGATTCCAAGGGCTGTTTGAGAGCTTCCAACCAGCTGTTCCTTCCACATCATTACTACCAGTTACACTCTTCCGTCTAGAAGATCGTGAATTTTCATCAAATGGAATAGTTGATGAAGTCGTAGATGAGGTGGGGATCTCTAAATCATTCTTATCACAAGAATGTGCAATCTGATCATTATGGAAATTTCTTGTATTTTCTAGTTCAATATTCTTTTCAGCAGCCTTTCCTCGGTTCCGATAAGATTTCCAAGATGTCACCTTTCTCCTCCGTCTATGAAAATAGCGAAATTGACCCTCCGGTTCTCCAAAACCTGACCCTGGCACATCATTCGCATATTCCACATATATAGGCTTCTCTGAGGCTGCCTTCCAAAACAATGCTTCTATAACTAACGGTGAAACCTCCTTAATCACACTCAATAAACTCCGTGCAAAAGCCTTTGACTTGGACTCAAACTGTTCCAAGGTATAAACCTCCCCACTTTGCCATACTTGCTTTTGTGCGCCTAACTGCGGATTATCTTTATTATCAACCCCTTTAATTCTTTTCACACTCTGCCCCAACTCCTGGTGTCTAGTTGTAAAAACTGCCCTAGCCTCCCCCTCATTACCACGTTCACCACAACCCACTTTCGCCACAGTACCAACTTCAGGCAAATTCACATCGGAACCCAGTTCCGAGCACTTTGAGAGTGACTTATTCAAGTTACCAAAAACATATTTCTTTGAGGGTTTTGGCAATGGTGGGACAATTTTACATATCCCAAAAGCACCAGCCTCCTTCTCAATTCTTGATATGTAAGCAATTGGGTCAGCAAATTCAGTATCAGTTGGATAAAACACGGGTGCCAATGGCAACCCTTGCAGCCATTTGGGTATTTCCACATTATTATTACTATTATTACCCATCTAAAACAACAAAATGTCCACAACTACAACAATATCATAACTAAACCCAATAACCTAAGACTACAATTCAACCTCATGACATTGTTTAATTAATTGTTGAAGTTACAGGAAAACACTCAAGTGGGTATTTGCGAATGAAACCCTAGAAAAAGAATTGAAGTGAGAACTTATAAGGGTTTTTCTTGCTTGTGAATTGAAACTAACATTAAAGCAAAGAAAGTGATACTACTAACAAAAATGTAAACAGAAAAGAACAGAACCTGGTAATTTCTCCTAGAGACTTTGAAAAGATTTGCCTTCAAAAGAACTAAACCCCAAGAGAGAGAGAGAGAAGGGGTGGAGTTCTTTTTGCTTAGGTTTTTTGAGCAACATTCAAGGTGGGCGCAAGGTAGAATTTTGTATCGTTCATTGGCTAGCCTACGCTCCTCGAACACAGCGCATAGGTTGATGATTTCACTGTTTCTGAGCCGTGCGATTTCGGCTGGGGGTCTGTTGGGTAAAAGGCGAAAAATAAGAAAAAAAGAAAAAAAAGGATAGTCCCAGTACATAATTAAAAGTAATTAAATGTACAAATAAATAAATAAGTTTTATATGGCGTAGGTACCATGTATAGGTATTTTGTGCACCTAATGGCGCATGTTAGCTCTGAGCTGTTTAATAAAATGACAGAAAGGGACGTCTAGAGTATACGGAAGCGGGGCATGATGTCGCCATCCCCTGATGAAAATCATAGTAAGAGCTCTGGCCTCTGGAATTTTATATTTTTATGCTTATCCGTTTAATTGTATTTTTAAAATAAATTCTTGTTGTTTTTGTTTCAATTTAACAAATAAATATAGACTTGCATAAATTATGTAAGATGACATTAGCACTCTTTTTGTATGTAAAACAAAAATTAGAATAATATTAGGAATGCAATTTCTCTTTACTTAAATTGATGAGGTAGAGTTGTAGCATTACTGGCCAAAAGTTTAACATTTATTCTTTTCAAAATTTGTACAAGAGTATGTAATCTGAATGAGCAAATATTCTCTTTTTCAAAAGGTTCAAGCCATCATATGTAGGTATATAAGAAAAAATATATATATTATGATTCTCATCTAATATTTGAAGACAAGTCTAACTCATTTTAATTTTCTAAGTATAAATATATGAGGTCTGAACGAACAGAGTTATTTAGGCAGTATTTTTAGAAAATAATAATTCAGCGCATATGAGGTCTGAAATTGTGGACTAATTTGCTACTCTGCTTGTAGTACAAAAAGTGATAAGTCAACGTGGCGATGAAACATTGAAACTGGATCCGTGATGCACACTATTGCATCATCCTTTCCTTGAAATGTCAAAGCAAACAAATATACCCTTATTGAAATGGTCAATATGCCTTTTGATGTTACATGTTTGGTCAATTTTAGGTTTAGGCTTGCAAGTTGAACCAATCCCACGAGAGCTTCTGCAATGAGATCACTTTGCAATTATGTACCCATCTTCTTTATTTGTGGCCTAAATTACCCACTTCGGATTAAACAATAAAATCTTGGAGGTCTTTTTGATGTAGGTTTTAGCCTAAAAAGGCCGTAAAATTCCAAAACAAACCATAACCCATTTAAAAATTTATATATGGTTTGATTGCAATTTAATTTTTTCATTTGAATTAACTTAAAGAAGTGAGTTTATCTTATTGTTACATATAGTAAAGATCTTATTATTATTATATTCACTGTTAAATTAATAAAACTTCTCACTTATTTTTTTCTTGACAGTGTTTGTTATTTGTAATGTCAATGCCAAACATTATTTTAAAATCTCTCAAGGTATTAAGTCATCAATCTTCACTTCTTCTAAAATTACTACACGACGGTAAGAAATATTCTTCCTTTTTATTACTCACCGCATAAATTATATAACAAAAAATAAGATACCCCTCGTATGAAAGGGCTATTTGTCTTTAAAAGTACTTCATATAAAATATCATGTAATATTGTAAGTCTCAGTTATATATCTGATTATAAATATCAATTATTTATCTAGTATAATAACAATTATTGTAAATATCTTGTGTAATTCAGTAAACTAATATATAATTAGTATAAAAAAAAACACGTATGATAAAAGCATAAACAACAAGTACTTTAATTTATTTCTAAGATCGAATTAGTTACCAACAAAAATGCGAAGACATGATTTCAGTGATCATCACATACTCCTTCCACCCCCCAACCCCAAAAAAAAAATGCTACAATTAAGAAACCAATACTGTATAAGAAATTGAGAAGTTAATTAATTTCATTGATGTAAAATATTACTATATATATATATATATATATATATAGTGATATTCAAGATTACAACAGTGATATGAATGTAGAGTGAGATTTTTATGATAGGATAAAGCAAACTCATTATATCAGTAAAAGGATCGAAGTTATCTCTAAAGATCGCATTTATCTGCAACATTATCAGCGGTAACTGGAGATGATTTCACTGTTTGCTCTATACACCACACCACCAAAAAGAAAACATATTGTACACTGTCTGATCCATGCCTACATATGATCAATACATCTAACTGAATAAAGATTTTATAAAAGAAAATCACCAAAGTTTCATATGATTAAGCTGGTTTATGACATTTGATCATTAGGTTAAACTAGGAAATTAATGTTGAAATTTATTATCAATTACTTTCACGTTAAGGTATTTAATTAATCGAGCTTGTTTCGGTTTCGGTGTCGGTTTCGTTTCCAAGGTAAAACTACATCGTCGTCTTCCTTGGTGGCAGTGGGGCTGCAATGGCTTTCTCAGGCAGCTTCGCATGAAGGCTGGCTAACGTTTAACTGTTCCATACATTGTTGCATGCAATATTTGTAACAATTTGGATCTGTAGCTGCTTCCCCCGTCAATACAACCCACGCAAATGGTTTTTGTTTTGGTTTTGGCAATCATCGCAAGCTCAACTTTTTGGTTTGATCATGGAATTAATTTGATCCATTTTTGTCATGAGTTTGAGTAGTGATGAGGAGTGTCAATAAATTATTTTATGCTGTATGGTTGAAAATGAACATTAACAAGGAAAAGATTGTGTTTGTACTTTTCATTTGGATTGGAGCAAAACATGGAGAGTGTAAGGCTTACAAAATTACAATAGTAGTGTTTTCAAAAAATATCAAAAGAGATTAAAGATTCGATTGGGATTGTTTTTTGAAGGTTTAATAGTGATTTTGAAAGATTAAAAGTTAATTTTTATATTTAGTGAATTTTTTTATAAATTACTTTTGATAAAATTACTCATCCTACAATAAATTTTGAAAAACAGGGAAGTAATAGCTTTTCAAAATCTAATTTTAAGAATTAATTTTATACTTAATATAATTCTATATATGTCTATGTATATATTATATCTACGTATATATTATAAAAATTTAAAATTATCCTCATTAGTTAGTAAATAAAATCATTAATTTTAAAGAGATTATTATCATTACCAATTATGTTGAGATAACAAAAAATTAATAACATAAAATACCTATTTTAGTTATCAATTATTATCTAAATAAAATACAAAATATTTTATATACATGTTATAAATGTGTAAATAAATTTTGTTTGACAATATAATGAATTCAGTTATTTACATTTTTATAATAGTTTAACAGTAAAATTTATAAAAAATCTATAATTATTTTTAAAACACAGAGTGCTTTTAAAAATACATTTTACTAAATATTTAATTGATTCTCTTCACAATGAATTATTTTTATAGCATAATTAACAACAATTATTTTAAAAGTTACAAAATTACTAAACTAACCCTAAATCATATTGGTAGCAAGTAATGGATTTTTCACTTTAAAAAGATGAAAACAAGAACATAAAAATAAGACTATTGGGAATGGGCCAACATCCTTTGCTCATAGATGCGAGTGATGTTGATTTACATGCAAAAATAAATATACATTACTAGTAATATTTACGTACAAAATCAGCCAAGAAGAGAATCATTTTTTTTTTTAAATCCAATTGAAACTATGTAATAGTTGTCTTATTTTAAAAAATTACTCAGTTATGTTTGTGTCAAAATTAATCATAATTCGAGTTGCTAATGGAAGAAATAATTTTTTTTTTTTCAGGAAAATATAATATCTCATTAAACAAATAACAACTGTACAATAATTTGCAGTGCATCATCAGCACATACGACAGAGATCAAGTTATAAAGATTTACTATAAAAATTGATCCCACGTAGTAATAGATCTTCCATCCTCACACTTGAAAGTGGAGGAGGCTAAAACAAGGCAACTATCCTCAGTCCATAAGGATGAGGGGGCTGTAACGAAAAAAAAATGAAAAGGAAATGCCACTAGAGAAGGAGAGAAAGAGCTCTATCTCGAGAGATTTCTTAAGGAAAGGATAAAGAGCTTTCAAAAAAAAAAAATAATTGTGGAAAGACCAAGAGAGAATATGCATATACAAGAAATATTTTCAAATATATATAAAAAAAAAATGTAACTCAAACGTGACATACAGTAACTAAATTTTCTTGCATGATCAATAATAAACGGATCGGAATGTCTTTTAAAATCAGATGACTGCGTGATTTCTCTTAGTACTTTTTTTTATATTTACCCAGTAGGCAAACACAGCCAAATGGGTCCATAGCTCAGTGGTAGAGCATTTGACTGCAGATCAAGAGGTCACCGGTTCGAACCCGGTTGGGCCCTAACGTCTTATTAACTTTTTAATAATACAAACTGCAACTTAAATTTGAAATTGATGTCGCGTTGGCTCGCGATGTCTATATTTATTTTCGTGGCCTCTCTGCTACATTTTCCTCCTATAGGTTTAATTGAAAATTTATTGGAGTGGAGTGAATTTTATTTTTTTTTTAAATCATATTATCTTGATGTGTCCTCTTCCTCTTCTTGTCATCCACATGATGTAAAGAAAAGAAAATTAATTTGAGATTTTGACTAAGCAGTCTTGAATAATTATTTAATCCATTCAATTTGAGCAGTTATGGTATTAATCTTTATATTTTAAAAAACTATTCAAAACACTTATATAATTATTAATTTGGTTGCTAACTATTGGACCTGACATTTCTCATTAGTAGAATCACATTTACGTCTTAAATAACTTAAAATTCCAGCAACTCTTGCATGCAACAAATAAGCTGTAGATAAATGGAGATTTTAACAAAAATAAATATACAACGACATGGCTCATTGAAGTAATTTTTAAAAATAGAGTAAAAATTAACTGAATAATTGGTTGAAATTGTAGGGAGTAAAAAGAAAGTTTATCCTTCTCATATGAGATGAAACATTTTCACACCCACTTCCAACAGAAGCTGCACATTTTCATCTTATAAATGAACTGAATAGCCTGTGTTGATCTCCCACAGGCCCGCCACCCATTGATTTTTTTTTTTTTCCTTGAAAAAGTTAAATTGGGGAGATCTTATTTATTTAATCAATTATCTAAACAAATCGGTAATATCACCTTTACCATCATTGCCATCAATTTGGCGACAGAAAAGTTGGCAGCCATGAGCGCATGCGTGATCGGATCCTTTTGTTTGTTGAAAACACATTGGCATGCATAGATTCACGCATTCTTTCATATCTATATCATCTTCTCCCTTTGCATTTTCTCCTTGGCTCACCTTCAAATTGCCCATGCAAACCGATAATATTATTGCAATTGTCAAAGCCACAAATTTGCTTTTGCTCATTGTCCCTTTTGCTGCCTTAATTATAATTCTCTTTTGGTTTTGGAAAATTTTTAATTTTTTTTCTTTTTTTGTTGATGGGTTAATTAATTAAAAGAGATATATGATTTTGGCTTTTGTTTATATGCAAGGGACAAGGGTCTAATTGGTGCTTCGAAATTCGAATTGTTTGGAGAAAAATATGGAGAGAGAGAGAATATATATAGGGTGGAGGAAATAAAATGGATCAATTTTAGAAGATGATAGGATAAAGAATAAAAAATAATAAATAGAAAAACTGCAAATACTTTATCTATATATTACAAAAGTTTTTATAGTACTGTACATAGAATTGAGGATTTTTTTTTTCCTAATACGAGTACACATGAGTCTTAAAAGACCATAACATTTGAATATTGTCAGCATATGACATCTTTTAATTTTTAATAGTTTGTTAAATTAAGCAAAAATACTGTCAAATATACGTTATTTGGAAACAAACTCAACATAAAATTAAGGACAGAAAAATTAGAAACGAAGAATTGCTCTTTTTTTTTTTTATACTCCTAGCACATTAAAACTTTAACACGAGTTATTCCCAAATCTGCACGTTACTTAATGTATGTACAAACACAAGCATATTTAAAAGAATGGGCACGCATTATAATAAAATTATCGAAATCGACATGATATAACAGGGTAAGCTTATGTTACATCAGCGGTATGTTATAGCAGATATTTTTTAAATCCTCATAAAAGTTAATAATTATAAAAAAGTTAAAAAATTTTAAAGTTTTATTTTAAACCCCACTAGACTACACTATAAGTACTTTAATTTTTTTTTTTAAGTTTTTCATTTATAGTTATAATAAATTTAGTACTAAGTTTTTATTTTATGTAATTAAATCTCTAACTTATTTAATCTTATATTTATTGAGTTTTTATTCATTATATTAATAATTTTTTACTTTAATATATCATAATCTTTAATGTTGAAGTATTTTATTAATTGTTTAACTTTATTAAATTCTTTACTCATTTAATCTCTTAAGTTTTTAATTTGTTTTATGTTTTCTTCATTGAAATTATTAATTTCTAATATTTTGTTTGTATTTTCTATATCATTTACAGATAAAATTGGGTTTTCTAATTTATCTAATAAATATAGTGAAATTTAATTTAATTGATTATTTACCCGCATGTTTGAATCATTGATCAGATCAAGAATTGAAATCTTTCATTAAAAAAATTCTTTTTGCGTATAGCCAAAATGTGGTAACTTATTAATTTTTATATTTTATGAAATTATTAGAGGTTGTAATGATTTATTCATTGTACCATCTTTTTAGTAATTCATTATATTCATAAGATATCTATGACATATAATATCTTTTATAATTCAAGATGCTAAATTTAAATTATAATATATATATAAGAAAAAAATATAGTTTATGTCTTAAGAGAGATAAGAAATTATAAATGCATATGCAAATATATATTCAGAATTTGTAGGTCTTTATAAATATGATAATCATTTAGATATTTATAAAAATATAGTAAAAACTTAAAAAATTTAAAAAATAAATGTACAAGAGATGGATGACAAAATTATTTAATTACACAAAATCAATGAGGACTAATTTAAACAAATTAGTAAATATGTGACTAAAAATAAAATTTCTTATAAATATTTATTACACCCATACCTTGTTTTAGGTTAAAATTATTTTCAACCATTAGATTAACAAATATCAAAATCTAATGGTTCATATGTATTGATTATTTGTTACACTTGATGTAACATAAGCATTGCCGATATAACAAAGAAATCATGCGAACTGGGGGTCAGTTGGAGCGAATACAAAGAAAATATTGATGGCAAGTAAATAACTAGTACAAAATTAACAAGTCTTCGGTTTTCGCAACCAAGGAGAATGCATTTGATTTTGGCAAAGCATTCCTATTCGATTTGGATTCTGTTGGATGAGATTTATGCCGAACTTTTTATGATATTGTGATCAGCCGTTAGTCGATAAAAAAAAATTGCGATGTAATTAAATCTTAATTACATATGGTTATAAGAAGCAATCAACATAATTCAACTTAGCACTAAAATTCATTTGAATAACGCTGTATTTTTTTATTAATATTCTTATTAGTAGTTAGGTGCTATCAATCATTCATCCATTGAATAGTAGAATGAAATAATAAATAATTTTATAAATTATAAAATATATCAACTCATTAATGTGAATTCCAATGCAATACCTTTTCTTTTTATTTATATACACAGTGGGGAAGCCTTGTCTTCTCTATCTCCAATCATAATTTGCAAACAATCATCAACGGATGATGTTGATTAATACTTGTGTAAGTAAAGACAGATCCTTTTGGTCTAGCGGGGGTTATTATAGAAAAAACTATGAACTTGAAGAAGCTAATACAAAAATTGTAAATTTATCGGGACTAAATTATAAAATTAAATAAAAGTGATTTAAATTTCTAGAGACAGATATTAGTTATTTTGTAAAATGGTATTAAAAGAGACATGGCACAATATTAAGGTATTACACCGTCGACAGCTCTTGTATAAAAATATTTTACATAAAGAAAATAAATAAGTTAAATTAATACATGATATAAGATTTTTAAAAGTTTAAAAAAGCTCAAATTATGAGAAGATTTAGAACTAATGATGTGATATATATGATTGGTTGAATGAAACCATCGCATAATCCTCATAATTTATTTTACAAATTTTCTATTTTCATTGAACCAATCATGTGATATCACATCTGTTCATACAAAAGGACGGCTATATTATTATTTTTGCATTAAAAGTCCTTAAAACATTATTCTTCATGCATTCAATGCAGAGGGGGATTGAAACGGTCCTGCGAACGAGTAATAATAATTGAAGGTCCGTGTCCAAAGAAAACATCTTTTCTATCAACGCAATAAACTTCGCAAGCAAAGTTACATTTTTCATTATCTGCATGTCGCTCATTCTCACAATAAGGCATGCATTGCCCCTTGCATTTGTCCACTCTATCTTTTTCTTCATCAGCAAACGCCATGCCCAGTATCAATGCAAAAGCCAATGACATGCCGATGCCTTTGGTTTTGATCAATTTCACCATTTCTTTTAAGTTTTAATGAATATTGCTCTTTGTCCTCTTTTTGTTTGACAAACAAGCATACATATACATGAAGTACTAAAAGGAGCTTATTTGACCATCTATAAAGAAACCACACATTTTATAGCTTCTTTAGAGTGGCTTGTAGCAAAATTTGGGAAACATATAAGAGGTTGGCAAAGTGATTGCATATACGCCACTTATTAAAATTCAAAAGTTAACAAAAAGACTATATTTGACCTTATCAAAAATGATTTTAAAAAGTTAGAAAAAGAAAAGGCTAATATACATTATTTTACTGAGTTATTATTGTTTCCTATTGCCCGTGTTCAGATCTTGTTTTGAATTATTTTTACTCACTAAGCAATGATCTTGCAACCTCAGTAATATTTATCGTATTTGTGTTGTATCTTTTAGTGATCTTAGCAAAGGCTCACTAAGCAATGATCACCCATAATGCAATACCTATGTAGAACAAATAAATTGATAACTGGTATGTTAATTGTCAATTCATATTCCAACTTACGCACATAGCCAAAAATCATTTAGATTATGCACTTAATTAGCTTACGTTCGATGGTCGACAATAACAGCATCGGGCTTGTTGAATCTAGCTGCTAAGTGAGCCTCTGCTAAGGCAATACCAACTGCATTAGCTACACCTTGTCCAAGAGGGCCTATTAAATTTAATTAACGGAACCAAGTGAATAAATGATGACAGCAGGCCAGAGATGTTAATTAAGCAACAATTTCAATTACTTACATGCATTTGCAAATTAAACTCTACAATTTGGTGATATAGTGCAAACAAAACCCACAAATCTTAAAAGTAATCAGCACATATACTAAATTTGAGATCATAATAATTTCTAGTGATATATTCAATCACCATATTTTGGCCTAAATATCAGCATGTGTATGCTAGGTAATTCCTCATCAAAAACTCTATTCTTAATTATCATTTCTTTTAAAAATTTGTACCTGTTGTCACTTCAATGCCTTCCGTCACCACATTCTCAGGATGACCCGGTGTCCTACTTCCCATCTTGCACAATCGTTTCAGGTCTTCTAGCTGAATAAGTTAAGGATGCGATAATCAGACACATGCAATCACATTGAAAACTAATTTTTAAAACAAATGTATACAAAAATAAAACTCTTGACAAAAAAAATTCAATCATTCCATTGTGATTCTCTATAGAATACATGATAGGATTCTCTCATAATCTGAGCTTATGTTGTATATACACACGCATATATTTGATTAATAGATAAGAATATAAAATTAATTAAATTTCAATCATACACTGTGAGTGTATCTAATGGACACATGGCATAAGATTTTCTAATTACTTACCTGAACAGATTGAAAGCCAGCGAGATAAAGGCAAACATACTGAAGCAAACAGCCATGGCCAGTACTCAAAACAAATCTGTCTCTATCAAACCATTTAGGATTTCTAGGATTACACTTCATAGCATGCCTGTATAAAACATACCCAACTTCAGCCATCCCAAGGGCCATGCCAGGGTGCCCTGCATTTGTATTTTGCTCTGCGTCCACTATCAGCATCCTAATATTGTCCACACATCGTTTGTCAACCAACTCTTGAAAAGAATTGTCGCTTGTATAATCATCATGATCAGATAGTTGATTCTTGAATGCTTGTTTGAGTTCTTTTCGCCTAGAAAGCTTGTGGTTGGTTGAAAGAGTGATGTTGTTGTTGTCGGTTCTGAGAGAACTGTAGGGTTTCAATACTGGATTAATGGGAACTGCACCATTTTTGTGGTACAGTTTGTTGTTGGAAAATATGTGCTTTGTTGGAATTGTTGAGGGTTTGGTTAGAAGTGAAGAGATGGCCATGGAGATGCAAAAGGACAAAATGCAAAAATGAGTTTAAAAAGTTAAACACACACACACACACATACATATAAAACAGTCAAAGAAATAAATTAGTAAATATTGAGATCATCCGCCAACTCATTGCATGGGTGGTCTATGCATGTGCATGCCAAGTGTATATATATATATGCGTAGCCGTTTCTTCATTTTCCAAATACAAAACCAAATCAAACACGAGAACCTCTACTTGAAACCTCTCCTTTCAACCCAATTTGCCAGGTGGATGTGGATCTTCTTCTCCATCTTTGCAGCTCTCTCAACAGTGATCATCACAGATATAGCATTACATACACACTGTTAGAGTTCAACTCTCTTTTATTCTAAAACTTCAAATAATGTAAATTTATCAAACTGGATAAACTCAAATTATTTTAACATGAATAAAATTCAAAAGACAGAATTTTAGAAAAAATATTTTTGTTCTTTTGATAAGAATTTTAGAAAAAACTTCAAGTGAAGAATAAATGAAGAAAAACTTAAAACAGCCGAAGTCACATCCTGTTCTACATCAGTTCATTTGTGGGATTAGGAAATTTAAAATGGAACGATTGATAATATTTAGTTATTAAAATGACGTGAGTCCCACTTATTTTTGAGATTAAGGAATGAGAACTTAATTTCATGGGGTTAGGAATCCAATTTTCATTCCTTAAACTCTCCATTTTATTTTATTCAAATTTCATAACTTTACTTTTTTTGTCAATTAAAAGATTATTATATTATTGTTATTATTTTTATTCTTATAAATGTTGTAATAATAAATAACAACAACAACAATAATAGTAATAGTAACAATATTATTATATTTTTAAATTATTCAATTAATAGAACTTAATTATCATCATCATCATCATTATCATCGCAATTATTACTATTTTTAGTGTTTTTTTTATAATATTTGCATCTCAAAGAAATTTCAAATTGTATTTCTTTTTCTATGGTACAATAGAATGTTTATAGGCCTAAAGTTTATTGCTATAATCAGTTTTAATTGTAATTAATGGTTGTAGTTGTGATTGGAATTGTTATAATAATTGCTATTAAAATTTGGTAACCAATTATTGGATGGTAAATAAGCGTGATGCTTTTTATTCCATATAACTGTTTTTTGTTTAAAAAAAACCTCTTATTTGTAGTAAAATCATTTGGAATTCAACTTAAAAGATGACACATTGTTTGTCGATCAAGAGATACACCATCTTGGTCTACAAGTCTATGACGTGAACAATGCGTTGTTTGATAGGAAAAGTAAACGAAGAGTCATCTAGAGTTTGCACCAATGCAAACTATTTACACATGTTGGCTGCATGAATGCATCAAATACCCTGTCGTTTATATGGTATACTAATAAATGGCCGTTAGTGCCCCCAAGGGCGTAGCTGAGTTGGTTGGCAGTGCAGTCTGTCGCCCCTCACTTGTGTGGACTCGGGTTCGAGTCTTGGGGGTAGGGAGGGGGTAAAAATTGATTTGGGCTTGCCCACCCTCCCTTTCCTTTTTTAAAAAAAAATGACCGTTAGTTTGTCTACAAACATATAAACGATGTGTCATTTATTACCTGTTTGCCAATCCATTTTTTTTATATATATTTAAATAGTTTATGTATCATGTTGTTATTGATAATCACGTTCGTTAGATCTACTTCAAGCCCAATCTAATAAAAAAAGGAAACATGTGAAAAAAAAAATTAAAATCAAAGCCACACAGTCACACACCATACCAATCTTAGAGTTTGGAATAGAAAATGAGCCATGTTAGGTCAGCCTAGGCTGAACTCTGGCTCTATCAAAGCCCCGCTTTTTGTTAAAAAAATTGATTATGATTTTTTATTGAGTTGGATTGTTGGCACATCTCTAACATTCTTTTTAAATCCCTTTTCTGTGTATATTTTTATTAATTTTTAAAATAATCTTCATTAATTTGTTGTATTTTCTTAATATACCCATGTGTTAATACTTACAAAAAAAAATGTTTTGTTAGGCGCCCTCTCTCACCCTTTTCCCATTTCAAACCACTTACAATTTCTTCTTGATTATAGTATTCATGAATTTTGTTTATTTTTCTCTCTATCTCTCTTTGTATTTCTTAGTAGGTAGTAACCTTATTTTATATATATATATATATATATATATATATATAAAGACATGTATGCAAATATGAAAGAAAAACTTAGCCTAAGTAAATAAACTTCATAAAATTATCTTTCCTACAAAACCTTAGTTTATATTTAGATCGGATTCTTATTCTATGACTATTCATTATTTTTTCAAATTTTATAGATTTAATGAGTTTATAACAGAGAAAAATTAGGAAACACATAAGTGGTTTTAATTAGATAAGTTTTATTTTTAATATAATTTAAATATAAAGGATAAATTTTTAAATACAAATAAGAGGGGTTTCATAAGATATACAAAAATTTTTAAATACAAACAAGATGGGTTTTATAAGATATATAGAGGAGTGCCAATAGCATCGCTATTTTTTTATTTGGATTTTGCAACCACTGATTAAGTGTAGACCCTACGTGGACCCACACCACTTAGAGAGATTTGTTCTTTACATTAAATGTAAGGTAGTCGCTCCCTTTTTATTTAAGTGTATAAATTTTAGATTCTCAATCAAAATTTTATAAGTAATACTTTTTAGGCCCTTTTAATATTCTTATAACACCCCATCTTTTTTGGTTATTATAGTTCTATTGTTACTAAAAAATAAATAAAACAAAAAATATGAATTTAATTAAACTGAAATATATGTACAAATCATGAACCCCTAGCTATTTTTTCATTCTCATATATGATATTATTAAATTTTTTTAGGTAAAATCAAAATATTGTAAAGCTATGATGAAATAAAGTACAATAATAATATTTTTATTATTAAAAAGTATGTTTACATTTCAATTAATTTATTCTACACAATAGTGAAATTTTAATTAAAATTACATTGTAAAATTTATGTCCTTTTCTGTAATTTCAGAAAAGAAAGAGATACAAAAGTGAAACGATGGGGGGTTTTTAAAGAATTTTAAAGGGGTGCGAACCTTCACTCAAAATTTCATTATTTTTTTTGAAAGCTTGGTCCAGGCCCAACCCGGAGTGGAGCTCGACACTTGAAGTCCAAGCCCAGACCCTGCTTGTTTGCAATTCTTAATCGGAGGCTTTAAAGTACTTACGTCATCGAATTATCGTCACTTATTCATGTCCTCCAATAAGATCTCAATTTTCACTAGAAATATGCTGTCAAAATTAAGAATTTAGATCCGATTGCTGAACGACTTGTAATCAATTCTTCGTAATTTTCTGCTGCATGCGTATGTAAGACAATATACGGTTAAAATTTAATTAGTTTCATATTTTTATTTTAAAACTACCAACTATATCTTTTTAAAAGATTAACAAAAAATCAGCTCAGCATCAAATTTAAATCCATCCGAAAATTAAAGCGCAGCAAGCGATCGCCCCATGAAACATCAAACCAGCAGCAAGATTTGAAACTAAGTTGGTGTGTGTCGAAGGAAATGAAAGGGACCCGGGCCCGTGATATAGAAACGAGGAAACATCTATACAAACCACATGCATGCAGTGAGGGTGGTCTTTAATTTGCCTCTAGATTACAGTCAAGAGAATGACGAAGCTATTCAAAAAAATATCAATTCGCAGTATGTCTCCATCGATTGCTGAAAGGATAACGCAAAGAAATATTTGAGAAAAAACAAAACCTCCGACCATACGAGTAGCTAGCAAGAGGGAATGATTGGGATTTGAGATAACACGCGTTTGCAAATCTGTTGGCTCTTTATTTGATTGGTGTGTCCTGTCGATCGAGGATCGCTTAATCTCCTCATATTCCAGTCCAACTTACCTAACTGAAGAAAAAAAAAAAAACGAATAAAAGCTTTGTCCCAAATCAAATCTGTGGGCTGAGTGCATGCTTTCTTAGCTCGCTCTAGTTTACTTCACAGATGCATCGAGTGGATATCGTATCTTTAGAAGCCCATAAGATTTCAAATCGTCTTAAAAGACCTTATCTTAATTTGGATGTGACTTGTAGCGAAGATTAGAAATTAATGAGAACCTTAGGCTAACTTCTCATGGTCATATCATGCAATCAATTAAATCAATTGGGTCGAGGACAAATATCGATCTTTTCTTATCTAAATTATCTGTGAGTAGTTCTCCAAAATTCATCACATAGTTAATTTTTTTATAATTTTAGCACTCAGACGCTCCTACATACACAAATATCAAATTAGACTCTCCATTTGATCCCAACATGCATGAATGTTGTGCCATCACAAGCTTAACTAGTTTGACACCCATGTCATATAAATATTAAAACATTGACATTTGAGAAAACGAGTTTCATAAATATCAATTTCTTCCATGATGATAGAGATTATTATTATTATTATTCATTTCTGATAGTTCTGGAGTTCATCATTAACTGCTCTTATATGTAAACAATTTTATCTTTTAGTTCTTCATTAGTTTCCCCATTTGATGCCCATAATTCAGAATATATTCCAGCATATCACCAGATGCTTTCTGCCTTCGGTTCTCACGGCATCTGCACCCTAATTTTCACAATTCTAGTGATTAAAAAAATTACAACACAAATACAAATTCTATAGTATATACAGATAATCAAATGCTTAATTTGAAATATGTTCTCATAATAATCAAATTGGTTGTCATGCATGCAACTTGTACAAATTCTTATATTAATTAGTCATGATCCACACACTCTATCCGACCGGCTAGATCTCTTCAATATCTTATCCCCAAGTGGGGCACATAACTTTTAAGAATTTATATCAAAATAACTCTTAACAACGTGTATTTTCGCACAGAGTTGTGTCATGGTATGATAATTGATTAATTCATTACCAATATCTTGTCTCTATTGTCAAGCTCTTGCTTAATTAGCTCACACAAATTCAAATAACTTTTCAACTTCTTAAATGACTCAGAAAGTATATTCAGCAATGGATTTTCACTTGCATATACAGCTATAAATACAACCTCTCTCGCTTTTCTATTCGTAAAACTTCACTAGCATATACGAAACCTCAGTCTGTCTATCTGTCCGTTTTTATGGCAATAAAGATGATAACGAAGGGGGAGTTTTTGAATCGATGTTTTCAAAACTGTCAAAAAATCTCCATTAGGGTTCTTCGGATTGCAGCTTGGAAACATATCGAAGAGTCGAAAATGTGGTGTTGTTTTAAAGGAGCTGATGGGAAGTACTCAATCCCAAAAGATGTACCCAAAGGTCACGTAGTAGTGTACGTAGGGGAAGAATGCAAAAGATTTGTGATCAAGGTCAGTTTACTTGAGCATCCTCTCTTCAAGGCACTGCTTGATAGAGCTGGAGAGGTGTTTGAATTTGCCACTGGCTCAAAACTTCGGATTCCCTGTAATGAGAGCATCTTTAGGAGCATTCTTTACTTTGTTAGCTCTCAACGGGATAGAAGCTGGTTTCCATTTCTCCTTTTGAGGAGATGATCATCAAGCTTGATAATTAGTTAATGAAGATTACTGTGTAATTTTGATTCTTAGTGAGGAAAGATGGATGATTTAAGAAGCAGAGCCAAGTTGGGTGCTTGTATTGTGCTGTCAAGTTTCTGTTTATTGTACATCATGTAGTTGCAATAATTAAGTAGAGATTTTACATATCAAAGCTTGTTGTTATTATTGTTATTATGAATTGTTCATCGGTTCTCTTAGAAAGTTCCGTTTCAAATGACTATTGTAGAAGAATTATCCATACAAGACCATAAATGCTAAAAGCAAACAATTATTTTAACATATATCAGACTACGGTGATGTCAGGTTACAAAATCAACCATATACGAATTCTATATCTCAACTTTAAAAATATTCACTCTCTGCTGTGGATGTCATCTAATTAAGATAGTAAAATTTTGCGTTGAAAATAAAAATTATAGGGTTCACTGCTCACATGGGTGAGGAGAGAATTGGGTTGCCAATGAGCTATATTCATCTCTCTTGGTGCTGGGAATTTTTCATTGTTCTGTTTTTTGTGGCAATTACATGTGACCTGTGGCATCTAGTTTAGTCATTAATGTGGTAATTACGATTAAGATGTGGAACTGAAATACTCGTTAGCAATTCGGATCATCACTAGCAAAGCTCTTACATAAATTCAGTCGAGAAGCCGTCAACGCATGCTTCCTCTTTTTCCCTCATTCCATTTTTGTTTCTTTCATTTCATTATGCTCAGCCAGGCAAGCAACAACTAACCCAACAACTAGTGTTACCAAGGGTTTTAATTGGCAATTTGAAATTTGCTTTAAGTTCAAAGAAGTGAAAAACAATTAAAAAAAATACACATATCTAATTCATCCAATGCTACTCTTCCCTAATTTTTTGATGATCACTTCACATAATTGAAATCGTATCTGGAAAATGAGATGAGATTTATTGGCCTAGCATAACAACCAAATTCTGACCGAAAGAACGGAGGAACAAAATAAGAATAACTGAAAAATTATCAGGAACCACACCTGGTTTGCCATTTTAGGTATTCAAATGGAAAATCCATTCCCTCTGTAAGTAAATGTCATGTATTCTTATCCACACGGTGGATAGAGTATCACAAACAAATTCAACATTGAAATAACTGGGCCCTTTAATCAAGTTTGAAAAATGAAGAAACAGCGGAAGAAAACTGACTGTAGCAGAGGCTGCAAGAGATTCTGGCAATGAGGAATCAGCCTAATTGAATTCAGGCTTTTCGGGGTAAGTGCAGCCTGACCTTTGGATTACAACATTTGCCGCATAGCAACCAACTCTCACACAATCTTCTACTGGCTTCTCTTGAACCAACTGTGACAAAAATCCTCCAACAAATGCATCCCCTGACACAAACGTTAAAAGAATTATCATGAGTAGTTGGCATAAGGTCGAGATGATAACTAATTCCAACAATGTTTCTAATATCCTTGATTTTGTCATTCTGATATGCCTAATAAATCCTAGAATAAGATATTGATAGCTTAATTTACTGGATATTATTGGAACTTAGGGTATTAATTCCTGTAATAATTTGAACACAACTATTGCATCTTCCCTGTCAATTTTTTTTTTTTTCACTTTTTCCCCACTTGGTTGGATTGTTGCATGGAAGAGAATGGGGGGAGGGGTGAAACTTAGGTTAGCAGATCTAAAAGTCAACATAAACTGAACCATGGATTTCACAATAGCACATATGAAGTAAATCATGTACTCTGCGATACATGTTCCTACACTTAGTTTTTGGCTGCAGAGGTTAGAAATTATCCAAATTAATCAGAAGAAAGCAAAAGAATAACAAAGCATATCACACAACACCCAATAAACCTAATGTGTAAGCCTTGTCAAACTTGCTAAGGATGCCTCCATCTATCAATAATTACTACCAAATATTTAAATTAATTATCTATACTATTGATTTGCAAAAGGCCTTATTCTCACAATCAATAAATTCTTTTATGACTTTCAAGAAAAGAAATAAAACAAATCCTTTTGTGAACTCGTGCACGTATCACCTTCACAGTGGGATGAACAGGAACTATAACATTATGAATTCAAAAGCAAGGATGCATTTGGCAGAGCCATTTTGTGAATTGCTATGATAAAAGGCTAGAAGTTCATAAAGGTCATTATTTGAGATATATACCTGCTCCGTTAGTATCAACCAATTTTTCCTTGGGTAGCAAGATCACAGGGAATAATTTCACCTTCCCATCTTCAGCAACCACAACAGGGTCAGCACCTTGGGTGATAACAGTAATCCTCTTGTGTGTTCCTGATGCCTTGGGCCACTGAGAAATCTTCAGAGCAATCTCCTCGACATTGTCAGTCTGACAATAAAAACATCACCTATAAGTTCCAACTCGGGTGGAAAAAATTGAGTTATGAGATTGAATAAACCAAACACTAAGATAGTGTTACCTCCCAGCCATGAACTTTTGCGAAGGTTCTAGCTTCGGTCTCATTTCCAAACACATAGTCCATATACCTGTACACAAAAAGCACATCAGGGACGTACTAGTAAATAGCATTACAAGCAAAGGTTCACAATGAAGCTTACGGTAATGCTTTCTCCTGTGGTTCCCTGAAGAACTCGCAGATAAATGGAGCAGAAAGGTTCATCATGAAGACCTGCAAATGTATGACAAGGATTCTAAAGCACTTGAAAAGAAAAAATTGTAACAATTAAAAAATATAATTATATCAGTTTTACTTTGTTCTTAGCAGCAGTGTGTTCGGCAACCATTTGAATGGACTCAGGAGACACAGTAAGGAAAAACCCAGCAATGTAGTAATATTTTGCCTTTTCAACTGCTCAGATCAGAAGTTATTCAAGGTGAATTCTAATCTGAACGGTATAACAGAGAAGAACTGGACAAGAGTTGAATATTGTAGCAACAAAACAATACACATACCTATTGACCATATTTCAGGTCTCTTCAAGTGCTCAGATTTGTAACAATTTGCAGCTGACAAGTTGGCCACAAGTGACCTTTGCAAATATTTGTAGCAATACTCTTAGCGAAGCAAATTGTAGCTCATTATCAGTTGAGAACAAAATGAAGACAACATGCAGAAGGGATTATGCTGTTAAAAACAATATCTCCTCTGTTATAGATTCGAGTCAGAAAACAATCGCGCTGATATAACCTTGTACCTATTTACTGCTTTTATAATAACTAGCATGCAAGTTCGGATTTAACAGAGAGTTTTGCATGAAATGCTTTTGTGAACTGGGACATAAACAAATTATATTAAAAAGCTAGAAAATATGATCTGTGCACATGTTATTAGACCATCTTCTCAAAAGAGCTAATAAACTTGGCACTCTTTATAGAATGTCAGGAGCAATAGAAATACAAAATACAATGGGCAAAAGGGACTTCTATGAATTCAAAAAGTAGAATACCATGTGGTAACATAGTGTGAAGGGAAAAAAGGAAATAATATAAAATATCAAACTTCCCTCAAAACTCGAAAAGCAAAAGGTTTCAAAGCAGGCAAAACTTACCTCTCACCACCAACAACACAAACAGCACATGTCCCTGTTGGTGCAGATTCATCCTCATAGTATTTTACCTAATTACATGCCATCATTAAATTTCACAGACAAAATGAAAAAGCACAACACTGGGGAAAAATGTAGAGAAACTTACATTGACACCAGCAGCTGTTGAGTTTTTCTTCATCTCCTCTCCAAACTTATCCTTTCCAATGCAGCCAATGTAACTAGTAGCACCAGGAATTTGGAGCATCCACTGCAGGAGCCCCAAAACTGATGAATTCTTGATTATAGAAGTTCAGCTAAAACCAAAGATACTCTAAAGTGCAAAACAAACCTGGGCAACTTTGATTGAATTTTGTGTAGCACCTAAAAGTAATATTAAAGCAATGTACATCAGTTGAAATAAGCAGAAAATAACAAAAACCTGAATCATGTTATGCTTGGAAGGTAGAGCATTATACGAGATGGCATCATTAAAGGAAAAATCAAAGATGTCCCCACGTTACCTCCGGCAATATACTCCACAGTGTATTTGGAAGCCAATTCATCATACCTTCAAAAGCCAGTCCACATTAAATCAGTTCACCAAAAACAGTATGCTATCAGAAAGGTTCAAAATGTAACACCATCTAAAGAGTAAATTTATTTCTCAAATGATATTCACATAATAAAGCAGTTAAACTAGTTAGAATAGACCAAGTGAGATCATTCTATTTGAAATGATATCTTCATGCCATAGCATACTGATCTACTTAAACTAAACTGCCAAAATAGATTATCCAAAGTCAGGAAAAGCAACTTACATAGGCAAGTGCCTGTCTTCAGCAAGAATAGCATTGTTCAACTTGATGTCATATCTGTTAACAAACCAAATTAACTTCAAATGTCAAATGATAAATCCAAGAGTAGAGCATTAACTGCATTTGCAAAACAAAACAATAAAACAATCACTTAACCAAAATGAATCACAAAATTCCACAGAAAAAGCAGTCACATACTACAAACTCCAGTCTATTACATTCAAAATTTAAAATCTTTTTTTTTCCTTTTCCTTAAGCAGGACCAGATCCATTATAGTTACAGCATCAGATCCCAAAACTAAGAACAACCCACTATCTAAAATAACAAAACCAAGCAGAAGAAACTCTAAGCAAATGACAAAAGCTCAAATTTTTCATCTACACAGAAGACAAAACAACAAATGAATGAAATGGGCAAGCTTACTTTTTCAAGAACTCTTCGTCAACAACCGCTGAAATGTCAAGAAGCGGGTTTCCCATGCCCAACAAGATCCCCTCGTACGCCATTGATAAAAGATTTCGCAAAGAGATCAACTAACAGGTTCAGTTCAATAGGGAGATCTAATTTGGTTCAACCGGGATTCGCTTCGTTCGATTGGTGGGATGTTTATACCTTATAGTGACCGGCAGAAGGGCATTGTTGATAAAATGTCACTGCCTTCACCAACTCCCCCAACTCAACTCGTTTGCTTCTTGCTGGTCTTTAATTCGGTAGAGTTTTTGTTTTACTTTTTTGCCCTTTTGATGGGTTTAGTTGTATTTAGGGTTTTATATAAAGTATTTTAATCTCAAAATATAAAAGAAATAAGAAAATTTGGAGTTTTCCTTATTAATCTAAGGGAACTTTGCTTAGATAGCTTCGTTATATGCTTGATGATTTATGAGTACATAATATTAAAACAGATTTGGTGTTCATTATCGAAATTAAGAAGGGATGTGGTGTACAAATATGTTTGTATATTATTTAACGAACAATGCCTTTAAATGTTCTCTTATTTCTCTCCAGTGACAATTTTTATTTTTTTGTATATTATTTACCGAACAATGCCTTTAAATGCTCTCTTGTTTCTGTCCAATGACAATTTTTATTTTATTCTTTAAAAAAAAAAGCCTAGCCACCACCTTGAAATTTGTTAATTAGTATTCTAATTATCATTCTTTTATCATTATAATTCTTATTCTGATCGTTTATTGAACAAATAGCCATCTGTAGTCATGTTACTGTACTTTGCCCCCTTTCTAACGGAAGTTTATAGTCATTTTTGTATTATTATTACCATTGAAAAAAAAAATGCCATTAGAAATCAACAGAAATAGTTCTTCATATTTTATTAGTTCAGCTTGAACTGAAATAGTTTCAACATTCAATCACTGTAAGCACTTGTTATCAACATTACACTTGTTCCGGTCCCAACTTCTCCAAATACAGAAAAACCGAAAAAGCAATTGGATTGACTGTTTCAAGTTGAGTACACAGCGTGACGAGTAAAAGCATAAGAACAAGAAAAATGAAAAAAGACAGTATCATAAAACTGTACTTAATCAAACCATTAATTCTAGCAAATAGGAAGAGGAGCACCATTCCACTCCTTCAAGCATTCAAGCATAGGATCAATCAACTTCCCTTCACACATTGCTGAGAAAACTTTGTCGAATTCTTCACCTGGGGATCGAACCTTTTCGCCAGTCAACAAACTTGTTCCAAGCTCTTCTCTCACAAATTTGTATAATGGATAGGACCTGCATTCCTTGATCCTGTTTGCAATGGCTGCATTTCCACTCTCAAGCTCGGTTCTGGTGTTTTCGACCTCTTTAGGCAAAAGGGCCTTTAGGTCACCCTCAAAGGCTCCAATCTTTTGGAAAATTGAAGTGGTTGAATTCTTCTCTCTGTCTCCATTGGCCAAAGCTTGATCAACAAGCACTTGCCTTAGCTTCTGTATCAATGGGTAACTTGTGTTGCAAGGATCATCAATGTATGCAAAGATATATTCTCTGTCCACAACTTTGATCAAGTCCTTTTCGCAGAATCTTGAAGGGTGAAGCTCTCCATTCACTCCCATGGTCAAGACTCTCTTGGCGACTTGACTCACAGTGTTCTTCACTGTGTTCTTGAGATTCTCTTCCAAATGCCTCAAGTCAATGGCTTGGCATAGAGCAACTAAGAAAGTTGACGACATAAGCTTCAATATGTCTACTGCTTCAGCAGTTTTCCTCGAAGAAATGAGGCCTAAAGAGTTCACATCTTGGTTGTGTTGCTCAGCACTTTGGACATGATTGGTGACAGGATTGGCGAGGAATTGGAGTTCAGAACAGTACGATGCCATTGCAATTTCGGCACCTTTGAATCCGTAGTCCAAGCTTGGATTACGTCCCCCAGTAAGATTTGAAGGCAACCCATTGTTGTAGAGATCATTGACAAGTTCAGAGAATTGTGCAAACATGAGCTTGCCAATTGAAGCAATGGCTAGACGGGTGTTGTCCATGGAAACACCAATTGGGGTCCCCTGGAAATTGCCTCCATGAAGCGCCTTGTTTCTTGAAACATCTATCAATGGGTTGTCATTCACGGAGTTAATCTCTCTTTCAATCATTTTGGTAGCTGCCCTGATCACTTCAATCTGGGGGCCTAGCCATTGAGGCGATGTTCGAAGAGCATATCTGTCTTGCTTTGGCTTTTGAAGAGGATCGATTTCATGCAACTTTTGTGCTGCTTTAACATAAGAGCTGCCATCCAAAATGTGTTCCATAATAGCTGCAGCTTCAATTTGTCCCGGATGGTGCTTCAACTTATGTGTCAAGTGGTCTGTAAATTCAGGTTTCCCATTCATCACTTCCGCAAAAATTGCAGATAAAACTTCAGACATAATGGCTAATATGTTAGCCTCAAAGAGTACCATGGCAGCTAAACCGGAACCAACCGCTGTGCCATTCACTAGGGCAAGACCTTCCTTAGGCTGCAATTCAAAAAATCCACTGGTGACCCCTGCTAGGTCGAAGGCCTCAGTGGGGGTGAGAACTTGGCCATTGGGCCCGACAGCCTTCGAGTTGGGCCTGCCCGTCAACAGCCCGGCAATGTACGAGAGTGGGATCAGGTCGCCCGACGCAGTGATCGTGCCACGTAGCGGCATGCATGGGGTGATGTTATGGTTAAGGAACTTGGCAATGGTTTCCAGGATCTCAAACCTGATGCCTGAGTAGCCTTGTAACAAGGTGTTGACTCTCACCAGCATTGATGCCCTTGTTGCTGAGTGAGGCAACGTGTGGCTTGATTCAGTGCCATTGCCAAAAATTCCAGAATTCAAGAATCTGGCAAAACAAAAATGCAGAAACTAAATTAGTAACTAGCAATTATGTTATAACAAATTTTGGATTCATTTAGTAATCAGACATTGGGCCTGAAAAGTGAAAAGCCCAATAGTGTATTGGGCATTTAAACTTTAAACTACTTAATCCAATAACATTTAATGTGATCTTGATCCGAATTAAAAATGAATCTTCCAAAAAAGAGAAAAGGCAAAAAAGAGTTATGTGACTTAATACCCAGTTGACCCCGCAATTAATTATAATTAATATTGCTTGTAACAATACTAGGATGCCTTAAAGGATTTGATTTTCATTTTCTAATAAATAAAAGTTATGATTTTTTATTTGTATGTATTAAATATTTATTTATTCAGATCTAGCATATAAGAAAATGGTAATAATGTATCTCGCATGGTAACATGCACTCAATTTTTATTTTTTCTGGGACATTACAAGTTTCAGAATCGTGATTTTTCTGTGATTTTTTTTATCTGACTAATTTGACTTGAGATTTTAAAACCCTTACTAGCTGTAATTTGATTGTAACAGCTGTGATTACCCACGACCACGTGGGATGGGCGTCTGTGATATGATTGGGATCCGAAATTATTAATAAACATAATAGAAAAACACCCTTAAAAGTGTTGTATAAAAAGATTTTTTTAGAATTTTTTTTTTAATTGCAGTTTTGTACACCATTGCTAATAATTTCTATGATTAACGACTAAGTACTAGAGTTAATTTCAAGTAATATATATTTACTATGATTTTATATGATTGTTTTTAAAGTGAAATGACGGATAAGTCCATGTCAATTTTTTTTTTGTTTACCGCTACTTTCTCAAAATTCCAAATCACATAAATAGTTAGCTTCAAATGAACCAATCCTAAAGACTAATAATATATTAAATATTATGTCTTTTTATCACTTTCCCAACTTTAATTTAACAAATTATGTCTTTTTCTCCAAATTTGGGGGCAACATGAAAGCTTTAGTTGGGTAGGTCCCATATTGGCAAAATTCAAAACATTCTTAGCAAAAATAAAATTATCAATAATTAATAATTAGAAAAAGATATGTCTGATTTTTAACTGTTTCAAAGAAGTGGTGGAGAATTAAAAAATAAAAAGTTAAAAGGCATGGCCGTGGTACCTTCAATGAAATTATATGTATATGGGCCCTTACAATTATTATTCATACTTTCAACGTACAGCTTTTATGGGAAATTTCAAAGAAAATGATCCTATCCAAAACAGTTTTGTACAATAATAATTTTATTTCAAAATGCTAAAGAAAAATATTTTGTTGTTTTTGCTGTTGTTATTATTATTATTATTATTATTATTATTATTATTCGACATTCAACAGTTGGGTTGGTTTGCAGCTCTATTAAACGATTGATGGGAAAAAAGGCTATGCACCTCCAAATACATCAACTTTTTACCTAATTATGAATTAACGGTTAACTTAAGAACCACCTAAAAATGCACAAAATATAAAATTAACAAGAATTAATTAATTAACATATATATGTATATATAATGATAAAATTATCTATTAAGTAGGCAATTTAAGTACGTACCTAATGAGCTCCTTTTGCAAAGCACCACCTTGCTTGGTTCTCCGGTGAGAAGTTGCACCAAAGCCAGTCGTGATGCCATAACTATCAGCCCCTTTCGTCATGCTGTCCATGACCCAATCGCTGCTGGCCTTGACGCCGGCGCGCGCGGCCTCCGCTAGCTCCACCTTGACTCCAGAGTCTTGGGCCGCGATAGCAGTCACTTGACCTATGGTCAAGGACTCGCCGCCGAGCTTCACCACCGGCCTCCTGTACTCAGCAACCATCCGTTTCACTTCGTCAAGGTGACTTCCTTTCAATGAGTCCGCTGCCACGGTCCAGTTCAAAGGGTCAGTGCTTGTGCAAAGCCCTAATGACGAAGTACCACCATTCTTATTATGGTTGATGCCATTGCAAGTTTCATGTGACAACTCCATTTTTTTCCTTTTCGTTTTTTAGCTACAAGAAATAAATGTACTGATGGGTGGGAGAGAAAATGGCTAGGAAAATCTTTTGTGGGGGGGCAGTTGTGTATTTATTGCATGGAAATGTGAATCTGTGACGATGATAGCAGGGAAATTTTCAAGCTAAGTGAAAATTCCTGAGTTTGGAGGCCTAAAACGGGGGCTTTAAATAGAGTTGGGGGGTTGCGACATTGAGTGTTTGGTGGGGTTGGCCGACGGGTTGGTTGAAAGAAACACGCGGCCGTTGGATTTTCATGGTTTTAGATGGTTAAGATCTTGCCACGTGGAAGCAGGGTGACTTTTTTGGGGTTGGTGAGGAGGCACGAAAGCACAACGTCACCAAAGCACCCCAAGCCCCAAAATTGGTTCAAAATGAAAGCTTTAAGTATCCATTTAAGCAATTGCATGATCATTTACTTCATTTGTTTTTTGCCTTCTGGGTTTGAAAAATTGCATTAAATTTTGCAAGATCAAATGAGTGAGGTGTTTAAATGAAATGGTTTAGTTATAACTGATTTATATTTAAAAATTAAGGCCCCTCTTTTCACACAAATGGATTAAATTATGGTACTCTATACCATTACGCACATTACAAATAAAAGTTTTTATGTATATATTTTGATATTCTTGTAGAAGTAAATTTATTGAAGTTCATTTATAGAGAGGATAAGCATTAAGTGTATGATAAGGTAAAATATCTAAGATATAAAGTGGTGTAAGAAATAGGGTTGGCAATGAGATAGGATAGCATGAGATTTGTCAATTTTAATCCTGCCACGAATATATAAGTGAGATAAAAAAAAAAAGTTTCATTCTCGTTTCTTTATTTTTTTCGAGACAAAAATTTGTCCCAATCTCGTTCCGTTAAATATCCTATCCCATCTCATTATCATGAATAGCCTCAAATGTAAATAAATAAATTTTAACTTTTTCTTTTAAGGATTATCATAATTTAATATATTAAAAATCTTAAATAAATACAAAGTAGAATAATCAAATAACAATTTTTTTTTACTATATGCATGTTCGAATCTAATGTTATGATAACATTTTTTAATTACCTATTTGTTTTCATTACATAATAATATTAAGACTTATGCTTCAAATGATAGATTTAGACAGTAATCAACGTCAATCATGTTAAAATATCAAATAATTCAATAATATAATAAATCAAACCAATGGGGTTGGCAATGTGATGGGATGGATGAGATTTGTCAATCCCAGTCTCGTCCTATATATGCAAGTTGGTAAGAAAAAGTATCATTCTCACTCCTTTATTTTTTTAAAATAAAAATCAATTTCAATCCTGTCCTAAACAGAATAGGATCCTATAGAATCTGATCCTAGTAGAAAAACATAGCCATCCTTAGTAAAAAATGACAATTTTATGGTTGTGGAGATCCATTTCATTCTTAAATCTAGAAAAAGAATTAATATGTCTCAATTGGCAACATCACTCAATTTTTATCTGTTTGGCACATTACAACATCCACATTTTTCAATTATAAGCAATGATCATTTACTTAATTTGCTTTTATTTAAATTTCACCAAATGAAATGAGGTGTTTTTTTTTAATTGCTACAATTCATAGATATACTATAATTTGATATTAATCTATTAAAAAAGGAAAATTTACAAAATTAACCATAAAATTTTATCAAATTTTATCAAATTTCAAAACTAACCCCTAAACTTTATTTTTATCAACATTAGCCAAAAGATGGCCCAAGTGACATTTTTACCTCCCTCATTCTCACTAATTGCCCTCTTTATTTAACCCAAATTTTGAACTCTCCTGACCAAACCAAACCGTAAGTTGAACTCTCATGACCAAACCAAATCGTAAGTAACTTTCTCTCTAGACTCATCATCGGCGATAGCAATCGGCAACGACAATCGATGATAGCAACAATAATTTCAACCAAATACACCAAAATTCAACTCTAATCCAAAAGCTAGGTAAGTTAATTGAAAGGGATTTAATTTTGTAGAACCAGTGTATATTAGCTATTTCAAAAAATGTTTCTTAGATCGTTTGTTTATGCTTTATTTTTGAATAACCAAGTGTTTATAAGGCGTGTGTTAACTTGTAAATGTGTTTGTGGTTTGATTTCGTGTGACAATTTTGTTACTAGTGCCATTGTAGGTTGCTGCGACACCCTATCGCACCAAATTTGTATGACATAGTGCCTATTGCACAAATAGATGGTTTAAGTAAATATGTTTTTTTATGCGACAGGGTGCATGTCGCCCAAATTTGATGCGACAGTCAGCCTGTCTCACCTAAAGACATTCATCAAATCTGTCTCTTAGTGCGACAAGTAGCCTGTCGCACCAAATTTTGGCGACATGCACCCTATCACACCATAAGATAGTTTCAGTGAACATGTCTTTAGGTGCAACTGACATCTTGTAGCACAAATTTGTGTGGCAGGCAGCCTGTCGCACCATGAGACAGTTGCACCCAAACTGTCTTTTGGTGCAATAGGCACCTTATCGCCCAAATGTACCTGTCGCACTAAGAGATAGCTGGAGTAAAAATGTCGGTTAATGTCTGTCGCACACATATGAGGCTTAATCATCTCTCAAACCAAAATACAGTTTCATTTTCTTTTAATTTTTTAACATATTATGTCATGTAATATAATAATATTATATAAAATGTGCCTCATATTCTCTTTATGATATTTTATGGTTTGCAATTTTACTTATTTTTATAATTTCAGGGTTAATGGATTCAATTGTACTTCAATTGTGTTATGATGGTTGATAGGAGACGTTGGCCGATGGCAATATATAGTATATGAATGTTAAGAATACAGCTTTTTTGGTTCAGAAAAATTGTCTGTTTGATTAGTTTTTGGAAAGAGTATATGAGGTGTTGCAAGTAAATCCTCATGAATATAATATCATGATGACGATAAATTTGAGGTCTAGTAACAAAATGTATCGTACATGTTCACTGTCCATGAATATTTTTAATAATGAAATAGTGAAGGTTGTGTTACATATGGCCTCTAATGTGGCCAACTATGGATGCGCCTCTATATTTGTTACCAAATCTCCTCAAATCTCGAGCGAAGATCTTGAGCCACTGGTCGAAACTGAAACTTCCTTCCGAGCAAACATGTATGTCTTGGATATTGAAGAAGAGGTGTTGCAAAGGACGATGTTGTGGCAACAAAGTTATTGTCCACTCAATGACAATAATGACAACATTGATGATAACAGCATTACGTTAGCGGATGTTCGACAAGAGGTGTTATCACTAACGACGTCATTATTCTACATTTCACAACAACGATTTTTGCAATAATTATGATCCTATTAATCACATTAGCAACATAGAAGCCGATAATATTTGTGCAGAACCGTTTAGTAGTACGATGGCCACTCACTTCAATAGTGCAATTGATGATTGGGGCGTTGGTTATTCTAATATTCCTATTAATGATGATGATGAGCGTCAAGATGATATTCCTATCAATAACAGAGCCAACCGACCTATTCCTATAATGGCTCACTTGAGAAGGAGAATTGACTAGGGTTGGCAATAAATTCTGAATCCGGCCCGGATCCGTAAAGATCCGAAAGATCTAGATCCGGAAATATCTGGATCCGTATGTTAAAAATTACGGATCCGGATCTTAACTTTTAAGATTCGTGCGGATCTGGATCAGGATCCGAATCCGAATGCAAGTGCATTCGAAAAATGGATATTCAGATCTGTATTATTATATAATTAAATTATTTATTTAATTAAATTTCAATTAAAAAATATATAAATTAATATATTTATAAGCATAATTAATTCTATAATTTTCATTAACTATGAAAATTATGTTAAAAAATTAATAATAATAACTAGAGAATATTGTAATGAATCGGTTTACCTAAGATTTTTTTATTTTTTTATTTTTGATTTATGTTATGAAATTATCATTTGTGAATTTATGTTGGTATTGTACATTATTTATATTGAATTGATGTAAATTTTTAATTGTTAAATTATAATTAAATTTTATTTGATATTATTAAGTAAATTATTAAATTTAAAATCGTATTTAAATTTAAAAATATGTAGAAAATCCGCCCGTAATCCGTGTAGATCTTACCCATATCTGGATCCGCATATTTTTTTCCGGATCCAGATGTAGATCCAAATGTTAAAAGTTCAATGCGAATCCTGATCCGGATCCGAATACACCTACATCCGGATCTAGATCCAGATACGAAATTTGCCATCTCTAGAATTGACTCATTCACAAGTATTACTCCAATTTTGCCTTCAGACATGATTACTCTAAATTTTGTTAGCAATTGTGACTCAGATGACATTGGTGTGGGTAAGCTATTCATTGAGAAGAATGGGTTAATATTAGAACTGTGCAAGGTTACTTTAAGAGATAAGTTTTATTTCAAGATTGTACGATCCACAACTACATGTTTCAAGGCCCACTGTTATTTGGAATCATGTAAATGGTGTCTTCGAGCAACGAGATGTTCGAACGAGCACAATATTCCTTGGGTGGTAATGAGAATCGACAATGTACACACTTGTCATAATGAAGTATTCTTTGATGGTTATCGTCAAGTAAGGAGCTGGGTTATTGGTCACATTATCATGGATAAATATATCTAAGAGAAAAAGATGTACACTCCGAATGACATCATAGCAGACATGCAACAGGAATATGGTGTTCACTTAACATACCAGCAAGCATATCGGGCCAAAGAAGTTGGTCTTAAAATTGTTCAGGGAATCATGCAGAATTATACAACTTACTTCCAAAATACTTCACGTTTTGACCAAAGCAAATGAAAGTACAATTACCCACCTTGAATTTGATGGAAATGGTAATTTTTTATACTACTTTGTAGCTCTTGGATCTTTTATCAAGGATTTCAAGCAGTTTATCAAATCAGTGATTATTGTTGATGGCACTTATCGAAAGAGACTATATCGAGGAAGTATGTTTATGGCAATATATTTGGGCAGAAACAATCAATTGTATACGTGAGCCATTAAGGTCATGGATTCGGAAAACAATGAAGCATGAGAATAGTTTATGACGAAGTTACATGGAGTGATTAGTGATAGACCATACTTAGTAATTATCTTCGACCGATGCACCACTATCAAGAGACCTGTTTTAAAGTTTTTTAAAATGCTGCCTATGGCGATTGTTTTTATCATGTCAAAGGTAACGTCAAGTCAAAATTTAAGATGTCCAAAGCTTTTTGGGATGATTTTGAGCCTATCTTCATAAAGCAGCAAAAGCATATGGGCACGAAGAATTTTAAAAACAACTTGAGGGGCTGTGGATGTTGCACTCGGGTGTGGTTGATTACTTAGAGAATCATATTGGTACGTGTAATTAGGCAAGGTCTGAGTTCGAAGGTAAGAGATTTAGTATTTTTACCACCAACATCACGAAGAGCGTGAATTCTTTTATGAGAGAATAGCAAAAATTTCCAATTACTCATCTTGTAGATTATTTTAGAAAAACACTGCAACAATGATTTTATGATAGAAAAATTATGGTTGAATCAATAAGTACTCATTTAACAATATGGGTAGATGAAATAATCGCTGAGAGGAAAACTTTGGCTGAAAGAATGATCGTTCATCCTGTGTCTCGACATCAATTCTAAGTCTTATGTGGTGATATTAGGGAAGAGTTAGTTGACATAGACAACAAGACTTGCTCCTGCAGAGTATTCCAACTTGATCAGCTTGTTTGTGCTCATGCAATTACTGCTTGTTTAACTGTCCAAGTAGATTATATAAGCCTTTGTTCTAATTTTTACACAAAGGAATGATTGTTGAAGGCTTATGCACAATCAGTTGAGTCGGTTGACGATGTGGCCGATTGGGAAGTTTTAGTTGAAATTCGAGAGATGAACATTTATCCACCAATAGAAACCCCACCACTTGGTCGTCGTAAGGAGCTTAAAATACTATCTGCCGGTGAGGATGTCAATCGGAGGACTGTGTGATGCAGACGGTGTAATGAACTGAAACATAACCGTAAGCGGTGTAAAAATCCCATCACGTCAAACTGAAGCTAGTTGTATATGAGTGTTAAAGTTATTATATACAATGAATTATTGTTTTTTGTTGTGTTTTAGACAATTATATATAATGAAATTATATTTAATTTTATTTCATATTATAAAGTGAGTGGTAAAATTGTACGTCCAAGACAAAAAATATCCATATATAAACATTCGAACGGCTACAAAAGCTTACAATTCAATATCGACATTAAATATGTCTATTGCAATCTTTTTCATAAAGTACTCCCCATGACTACTATCAAAATCAAATTTATGTCCAAACATTAAATAGATTATAAACATTAACAAAAAAACACCGCAATCATTACTACTAGGAACTTGTTGTAACATGTCCTTAACTGCAATGACTTTCCATAGCTAAGCACTTCGTAGCTCATGCTAGATGTTATAGAATCCAACATATTCTAGTTAGCGAGGGAAGATAACTTCAAATGGTCTGAATTGATATTTGTACGTTTTATTGTCGCGCAACATCAATAATGAGTCATAAATCCAAACTTTTTTTGTTTGAAAGTCTACTCGGGCTAGAATCCAGTGATTGCTGCCCAGGTTAACAGGGATGAATACCTACATATAAAAATTCTCGTAAATTTATCATCGATATTGTGTTTAAGATTGCAAAAAATTACCATAAAAAACTATATTTGTAAACCACAAAAAAGCGCACACCATATTGATATCCGTCAACGGCTTTGACTGGATGTACTACTGCCCCACCAATATAACTATTTAAGCTATCACTATATTCTAAAGAATCGACTGCACAATCCTCGTTGTTCCACAATTGATTCAAGAACACATAGTACATAAATTACATAAGAATAAGAAATTAAAAATGATTCAATATACTAGCAGAAAATAAATAAAAATAATGATTATAAATTCTTTAAACGTGTTACCTAAAAAAAAGTGCCTGTATGTGTGCCCGCTAAGGTAAAGCGTTGGGATACTGTCGTTTCTTTTCACTAATCAAGCAAATATACTCATAAATATGCTTTGCAAGAACATAAACATGTCAATTGACAACAAATAAAAAATTAATACCGAAATCAACAATACTCCAAGAAACAGAAAGAAATTACCTCGTCACTTAGCCAGCCCAGCGAAGCATGGCACAAAAGTATTTGAAAGAACGAATGTGACTGTCGGAAAATCCGATCCACTATGATTTATCTAGCTAACCATTAGTCAAACGCATCAAATACACTTGGATCATTCAATCCTTTAAGTGGATTTATATCCACACTCAAATGTTCTGTCAATGTCATGATCCATTATTTTTTATGAAGGCAGAGGTATGACGTTCTTTCCTCGCTTGAATGGAGGAATCAAGTACGGACTATTCAAAACACATGGCTATTTATACGACTGTTCAAACTTACTAATGCCTGGAGATGTCTTTGTGAAGACCTACACACTCTTTGCACTTGCATCCCTATAAAAACCATATAATGAGATAGGAGTAGAAACATTCTTATTGCCAATATCAGTATATACGCTTTAGTCATCCGGGACCTATCAATTTAACATGATGAACATATTAAACAAATATGAGAATAAAATATTAAAAAATACAATTGTTAAATTTTATATTTGCTTGCTGTATATGAGCGTTCATTCGGAGAATTGCCCTGTGAGCATTTAGTAAATGAACTGATAAATCCCATCACTGTTTCTCTAAATTCTTTGTGTTCTTTCCACTCTACATTAAAAACGGACTTTAGTTCAAAAATGTTACAATCAATCTTATCCATCCGTTGTCTGATGTAATCATTATGATGTTTTGCCCTCAACTATTACCCAAAAAAAAAATTCACAACCCAATGAGAGGCAGTTATAATGATTCATATGCGAGGAAATTAAATGATTTATAACCTCTGAATTATGTCAGCGGGCTTGGCTGTTTGTACCTGATAGTCATCTACAGGTATCTTATCGTCAACATTTTGTTGCTTAGGTGTTGGGCTCGATATGTTAAGAGACTCCTCTATTTTTCTTGTTACAGGCGGTGCATTTATTGAAGGTTGATGATGTAGAAAGTAACAAAAAAAATGAGAAAATAATAAGACAAAAATTTTAGAGTTTCGAGTAACCAATAAATAATGTTTGTTTGATGCACTATAGGATACTCACGTTACAGACCCATCTTGGAATATGTGGCACGTAATCCTTTACAGTTTGCCAATATTTTTTGCCTTTCTCGATCTTGTCTAGCTCAATATTTTGCAAAATGTTCCCCTGCCATAAATTCAACCAGAAATTTTAAGTTAGTCTGATGATGTAGTATTTAATAATACTGAAAGTAATACTATACATCCATCAATATATAATACTTACAAGACGAGAATTGTCATTAAAAAATGAATAAACTTCAGCAAAGGTTTATTTTAGAAGAAGCGATGGGTTTCGATTGCACAATTTGAGGAATCTTCTTTTTCGTTTTGATGACCCACGCTGACGGAAGGCCTCCAATCACTTCAAAAATCCAAGCCTGTAACAACCAAAGTAAGAAAGTCATAAAACGTATCGTTAAATATTCAATATTATAAAACTAATTAATCTAAAAAAATTGTCAACTCACTTGAACCCCAGGCGTAAAGCCATAAATATTATACTTTTCAATATTGTGGCTTGAAGTATAATATTTGTGGCTTGGATTTTTCATGCGAGCCTCATTAAATTTCTCATCTTTGCCGTCTAATGCATTGTCAAGACTGTCATATATCGTTTCCCATGACAAATGATCCCATGGATGCTTTCGGAAGTGATCTATGTCATCTACTTCATTAAGCAATTAGAGATTTATTTGACAATAGTCTTTTCAACCATTCAGAACTCTGTCTACAAAATAAAAGAGCGCGATTTTTATTGTATCAATGTCGTTCATTGACTCGAAGTCCAACTCTTCAAATCTTGCGTCGAATTGCTTAAGATTAATGTTGCGAAACAAACTATCAAAATAAGTATTAAGTAACTGATGCATTGTTTTTTGCTTTTTTAGTACGACATCTTCGCCAGAGGAAAGTCCGATAACTAAGCACCACTTTCCAATTGATAATTGTATCAAATGTTTACCAATTTGAAACCATAATTGATTTTTTTTTGTTCCGTTTCTCATCAGCCACTTGTTTAAGCAACATGTTGTGCAAAATTATGCCACTGAATGAAAAGCTTCGACACTCCAAGAAATGCCCAAATATGTCGTTCTTAAATAATTGCAATTACCATTTTGTCAACCTTTTCTGGATGGCTTTTACTACTTTAGCTAATTTACACATACTAAAGATGCATCTGGGAATGTGATCAATATAAGCTAATTTCATCATGCCCGGCTCATTTCTCAATCCTGTTGACTCATGATTTGCTATTTTGCCTGTTGTCATGTATTTGTTATATTTATAATTTAATAACATCAAAGTAAAAAAAAAAATTGAATCTGTACGTTGGTGCGACAGGTAGCCTGTAGCACAAATTGAGCATGACAGGCGTGCGCCTGGCGCACATAATGGGTGCGCTTGTCGCACCCGTTTATCAGGTGCGACAAGTGCGGCATCCATTCAACCCTTACCATGCCCTAACCCTCACCAACAACATCACCCACACCACAAACATTAAAACAACTTCTATCTTCCATCAACAACAAAAAAAACATAACAACACAACCCACAATAATTTTTTATAATAATTGAGGATTTTGGAACAAACCTTTGATTTTTTTATTTTAACCGTGATTTTGGTGATGTTGGCTGTCGTGGATGGACTCCGATGTGGTCTGAAGCAGCCAGCGATGAGAAACTCACTTGGAGGAGAGAATTCGATCGGTTTGGGAGGAGAGGAAGTTGGTGAGAATGAGAGGGTTAAAAATGTCACTTGGGCCATCTTTGGGCTAATGTTGATAGAAATAAAGTTTAGGGGTTAGTTTTGAAATTTGATAAAATTTTATGGTTAATTTTATAAATTTCTCATTAAAAATCTAGATACGTAAACTTATTATACAGCCCAAAATTCTATCGAGACTAGCTTGCACTCCCATTAAGTGATGTGTTTAGATGAAATGGTTTAGGTATAATTGGTCTATATTGAAAAGTTAAGCTCCCTTTTATCGCAAATGGGTGGTTAAATTTTGTCACTCTATGCCATTAAACAATAAACACGAGTCAGTATGTAATCGACACACCATATTGGTTTCTCATTCACTTTTAATCACCTATTATTCAGTATATATATTTATGTAAAAGTGTTCTTGAGGATTTAATTGAGTGGGTTTTAAGTAGTTTTATTTGGTTTGATTGAGCTAGGCAACTGGCTATCCCAATTCGAATCCTAAGGAAGATACAAAATTTAAAAAAAGAAAAAGAAAAGAAAATGATATACATTTTGTCTACTCTTTTACTTAAAATTAAAAAAAATATATCTTATACAAGTAAATTCGTTTAAGTTCATTTACGGAGAGAATAAGCATTAGTTGTATTATACGGTAACTTTCAAAGAAAAAATTATAACATTAGGTAATATGTCTCGTATCGAGTAGAGGTACCTAGTAGTATCATATTCAAAATTCATTAAAAAAGTACATCAAGTTTTAGAAATGTCAAATAATACAGACACACCATATGCGAAGAAACTAAAATTTTAAAATGCATTTAAAACAAAAGATTTTGTACAATCATTCGGCACTAGGCTTCATAGGCTTGAATTTTTATTTTTCTTTTTCTTTAAATAATTTGATTGAAAGATTTAATATACACTTTCTAATAATTGTGAAATTTAAAATAAAATATAAAATAGGTATCAAACCATGAGTTTCAAATAAATTATGTTTGATCATTTGGGTTTTAGTTAATAATTTGAATCTAAAGCTGAGCTTGATCTGAATGATGCTCACATTTTCGTAATCTTCTATGACGCATACATTTATAGTAATATAAGATTACGATTTAATTACTTATACATATTCTTACCCAATAACTACTAACTGCATGTATTTTTTTTTCATGGCGTCTTTGTATCAGATAATTAAATTATTCGAGATTTATTCATGGAATATGCTTTTTTAGTTTACACTCCACAGAGTTAAATCTTAATACTTATGATTGGTGGGACGATCCTTCCATTTCAATTCATTAGAGCTTGCGTGAGGATGGTTGGGGTCTCCCAAATTATCGTTTCAAATGAGTGATTTTGTATTTTTTTCTTCTTATTTTTTTTCTTAATTTCAAGCTACATGTTTTTTTTTTAATGTCAGCACATAACTTAGGTAAGCACTGATGAAATCCTTAACGATTGCCACTTAATATTCCACTTGCAGTTTGAAAAGTAGTTTAAAAAAATCAAATTAAGAGCCGTTCATTCCGGCAGAGAATTAAATAGAAACAATTATCAGTTACTACTCACTTTTCGGAACTTGCCAAGCATAAAATACATCAAATTCAGTTGAATTTTCTTCCACAACTCTGTCACTACAATTACGTATTTAACTTACTAGTAGACTTTAGATTGTAACCTGTTATATATATATATATATATATATATATATATATATATATATATATAACAGGTTTGTCTACTCATTAATCATTGCCCTTTACTAATAAATTGTTAATTGTCAGCCAAAATTTACTAAAACAAAACGATTAAAAAAAAATCATTGTACTTATTTGAATTTTGCACAAACTTTAAAAAGGCCTCTTTTTCACAATGCATGGAGAAGAAGAACACACAAATAGCCAAACCAAGAAGCCGTTTGGCACAAATGAACAAGATTATATATATATATATATATATATATATATATATATTTTTTTTTTTTTTTTTTTTTTTTCTAATTCAACAGATAATTGGTATTGACTTCAAAACGAAAGAGCAATTCCGTTGGCCAGCCAAGAAGGCTTAATTAAGAGTTACTTTTACTGGCGTATGTGCTCAAACATTTAATAATCACGTTGAACTTGAAAGTCATTTTTTTGGTTCCATCATCTTGTGGGTATTGATAATATTCCAAAAATCTCAGTGCGAGAGCTAAATTGACAATTAATTAATAAGCTGCACTGCAAAAATGCGGTAATCTTACCCTACAAATGAACAAGGTTTTAATTTTCAACCAAAAAAAGCTGCATCAATAAATGATCACATCGCAATGTCATGATTTTCATGTGAAATTATGTTAATTTTAAAATTATATTAAAAAACAAAATTGCGACCACTCCGAGCAGCGCGCTTTCCACACAAATTCATATAAGAATTGAATTTGCCGACATGTCGTTTCGTGCTCCGTAAGGTGAGGACATTTCATATGACTTCCATGAATTTTTCGATGCAGAATGATCGCTGTACGTGAGTGTGTGTACATATATAGAAATTCGCTGATGCTTTAAATGTAGATTTTGCATGGATTTACTATTTAATTCACACCATATGATGTTATAGTTAATTGAATAAAAATATTATTACATCATATAGAGCTTCTCAGATGTATGCAGATGTTCAATATAGATTTTGTGCGGATCCACTTTCACACTATTATGATGTAATAATATTCTTATTCAATTGATTAAAATGTCATATGATATAATAGTAAATTCCCATAAAATTCGTAAATTTGTACATGAGAATACACACACATATATATGCAATCATTCTCATGTGCGTAAGCTATTTTTTTTTTTTTAATGTAAACATGTTGTTAAGCCATATAATTTAATGGCATTAAACACTAACTCTATTTGACCGTATAGTTTAAAAGCGTATTTGTATTAGGAAAAAAAAAATGAAGGTGTCTGCATTGGAGAAGTACTAAATATATATAACGTAAAGCTCTCACTCAATACGCACAAGAAAAAAAAAATTAATTGAGATAGGGTTAGCAGATATACGAACTCATAACTCTGATATCATGTTGAAAAAATATTCAACCAAAAAACTTAAGTTGGTGGATAAAAATTGAATATTTAATATTAAATGTAAATTCTAACTTGCACGGTTCTAACAAGTTGATTCCGTAGGTTATCATCGAAAAGAGAACTAAGAGTCAATTATCATTTAAAAGTAAAAATAGAAGAAGAAAATGATGAAACATTACTATTTAATTAATTATTGGAAGTATACTTTTGCTTTTTGTACGTGCAACAACATCTTATTTGAAAGTGCCAATTTTCTTATTAAATTATTTTCTTAATTTACATTTTTAATTTTCCAAAGAAAATTTCTTTTCTCTAATTATCCACTTGTATATGTATATATATTGTGGAAAACTTACTAACTTCATCTATTTTTCTAAAGAATTAATTTTAAATTATCCTTTTGTGAATTGACTATTTTCATTCAAATAGTTTCTTTTATTTTTAAAAACTTCAATTTACCTCTACTTTTTACTAAGGAGGCCAAAAATAATTCAGCAATCCACCCTCATTTTTTCTTATCTTTTGAATAAAAATAAAGTTAACTTAAAAGGAATGATTTAAAAATAGTCAATTTATAGAAAAAATAATCCAAAATTTGTCCTTTTCTAGTTGTTATGGGGTTGGTAAGATGTTGTCATTGCGTTTTTTTTGGTCTCAAGTCTCCACCTACTACTGCTAATTCATTCTTCGTCTTCCTTTTTTTTTTGTTTTTTTCAAATCAAGTTTTTTGCTGTAAGAAAGCAACTTATTATTTTTCATATTATAAAGAGTAATTTTAAAAACCATTGTCAAATAACCGACGCAAGGGGATGAAGTAAATTAAGGCTAGATATATGATGGATCTTAAATACTGAAATTACTCCCTCAAGAATGTCCCAAGAAAGCACCGTTTAGGGTTCTAAGAATCCATATGCAATTAATGATCATCGTCATTTGCGGTTTGGTCGACAATTAATTTATGAATATATCGCCTAATTAATTATAAATCTTTAATTTATTAGTTAGCTAGCTTTTCATGAATTTGATTTTTTTATTTTCTTCATATATATTGTGCGCATGATGACGCATGAAGGTGAGCGCTTCAATGTGATTAGTTTGATATTTGAAATTTAGCAGTTATTGAAAATTTAGGCCAAGCAATGAAGTGAAGCAATCTCTTATTTAAAAATCCGTGGCTTTTTTTTTTTTTTTTTTGTTCTTAGAAATATATTTTAAAATGAAACTCTTAGTTGGAACTAATTAGAATAATCCACAATTCGCTTAATGAAAAAGAAAAAATTGTAACCATACACAACCAAAGTTCTTGACAAAGTCTCTACCAGATATCTGAGCTAGGGTTAACGATAAAAACATGCATGAGGGGCAAGTCATGGTCACCAACAACCACCACTAACACATGCAGCTTTTTTATGTTTTGCTTTTTGGTAGGTGAAGTAAACCATTGAGAAATTTTACAAGATTTCACAATGTGAAAGGTACCCAATCAATCGACCTGCACATATAGAACTTGCATAATCCAGTCGAAGAGATATTTACAAGTCAAAGGTCTGATACAAACAATACAAATACGAGTCAAAACTGAACTTGTTCATCACCTAAATTAAAAAGAGTTATCCATGAAGACGGTTGGGAATTTCCCTGATTCAGGCTCCCAAATTGAATATCAATTACAAAGTAAATTCCTTGTCCACAGTCGGTTTCCTGAGGAATTTTCAAGAAAAAACGGAAGTGTGAACAGAGAGAACAACGACATTTTAAAGGAATTTTCTTGTCTTTCTGTTTTTATTTTTTCTTTTTAAAGTCGTACGCGTTAGGTGGAGAAGTGATTTCACCAACCCACTTTGTTGTTTCTTCTAAGAACCATGTCCTAAACTGAAAATTAAACATCCAACTAACGGACCACCCTAAGACCCTAAGTTACATTGCATGTAACTTACGGGCGTTGTCGGTTTGTGCGGATTGTTTTTTTCTTAAATTTCATTTAGGTCCTTATACTTTATTTTATTTATAATTATTATAAAACTTTTTAACTTTATTCATAAATATTTAAAATATCAAATTTATTCATATAATTTATAAATTATAAAAAATTATTTATTTAATTAAAAAATATAATTATTATTAATAGATTATAATTATAATTATATAATTTTAATTTTAAATAGATTATTATTATTATTATTAACAACAATAAAAGGTATTATAATTAATTAATATATTAAACATAATTGATGAATAAATAAATAAATAATAAATAATAAAAATAATTAAAAATATTAATTAATTATTTAATTAATAATAATAAATCATATTTATTTATTTATTTAAATAATAATAATTAATTAATTAATATTAATAATTATTGTTAACAATTTAACTAAAAAATATTATTAATTATTGTTAATATATTAATTAATTATAAATCCATCTCCAAATCCACACTCTCTATTTTTCCATCACACACTCTCTCTTCCCCTACCCTTTGATCAAGATCACTCTCACTCTTTAAACCCCACGCTATCAAACTTATTAACTCATCTTCTCAACATGACACCGCATCAACAATATCCTAACAAATTTGTTGTCACCACCTCCACCACAAGGAGTAGTCTTTCAATTCCCTTTTTTTTTCATCTCCATTAGCCTCATCCTCCGTTTCCTTGTCCCTAAATAAATAAATAAATAAAAATAATTATTATTAATTATTGTCCTTTTGTTGATTGGATTTGAAGTGTTGTATCAAAATCTAATTCAAATGGATTGGATTTGAAGCTAAGTATATTTAGATTATTATTTTAATTTAATTATTGTGATTATTATTATTATTATTTAAAAATTTATTATTATTATTATTATTATTATTATTGTTAAAAATTTAACTAAAAAATTATTATCAATTATTTTTAATATATTAATTAATTATAATACCTTTTATTATTTTTAATAATAATAATAATAATAATCTAATTATAATTATTATTAATGGATTATAATTATAATTATAATTATATAATTTTAATTTTAAATAGATTATTATTATTATTATTGTTAAAAATTTAACTAAAAAATTATTATCAATTATTTTTAATATATTAATTAATTATAATACCTTTTATTGTTAATAATAATAATAATAATAATAATAATCTAATTATAATTATTATTAATGGATTATAATTATAATTATAATTATATAATTTTAATTTTAAATAGATTATTATTATTATTATTATCAATTATTTTTAATATATTAATTAATTATAATACCTTTTATTGTTGTTAATAATAATAATAATAATCTATTTAAAATTAAAATTATATAATTATAATTATAATTATAATTATAATTATAATTATAATCTATTAATAATAATTATATTTTTAATTAAATAAATAATGTTTTAGAATTTAAAAATTATATAGATAAATTTGATATTCTAAATATTTATAAATAAATTTAAAAAGTTTTATAGTATTTATAAATAAAATAAAGTATAAGGGGCCTGAGTGAAATTTGACAAAAAACAAACCCCCCCCCCCCGACAAGTTACATTGCATATAACTTAGGGGGTCCTTATATTAATTATAGTTTTCGAATTTTTAAAGCTTACTGTATACAAGGCCAGAGAATTAATATCTTCCTGACATCTTCTTCTTCGTTAAAATTTCTGGAAACTTGAGCTGAAGCGGTGAAGCACATGCCCGTTCGGGTCTCAACGTGGCTTCGTTATCATGTGTAGCTAATTAATACCATATGAAGCATGAATGTGTATTTTATATATATATGGATTAATTATATACATAGTTTGGCACTACATCTAATGACTTGATCTAATGCTACAGTATCATTAAATTAAGTTACATTATACATGTTCCACGAGCTAAATTATATTTATACATATAAATAATCCAAAAAAAAAACATTAAAAAGGATCGATCAGACGAGTATTATTATTTTATGATAAATCGAAGTAGTAGATCTTTGACTAATTGAGATTCATGTGGGTATTTTATTTTTATATACACTGAGTTAGAAGTATATTTTTGACTTCGATTATTTATATGATCAATTTAAGCAATTAGGTTAGTAATTTTTTTTTTATTAGCTAGTGGACTGTAGTTAATTAATTAGATTGGATTCTATCATTTGATAATTGGATTGCTCATTCAAATCAAGGGTATGATATAGCATTGCGTGTTAACCACTTTGGCTGGTCACTTCTCATTATTTAAAAAAGTTAATTATATGAAAAAAGAGAAGAAAAAAATTGTTGTGCTTCTGACTTTTCATCAAAGTAAAACAACTAGAGCGTTTGATGAATATTTTCCTTTTTGATTCAGTACCTAGTTTATATTAATCAATCCATCCGTTTATATTTTGATAATTAATGATTGCTTCCACGATATTATGGTGCGTCGGTTAAGTTGTTAAATATTTCAATATCAAACATATAACCAATTGTTAATTTACAGCACTAATTCACTATGAGGTATTTTTATTTGCATTTCTATTGCGCACTTCTTTAAAATACCTTTGGCATAAAAAGGGAAAATTGATCTAAAATTTCGGACACTAATGTTCAACACAGAGTTAAATGAGTTTATGTATATAGCCGTGAGCAAAGCCAAAAATGTTCTTTAACAGGAGCAACTAGCTTAATAGCAACCCAATTTTCTCTCCATTTTTCTGAATAAGTTTATGTTTAACATAATAAATTTTACTAACTCAATTAGATGACACCCATAACGAGAGCAATCTGACCAATACAAATTTTCGTAATAATGATAAAATAATTATTTTATTGAACATTATAGCACATTATAAAGGCTGAAATATTAGAATCTTTTGTAATATTTTTCATGAAATTTTTTAAACTTCATCCCGAGGCATCTCAACGACTTCGCACGTGTACAGCTATCACCATGCAGGATTTGCACAAAATCTGGCAATAGGCATGTTACATATCTTACAGGATTTGCACTATATTTATTGTAGCAACCCTCTGTTCCACGAGCTTCAATTATATATTTATACATAAATCCATATTTAAAAAAAAAAATCATTCAGAACTATCTATATAAATTTATTTTGTTATAAATTTAGAAGTATAATTTTGACCCACTGGGATACACTAGGAAAATTCTTATTTTATTTTATGGAGATAAAATTAGAAATCTATCTTTAACTCAAACTAAAATTACGAGTCCTGACGATCAAACCCATGAATTTTATTTATATTATTCTAGTTAGTTTTATCAATTAAACCAATTAACATCCAAAAATAAAAACACGTGTCTCGGATCACTATTATAAGGAGACACGTGTCAAAATGTAAGGTACGATGCAAAGAGATTATACATACGCCCACACTCATTCATTGAAGGGTTGATTCATTATTAACATAAGCAGTCAATATCTAATATCTCTGATTCTTATATGTTTGTATTTATTGCGACCACCTCAGATTCATCGATTGTGACAGCACTTGGCTGATATTAATTGAAAAATGTGCCGTGTTGTGATCCACCAACATTTGCGGAATTTGTCAACTGAATTATTTCCTTCAATTTGATGATTGTACCTTTTTTTTTCAATATATTTTAAACTTCATAGATCCAATCACCCAATTAACTTCATTGCATTATATTGATACAATGATACATCGTTTTTATCCATATTGAGCGGCCCCGCATTTGGAAATCAAATTTGATATTTCATTTCATCTTTATTTGATATGCATGGCTGATTTTTCCTTTTTTTTAGCGAAGGAAAATAATATTTCAACTAAAGCCTAATATTGTATTTATTTACTGGAGTGAAAGTATAAAAGGTGGATTACTCCCACTCTAATATTTACTTACTTATTTAAAAAAAAAATGAGAGTTTTATTCTGTAAATTCCACTCATATTTTAAGTGTATAATATAATTTTCACTCCCATCCACCTCTCTCTTTTTTTTTTTACCATTCCTTTATAAAATATAATATAATTATATTTATTAAAATAAAATAATGTTACATTACTTAAAAATAATAATATTAAACCTGTTTAAATAGAATATTATTGTATTTAGTTAAAATAATAATTTATTTAATCTAAGTTAAATTTATTTTTAAATAATATTATTATATTCACAGAGAATTAATAATATTACTATTATTTAATTTCAATGGCATTATATTTATTTAACGTTAATAGTTAATAATAATAAATATTTTATTCTAATAAAATATTAATTTTGTACTATGTTATTAATAATAACGTTTCATGTGTTGCTCTTGTTAATAATTTTTAATTTGCATGATTTAAAATAAAATTAATAAAAAATTGTGATTTACATAATTAAAATGTTATTATTAATTTATATAATTAAAATAACAATAAAATAAATAGATTATTTTATAAATATATTTGTTTATTCACTTTAAAAGTAAAAACTATAATTCTTTAAATAAGGGTAAAACTATAATTTGAAACAATTAACTCCTTATCCAAAACAAGGTACACTCATAAATGAAATTATAATTCTTATTCCACACTCTTATTTTAATGTAAGTAAACAATCTACTTCCACTCCTAACTCCACACTCCAAATCGAATTTTTACTTCTCAAGATTTCCAATCCAATTCAAAAAGTAAACGTTATGTAAAATATCATTTTTTTAGAAAAGAAATTTATGATTTTACATTTAATGACAATAATAAAACGTACACATGCAACAATTTTATATACATACATACACATACACACATACATACATGCATACATACATACATACATACATACATACATACATACATACATACATACATACATACATACATACATACATACATACATACATACATATATACATATATATATATATATATATATATATATATAGTTACTAATTTGGTTTAGGGTCGTAAACATTTTTTATGTCTGGAAAAACCATCGAATCATATGATTTTAATAACTTTTTCAGACTTTACCAAATCTAGAATTCTAAGCATAATCATAAACTTGAGTGAGTTTTCAAAATGCATAACTAAATGATCTGTTTGGTATTGAGTTGTTAAAAATTAATATTACTTTATGATCATTCATTACCATCTCGATTCTCAAATATGTAAAGTTAATATAAGTTAAAACTACTTATGTAGTAATACAATTTTGTTCCACATACACGCAGATTACTTCTAAGTGATGTTAGAAACTATCGTCACATTGGAAACATAGTTTGACTAAATCGAAAATAAAAGAAAACATGCTTGTCATCATCTTTGGGCCTTGCCGGTGTGATGCAATAAGGACGAAGATCAAATATCACGGGCCCTCAAAATGGGCTTTCATAGCTCAAACATAGGCAAACCTATGTTAAAAATTAATATTACTTTATTTCAGAAAATTCTATTATAAATGTATAATTTTTAAATGAGTTCAGTTTAAACCAATTCAGCGTTCTCCAATTAATATTGCCATATTCTTCTGTGCTTGAAATTCAATTTTATCGGTATTTTTTTTTAATTTCTGCTCAAAAAATTAAATTGAATTTATTAAATAAAACTGGCCGGCATCAAGAAATTGATATCAATATATTAAATAAGGTTGACCAACAAATATGAAACAAAAAATTTTGGAAATAAAGAATTTTATTGTTTAGGATAAATAGATGGCCTTGATTATTATATGCTAATACAATTTTGTTGATCATAAACAATACATATTTCTTTGTAGTATCAAACGGAAGAGAAACAGTTTTTAACAAATATTAAAGAAGTGAGAAAAAAATTGTCGTATCTCTGGGCCTCATCGGTTTGAGGCCTGATCAGATTTCAGGGGCCCTGAAAATGAGATTCTTATAATTCAAAGGCCCAATCCTTTTCTCTGTGACAAATCACAAAACAGAAATAAACCTTTCAGAATCATTTCGGGTTAGAAAATAAAATAAATATTACTTTATTCATATTAATTCTCTGGCCAATTCAAAAAAAAAATCTGGCCTATAATAAAGAAATAAAATTAATATTAATCTACATAATGTCTTTTTTTAAAAATAAAAAATAAAGGAGTTTATTTGAAGTAAAGTGTGTGGCTTATATTTTGAGTCTTGTAAGCCACACAAAAATTGATAGCATTCTCTCATGTGCTAGTTAAGTTAGTGAGATGTAGAATCACTTCACGATCATATTGCACGGTGTACGACTAATGATAATGCATTGCTTCAAAATAAAAAAATAAAAAAAGACTACGGCTTAGTAAGTTCTGATAAGCTCTCGATGAAAATGACTCAGTTTTTTTATTTAGTCTATATGAATTAAAGATATGTGTTAAATTGAAACAATGAATGCAAACTTAGGGATAGATTAAACTCTAACGTCAAGCTTCGATGAAAATGACTTTAATTTTTAAATTTTGTTTAAATTTCTTCATCAATAAGCCTAAATGAATTTATTAAATAAGGCCGAACAACATCAAAAAATTAATATGAATATATTAAATAAGACCGATCAATATACATATAATGAAATAATTAAAAAATAGAAAAGATCTTATATTTCATGACGGACACAGACATAATTATTTATTATATTTATCAATTCTAAATATATCATTAACATGGATTATGTGACATTAACAATAAAAAAAAGGAAAAAAAAACCACTTAATTAAATGGAATGCATTATATTATTGAATTTTTCAAGTGAGGAACTTACATTTTTTATCATCGCCCTTTCATATAATTTAAATTCTTTCACTCTTATATTAAAGGAGATCTGGATAGGATTCAAATTCAAACCCTTAATTTTATACTCTTAATTTATTTTTTAAAAAAAATTGAGAGAATCCCTGTCTAATTTAAATGACACAGACTTTGCTTTTAAGCTACCAATCAAAATACAAAGTCTTTAAGCAATGTAATGGAATTTGGAATATTATACATGTGCCAGCCTAAAATATTCTCTTTGATATTCTCAATCAAAATCTCCAAATAGGTGTTTCCATCTTCATAAATCTGAACAATAATAATTTGTGTAGCTTCGAGAAAATTTGACAAATTCAAATTAAGTTTACATTATTCAAGATCTAGAAGGCACATGTATATAATATAATTCATTCAGTTCATAAGCTTTAATTCAACATATTTAAATTCTTTTTTTTCCCATTATTATATGAAGCAATACCTATCCTCTTAAGTTTTTTTTTCCCCTCTCTATTGTTTTATTATTTTTCAAAGGGACTCCACTTATATGTGAAAAATTGATTGGTTTATTTAGTGCTGCCGCAGGATTATATTGACATAAGATTGATTGCTTAGCTAATCCTTGATTGATTGCAAATTTTAATTTTGATTCTTGATGGATACACGTACCAAACATTTTCTTTTCTCCCACTCACATGAATCAAGGTCCATATATGTTTGTGTGGACTTGAGAAATCACTTTAACTCGTGACACATTTAAAATGTAAATAGACTTAAATCCAATTGAGATTTAATCTTAGATGCACCCAAATATCTAAATTTAACAGACACATTTATTTATTTATTTGTCTTTTAAACGTATGAATTTAAGTGTTAAAATAGTTTTTTTCCCCTCTAAAATAAAGAAATCCAAAAGCAGACACTTTTGCAATTTTTTCTTTACAAGAAATTTTGGATATTAAATAAGTATAAATCATTGTTAAAAAATGAAATATAATTTTCTCATATTTTTTTAATACAAAGTTATTGGGATGGTAATTGGGAAATATAGCATTACTATTACTTTTGAAAGAAAATCTTCGCTCACACTGAACATGTGGAATTAAAATAATTACAATTGTTTTCAAAAATGAATTTAGATAATGTTCTCCAATGCTGAACAAATGCATTTTTTTTACATTATTGTTTCTGTCAATGTCACTGATGAAATCATAATATATCTTCCCAACTGACTACGACAAGTCGGCCAACTTCAACTAAACTCATTGTGCCAAATGCACCCTTCTCCAAAATCGCGAGCAAAATAAAATTATTTAAACTTGAAACAAAAAAAAAAAAAAAAAAACCCCACTTGTCCTATTCTGTTAATTAATAGTAAATCTTAATTAATTATATTTAATTTCCAAGGTAAAAGCATCGTTCAGTTTTAGATCAACAAACACGTGTGTGTGCCTGTATGGATTTTTAAGCAATGTCATTTTTTAACAACTCATTGGATCTTCTTTTTCCAGTTTCCTTCCTATACATACCAAAGCTTTATGTAGCGTAGTACATATCAAACTATCAAAGCCTTATGTGGTGTAGTACATATTCTTATGAATATTTTAAACCTTTTAAAATTTTAAAATTTCAAACCAAGGGAATATTCTCTTACACAACTCATTTCGAATTGGGCACAATTTTTTTAAACTTAAAATTTTATTATGAACTAAAATTTTAAGCTTTTATAGCGTTTGAGACTATGGCAGAGTTACAATTACCACTGTATCTCTAAAAAAAAAAATTGTTTCATATGCCGTATATTTTTAATTTGAATTTATCAAATATAATAACTAGCCCCCTCCCAAGTATTTTACAATAAATTTATATAGCGTAACTCAATATTTATCAAGACTTGTCTTGATGTATCAAAAATGATATCACGCAGTATAAATAAATGAATTCTTACTTACCTACGAAGAAACTTGAACACTATCCCTCAAAAGAGGTAGCCTCTAATCAATTAAACTAAAGTGCTTTTGATGACAATATAGTATATAATATTTTGCCTACTAGCCACTAATATTTATAAAAAAAAAATATAAGTTCTTACACATTCTATCCTATCCAATACATTAATAATCATAAAATAAATCGAGATGAATACTTTAATGTATATATTTTTAATTTTTCTTTAGGGGTTATTTTCAAATGAAAGAAAACAGAGAAAAATTGCCGTTAGTTTTACCCGAACAAAAGCGAAAACAAACAGAAACAAGCGGCTTCTAGGGAAAAAGCATGCACGTCATTCCACAATCCTTAAAAAACAAATTAAACAAAATTACAAAACAGTGCCATGAAAATCATACTAACTTCAACTAAAAGGCCGAACCCGTAACTCAAAACTCAAAAAACAAAAGTGGTTTTGTTTTGGCGGTTTTCATGCCATCCTGTCAGTTTTTTCGTTACATTCCCAAGTAATAACATTTTCCTAGACAACATCAAAAGCAATAAATAAACAAAAGTACAAAACCAAACCCTTTCGATGTTTCTTATTCTTTAATTCGCTGTTGAGTTTAGTTTCAGAATTCGCATATATTTTGATTTTGATTTTGACATATCCTTGAAGTTGAAAAGGCAAAAAAATGGGGTTTCTGGGTAGTGTATTGGGAGTTCTTGGTTTTGGTTTCATTGGGCTTCCTCTTGGTCTCCTTGTTGGCTTCTTTCTCTTCATATATTCTAAGCCGAACGGTGGTCAAGTTGAGGTAACATTTGTTACTATTATTGTTATTAGGATCAGGATTCAATATGTTCTTGCATCATCACTTGTTTATTCATTTGCTGATAGTGCAACTTGTTTTTATTAATTGTTAGTTCTGCATCTTCATTGTGATAATTTGTTGTTAAAGCTAAATTTCACATGTGCAATGGGGACTCTGCTGCAAGTGCAGATTTTATTTGATTTGTCACAGTCCTGTTTTATTGTTTGTAATTTGGAAGATGCAATTTGTGTTCATTCAACTTCATTTGTTTCGAGTCTTACATTATCTCTGCATTTCTGGTGAATATGGCTGTACAATTGCTGACTATTCTGTAAGCTGTGTTTTTTTTTTTTTTAAATTTATTTAATAATTCTGTCTTTTGATTGAATAAATTATCTTTGAATTTTATTGAAATGAATGAAAAGACAATTCACTTATATGGATTGGGTCACTGCAGCAATTTGACAATTCCTTGAGTGGTGATAAAGTCTTTGATGGGTAGCTTCTAGAAAATTCATGAAAATTTCCCCTTTCTGAAGCACAATTTTTAGACGGAATGTGAAGTGAGTGTAACACGGTTCACTTGCAAGTGTAAACATATTAAATTTATAGACTGTTCATTACATTTCTGTTGGACTGCTATAATCTTATTAATAAGGATTGAAGTGCAAAATTTCTTCGAGCAATTTGAAATTTTTGGATTCTCTGTCTTTGTGAGACGAAACTGTTTGCAAAAATATTATTGATGCAGGAACCAGTTGTTATGCCACTTTGTGAGTCGGATACCATTCCTTTGTTCGACCTGTTACCTGAAATTCCATTATGGGTTAAGAACCCTGATTATGAAAGAGTAAGTAATAACGCATAAATGATTTAATTATTATAAGTGTCTTCTGCTTGTTTATAGTATAGCCAATGTTATTAGCTGTTTTGTGTTCTTATCACTACTTCTTTATTGTATGAAGCTGGTCACTCTATTGACTGTACTAGTGTGATTGCAGGTAGACTGGTTAAATAGGTTTCTCTCGGATATGTGGCCTTACCTAGATAAGGTGATTTTATACTCAGATATACGTTCAATTCTATTGGTGATTATATTAAGCTTGACTTCATGTCAATTTACAGGCGATTTGTGCTAACATAAGAACCGCAGCACAGCCAATGTTTGATGAGTACATTGGGAAGTTTAAGATAGAATCCATTGAGTTTGAGAATCTAACTCTAGGCACTCTTCCCCCGACAATTCATGGTAAGTTCAAAGAGATTTACTCAATCACTTTTCTAACTAAAACGGTAGGGGAATCACTTAATCATGTTTACTAAACTGAACAATCTTCTTTTTCTGAAGAACTATTTCCAGATTAAATGAACTATTAACCTCAATGACAGGCCTTCATTCAGATGCAAGTTTACAAATTCTGCCTCTATTTGCTAAAGCATTGGCTCTCATTCCTGACATTTCCATTTCTTGAATGTGTATATGCACAAACATAGTCATAATCTCCAGATTTGTGTGGATTTCAAGATTGTTGAAAATTCTGAAAAATAATTGTTGAAAGTTTGAGAAATTGGTGCTTCATTTCACATTGTGGCTCTAGTTTGAAAGAAAAAAGAATGATTTTTATCTGGGCCAGCGGTTGCATTTTGGAAGAAGTATAAAGAAATTTTTAGGAAAACTAATGTGTGCTGTTAATCTGGAATCATATGTAAATAAGAAAATATTGCCAACAATATATGCTTACTTTTAATTATATAAAAGATCGCATTTCCACCATTTGAAGAATTTCCTTGTCGGTTGGATTTCGCAAGAATTTGGCTGGATCATGAAGTGAACACCATAATGCCATTTTCTGTTTCATTCAGTTTACTGTCAGGCTTTCAGGTATCAGAAACTGGGACACTAAATAAAAGCAGCTAGCCACGGTTCTCATTTTGTTTTATTTTATAAACTTTTAGGTATCCGAGTCTATGAAACTAATGAGAATCAGCTAGTTATGGAACCAGCATTGAGGTGGGCCGGCAATCCCAACATTGTTTTGGTGTTAAAATTGTTGTCCTTTCGAATTACAGTTCAGGTCAGAATAGACTAAGGACAAAACATTCAACAGAAGAATGAGTTGTTTTAGTTCCTTAAAACTGAAGAACATGTTTCTTTTGTAATATTGATTATACTTTTTCGCAGTTAGTGGATTTACAAATATTTGCAGCACCACGAATAACTTTGAAACCTCTTGTTCCTACCTTTCCATGTTTTGCTACCATGGTAGTGTCTTTGATGGAGAGGGTAAGCAATTCTCTATATACGTTGAAGCAGATTCTATGTTTCTCTGTGATACAAAGTGAATGAATCAGCTAATTCTTGTGTGATGACTTTTCACTGATATATCTGCAGCCACATGTAGATTTTGGAATTAAAATACTTGGAGGAGACATCATGTCCATACCTGGCCTTTACCAATTTATTCAGGTGCTGAACTGGTGCTCTCTCTTGCCTCTTGGGTAGGAATTGGATTTTGATGTGATTGTTTTGAGTTTTTGAATTGCAGTGGATGTCGTGCTTGTTTACTTCTTGCTTGGTTGTGAATCAACTAACTATTCTAGATTCTTGCAGAAGTATATAACAAAATATGTTGCTGGTGTTTACATCTGGCCCCAAACATATGAAATGCCTATTCTTGATGCTTCAAGGTAATTTTGTAGTTCCAAGTTTCATGTTTTCCTTTTTCTGTGTCGTTTTTGTACTTGCAAAGGTCACTCAACTGGTGAAGTTAGATATCGTTTCCCAACTTTGTATCGATGGATTTGGTGTCTATGTCTGTAGTATAGTTTCTTTTCTGCTTCCTGAGATAATTATCTTTTTGATAATTTCACTAGCGTGGCCATAAAGAAGCCTGTGGGAATACTACATGTGAAGGTTGTTCGTGCTTCTAAACTCCTAAAGAAAGACTTCCTGGGAACTTCCGATCCATATGTCCGACTCAGTCTGACGGGAGAGAAGCTTCCATGGAAGAAAACCACTATCAAGAAGAAAAACTTGAATCCAGAATGGAATGAGAACTTCAAGCTTATCGTGAAGGAACCTGAATCTCAAATTCTCCAATTACAAGTCTTCGACTGGGACAAGGTGTTTATCTTATCCAAGTTGTTGCCATGAGGACACTTTTCAGTTTTTATTATGAATAAGTTGAAGTTTGAGTTATACCGAAGAGAATTTGTTTTCCGAGTTTCTAAGAATGGTTGTACTTTTTGCTTAAATTATCTGCAGGTCGGAGGACATGACAGGTTGGGAATGCAGCTGGTTCCCCTGAAACTTCTCACACCCCATGAGACAAAGGAATTTACTCTTGATTTGCTCAAGCACACAAGTATTAGTGAACCAAAAGACATGAAACAAAGAGGAAAAATAGTAGTTGAGCTTACCTATGTACCTTTTAAAGAAGACAGCATCAAGTTCGGTTCAATGTCCAAAAAATATAGCAGGACGGGAAGTGGAATGGATCAGTCATCCGATGAGGAGATCTTGAGCGGAGCAGGTTTGCTTTCTGTTTTAGTCCAAGGAGCTGAGGATGTAGAAGGGGAAAATCACAACAATCCGTATGCTATAATCCTTTTCAAAGGGGACAAAAAGAGAACAAAGGTGAGCTTTCTTCTCCTGTTATATACCTATTCTCTTCAATTGTAAATTTCAAATTGGCGCTCCCTGGAAATAACACAGACACAATTAAGAACTGAAGCTGCTTCCATGAGTCTAATTTCTTCTGTAGAATGAAATGGATCAGTAGGATAATTAATGCATCATCAAAGATATTTTAACAGTTGGAAGTAGTCTTATGTTTCATTTGGTTTTCTAAAGATGATTAGAAAAACTCGAGACCCTGCCTGGAATGAAGAATTTCAATTTATGCTCGATGAGCCTCCTTTGCATGAGATTATTCATATCGAGGTTATGAGTAAGCGGACTGGTGTTAGATTTTGGTCAAAGGTATCCGCAACCATTCTCATTCTTGTTTACTTGATTTCTCTAAAATTTAATTGTCTTTTGGAATGTTAAATCATCTTCTGTTAACTTAGGAGTCATTGGGGCATGTGGAAATTAATCTCACTGATGTTGTGCACAACGGACGCATCAATGAGAAATACCACTTAATCAATTCAAAGAGGGGTGTGATACATGTGGACATACGGTGGAAGATGATTTGAGAGATCAATATGAAGATTATCAGATGCGCTTACAGCTTTCAGAAATGGGATTTGTGGGTAAAATTGTTGCTATATGCCATAGGAGGACACAACATGAATACCAAAGTGATATTGGAGGAAAAAGAATAAACTTAAAGTTAAGAGATTTTTTTGTTGAATGTCAATAGATCCCGATATTTGTACAAAAAAATGTTGTCAAGAACATTGATTTTGTTGCTTAAGTGAAAATTATACCCTTTTTTTAAAAAAAAGTTGAATGAACTCTTTTGAGCACAAGTGATTGATAGAAGTATGAAAGAAATGTCACGCACAAAAGAGTCTATTATGTTGGTAAATCGATGCAAGGACATTAATCCAACACATAACAACACGGAAACATGGCTAATAATAAAATCCCGTTTTATTTCTGAAACTTTTAACAATCACTGTTGTTTAGTGCTCATCATCATGCCATCACTTGAGAGCTCTCTGCATTTGTTACCAAAAAAAATGAGGCCTCACTTTAGAAAGCCCACAAAAGAATAAACACAAGAAATCCTGATTGAAGGAGCCATTTGTGCATGCATGTATCATAGATAATTATGATAATTTTATTTTTGTAAAAAGGAAAAAGTTTGATGAAAAGCAAGCGGGCATGATATATTCTCAACAATCAACATGTTGGGACATGATGTAAAATAAAATAATTGGACCCCCACTGAGTGCATGGATTAGGTTTGACTTGCTGAGGATCATGATGAATACATGTGACATCATGGTTTGGTAAAGTCCACATGATATCACTCGTATCTGTAAAAGAATAATATCATAATTAATCTGCTTCATTATCTTTTCATTTTTTTAATGTACATAATTAATCTCCCTCTACACCAAAGTTTAGTAACAAAAATTATGCTCAGTTTAAAAAGAGATGACTGTTGTGAGACGAGAACCCTAGCTCACAAACAGGATAATGTTTTTGAGAATTCCAACAACAAAAACGCTTGTGGATTTTTATTAGAATTAATTTAAGCTGTTGGGAGATACAAAATACAAATATTGATTCTTCAGAAGTGCAAGCCATCACATTGCCATTAATCGAATACCAAAGTGGGGAACACAATAAGAGAACCTCCCTCATGATAATTATAAAAAGAAAGAAAAAGTCAGCTTTCTAGTTGACTTGCCCCAGAAAGTCTGGCAAAAATTTAGAGGCAGCAAAAGGGGATCCTATCTCTTCTTTAATTTGTTCTCCCAAGCAAAGCTGGAATATTATGACAAAAATTAATACAAAAAAAAAAAAATCTTTATTAATGGATCTCCACATTTGACACACCACTCATTGCTATGGCGACACTCATCATCTCTCTCTCTCTCTCTCTCTCTCTCTCTCTCTCCTTGCTTCCCCTTTCTCTCACTAAGCGATGTGAAGCATGTGTGTGCTCTCAAAAGAAGAGGTAAGATTAAAAATTGAAAATAAAGAAGTCATTGTCTTGGTTCCTTGTTGATGTTGTTTTGTGGGGTGTCCACGAATATTAACAACTTTTGCCATGCTAAAAAGATAGGCCATTTTTTCTTTTAAAAGGTTGTCTTTTGAGGAGAGAAAAGCTAGCGGGAATAGGAAACTCCACTCATGATTTATCATTCATCCTCCTCCGACGTCTAGTCTTTCTTTAATTAATCAATTCCTCTCGCGCATATATACGGTTGATGATTCGGATATTATAATTGGATATACACAATATCATACATCGCCGTTGCACTTTCAACCACCAAACCAAACGCTTGAAAAAAGAAAAAAAGAAAAAGCAAAATACGAGAAAATTTATATTCCACTTAAAATGTAAATCCCCCCCATCTAGTTTTCAAACCTGAATAGAATTGAAAATTCTATTCTCATTTGGGCATTAGAAAGTGTGGGCAGATTTACATTCGCCGACTTGCTGTTGGTGACAATTGTAGAAATTTTCAATGAGAGAATCAAGTTCCATATGCTCGTGCCTTATGCCATTCTCCAAATAATCTATAATGGGCATTGCTGGATCCAACTTCGACAGTTATCATCACTTCCATTGGTCAACTCGCAATGATTTGAAGGGGTCCATTTTTTGGTACGTGCATACACTCTTGAACACTTCAATCTTTGTTGTTCCATTCAACGTTTTTCCTACTAAATCTGACTTTAATGAGAATGCTGAGCTTTCATCTAATAACTTGAATTAACCGCCGAGATCACAACAGAGGCTTCGCTGACAGGATATCAGAATTAATTAATATTTCGTTTTCAAAGCCAGAGGCTCATTAAATTTCAATCAGTTACGAATTTAATAGACTGATTAAAAAAAAAATTCATGTTTTATGCGAAAAAATATGTTATATTTTACTCATTTCTCAATTAACCAAACCCTTCTCGAATCTCCACCCTTACTGTAGGTCAACATAATTAAACCCAATTAATCAAAACTAGCAAAACGAATCACCAACTCCTGCTTAAAAATAACTAAAAATATCTGAATTAATTTCCTGATGTATGCAAAACACTGAGTCCAGTCAATAAGTATCGGTCTCAAAAAGTAGTATAAACACAATTAACTTGGAATACTCAAAACAAGATTACAAAACCTAGTGACTGACTCCATCAAAATTGTAGCAGCCATATAGAAATTCAAATTTTGAGGCTACGTTTGAATATTCCTATGCGTCCCAGTTTTTGACTGTTGAATTTAATGCTAGCTTTGAGGGCATGGCATTATATGATTCACAGAGACACAGACTACTGTTTTGTTTTGTATTGCTAGATTATGGTAAACAAAGGTTGCCAAATGCACACGTATCTAAATGAATTAAAAAAAATGAAAATTATATATATTTTAAAAGAAATGAGGAGAAGATTATCATTGAGTTTCAAAGAAAAGTCTCTGAGGACTAGTAATTATGTCTCAAAAACATCATTTAAGTTGTAAAAGTTCAACGTTTTTATCGGTAGGGGTGGGAAAACCCAACTTTTTTTCTTTTTTCTTTTTTTTTAAATTAGCCTATTCTATTACTACCCCACTTTGAAATACTTTAAAAATAATTTATATGTTGTCCAAAAAATAAATAAATATAAAAAGTATCTCTGATCAATTTTATAATGTTTAACTAATTTTGATTAGGAGTATAAAACTCTATTATTGAAAGGAAAAAAAAAGCTCCAACTACTTCTAGAAGAAATCAATTATCATACATTCTTCTCCAAATAACTCTCTACATATTGATTTTTTTTTTAATTCATATTATGAAAATCATTAACATTTTTTTCACCAGAGTACTTTAAAAAAAATTACATTATACACTTTTATATCCTTTTTTTTTAAGCAATGATATATATTCGACCATAAAAAAGATAGGAAGATGAATAACGACGACTATTTTTGTTACTCATATTTTGTGAATACAAATAAATAAATAAATAAATAAATAAATGTTGGCAACAAAAATGTGTGATAACTAGCATGCGACTGATTCTATTGACTTCCTGCCTTTTTTTTTTTTTCTCTTTGAATTACATAAGACTAATTTTAAATCACAATTCATATTACATGGACAATTGCCGATATATTTACAATCATATAAATTTTGAGACTAGTTTACATTAAACCTCATATAATATTGTCTAAATTTTAACTCTTTTTAATATTTCAAAAATGTCTATTCTACTCTCATTTTAAAAAAGAAAAGACCGTCTTCATTTAATTATTATTCATAATTAAGAAAGATTGACTTTATGTCTTTCTTAATTCTTACGACACAATATTGTTTTTATTCTTGTGATTTTATTCTTGTGATTGATGATAATTTTTAGTACCCAAACATATATTTTAGTATCTTCATATTATTAAAAAGGACATGAAAATAATATTTTCTCTATTCACTTTAGGAGAAGAAAATGGAAATAAAGAGAAGGATTTTTTTTTTCTGTTGCCTTGAGACAGCTTGTGATTTACTATTCTAGTATTTCATGCTCTTATAAGGTAGAAATTAGCTTAAAAAATATTTTTGCTAGCAAAAATGAAAATGGAAAAAGAAAAGAAAAAAAAAGGGACGCATGCGATAGGATTTAACAAAAAATGTCAACAGGGTTGACATGGGACTGCTGTGATGATGTGCACGTGTGGCATACTTTTATCATCATAATCATCATCTCATGTGGTACAAAATTGACAAATAAAATAACTATTTTTATATTTTGTGTGACTATGATCATGTAAATCCCACTACATTTTGACTCATCATCATGCCCAAAAACGAATCATGGTCATGATCATCAATCATGATGGGGTCAATCCCCTAACTTCATGTTATCCTACAAAGTGATTCATACATGTATGTACCGTATTATTTATTAATTTAAGAATTCTTTTATCCCAGACAAATATAATTGAGGATCGTACCCTCTAATAAAAGGATAGCCCACTAAACAATTTTTTATTTTATTTTCATATTGCAAAAGCACATAAAGATTAAAGAGAGTGTTTTAGGATGTAGAAGATTTGACAACCATCCACTAAAACTAAAAAATGTCAATAGAATTATCCTTTTAGTTAATGGGAAACAACTAACAAGTTTGTTGAGAAATTTTTTAAATTGATTGACATCAAGAAGACAAGAACCAAATGGGGTATGTAAAATTAAAAAAAATATTATGTAATTTGAAAAAAAAAAAGATAATTATATGAATCAATAAAGGTGTCACGCTCTAAAAATGTGTTGACATACATGCTTGAAAATAGTGTGAGAGCATCGCACCCTGCATGGTAATAAAAGTAAAACACAAGGGCAAAAGGGGAAGAAAAAAGAAAGCAAAGAGACAAGAGGCAGAATAATTGATTGTGTGTATAAAGCAGTTAGCTTTCTCTATTTAACTAAAACGTGCTATTTTAATCTTATTTTTATATCTCCTACTACATCTCTCTCTAAAATCTCAAACAACAAACAAAGGTCAAAACTTTGGGTTCAATTCTCTCTCTCTCTCTTCAATGGCGGCCTTGAATACAAGCTTCAGCTCCACTACAATTCTTCTTCTATGGCGACCCGGTCACCTCCTTTGACATTTTAGCTTTTGCCCATCACCCATTTCTCTTAAAAAATTGCATTAAAAGCCTATGAGCCTATAACCCCCTGTCTGTCTCTTGGGTTTCGTGTTCCATTTTAACTTTTGTTAAAGACCCCATTGCCAATACCATTACCATTATCTCTCTCTTATTCCAAGGACCCATCTTGAAAAACCAAGCCAAAAACACAACAAAAATCATATCTTGGGAGCTAAACCAGCTGCAAAATCAAATTTTTTCTTCATTTTTACTTGGGTTCTTGATTTATGGTTCTGGGCTGTTGGTGTTTAGCTTTTGGACTGATAAAGGTTTAAGCTTTAGTTCATTTTGTTGGGAAAAAAATATGGGAAGCAAATGGAGAAAAGCAAGGCTGGCTTTGGGTTCGAATCTCTGTGTGTTCGTACCAAGAACTTTAGAGGACTCGCCACCGCCGCCGTCTTCGGTTGATTCATCTGAGAGACTATCTGATGCTGCCTTGCTGCCTCCAGTTGATTGGGACACGTGCCATCAGCCCATGACACCAACTCCATCTTCTCATGGCTTGAGGTTGTCCAAAAGTGGCAGTAAATCCTCCAAGGTTTGCGTCCTTTCTCTCATTTCTTTTTTCATACTGTGGCTTTTGACGTTTCTGAGAAATGATTTTGAGTTGGGGTCTGATTGGTTGCTGAGAAATGAGATTCAGGGTTTTTGTGTTCATTCGATTTCTTTGATTGGGTTTAAACTTATTAAGTTCTCTGTTTGGTTGCTGAAGAAATATCTGAAGTGAAACGAAATTAAAACTTTGGCTTCCTAGCTTAGCTCAACTAAGCTTGTTTGTTTAAGAAATTGGAGTTTTGCATGTTCTGTTTCTGTCAATTTTTTTTTCATTTCTATTTGGCAATTAAAGAATCATCTTTATTGCTCGATTATTACTAATTACCTCGACAGTTAGCTGTGTGAAGATTTCCCTTTCCTGCTTTTATTTTATAATTAAAGAAAAGAACTTATTTTATTTTCCCATAGCAACCAAACAGAAATGATTTCTAAGTTATTATCTGTTTAATGATTTTCATACTTCTGTTGCTGACCAGGATGGGTGAAAGAGCCTTGAAATTTCTTAAATTTTGTTTTGTATTATATAAAATTGTCTTAATCTTTAATTAATACGTTTGTTGTTTGGTTATGTTATATCCTAGATTGAGGAATATCGAAAATTATTGGAGCTATGTATTTGATGGCATGTTGTTTTCTCCTCTTTGGGCTTGTGGGGTAATTGCTTATGTCACTTTCAAGACCTTACTAGTAAAAGAAAATTAAAGGATTTACCTTTCCCTTTCCCTCTCTTAGAGGGAAGAAAAGCAACTTGTCTGGTGGCCTCATCTGTTGACTGTTAAGTTACAAGCTTTCTAGCTGTGACCTTCATCAAAGAAGTAAAAGAAAAGAAAGAAAGATATATTAAAGAGAAACTTATGATTTCCCTTTCTTTGATTGATGTGTTTTGCATATTTCTTGCAAGTTGTTTTGAAAGGTCTAGTTTACCCGTATCATTGTAGTTAAGTGATAAGCATACACCGAATTTGTTGGATGCCTAACACTGACTTGTTGAGAAGAGTAAAAACATAAGAATATGGAAGCTTTTTGAAACATAATTAGTTCTTCATATACTGCCTTAGTTGGCTCAAATTTGGGGGTTACTTGCTTTTAGCTCTATGTGAATGTCCCATATTGTAACTGAGCTCTAGTTGTTGGTGATTTGTTTGCCTTTGACAATTTATTTTGTTTACCTTTTTTGATCTATAAATTCCTCCTTTTGCAATGTGGATAAAATATTTTTATAGCATTATTTTTCCATTTTATACATCATGATGGAAAAGAATGAGTTAGAAGAAAATTAAAAAATTGTAGGCTATGCAAAATATGCAATCATTATATAAGGATTAAAATTTCATACCAGCAAAATACAGCACAGGATCCAATTTGATGTGATATATATGTGTGGATGTGTGTTTGTTACCTGATGGTGAGACTGAGGTTATTTTATTATTATTATTATTATTATTATTATTATTTTAAATGCCAATATTGGTTTCCATAAGCTAACCCATCATTGCAACTACTTTTTCTTCATTACTTAAAGTTATTGGAACCGCATTTTCCATTAATTTACTCAAATTCTTAGGACAGATAATGTGGATTACTCTTTCTCTTAACTCCCAATTAAACATTGTTTTCTTTGACATGTTAGCTAAAGTTATTCATGCCTGGAGTGTTTATTGTGTCCTTTACTGATTTTGGATGGCCTTGCGATATTGCATTTATTCATGTAAATAGCACTCCCTACACTGTTGTTGAGGTCTACTACTCACGTTACATGGGATAAGTATACAAATTTTAATTTTGCTATTGATGAGTTCAATTCACAATAATGTTCTTAAATTAGATGTCTACAGTACTATATTCACGTATGTGCTCTTTAATGTCTGCATGCCTTTTTCCAGCACTGCTGCTAGTTATCACCACATTTCAGCTTAAGTGTGATCTCATATATTTACTTTACCTGCTTTATATTTTCAGCAGACCTGCTCCATATGTTTGACAAAGATGAAACAAGGAGATGGCCAGGCTATTTTCACTGCAGAGTGCTCCCATTCCTTCCATTTCCACTGCATTGCTTCAAATGTAAAACATGGTAACCAAGTTTGTCCAGTTTGTAGGGCTAAATGGAAAGAAATCCCCATGCAGGGACCTAGCCTTGATACTCCCCCTGGGAGGGCACCAATAAATCCAATTGGTTGGCCTCAAAGTGATGCTTTGATGACAGTGGTCCGCCGGTTACCTCCTCATCGTGATTTGAGTCGACGTCATGTTGTTCCACTATTTCAGGCTCCCGAGCCTGGGATATTTGACGATGATGAATGTCTAGATCACCAACCTGTGTATGCTGACAGAAGCTCTGGCAGTAGCAATGTTGCAGATAACAATTCTAGTAGAACAGTAGCCATCAAAACATGCCCAGAAGTTTCAGTTGCACCACGGTTGAAATCTTATGATAATTTCACGGTTTTGATCCATCTCAAAGCTGCAGCTACTATCGCAAGACAGAATCCTGGTGGAAATCAGGCTGCTTTGCCCCAGCTTTCTCTAACTCCTCGAGCTCCAGTTGATTTAGTCACGGTACTTGACATCAGCGGAAGCATGGCTGGTACCAAGCTTGCATTACTTAAACGAGCAATGGGATTTGTAATACAAAACCTTGGCTCTAATGATAGGCTCTCAGTTATTGCCTTCTCTTCCACAGCCCGCCGCCTCTTTCCCCTGCATCGGATGACTGACACAGGACGGCTGCAGGCTCTTCAAGCCGTTAATTCTTTAGTTGCAAATGGTGGGACCAATATTGCTGAAGGCCTGAGAAAAGGTGCCAAAGTAATGGAAGAGCGTAGGGAAAAGAATCCTGTCGCCAGCATTATACTATTGTCTGATGGGCAGGATACTTATACCGTCAATGGTTCTGGTGGTAATCAGCCTCAAGGTCCTCAACCCAATTATCGATCTCTCCTTCCTTCATCAATTAACAGCAGTGACAATAATGGTTTCCAGATTCCGGTTCATGCTTTTGGATTTGGTGCCGATCATGATGCTTCATCAATGCATTCAATTTCTGAAAACTCTGGAGGCACATTTTCTTTCATTGAGACTGAAGCTGTGCTCCAGGATGCATTTGCACAATGCATTGGAGGGCTTTTGAGTGTTGTGGTACAGGAACTGCAAGTGGGAGTTGAGTGTGTGCACCCAAGTCTCTGTCTGGGCTCATTTAAAGCAGGAAGTTACCCAAGTCGTGTGATGGTTGATGGACGTAGGGGATTTATTGATGTTGGAGATTTATATGCTGATGAAGAGAGGGATTTCCTGGTATCAGTTAATGTTCCAGCAGAGTCATCCGGAAATGAGACGTCATTGCTAAAGGTGAAATGTACTTATAAGGATCCCTTAACTAAAGAAATGGTAACACTGGAGAGTGATGAAGTTAGGATTGGGAGGCCTGAAATAGCTGGGCAAGAAGTAATGTCGATTGAAGTGGACAGGCAACGGAACCGGCTCCAAGCAGCAGAGGCAATGGCACAGGCGAGAACTACAGCTGAGCAGGGAGATCTGGCTGGTGCTGTATCTATCCTTGAGAACTGTCGACGGATGCTGTCAGAGACAGTCTCAGCTAAAGCTCATGATCGTCTCTGTCTAGCATTGGATGCTGAGCTCAAGGAAATGCAAGAGAGGATGGCAAGCAGGCATGTATACGAAGCATCCGGTCGAGCATATATTCTTTCAGGGCTGAGTTCACACTCATGGCAAAGAGCTACGGCAAGAGGGGACTCAACTGATGGGTCAAGTCTAGTTCAATCTTATCAAACGCCTACTATGGCTGAGATGCTTACTCGATCCCAGGCTATGTTACTGGCTAGTCCGTCAGCTCAAAGGCTTGTTCAACCATTTTTGTCATTGGGATCACAACCGAAACCAAGGTAATATTGAAGTTTTCCAGCACCTTTATTTTTGCACATTCTTGTTTTGGGGAGGGGGTAAATTGGAGGTATAGGAGCGGTTTTTTTCTGTTAAGGCTGTGGTTTTGCTCGCCTTTGTACGTGTAAATGAATAATAACTGGGAAAAGGGCAAAAGGAGTATTTTCGCCTTTCGGGAGGAGAAAAGAGGGGAAACATTAGGTAGGTTTTACAGCATTTTTGGTTCTGTGTTTGTTTGTGTTGTTGGGGGTGTGTACATAAAGATAAATGGTTTCTTGGGGAAGATCTGGGCATAAGTTTGTAACTGTGGAAAATGGTTTTGGATGAACTCTTCACCGAGTATAAATATATAAACCGCTCTCAATTCTTTATGTTGAGGTTTTGTTGCTCTCTCTCTCTGCCCCCGCCTCTTTCCCCCACCCCCCACCGCAACCGCAAGTTTCAATAGTATTTCACTGAACGAGTAACATCACAAGCCAAATTAAAGTAACATTTAATAATACAGATTCGTCCAATTCTAAATTCGAAGAGACCAATATCTGGAAAATTTGTATCACTAAAATATCTTGACCCTATAACCACAGTTATTTTACCAAAAAGGTTTTTGATTTTTCACTCAAAATAATAACTTCACATAAAGAAAGAAATTAGGAAGGATTTGAACACGAACGCATGGTGTCATTTATTACAGGACACAAACAATTTTTTTTTTTAAAATGTATATGTAACGTTAATAATAAAAAATATAATAGTTGCTTTTAAGAGATTTTTCTTTTCTTTTTTTTAATTCTTTTAATTAAAAACTATTTTGATTACGTACAGAAGAGGGATCCAACTACAGTACCACAGGGGTGCACTGTACTCCTCTTTTTTGTTTTTTTTTTGTGCTAGCACCGTTGAATTTCATACAAAAGTTGTTTCAACTTTTAAGGGCAGGGATTTGTTTATTTAGAAAAGTCCGTTTACAAAATTCTACACGAACACTGTCTTCTCAAATTCTGTCTGTAAGAATCTCAAATCATTAATTCATCAATATTGTGATACAGTATTCGCTCTCTAAGTTATAACTAAGAAATTAAATATATCATATCTATCAATAAACATAACAAAAATTTATCATTAAGAGACTAAAGATGCCCGATGTATTAGCAAAGACAATAAAAATTAAATTGGGCTTTTAATTTTTGTTGAAGCTCTCAATTTTCATCATTTGCTAAAACATTTTTTACCTAAAAAAATAAACTTACTAACATAATAGAGAGGAGTTTTACTTGTAAAAATAGTAATAATAAATCAATGTTGGAAAATTTTAAAGTTAGATTATTCAAGGAGACACATAGAGGAGGAAAAAGCAAGGGAAATTACAATCTTTGTTTTGTCATATATATATATATATATATCTAACTACCTCAAAATTTTAACATGTTTTTCACACCACCTTTGTTTTTAAGTTTGTATTAATAAAACACTTTGACACTAAAATATAACTATTTTACTAAATGGATTAAAAGACTATTTTTTAACAAAATTTTTAAAAATAAAAAAAATTATAATTAAAAGAATACTCCTAAATTTAATAAAATAAATAAATCTCAAATCCAATATGTTAATTTTTTATAATTATAATTTCATTTAAAAATTATCATATTAATTTTTCATAATTATAATTTCATTTAATTTATATGGGAAAGTTTCTTAATATTAATTATAGGGAAGTTTACAATAATTATAGGGAGCTTTTCACTTCATGTAATTTTTTATAAACATCCCTATACTTAATTTAATTACAAAAATTAAATGAAATTATAAGTACAAGATGTTAATTTTTTATAATTATAATTTTATTTAAAAATTATCATCTTATTTTGAGATTTACTTGTTTTATTTGAATTTAGGAACATTTTTGTTTTATTTGAATTTAGGAACATTCTTGTAATCACATTTAAAAAAAAAAAAATTTGTAGAATAAAATGATTTTTACATTCTTGTAATCATTTTTTTTTATTTTTTAAAAATTTTGTAGAATAAAATGGTTTTTTTTAAAGTCATTTAGGGATAAAAAGATTAATTTTAGTATGAAAGTGGTTGATCAATGCAAGTTTAGAAACAAAGGTGGTGCAAAAAATATGCTAAAATTTTAAGATAGTTAGATGTGTATATGACAAAACAAAGATGGTGCAAAAATGATTTCCCAAAGAATAAAGAAGATATATAATAAAAGATAAAAAAATTTCAATTTATTTACATTTGAATTTCATTGTAGATTAGAGTGTGGATACAAAAATATATTTATGTGATTTTCTTTTACACAAAAAGTTCGACTCATTATTGCTTATGTTAAATATAGCAAATGAATTTTAAGGCAACAAAAAAATAACTTCAATGAGAATGTCAGGTTGTCTCATTGAATGCAATTGGTTGATTATAGGTTAAATTGAAAATAAAAAAAAAGGTGGAGAGGGGGGGGGGGGGAAATGTAGAGGTGAGGGGTTGAAGAAAGAAGAAAATAATTATTTTAATAAACTATACATACGGAAGAGAGTCAGGGAGCGGACAAAAAAGACAAAAAGAGGGTACGGTGCACTTATTGCAACGTAGATGAACACCTTTTAAAAAGAAAATTTACAAAAATAACTAAATTTTTTTGTAATTTTTAAATTTAGCCCACTACTATTTTTTCTATCATAATTAGCCAAATACTCTATTATTGAACCAAATTACCCTCGTTACTTTCAACAAATTTTCAAACACATGCCGCTTAACAATTTCCGGCAAAGTTAAAAGCTTTTAATCCTCAGCAACTTAACAAATCTTCATCACTCTCTACAAACTTCATCATTCTCAACAAATCAATAAATTCCATTAAACAAGTATTGCATAATTGAAGATACAATCATCAATTCGAAAGCTTGTTAAGTTAGTGTTCTTATACAATATAAACTTTTAATATATTGAGTTGGACAAATAATTTTGAAATTAAAGTAAGTTTTATTGTAAATGCTATTATTTTTCATTCATAAAACATTGGGATTCATAACAGTACTTAGTTTGAGTTGAGAAAAGGAAAAAGAATGGTTCAAAACATCAAAAACCCGAGCAAAAACCGAACCCAGAACAAGTGAGACAGGCAGTGGGACATGTGCCTGTCTCACTTAAACAGTTCTGTGTTTATGTGAGACAGCATATGGGGCAGTGTGCACAGATCACATAAACACATAATCAAGTTTTATGTGAGACATGCGATGATGGAGGATCGATGCCTGTCGCACATAACCAGTTCTGTATTTATGTGAGACAGGTAGTGAGACAGGTGCCCGTCGCACATAACCAGTTCTGTGTTTGTGTGAGATAGGCATCTGTCCCACTGCCTGTCTCACCAAAGCGACCTGTCTCACTAAAATTCAGATATTTTTTGAAAGTCATAACTTGAGCTACATGTGTCCGTTTTAAACGTATAATATACCGTTTCAAAGCTTGTGACGAGACGAATGAAATCCAAAATTGCATACTCAATTGTATCACATGGTTGAACTAAAATTTTGCTTGAACTTAAGTGCGATAGGAACCTTTGTGCCACGTATTCACTTTATTTCGTAGTGTGTAATCTTATTTATTTTATTTTTTTTAATGATCTTTAAGTTGAATGGATTTGGTCATACTTCAATTGTGTTACGATGGTTGGTGGGAGACGTTGGAAAATGGTTGATGGAGTATGTGAACGGCAAGAATACAACATTTTTAGTTCAAAAAGATTGTACATTTGATCAATTTCAAGCACAAGTGTATGAAGTTTTGTAAATAAATCCTAACGAATATAGTATGATAATGAAGACAACTTTGAGGTCTAGTAACACAATCTATCGTGCATGTTTACTACCTATGGACATATTTAATGATGAAATGGTGAAGGTTATGTATGGCTGCTAATATGGTTAACTATGGATGCATTCCTATATTTATCACTACAGCTGCTTAAGTTCCGGCAGAAGATCCTGAGCCACTTGTAGAAGCTGAAAGTTCGTATAGAGCAAATGATTTTATCCCCGATGTTGTTGCGGCAACGTTACTCTCAATTTCATGAAAACAATGACACTGTTGATGAAAATGGCATTACATTAGAGGAGGTTGAAGAAGAAGTGTTACCACTAACGACATCGTTAGGCCCACATTACTCTCCATTCCATAACAATGATTTCCGCGACAATGATAATCCTATTGATGATGAGGGGGAGTATCGATCATTCCGATACACCTATCAATGATGAAGATGAGCATCAACATGATATTCTTGTTAACAATAGAGACAACTGACATGTTCTTCCAATCGCTTGCTCAAGGAGGCGGGCAACAGTTGATCCCCTCATGAGTTTTGCTCCAGTTTTGCCTTAAAATTTAGTTGCTCCAGATTTCGTTAGAAGCTGTACTTCTGCTGATATTAGCGTGGGTAAGTTGTTCGCTGAGAAGAACGAGTTAATACTATAACTGCGCAAAGTTTCCTTGAGGGATAAGTTTGATATCAAGATTGCACAGTCCACAACGACACGTTTTGAGGCCCATTGTTCTTCGAAATTATGTAAATGGTGTATTCAAGCAACGAGAGGTACGAATGAGCAGAATGTTCCTTGAGTTGTAAAAAGAGTTGATAATAAACACACTTGTTCTAATGAGGTATTGCCTAGTGGTCCTCGTCAAGTAAGGAGTCGGGTTGTTGGTTACCTTATCGGGGATTAATTTATCTAAGATAAACATATATATACTCCAAATGACATTATAGCAGACATGCAGCAGGAATTCGGTGTCCAGTTAACGTATCAGCAAGCAAATCGGGCCAAAGAAGTTGGTCTTTAAATAGTTCGCGGGAACCCTGCAGAATCATACAACTTACTCCCCAAATACTCTCATGTTTTGAATAAAGTGAATAAGGGTACAGTTACTTACCTCGAGCAAGATGGAAATGATAATTTCTTATACTACTTTGTAGCGCTTGGATCTTCCATTAAGGGTTTCATGTAGTACATAAGGCCTGTAGATGGTACTCATCTAAAGAGGCTATATCGTGGAAGCATGTTCGTGGCAACATATTTGGATGGTAATAATCAACTGTATCCGTTAGCTATTTGGGTGATGGATTAGGAAAACAATGATGCTTGGGAATGGTTTATGGCGAAATTACATGGAGTTATTGGCTATAGGTCAGAGTTAGTAATTATTTCTGATCAATGCACTGCCATCAAGAGGGCTATTATAAAAGTATTTCACACTGCTGCTCACGGTATTTGTTTCTATCATGTCAAAGGTAACATCAAGTCAAAATTCAAGATGTCTAAAGCTCTTTGGGATGAATTTGAGCCTGCCTTTATTAATGCAGCAAAAGCATATGGACACTCTGGTACAGCTGATTACTTAGAGAATAATATGGGTACATGTAATTGGGCAAGATCTGAGTTTGAAGGTAGGAGGTACAGCATACTTACCACCAATATCGCGGAGAGCGTTAATTCTTTCACGAGGGAACCACGAAAATTTTCTGTTACTCATCTTGTTGATCATTTTAGAAAAACCTTACAGCAATGGTCTTATGATAGAAAAATTGTGGCTGAATCGATGAGTACTCGATTAACAACATGGGCAGATGAGATAGTTGGTGAGAGGAGAATTTTGGCCTAAAGAATGACTGTTCGTTCGGTGTCTCAGTATCAATTCCATGTTTTGGGTGGTGGTATAAATGAAGGGATAGTTGACATAGAAAACAAGACTTGCTCCTGTAGAGTATTCCAATTTGATCAGCTTGTTTGTGCACACGCAATTGCTGCTTGCCTGACCTTTGTTCGAATTTTTACTCTAAAAAATCATTGGTCATGGCATATACACAACTAGTAGAGCCAGTTGGCGACGTGGCAGATTGGGACATTTCAGCGGAAATCCAGAAAATTACAGTTAACCCACCAATCAAAGCACCACCACCTGGCCGTCGTCGAGAGCTCAGGATACCTTCCATCGGTGAGGACGTTAACCGGAGGATTGTGAGATGCGGGAGGTGTAATGAACCGGGCCATAACCGCAAGAGATGTAAGAATCCCATTGCATCGAGTTCAAACTAATTGTATTGTTCTAATTAATTATGTATTTTCAACTCTTTTTTTTTTGTGTGTTTAACAATTATATGTTATGAAGTTTTTTATTTTGTGTCCAATAGCATATGAACTCGTAAAATCCATCAAGAATTACTTATGTGTAAACATATAAGTGGAACGAAACTTTACATCAATTAGAATATACTATATCCACACATCAACATTTGAGAGAATACAATGGCTTATAATCTAATATCGTCATTAAATATATCTAAAGTAATTTTCTTCCTGAAATATTGCCTGTGGCTACCATCAAAATCAAGCTTGAGTTGGAACATCAAATACATCATAAACATCAACATAAAAACACCACAATCACCAGTTCCAGGCTCTTGTTGTGACACATCTTTAACGATCCTTACTTTCCAAGAGTTGGCACTTTGCAGTTCAGGTCGACTGTTGTAGAATCCAACATCTTGAAACCATTGTGGGAAGATGACCTTTAATGGCATGAATTGACGTATGTATGTTTTGTCGTCGCGAAGTGTCACTAACAAGTCATAAATTCGTATCCTCTTCGCACAAATGTCTACTCGTGCCACAACCCAATGATCGCCACCCAGAATCACAGGAATAAATATCTGTAAAAAAAAAAGTTTAATATATTCATCATATTTTATATGCCCAAACATCATTAACAAAATATAGTACACAAGATTGAGTAGCATTTCGAGCCACGTCGATGTCCGTGAACCGTTTCGACATTATGTCTTCCCGCCCATCAATATAACTGTTTAAGTTGTTGTTATATTGTAATGAATGAACATTACAGTCACCGTTGTTCTATAACTGCTTCAAAAACACCTATTACATATATTACCAGAGGATTAACAAATTAACAAAATTTTGAGACATTATAAGATAGAAAATTATAATAAATGACTAATCAGTTGATGAATTCATTATCCAAAAAAATATGTCTGTATGCGTGACCCGTTGAGGTAAGGCATTTGGATATTGTCGGTTCTTCTCACTAATCAAGTGGAAATATGCATGAATATGCTGTGGATGAATAAGAATAAGTCAACTTATAACAGTATTTTGTACAAAAAGTAAAACAAACAACATTTCAACCATTAAGAATACTAATCTCATCACCAAGCCACCCCATTGAAGCATTATCCAACATTATTTTAAAGAATTATTTGGATCGTTGAATGGGACGATCCACAGTAATCATACCAGCAAACCACTGATCAAACTCCTCAAATATCCTAGGATCTTTAAGGCCCCTCAGCGGATTTATATCAACACTCGTTCTTTCATCAATCTCATGGTCCGTTATTTCAAGTAGGAGAGGAGGTCTGACGTTCTGAACTTGCTTAAAAGAAGGAACGAAGTAAGAACTGCTAAACACATGTGATGGTCTATACAGACGTCCAAACTTACTTACGCCAGGAGGCACCTTCGTAAGGATTTGCACACTGTCATCACGTACGTCCCCATACAGACTATACAACGACATAAGAGTTTGATCAGCATGGTTGTCAGCATCAGTGTACGGAACATAGTCATTCGGGTCCTGTCAATTCGATAAATATAGAATATTAAACATCGTATTTTCAACTACAAAAACATAACTGTTGCTTGTTAAACTTGCTTACCACATGCGATCGGCCAATAGGAGAATCACTATATGCGCACTTTGAAGAACCATCATTGAACGAAGCCATAAATCCCATGAGTGCTTCTCTAAACTGTTGTTGTTCTCTTCGCTCAGCCTGAAACTTTGACTTCAGTTCATGAATGGAACGGTCAATGTTGTCCATCCGTTGAATGAAATAATCATAATGGAACTTTGTCCTCTCCTATTATCATGAAAAAAAAATAAAGAGAGAGTGAGGAAATCAAATATATTTGAAAAAGAAATGATCTTTTACAACAAAAAGCTAACCTTTGAATTTGGTGTGTCGTTATAATCATGAGCGGATTCGTTATGTTCGTAGGCAGGAAGCTAATCCTCAATAGGATTTTGCTCCGCCTATGTTGGGTTCGTGGTCTCGTGTTCCTCCTCTTTTCTCTTTGTAATAGGTGGCGTGTTGATTGAAGATTGATGCTGCACAAAGTAACACACAAAATAAGTAAAAACCAAACAAAAAAATCTCTACAATAAGATTATCTTGTTTATGATGGTACGATGCAATAAGAGATACCCACATCACGGACCCAACTTGGGATATATGGCACGTTATCCTCTACACTCTTCCAATATAAAGACACTTTTTCCTTTGCATCCCGATTGATAGTTTGTCAAACATTTCCATCCTATAGAAAATACCACATTTTAAGTTAGTGTAATTATCTAGTACAACGTTTAAGGTGTAGTGTAAAGTAGTTGTATACATACATTAACAATTATATATTACTTACAAGGCGAGACATATCATTCAGATATGAATACACCTCAGTAAAGTTTATCTTGGAAGACGCCATGAGTTTCCACTGTGTGATTCGAGGAATCTTCTTTTTGGTTTTCACAACCCATTCTACAGGCAGTCTCCAATCGCCTAAAAAATCCATACCTACATGAAAAAAAGGTATAAAGTCATAAAACGAGTAATTAAATATTCATTACTACAAAACAAAGTTGTTAAAATATTTTCTCCACATACATGCACTCTAGACGTAAAGCCGTAAATATTGTATTTTTTAATGTTATGCTTTGGGTTGTCTTTGCAAGCCTTCTTAAATTTTTCTGCTTTTCCATTCAATACATTGTCAAGACTGTCATATATCGTTTCCTACAAAAAATGACCCCACGGACGATTTCGAAAGTGATTAATCTCATCAACCTCGTTCAACAACGAGAAATTAATTTGACAATGATCTTTTCTTCTATTAAGTACTCTGTCTGCAAAGTAAAACAAAGCGATCTTTAGCGCATCCATGTCATTTATATCCTCGAAGTCTAAGTCCATAAATCTTGTATCGAATTGTCCAAGATTAAGCTTGCGAAACAAACTGTCGAAATACTTGTGAAACAATTTGTGCACTGTCTTTTGCTTTTTTAGTACAACATCTTTGCCATAGCAAAATCCCGTTACTAGGCACCATTCTATAATCGATAAACGTATCAAATTCTCACAAATTTGAAACCACATTTGATCTTTTTCCTTACATTCCCCATGGAACACTTGCCTTAGCAACACATTGTGTACAATTACGCCATTGAAATGATACTTTCGGCACTCTAGGAAATGTCCAAATATGTCGTCCTTAAATAATTTCAACTGTCGTTTCGTTAATTTATCTCGGATGGCTTTTACGACTATATCTAATTTACACATACTTGTGATACGTCCAGGAAAGTGATGGCCATAAGGTATTTTCATGATGCTTACTTCACTTGTCGGTTCAAGTGGATACTCTTCTCTTTTTGAATTCGCCATTTATCTGTAATGGAAAACAAAATTAAATTGTTATACCACACAATTATATGTTAATAAATTCATAAAAATAGCAACAAAATAAAAAAAAAACCCAACACGAGCCCGCTCGCGCATGACAGGAGCCAGCGCGTGCGATAGGAGTGCAACAATCTCCGCCGTCGGCCTCGCGTTACATTTTTTTCCCGACCACTAATTTTACTCTCCATCAAACTCCATATACAACAAACAATGCATACAACTCAATAAATTTTCCATCACACACCATCATTCTACAAAAACTAAAAATAAACAATCTAAGTGGAATTTCATCAAACACATAATATGCAATAATTATAACTCATCATTGTAGTTAATTTTGTTTTCATTTCACCACTCTAACAACCTATAATCATCTACAATCCCAATCAGATTCACTAAAATCATTATGGAATGTTGAAAATTCCTTACCTATGGTTTGAGTTTTTTTCAATTTCTTTGATCCGTTCCCAATTTGGATAGAGTAAGGTAGATTGAAGCAAGTTTTGTGTGAGTCGTGGCTATCTCTCTTGCCGTTACTGTTGCTGTTGCTGTCGTCGGTCACCGGTTGTTGTTTTCCGTTCGCGAGTTAATTTGGGGCAACAAAATTAGTTTTGGCTAATTATGATATAAAAAAATTGGAGAGATTATGTTTGAAAATTGAAAATTTTTTTTTGGCTATTTTTGTAAATTTTCCCTTTTAAGAGTTACCGTTAGATTCATTATCATGCAACAAAAAAATTAAACATTGACTTTTTAATTATTAATTATAAGAATATATAGTAGATTCTTTCTAAATTTATAAGTTACAAGTTTAAACAAAAAAAATCTTGACATTATAAAAAAAAGAAAAAATAAGCATTTAAACTAGAAATATCTATCTAATCCCAAACATAACTATGGTACTCTAAGAAAATTGTACCTAATAACTTTAGCACGGTAAGATGATCACATTTTATCAAATTTTGTTGACTTTTTGATCATCTAACTGTAATCCCATTAATCTCGAACTAATCAAAACCGAACCAACTGAAAACTTCAACACATGCTTTTGGAATATTCTGAGGTTTCATCGAGCCTTTGAGAGCTCCGAATCTTTTGATATGTCTACATTGGACCTCTTTCGCTGGGCCGTGTGTTCTTCACGCTCTCGTAGTACCAGCGGAAATCACAACCTCCAAAATGACTACACGAAAGATTAGAAACCGGCTCAATAAGAGAATTAACACAAGCTTTAAAGCAACTTATATGAGAAGGAAGAGTCGTCAAGGATTATGGTGCCAATCTGCGTGGCACGAATGTCAGTTTTGACCCAGATTTTGAGCTATTGAACTCATGCAATTCAGTGATAGAGACTGAAAGTCAAAATAGCATTTAATGATATGAATGCATCCACTGCTAGATTGCATAAGAACAATGATCCAAAAATTTGTGTCAGTTAAATGTTCAAGTTGAAACAACTTGACCATATAAATGTATATAGGAAATTATAAACTGCGCAAATAAAAGAATAAGAAATACTAAGATCTTGTACAATATTTAAGGGGTTTAGCACAATTACAGTCTAGCTCTTTGCTTATGTGCTCCATTGGATCGACATTTCCAGATTCAAACATATTTACATATTCACCTAGTACAAACAAAGATTTTATACTTTTCCAAATTCTAAATCAATACTACAACATTGACAATAACTAAAGTTCTTTACTCTTTGAAAAACTTAACAGTAGCTGGGTTGAACCCTAAGTTAAGGTCGTCCTGTTCAAGTAGCATTTCAACAACAACAGACCCATCAAATCCAGCAACAGAAGCAATGGAGTAAACAGGCATCTGCAGATGCTCAAATTATTACTAAGAAATTGGGAAGGACAAAAAAATAAATCAATGGGGGGAAAAAAAAATAAAACCACAAACCTTAAGGGCATTTTGTACAAGTTGAACACCAATCTTCTGACTAGGGTTTTCAGTTTCTAATCTGTTCAACTCCTTCGAGGCATGTAATAGTGTGACCCCAACACCTGCAAATAACAATAATAGTAGTAGTAATTGGACAAAATTTATTTCGTATAAGAACTTGAGCACTGATATTCAGACAGAAAAATTTGGCAGAGTGTGAACAAAAACAACAGTAAAACAGACCAGTTTTTCCATTGTTTTTGTCAGTATTCTGTCAGTCTTCAGTGCCTCTAGCAATATTCAAAACAGTTACCTGGAAGAACGCCTCCTTCACGTGCAGCCTTGGCAGCAAATAAAGCATTATCAACTAATTTATTCCTTTCATGCACATCTGCTCTACTAGATCCACCAACCTTAATTATATCAAAACAACCTCATGAAAAGATATTTTTAATAAGAGATAGCTAGTTAGGGTAATCCATATAGTTAAGATGCAAGAACTATACAGTTGCAAAAGCATGCATACAGTTTCAAACAACCAAACCTTAAAAATAGCAGCACCGTCAATTTTGGAGAAATACTGAAAAAGCAACGGCAAGAACATGCCCAATAATTAATAAACACTACAGGAGAGCCCGATCAATTGTTGGAAGGAAAAAAAGCCACAACAAACCTGATCTACTCTATGTTGAATGTCTCTCACATCACCAAATCCACCAAGGATTGTTGTCTCACCAGGGATTTTCACATCATTTGACATGGTAACCTACAACGGACGGGACTAAATTATATTGTTTGAAGAAAAACACAACCTAATGTGATCTAGGGACATTTTCTACCACAATGCGAATTTATATCATATATCATTTAATCTCTCACCTCTTTGCATGACCCAAGCATTAGTGGTATAAATCTCGAATCAGATGCCTCAGTTACTACGTAAAAAGCAAACTGTTTTGAGCATCATATCATAATGCAAAATGGGTGTGGGAATTTTCCAAATAAACTTACCTGGCCTCCTGTGAGAATGGCAAGGTTGAGCAATGTCTCCTTATAACTTTTTCCCAACCAACCACTAACAGGGTTGGTGACACAGACCTCCAACCAATTCAAAACCACACAATAGTTAAATAAAATATGAAACAACATATTTACTAATAATTGAAAGATACACAATTCTTTAAGTACTTCATTTTTTCCTCCAAATTTCTTTTATGTATTCTTGTGTAATCTCACATCATATTTGTAAATCCTAGTGAAATTATTAATTAACCACCTGACTTATATCAACAGTTCAATTTGATATTGAGGAATTCTGACAATAGCTTTAGAGCACCCAAGATTTTGTTTTTGTATCACATAACCATTGCATATATTGGGTAGGTCCAATTGGTCAAAATGAAAACTGTTTAAATTAGACGCAAAAAAAAAAAAAAAATCAAAGATTTCACTTGTGTGGTTTCATAGTGATGCGAATCACCACGCAATCATGCACTCATAAATAAAATAGAATGCAATTCGAGTATTATAAAAATAATAATAACCTATTACTGCAACATTTCAACATCATCTCAAGTACAAAATAATGCAACCGCGCATGATGAATGTGGCTACAATAGATGCGGATTGCTGGTGCTGGTGAATGTCCAGTGGCTGGATTTCAAAGGCATGGCTGCATGCTTATTTTGAATTTGGCTATCAAAGAAAATTCGTGTGCGCTTGATAGTTGGAAAGACAAAGCATGGCCACCTGCGCCGCAACGCTGGCTTAAGAGAAAGTAAAATTAGGATGTTTTCTGTTCTGCTGCTATTAGTATTTGCAAATTTGTTTAATTTGAATGTTTTCAATTGAAATAAACCAAAACAAAACCTGAAATATAAATAACCAATATTGGGTTTTTATTTTTTTTATTTATTTATTTAAGTGGGTAAAATCATCTTTTTACATATTTAAATAATTCCAAGAAAACAATAATCTTTCAGCATAGATTCAGTACAAGATTCTGATGTTAATAATGACATAGTGGTTATTTGATACAAAATGAAAAACTTGGCTGCTACAGAGCCAACGTCGGGATACCTTACTATCAAAGTTTAGCTATCGACGTAAGTCTGATAGTTAATTACTCCCCTACATTTTAACTACCATTTCACCCGTGGATGTCTATTAAGGCAGGTTAATTTGTATCCTATCTAATTTTAACAACTTTATATTTTGCCCAGCAACTTTTGTTACCTTGTCTACAAGTAAATATGATGCATCATCTAGCACGATAGCTCCTGCCACTTCTGGAGTAATATGCTCAGCAACAATCAACAAAGGTCGTTCTTGAGGGAGCCCAAAAAAAATAAAATTGATTCAATTCATTAGTAAATAAACTTAAACACTTGCTTTGTGCATACAAAATCTCTTACATATTGAATATATCGAATTGCTCGCACAACAACATCCTTGTTTGTAATTTTATTCTCATGGATTAAAATGAATGGATTTTTCAGAACCTGGCAAGAACGAAGCCAATAATTACGTTAACACTAAGAATGATACATGATAACTTCAGCCAAAAGCAATGCGATCTACTTAATTGACTAGAAGCAATGTACCAAAAGTTGCATGTGTGTGTGTGTTACGAATAATGACTTATGATTTTGAGATGCTTACACATGTTCTCTTCTTCTTATTGGGGACGAAGAAATGAGATGCAAACTCTGGTCAAGAGATTGGTGTACAGATTATCCAGAATGCTCTTAAGGTTTTTTTTTTTGTTTTTTTGGGGAACCTTCTGTTTGTCTGTCTGTCTCTCTCTTTCTCTCTCGCTCGCGCGCTCCTCCCTTTGCTTTGTTTCATCAGTGGAAGCTGTTAACTCAAAGCCTTCTGTTTGAATTTTCTAGACTCATGCTTCAGCTTGTTCAAAGGAGTAATTTTAGTAACCCACTAACGATTGGCCTTTCAGCATTTATCAATGATTCATAAACTACCACTTATCACTTCGGCATTTGTGAATCAATATCTTTAAAAAATTAAAAGGCTGCTTTTGTAAGATGATCTTGCATATTTCATACGAAGAAATTTGAGAAATCCTTTAACCTTTATGTGGCAAAAGGCCAAAGCTTATGCAGGTGCTGAAATTATCTATTTAAGAGGGAAAAGCCCTTATATTTAACGAAGTTAGGCTATGCTCCTCTTTCGTCAGCAGGATGAAAAACCTCGCATAACCAATGGCTTTCATGATCTTCATTGGTTGGACATTTTCTTTGCTCATGCACTACAATTATAACTTAGGAAGTCCGGGATGAAAAACCTTTAGGTCGTTTATTATTTTAAATGCTTGAATGCACTAAATCTATCAATCTGGGTAACATCTGCAGATGCCCTTGTACACAATTGCAAAAGCTGTTGGAGTTGAGGGGTCAATAGTTGTTGGAAAGCTCCTAGAACAGGACAACCCTGACTTCGGATATGATGCCGCTAAAGGTTTATTTCTTTTTTCCCGTTACCAAACGTAGAAAAATTGAATAGAAGTGTACTTTCCAAAGTTCTTGTTGTGAATTGAGTTTGATGAGAGCGCTTTATGTACCAGGTGAATATGTCGATATGATCCAGTCTGGAATTTTGGATCCATTGAAAGTCATAAGAGCAGCATTCTTGGAGGCAGCAAGGTAACTAGTTGAACCTCATAATACCTTCCATGTGGAAACATTATTTTTTTTAAAGTACATGATAATTATTCAGCTAAGAAAATACTAATTATTGCTTTTTGTGTAGGCATGGTATTAATAAATTGCAAAAGATTGATGGAGCTTGACAAGAGGATGATAAGGAAGCTTCAGCAATGTGAGGGAAGGCAGACAATTGGAAGTTTTGCATTTAAACTTTTATTTGGGGCTGGTGAATTTAAGGTGATTTTGTGATCCAGAATTTTTAACCAATTAGTTTTAACATGCATGAGAAAATTGGAGGTCTGTTTCAAACTGATATCTGGTGTAGTGAAATTTTGGTGGTTTTGTTTCTAACCAATCATTTTATTTATTAACCCCGCAGACATGCGTGCAATTTTTTTTTATTTTTGCAAAAAAAAAAAAAAAGTTAGGCTAATGCATCACAAAACACAATATCGACATTTTTCTGTTGTAGAGCACATAATATCATTATTAGCAGTGCTTGCTCGCTTCTGACTACTAGCTAGATGAAGAAAACTGAATACTTTATATATACATGTGTACTCAGCAGTGATTCTAGATAGATGCTATGACACACTGTTAAGTATTCTCTTTAGCTCTTGTTGTAGAAGCACAGGTAGAGCAATTATTAATATTATGGTGATTGAGATTTCAAGAAAAATATAAATGTGGTGATAAATAGATGTAAAGAAAAATTTGAACACAAAAATTTAAGTGGTTTAATATAAAATCTATGTCCATGGACAAAGGCGGGAAGATAATGTCTCTAATAAAAGATAATTTACAAAATTGGAAAACAAACTCTCAAAACTTAAAATCCTATACACCAAATTAGATCTTTATTAGAACGTACTAGTAGAAGCTCTCTCAAATCTCTTAAATTACTTTACTTGCAATTGCTCTCAAAATGTCAATGCCTTCAAATGAACAAATGGTTTGGTATTTCTAGCCAAAGATCATGCAAGCATTTAATCTTTGTCCCCAAAAGTCTTTGAAAAATGGCAAACAAAATCAACAATTTTGACAAATTCAATCCATATCTAGAAAACCACTACATTTTTCTTCATGCATATATAAAAAAAAAAATGCCAATGATTTTGCTTTTTGAAATTGGCACGCACTATTTGACTTTCAAAAATTTTTTACCTCGGCGAAAATCTTTTTAAATTTGAGCCAACTATCAACAAACCATCCTTTACCTTATGCCTTCTCGAACTATTTTCAAACTTGTAGGATATTGATTAAGTTTAAATAATGCTCAAACTTGACCGCCGTCACCACCCTTGGTCAACATATTTGCAGGATTCTCTGTAGTGTTCTTCATTAACAATTTTCTGCACAAAGTGAAATCGTAAATTGATGTGCTTTGTATATGCATAATAAACTTAGTTTTTTTTCTTCTTGAATAACACTTTAATTGTTGCACTGCACGCTAACATGTTCTTGGACCAATGCCAAGTTTTTAAGCAAGCCTTGTAACCAAATCGCCTCTTCAATAGCTTCTATAATTGCCATATAATGGGCTTTTGTGTTGATGGTCCAACTGTAGACTATAGTGTAGACTTCAAACTAATTTATCCTCTAGCAAAAGTAGATACATATTCAGTGGTTGATCGTTATTTGTCCAAATCGCCAGCATAATTAGAATCAACATGCCTAATTATACATTGATAAAGTATATCATTTCACTCAAATAGTCAACCAGCATTCACGGTTTTCTGAATATACCGTAGAATCCATTTCATAACTTGCCAATGTCCTTTATTAGGATTCTACATATACTTACTCACCATACTAACTGCTTGTGAAATGTTGGACCTTATACGCACCATTGCATACATCAAAGCTAATTTATCCTCTAGTAAAAGTAAATACACATTCGGTGGTTGACAGTTATTTGTCCAAATCGCCAGCATAATTAAAATCAACGGACCTAATTACACATTGACCAAGTTTATCATCTTACTCAAATAGTAAACCAACATCCATTGTCTTCTAAATATACTGTAGAATCCATTTCATTGCTTGCCAATATCCTTCACCAATATTATACATATACTTACTCACTCTACTAATTGCTTGTGAAATGTTAGGCCTTGTACACACCATTGCATACATCAAGCTACTAACTGCATTTTAATATTGCAACATGTATTCTCATTCCGTATTTGTTGAAGGAGGTAATTGTGTAAAAAACTTGAAATGAGAAGCCAACAGGGTACGTATAGATTTTGCCTGTTCAATCATGCTAAATTGTTGTAGTAACTTCTTCAAATATTATATTTAAGACAAGCTGACTTTACCATGAGCTCTATCTCTGTATATGTGTATGCTAAGAATCTTCTAAACTTCACCCAGATCTTTTATCTTAAACTTTTGATCGAGTTGAGTATTCAACTTCTTAATCTCATCTTTGCTTTTAAATATTATTAGTATATTATCAACATATAAGAGCAGATATATGAAGGATCCTTCTTTTTGTTTGCGAAAATACACACAATAATAAAATTTATTTCTTATGTACCTTTGCTATTTTATAAGTCGATTAAATTGCTTTTACCACTACCTTGGAGATTGTTTTAATCCATAAAATGACTTTGTTAATTTGCAAACCCAATTTTCTTTTCCAGTAACCTTAAATCCATCTAGTTGAGTCATGTAGATTTTCTCTTCCAAATCACCGTGTAAAAATACAATTTTCACATTAAGCTAAACCAGTTCAAGATCAAATTATGCAACCATAGCTACCAAAATCTAAATAGATAAGTGTTTCATAATTGGAAAAAGCACCTCTTTGTGGTCTATTCGTTCCTTCTAAGCGTAACCCTTCACTATTAATTTACCCTTGTATCAAATTTAATTCTTATAAGGAAATCCTTTCTTTTTTTGCATATTCACATTTGTATCCAATTGCCTTCTTTTCCTTGGGCAGTGTAATTAACTCCCAAGTTCCATTTTTATGAAGAGACTATATTTTTTCATTCATTTCTAGCTTATATTGTACACTTTCGGTTTATTTACTACTTCTTTATAAGTGGAAGAAATATTATTATCAACAATTGGAAGTGCACAGGACATTATATCAACAAAGTGAGCAAGTCTAGGAATCTCTCTTCGTGGCCTACTATATACAATTGAATCTCATTCCTGTAAAGGTTCTTAGGTTAGAACCTTTTCTTTATCTTCGATTTATGGAGAATCATTATTCGTCTCCTCAACACCAACTGGATCGTTTTTTAACTTTTTCAAATTCTACATGTTGTAAAGTAAATTGGTTTTGTCATCTGTTTGTGAAATTTTTTGGTTCAATATAGTTGATTTATCAAAGGTTACATCCTTGTTGAAAATAATCTTCTTTGTAATAGAACACAAGAGACAATATCCTTTCACTCCATTAGTTATACCCAAGGACAATAGTTTCTTTGCTTTTGGATCTAACTTAGATTTCTTTACATGATAATATATAGTGGAACAAAAAACATGTAAAGAATCTTAATCAATAGCAAGTTTACTAGTTTACATCTCTATGAGTGTTTTGCCTTTAATTGCAGTTAATAGCAAACAGTTAATTAAATGGCATGCATATACAATTGCCTTAGGCCTAAAACTCCTTGCCTAATCTAGCATTAGCCAATATATAACAAACTTTCTCCAGTATAATCTGGTTCATGTGTTTTGCCACTCCATTTTGCTGTGGTGTATCTTGAACAGTGAAGTCTTACACAATGCTCTCATTTGACATACTTGTAAAAACGAATCATTGATGTACTCGCCATTATTATCTAAGTGAAGTCTTTTGACCTTTCGACCCGTTTGAGTCTTGACCATTTGATTATATTTTTAAAAGTGTGTTTAAAACTTTATTCTTATTCTTCATTAAATACACCCACACTTTTCTTGAATAATTATATACAAGAGTAACAAAATAGTGTATACTTCCTAAATAAGCTACTCTAGTATGTTGCCATGCATAATTGTGAATATAGTTTAGATTTTTTTTTGTATCGTGAACTGCTGAACCAAACCTTATCTTTGCCTACTTTCCTACAATATAATATTTACAAAATTACAATTTATAAGAATTTTCATCTTTTAATAAGTCTTGTTTCACCAAAGTCTACAAAGCTTTTTTACCAGCATGTTCCAAACTCATATGCCATAACTTGATTGCTTCTGAATCTATATCTTTTCCAGAAACTGTTAATGTTGATCCAATAAGTACTCCCTTAGAAATTTCTTTTTGTGCCTTTTATCATCGTTAGTGCATTATTTACTACTTTTAAGAATCTATCTCTCAGAGTGATTGTAAGCCTTTTCAATTTTAGGGCTCCTAAAGAGATGAAATTTTTCTTCAAGCTTGGTATGTAAGCCCTTTCATCATCATTAGTGCATTAACTACTACTTTCAAGAATCCATCTCTCAGAATGATTGTAAGCTATTTTGATTCTAAGACTTTTAAAGAGAAGAAACTTTTCTTTAAGCTTAGTATGTAACGAGCATTCATCAAGACTTGGATTGAATTGTTATGATTCTTCAATTAGATTGAACTTATTCTTATGGTTTTACATGCATTATCATTGCCCATAAAAGTAACTCCACCCCTAGTGCCCTTGTTAGGACACATATGGTAAGTACAACCCAAATCCAAAATGCATTCATCTGAGTGGCATTTCAACATCATGCTCCGCTATACATGAACTAAAAATAGCCTTGCCCTTTTGTAACTTAGGATAATTGTTTTTCCAATTCTCTTTTTAGTGACAAAAATCACATTTTTCTTTAGTATGCCTCCCTTTAGACTTGCTCTTTTTTCGAGGTTCGTAGCTTTATGAACGACCACTTACTGTCAATATTTCTGTAATTGTATCCTTGTGATCCTTTTTTTTTTTTTTCTAGCCTTAGAGTTATACAATAGACTACATATAGCATCGAATGTGACGCAGTTCCTTTTGAAGCAAAGTGATGGTGAGATGGTCATATTCATTAGAAAGGGAATTCAATAATAATAATGCCTTACCTTTATCTTCAAATTTTTCATCCAGGTTTAGCAAATCCATTAACATCTTATTGAATAAGTTCACATGGTCATTCATCGACATGCTAGGTGCATATGTGAATCAATAAAGTATTTTTGATCTTTAACCAGACATAGGCGAATAGTATCACATGTCTGTCTAATGATCTTTGTCCACTCTTTGTCATCTATCTTGTCCAGCATTTTTTCAAGAGCAAGCTCCAAATCTTACCGGCATAAGATGTCTAATGCTTCACATTGCTACATACCAAAGTTATTTATACCATTGAATTTCTCCACTTTAAATTTTGCTTTAGTCATAGTAGTCCTTTTTAATGAAGAAGATGATGACACTTTTGCTATCCCTCCTTTTTAATCATTTAACCTAAATGAATATTGTCTATGTGTCTATTTGTAAGATAATGCATCAAAAACGTTCCTAGAAAAGACGAGAGGTTACAATGGTTTCATTTAAAATTCAGACTTCTTAGGCAATTCTAGCCTTGTTGACAGAATTTTCCAAAACATGCACTTATCCACACAATCGCACTGTAAACTCCTAATACTCCCAAGTACAAAATGTTAGCTTTATGTATTCATAAACAGTACCATATATATGAACAGTGCTGTATACCTTAGGTATTGTTGGCTCTAATACCAATTGTTGCAGAAGTGCAGGTTGAGCAATTATCAATACTATAGTGAAGACAACTTCTAGAGAAATATAAATGTGGTGATAAACAAATGCAAAAAAAAATTTAAATATAATAATTCATGTGGTTCGACATAAAACCTATGTCTACAGTAAAAAATTGGAAGATAATTTCACTAGTAAAGGGGAATTTACAAAATTAGAAGGAAAAAAACTCTCCAAACTCAAAACTCCCATACACCCAATTGGATCGTCACTAAAATAATCAAGAAGAAACTCTCTTAAATTCTCAAATTGTTTCACTTGCAATTGCTCTTAAAATGTGAATGGACTAAAATGAACAAATCACTTGGTATTTATAATCGAATTTAATTTGTGTCCCCAAAAGTCTTTGAAAAATGGCACCGAAATCAACAATTTTGACAAATTCAAGCGGCGTCTAGAAAACCACCACTTTTTTCTCCATGTGTATGTCAACAAAAACATGCCACCAATTTTGCTTTTTGAAATTGGCAAGCCATTATATGACTTTCAATAGCTCTAACAATCAGTAGCTAGCTGCTGCTTTACAATTGAAATAGTTGGGTTTGACTGGTAGTTCAGTTGGTTTCTGAAAAGATTGACGATTTTTTGGCAGTTGCATTTTCCTCTAGGATCAACATTTTCTATGGAGGGCTTTATCAAATATTTTTCCACTTTATTAACAAGAAATTAACATATGTGAATGCTTGTAAGAAAGTTGCAATCTATTCATTTAACAGTGAAGGGATATATTGACACGACTCACCCCGAACTCTCAGGGCGATTCTGCCTAATTCTATATAATCTTTCTGACGTAATCTGATTAATCAGGATTCTGCAGAAAGATTCAGAAAAATCTTTCCTATATTTATTATAAAACTAATTCTGCAAAATTATAAATCAAGCACCCCCAAATAATTTCAAATATAACCAACTTCGTCAATCAATTACCTTAACCAAAATACCAAATTATTCAATCATTCAATATCAAATAAAAATACATATGTTAACCGCAATACCTGAAATGTAACAAATTATACAATTCAAAATTATCTCAATAAATCAATCGATAACTCCTAACATCATAATGTGTCCATAATTCCGAAAATAACTATAGTTGCTGGGTCAATTGTTGTACCTGCAAATCTCCTGTTGGGAGAGGGGAAATATAATAAAACAGGATGAGTATAAAACTCAGTGAGTTCAGTGAGTGGATAGTAGTTTTTTAACATAATTTTACCCTAAAATAATTAATCAGATCAAAACATCATCTCATCAAAATATCACAAAACTTAAATAACTTATTAAAGTCAATTCAAGTACTCAAATAATGATATCGCAAATATACTGCATAAATCAATGGAAATTCATAATAATTATAATATCAATACTGAAATACCGAAAACTATCACCAAACAAGTACCCAAGGGAAATAATCTCATCATATCCGGACCTCGACGGACGGGCAATGACGTGCTATATGGGTACAATTACGCCCCGTAGCTACACAGATAGACAGGGAAATGCAATATCATATCTCATCATATTCGGACCTCAACCGACAGGCAATGACGCACTATTTGGGTACCGCCACGCCCCGGAACTAGACGAATAGATCGGAAAATATCATCTCATATCTCATCATATCTGTGCATGCATAATCTAGTCCCCAAAAGACAAAGTCACTCGAGTACACGGCCCAAAGCCTCTGTGTGTACTCAGACGGGCCCCAAAAGCTTGTATCTCATCTGCATCTTATTATCAATATCTTTGTATTTATTATACCACATATATATCTCATCTCATATATATCACTGTATCTGAAGAGGGAGGGTACTGTCTAATGATTTTAAAACCAATCATTATACTCATATTCATATACCTTTGTACACATATACATAAACATATAATCTCATCTGAAATCTCATTCGAAACCTCATTTCTTTTTTCATTTAACATCTCTTAAATATGCTTTTCTTTTCTTTAAAAATATTATCATGCATATTCACAATCGATAACCAAAATCATGAATCAAACATATTTCTCGTAATAAATACCAAAATACAGATAAAATTGATTTATATAAAATAATTAAATCGATGCATTTAAAGTCAATTTCGCAAACATGTTTTACCATATTTTAAAGTCATAATAAACTACAATGAAAATAGGTTTTGTATATTCCACTCATAGTGATGGTGTCCGAACTCGGAATCGACAACGTCCGTGGGTTAATTCTCGTTCACGAATCTTCCTAATTTGAGGAAATAACATAATTACTAACTATAATCACGAATTATAACTAATATGCTCAAAACGACATTTATCCGTAGTAAAATATTCTCGAATTCGTAAAATTACCAAAATACCCTCGACATCAAATTCATCAAATTATCCTCAGAATTACATATTATCAAACTATCCTTAATTTCGATTACAAAAATATCCAAAAGTTTTGAATTTATAAAATTATCCCTGAAAAAATATAAAATTACCAAAATACCCTTAACGACGTAAATTACTGAATTACCCCTGAAATATCAAATTACCTAACTGCTCTGATATAAAATTACCAAAATGTTCACCAATTTTAAAAATTATAGAATTACCCCTAAGGTTTGTGAAATTACTGAATTTCCCCTAACAATCAACGGTGATGAGAAGCTGAGGTAATCTGACCTCGGTGAGTTCAATGGTGCTGACGGTGACCTCCCACGCGCAGTGGTAACTGCGGATCTAGCTCCCCAAAAATTGTGAGCTTTCCGAAGTTCGATCGGCGGCAATCCAACCGTTTCAGGAGACGGGGTTAGTTGGAAAACGATGAGGGGAAGCTGAGGAACAAGATCCAAGTGGTGGATCAGCCTAAAACTGGCGAAGTCAACAGCGAGCAAAACGGGCTTTACCGCGGGTTTTCGTGTTCGTTTGCCGGCGTTCTGGTAGGTTTTCGGTGACGAGGACGGCAGGGATACGTCAGCTGGCAGTCAAGCTTCAGATCGGTACCAAGCTCGACCGGAGGGGTGGCCGAAATCCTGAGATCCGGCCAGGTCAAAGCTGTGGGTCGGGTCGGTCAAATGGGTCAACGAGTTTTTCTCTTTCTCTTTCTCTTCTTTCTATTTTAGGAAAGCTAAATGTCTCTCTCTCTCTCTCTCTTATCACTTTCCATTTATAGTAATCTTCATTTCCTCATTTTTTTTTTGCTAAATCCGGAACCATGTGTCAAAATAAAATCTGATTACACGAGTATAGAATCGCGTCTAAAATATCTTGATTTTGTGTCGTAACAAATTTAAATCATTTCGAGCGCGATCAATTTTTAATAATTGCGTCCGATTATTTGTAATGATTTACAACAATCCGACGATTTTAAAATTTGCGACAAAGATAAAAATAACATCACACTCAATTAAAAAAATCTTGGTGCATATGTTACATATATACATGCCTTTGTACATAAATTATGGAAAGAATAAATCAAGAATCACGTGAATATATAAATTATAAATTTTAAGCCATAGACTACGTGAGTGATTCGAGGCTTGAATTGATCTTGCTGTGATGAAAGGAATGAGATCTATTCATTCTATTACACCCCCATAAGATGGCGTCACCATTAAAGACGCTAATCTTGGATCGAAGAGTTAGAAATTGTTGCTTGGCAAAAGGCTTGGTGAAAAGATCAGCAAGTTCGATCGCTGGTTGAAACATGAGGTTCTTTGAGGGAGCCTTCAAATACACTGTCTCGACGAAAATAATAATCAATTTGTAATGTCCTTTATCCATTAATGAGAGACCGGATTCACATATAAAAATGTGGCACCAAGATTGTTATATAAAAGGCGTGGAGGAGAAGATAGAGTAATGCCAAGTTCAGAGAGCAAATTAACGAGCCATGAAATTTCAGTAGTAGTGGAAGCAATGGCATGATACTTTGCCCCCTGTTGAGGATCTAGCAAATGCACGATGCTTTTTTGAGCCCTAAGATATGAGGTTACCACCAGAGTAGATAATATAAGCAGATGTAGAAGAATAGTTGTCACGGTCAGCAGCCCAATCGGTGCCAAAGTGTGCAGTGAGTTGAAAAGGTTGATGCCGAGATGAAGACCAAAGTGAAGAGTATTCTTTAGGTATCAAAGAATATGCTTTGGAGCAGCCCAATTAGTCATTGAGTCTGATTTGGAGCTTGTACATATTGCACAAGTTTGTTGATAGGATAAGCAATATTTGGATGTGTCAGAGTCAAATATTGAAGGCCACCGATAATATTGCGATACAAGCTAGCATCTGTTGAATGTGAGCCATCATGATAAAGGAGTTGAATTGATTTGGACATAGGAGCGACATGGTCCTTAATGCCTGCCATTTTTGTCCTAGCAAGGAGGCCTCTACTGTATTTTTGTTGAGACAAAAATAGACCAGTGTGTGTAAGAAGCACTTTAATGTTAAGAAAAAAAATGCAAGTCACCTAGATCTTTTATCGAGAAACTCTGAGATAGAGCAACAATAAGGGCAACAATTGTAACTTTGGAATTGCCTATTACCAAAAGATCATCTACATACACTAGAAAATAAATCACAGTAGAGTTGGTGTTATAAATAAATAATGAAGCATTTGATTTGGATTTTAAAAAGCCAGATAAAAGAATGAATTCCTGAAGTTTATTATAAAGGGCCTTGTGCCACCGACATGCATGATTTGGTAGAGATGTATCAATGAAGCCAGGAGGTTGAGACATAAAGACTTGCTTAGATAGCCAAGCGTGTACAAAAGCATTATTAACGTTTAACTGATGAACCTTGCAATTGAGAAAGTGCAATAAAGAGGACTAGTTGGATCGTGGTTGGCTTGACCATCTGGCTGAAGGTGTCATGATAGTCAATACCCAACTTTATACTTGTCAATGCTTCCAACAAGATGTCTTTTAATGTGGCACACCCATTTACAGCCAACAATATTTTGAATGGGCGTGTGAGGGACTAACTCTCAAGTACCATTCTTGACCAACACATTAATTTCATCCCACATTGCGTCCAAACTGTATATGCAAGATTTGGAGATTTAGAGCTATTGTGGTCTATAGTTGGTGGCAGGCACGGAAGCGAGCCATCAATGTACCTAACTAGGTCATATCCAAATAGCATAACATCAACTTGTGCCTTCCAAGATCGATAGTTTATTGTAGTGAGTTTGAGCAGAAGTTGGGAAGAGGTGATTACAACAAGGTTGGTTGGGAGGGTTGGGTTGATTAACAAAATTGAGGCAATGCTATTGATGCTAGTTGAATTTTCTGCTGCCATTTGAAAGAAGAAACACAAAGGTTGTTGGATTACTCTTTCACTCATGAGAGCTATTAGAGCTCTGATACCATAACAAGAAATTAATAGATGTGAATGTAAGAAAGTTGCAATCTATTCATTTCACAGTGATGGGATATATACATATCTTTGTATATCAATTAAGGAAATAATAAATCAAGAATTATGTGAATATATAAATTACAATTATTAAGCCATAGACTACGTGCGTGATTCAAGGCTTGAATTGATCTTGCTGCAATGAAAGGATTGAGAACTATTTATTCTATTATTTATGATGTGTAGATCACTTATTTTCTTTATGATATTAATTTTTAGGCTTACTGACCATATATACTACATTGAAGATACCTATTGAGGTGTACCGTTAAATTGTTTTTTGGCCATTTTTGTTTTGCAATTCACTTTTGGGTTATTTTCTAATGGGATCCAAATACTTTGGTCAAAAAACAATTTAACGGTACACCTTATACGATCCATTAACATGAATCAAACTTGCACGATAAAAGCAGTTGTTAGGTCGACTTTTGTGAAGTGATGTCGTTTATAGATCAACCCATGAAAATCCATTCGGTAAGAGTTGGGTTTAGAATAAAAGAATTCATTTCATCCATTGCCAGTTAACATTTAATATTATCAATTTAATTAATTTCATAATTTAAATTATAAATTTTTAAAGAAAATATAAATTAACTAGTGATGTCAAACCTAAAATTCCTCAGTATTTATTATAAAATTCTTTTACATTTACATCTTCCATATAATGCAATTTTCTTTCTATAATTTTTTTTTCTCAAGATTTTATTCAATGGCATCGGTGCCTAGAACTAAATAATTGATTTTTTGTCCGTTATTTGATGATGTTAAAAATGAAGAATATTAATATTTTCTTTTATTTGGTATTATATTTTTTAAAGAGCTTTGTTTTATAAATTGCTATTTTTGTTTTAACTTAAAGATATAATACTAAAAATAGTAGGTTAAATGGATCAATTCGACTAACACGATAATGATGAGATATGCGTCCAAGTTTTCATTTTTCAACACAATAAGTTAATAGGTTCGGGTATGCGTAACTTAACCGACATGAGCAGAACATGACACAAAACCTCTTAAACACGACCTATTGCAAGTCTAGTTTCTAGTCTGCCTCCACCCTTTCCCCTGAAGTTGGGTATGTGTCTTCCTCTCATTTTTTTTATTTTCTTTTTCTAGTACTTGTCCATTTAATATAGAATGATCGAGAAACATAAGCCCAAAAAAAAAATTGTTGCCTATGCAACAATATAAAATCAGCAAATAGCGATTAAAATTTTATACCAGCATAGTAAAACATAGAAGACAATTTGTTATGCCATATGTGTAAGTGTATGTGTTTTTGTTTCTTGATGGTGAAACAAGATACAATACAGATAATGGTATCCATAAGCTAAGCCTATAATTGCAACTACATTTTCCTCATTGCTTAAGTTTTTGGAGCATCATACAGATTACGCGAATTACTCTTTTCTCTAACTTCCAATTAAACGTGGTTGTCCTTGATTGTAAACTCAAGTTGTTCATGCCCAGAATGCTTATTATGTCCTTCATTGATTTTGGGGCCCTGTGATATTGTGTTTATTGATGCAAAATAGCATTCTCTATACTGTTGTTGAGTTTTAGTACTTGTGTTACATGGAAGAAGTATACAAATTTTGATTTTGCTATTTATCAATTCAATTCATGACAGTGTTTTCAAAAAAGATGACTAGAGTACAATAATCAAGGAGGAGCTCTTTAATGTCTGTATGCCTTTTTCCAACATTTTCTGCTAGTTATTACCACATTTTAGCTTAAGTGCAATCTAATATATTTACTTTGACTGCTATATATTTTCAGCAGACTTGCTCAATATGATTGACAAAGATGAAATAAGAATACGAGCAGGCTATATTCACTGAAGATGCTATTTTCATTGCTTCAAATATAATACATGGTAACCAAGTTTGTCTAGTTTCCAGAGCCAAATGGAAAGAGATCCCTATGCAGGACCTAGCCTTTATCTTTCTCGGGGGGCCTCAAAACGATACTTTGATGTGTCGGGGCCGCTGATTATATCCTCCTCGTTGTAATTTCACAGTTTTGGTCCATCTCAAAGCTGCAGCTACTATTGCAAGACGGAATTATGTTGGAAATCAGGCTACTTAGCCCCAACTTGCTCTAGCTCCTCGAGCTCTAATTGATTTAGTCACGGTACTTGACGTCAGCGGAAGCATGGCTGGTACCAAGCTTGCATTACTTAAACGAGCAATGGGATTTGTAATATAAAACCTTGGCTCTAATGATAGGCCCTCAATTATTGCCTTCCCTTCTACAGCCCGCTGCCTTTTTCCCCTACATCGGATGACTGATACAGGACAGCTGCAGGCTCTTCCAGTTATACATTCTTTAGTTGCAAATGGTGGGACCAATATTGCTGAGGGCCAGAGAAAAGGTGCCAAAGTAATGGAAGAGCGTAGGGAAAAGAATCCTGTGGCCAGCATTATACTATTGTCTAATGGGCAGGATGTTTATACCGTCAATGGTTCTGATGGTAATCAGCCTTAAGGTCCTTAACCCAATTATCAATCTCTGCTTCCTTCGTCAATTAAAAGCAGTGACAATAATGGTTTCTAGATTCTGGTTCATGCTTTTGGATTTGGTGCCGATCATGATGCTTTATCAATGCATTCAATTTCTGAAAAGTCTCGAGGCACACTTTCTTTCATCGAGACTGAAGCTGCGCTGCAGGATGCATTTGCACAAAGCATTGGATGGCTTTTGAGTGTTGTGGTACAGGAACTGCAAGTGGGAGTTGAGCGTGTGCACCCAAGTCTCCGTCTGGGCTCATGTAAAGTAGGAAGTTACCCAAGCTGCGTGATGGTTGCTGGACGTAAGGGATTTATTGATGTTAAAGATTTATATGCTGATGAAGAGAGGGATTTCTTGGCATCAGTTAATGTTCCAGCAGAGTCATCCGGAAATGAGACGTCATTGCTAAAGGTAAAATGCACTTATAAGGATCCCTTTTTTAAGAATGGTAAAATTGGAGACTGATGAAGTTAGGATTGCAAGGCTTGAAATAGCTGGATAAGAAGTCATGGCGATTGAAGTGGACGGGCAACGTAACGGGCTCCAAGCAGTAGAGGCAATGGCACCAGTGAGAACTACAGCTGAGTAAAGAGATCTAGTTGGTGCTGCATCTATCCTAGAGAACTATCGACGAATGCTGTCAGAGATAGTCTCAGATGAAGCTCATGATCGTCTCTGTCTAGCGTTGGATGCTAGGCTTAAGCAAATGCAAGAGAGAATGGCAAGCAAGCATGTTTACGAAGCATCTGGTCGAGCATATGTTCTTTTAGGGGTAAGTTCACATTTATGGCAGAGAGCAACAATAAGAGGGGACTCAACCGATGGGTCAAGTCTAGTATAATTTTATCAAAACCCTACAAAGGCTGAGATGGTTACTCGATAACAGGTTATGTTACTGGCTAGTCCATCAGCTCGAAGGCTTTTTCAACCGTTTTTGGCATTGGGATCACAACCAAAACCAAGGTAATGTTGAAGTTTTCTAGCACCTTAATTTTCGACATGTTCTTATTTAGGAGAGGGGGTAAATTGGAGGCATATGAGGGTTTTTCGTTAAGGCTGTGCTTTTGCTCGCCTTTGTACATGTAAATGAAGAATAACCGGGGAAAAGGGCAAAAAGGATATTTTCACCATTCGAGAGGAGAAAAGCGGGGAAGCATTAGGTAGATTTTACAACATTTTTGGTTTTATGTTTGTTTGTAATGTTAGGGGTGTGTACATAAAGATAAATGGTTTCTGGGGGAAGATCTGACAATAAATTTGTAATTGTGGAAAATGGTTTTGGATGAACTATTCACGTAGTGTATATAAACCGCTTTCAATTAATTCTTTATGTACGAGGTTTTTTTGCTTTGGTTCTCTATCACTATCTCTCTTTCCTTTGGCACAAGTTTAGATAGTATTTCACTAAACCAGTAATATTACATTGGTTGATACTGTCCTATTATGGTATATTGAAATAAAAAACTTTCAAACTTGTGCAATCTTCAAATTAATTAGTTGAGTAAATTCTGTAATTAGGCTAGCATGATCACCTCCTCTACAAGTATAATATTGTATAATGCAGGTATTGACGGTCGACAAATAGAAAACTAGAGATTTGCTAGAGCAATTCTGTATCAGGAATCAGGACATCTAACCATAAGTCTTAGGCAACTGTACTAAACATGTAGATAATACATGGCATTATATAGTAACACTGTATTTTCTTAAAAATCTTTAATACCAAGTATTAATTAATATTATTTTATTTTGTATTAATAAAAAACTACTCTAATTAAATAAAAGTTGTTGGTGTGTCTCACTATTTTGTTGTTAAAATTATGGTGGCTATATGGTGGGGTAATTTTTAGGGATCTCTCTTGAGATTTTGCATATTAACACTATAATAAAAAATATCCTATAATTACAAAGATCTTCCCTGACATTAGTAAAAAAAGACTTGTGGCGTCAGTGTAAAAAGGTAAAATCATAAAAGCTTATTTAAAATTTAAAAAAGATTAAAGTCAAAGCTGAAATTGCATCCAAATATGAGAATACATTAATATTCTAACATCACTCAGTTACCCAGCTCAATTCTTTAACCATTGGAGAAAAGCGAAACTAAATTTTCATCAAATCACGTTAACATAAAAAATGCTATTTCCTTCGATTTGCACCCTGAGTCCCCGAGTTGAAAACTTTCCATTTTGATTTAGTAAAAAACTCACCATTTTGATGTCAAAACTATTTTCCCTTCCATAGCCACCAATGAATGAGGTCTCCAGCAACAACTCATAGCCACCATTGCCCACAATTCACAGCCACTATCACCCACAACTCATAGCCATCACGCGTGCCCAAACACCACCACTACCACCACTGACAGTCACGCGACAGCCGACACTCACAAAGCTAAATCAAACCACAGACCAGGACTCCCCATCACATACTAGCCATATCCACTCACAAAGTGCCAGCCACGGCTCCCCACGACTATCACGTAACAGTTAACAGCCACAACCAACGAGATAGTTTTGCACTTAAGGTAATGCTTCTGCACCTGATTTAGGTAGCTGCTAATTTATGTTTTAATTGGTTTAGGTTTTGGCTGATTTAGGGAACAATTATTTTAGAGTTGTCAAATTGGAACAATTATAGTAATATTTGCTGATTTAGTAATATTATTAAGAAGACAGGACGATTGAGTTTGTGTTTGTGGCAGACTGTTACTCCTGATTGTGTTTGTGGGTTTTTGTTTTTGTTTATGTTGATAGTCAATTAGTCTGTTTATGTATTTCAGCTACATGATTTTTGGTTGACAGTTAATTACTCTTTTTGTGTAACTCAGCTACATGATTTTTTTTTTAAAATTTTTGTTTCATCTCCAAGCTTCTATAATCCAAAGCAGAAGATTTCAACCCTAAGAAATCGTAACAAATGTTGTTGCTGCTAATAATATTAGTACCTAAGAAATCATAACAAGTGTTGCTGCTGCCAATGTTACTGGTGCTGGTAATAATATTAGTACCAAAGAAATCATAACAAGTGTTGCTGTTGCCAATGTTACCGGTGCTGGTAATAATATTAATACCAAGGAAATCATAACAAGTGTTGTTGTTGTTAGTGTCACTCGTGCTAGCAATAACATTAGTGTTATTAGTATTATTAGTATTTTTGCAATTGCAATCTTTACTATTTTGCTGCTCCAGTTTTAATCAATGGCTACTGCTAATGAGGATCAGTCTATGTTTTGCTGCTAATGAGGATCAATCTATATTTTGTTGCCATTTTCAAATGCAAAAATGATAATGTAGTTGAAAGGATTATTGACTGGTAACAAGCAGTGTAGGAAAAGGAAAGTTGGGTCCCCATTACTAAAATTGCAGTGAGTTCCCAAGATGCTGTAAACTAAACTCTTAACACTAAGGGAAAAAACTTTATTCCCACCTATTAGTGTTTGGCCTGGCCATAGAATTTTTTTTGTTCTGATTTTTTTTTCGAATTGTTGCAGAGTGCTCTTGTCTTAATGCTCTTTTTCCTTACTTTTTATTTTTTGTAGTTTCAACATTCAATTAATCACAATGTCATCTAGCACAAGCAAAATTCGAAACTCATTGTAACTATGTAACGGATGAGGTAATTGTATGGAGTTATTAATATTACATACTAGAAAGGATCAAAATCACAAATTTTGGCTTTGTACAGGATGTAAGAACTTTCAATGGCAGAAGATCGTAGACCTAGTGAAGAGAAAATTGACTTATTACTGGAGGAGGTTAGGAAGTTGGCATCGAAGATTGAGAGTTTGTCCATTAAATTTCAATTATTTCATAAACAACTTGAGCATATGGAAGAATATGAAGTGTAGAGGCAATTATATGACAACGAACTTTGAAGGAGACAGACACCAAGACCTGATTATATTAAAATACTTGTGATTGTTGTGCTATGTTTTCTATTCAAGTGAAGTGTAGGGGCAATCATATGACAACGAACTTTGAAGGAGACACACACTAAGACATGATTATATTAAAATACTTGTGATTGTTGTGCTATGTTTTTTATTCAAGTGTTATTTTTAAGTTGTTTCAATTTGTACTATATAACAATAAAAGACTAGTAGATATATAAACGTTTTCCTTAGAAATATAAGTTTTTGAGTTATTTCACTTTATTGAGTTAGAAATTACAGTATAACCTTTATAAATTAATAATGTCGGGACCATAGAAATTTATTAATTTAGAGAGATATTTATTAATCGATAAATTAATAATTTATTAATTTATAGAGTGTGTTCTGTTAATCTTATAATAATGATTTTGATGATAACAAATATTACATGTTCATAATTAAAGTGTTGGGACTATTAAAAAGATTTTTCTAAAGCAATACACTTGTTTAAAGCTAAAAAATGATGAAACTGGAAATTACCGGTGAACCGTTTATGGGAAACGGTGAACCGATAATTTACACTGGAGTTTGTTTCGAAAGGTCTGGAAATTAACGGTGAACCGTTTATGAAAACAGCTAACCGATAAATTCCAGTAAGGAGAAACTTTTTAGCCTTGAACCGTTTAGTACAAACGGTAAGCTAAGATTGTGTCAGATGTTCTGGAAATTAACGGCACACCGTTTATGAATAACGGTTAACCGATAAATTCCAGTAAAGAAAAAATTTTCTACTCTTGAACCGTTTAGCAAAAACGGAGAGCCGAGGATCTTTTGCGGGTTTAAAAGAAACGGTGATCCGATAATTTAAACGGTAAACCATTTATTTGAAATCAAAGGGCAACGGCTAGCTGAAAAGTCAAAACGGCTAACCGATTGAGACAACCGGAGAACCGATTATTATCAGAAAGTCAATAACGGCTAGTTTTCAGCTCCAACTATAAAAAGACTCAATCAAATTCAAACAAGAGATCCAAAATTTTTTATATTTGAGCTTCCTACTGAGAAACAATCTTCTTTGAGCTTCAATTGTGTTTTATTTCATTCCCTCACACATTAAAATTTCAATTGTAATCATTTGGAGTGTGTGAGAGATTATTTGTTATTAAATCTCTATCATTGAGTGATTGTAAGTGTTGGGAAACACTTGGGTTGAGAGATTGGGTTTAATCTCTTATTGTAAAGGTCAATTGACAACTTGGAAGTCAAGTGTAAGTAATTTGAAGCCTTGGAGGCTTGCATAGTGGAATCCTCAAGCCCGGTGAGCTTGGAGGCGTGGACGTAGGCACGGTTGGCCGAACCACGTAAAAATCAAGTGTTTGATTTCTCTTCCCTTATCCTTTTTAATTTGAGCATTGTTGAATTTATTACTTTTGATTTTGATTAAGACATTAGTTTTAATATTGTGCATTTTTATTGGCTTAGTTTTTAAAACCCAATTCACCCCCCCTCTTGGGTAGCCTAAATAGAATTTCAATTGGTATCAGAGCCTGGTTCTTTTGTTAGGACTTAATCGTCTAGAGTAAACGATCCATGGCAACGCAAAATGATTCTAACTATAGGGAAGGACAATCCACCACTAGGCCACCATTCTTTGATGGTAATGATTATCCTTATTGGAAAACTAGGATGAGAATTTACTTGCAAGCTTTAGACTATGAAATATGGGAAGTTGTATGTGATGGTCCATTCATGCCGATAACTAAAAATGAAGAATGAGAAGATATTCCTAAACCTTCACGTGAATAGAATGATTTAGAAAAGAGAAAAGCTTCACTAAATTCTAAAGTTATGAATGCCTTATTTTGTGCCTTAGATAAGAAAGAATTTCATAGAGTCTCAAGTTGTTCTAATGCTTATGAAATTTGGAAGAAACTTGAAGTTGTTTATGAAGGTACAAACCAAGTCAAAGAATCTAAAATAAGTAGATACACTAAGCAATATGAATTGTTTCAAATGGAACAAAATGAAAGTGTCTACTCTATGTATACTAGATTTACAGACATTGTAAACACTCTAGGGGCACTTGGTAAGACCTTTTCAAATAGCGAGAAGGTAAAGAAAATCATTAGATCATTACCAAAAGAATGGAGACCTAAAAGAACTGCTATTGAGGAAGCCAAAGATTTAAACATTTTATCTATTGATGATTTAATTGGCTCACTTATCTCTTATGAAGAAGATTTAGCAGCTGAGAAAGGAGATGAAGATAAGAAGAAGAAAAGCATTGCTTTGAAAGCATCAAAATTTGAAAGTGATGAGGAGAGTGAACTTAAAGATGAAGAAATGGCCATGATAGCTAGAAAATTCAGGAAGTTCTTCAAGAAAACCGGTGATCGAAGAAAGTTCAGAAACTTTAAGAATCAAAAGGAGAAGAAGGAAGCAATCATATGCTATGAATGCAAGAAACCGGGTCATATAAAATCGGAATGTCCACTTCTCAACAAATTCAAGAAGAAAGCAATGTTGGCAACATGGGATGATAGCGATGAAGAGTCAAGTGAGGATGAACAATCACAAGAAATATCAAACTTGGCACTCATGGCAATAGGAGAAGATGAGCTTGATGAGGTAAGTGATCTTCCATCTTATAATGAATTATATGATGCTTTTAATGAGTTGCATAGTGATATGATGAAAATTGGGAAGAAAAATGCATGTCTCAAGAAGAAAATATTAGAACTTTCAAATGAAAAAGATGCCATGCAAAAATGTAATGATTTGTTAAATGATAAGATTAAAGGGCTAGAATTAGATAATGAAAGATTGCATGATAGGATTTCATCTTTAAAAGATAAACAAATTACTTCATATGAGCATGAAAAATTACATGTTGATGACTTAGTCAAAGAAAATGAAGAACTTAAAAAGAAGAGCAATGAGTTAAATGAAATTGTGTCAAGATTCACAAATGGGCAAAAGAACTTAGAAAAATTACTTGGTGCTAAAAAATGTGTGTTTGATAAAGGAGGGATTGGTTACAAACCTAATTTGAAACAAAAATACTACAAAAGCTACTTTGTTAAGGCTACTTCCATTAACAATCATAAAATTATTTGTCATTATTGCAATGGAGATGGTCACATGAAATATAGATGTCCTATTAAGAAAAACGCATATTATGGAGTTAAATGTGTTTGGGTTCCAAAAGGAACCATTACTAACACTCAAGGACCCAAAAAGTTTTGGGTACCTAAAATTTGAGATATTCACTACAGGAATCAAAAAAGAAGGGAAAAAAAAATAAGTGGTATTTGGACAGCGGATGCTCAAGACATATGACCGGTGACTATTCATGGTTCTCAAGCTTTACCAAAATCGAAAATGGAGGGGATGTATCTTTTGGAGATAATTCAAAAGGAAAAATAATTGGTATTGGCAATGTCGGTAAAGTTTCCTCAACTCTCATTGAGAATGTATGTTTAGTTGAAAATCTAAAACATAACTTGCTTAGTATTAGTCAATTATGTGACAAAGGTTATAAGGTTATTTTTGATAAAACAAGTTGTGTTATTGAAAATGCATGTGATGGTAAAATTGTTTTTGTTGGAAAGAGATGTGTTAATGTTTATACCATTGATATAGATTGTGCATCTACCCTTGATAAATGCTTTTCCGCATTACATGATGATAGTTGGTTATGGCATAGAAGACTAGGACATGCAAGCATGAATTTAATTTCAAAGATTTCCAAAAATGATTTAGTTAAAGGTCTTCCGAAAATTGGTTTTGAAAAAGATAAAATTTGTGAAGCATGCCAATTTGGAAAACAAATCAAAACTTCTTTCAAAAATAAAAATCATATTTCTACTTCAAATACACTTCAACTTCTTCACTTGGATTTATTTGGACCTTTTAGACATGCTAGCTTAAATGGAAAATATTATGCATTTGTGATTGTAGATGATTATTCTAGATATACATGGGTATTATTCTTAACTAGTAAGGATGATGCATTTGATGCATTTAAAGTTTTCTGTAAAATGGTTCAAAATGAAAAAGGCTATTTCATTACTTGCATTAGAAGTGATCATGGTGGTGAATTTGAAAATCATGCATTTGAAAATTTTTGCAATGACTTTGGCATTATACACCAATTTTCATCACTTAGAACTCCTCAACAAAATGGAGTTGTTGAGAGAAAGAATAGGTCTATTCAAGAAATGGCTAGGACTATGTTAAATGAGAATGCATTACCGAAATATTTTTGGGCCGAAGCCGTAAACACCGCATGTTATGTGTTAAATCGTGTTTTGATTAGGCCACTTCTTAATAAAACTCCTTATGAGTTTTGGAAAGATAGAAAGCCAAACATTGGTTATTTTAAAGTTTTTAGATGCAAATGTTTTGTATTAAATACTAAAGATAATCTCGGTAAATTTGATCCGAAATCGGATGTTGGTATTTTTCTTGGATATTCAACTACTAGCAAAGCTTATAGAGTCTATAATAAAAGAACCTTAGTCGTTGAAGAATCTATGCATGTTACGTTTGATGAGACTAACCCCTCCTCGATGGAGAAAGTTATTAATGATGCAGATGAAGAAGTACCACAAGGAGAAACTTCGAATGCTAAACAAGATTCTTCATCTTTCGAGAATCAAGAGAAGCAACATGAAGAACAAAACAATGTGGAGCAACATGAAGGTAACTCTCAAACACTCCCCAAGGAGTGGAGGTATGTATCTTCTCACCCTAAAGACTTGATTTTAGGAGAACCTTCACGTGGTATAACTACTAGATCATCACTTAGGAACACATGTGCACATACCGCATTTATATCTCAAATTGAACCAAAATCCTTTGCGGATGCGGAAAACGATGAATCTTGGATTATGGCAATGCAAGAGGAGTTAAATCAATTTGAGAGAAATAATGTGTGGGAATTAGTCCCTAAACCAGTACATCAATCCATTATAGGCACTAAATGGGTATTTAGGAATAAAATGGATGAATCGGGTGTAAGGAATAAAGCTAGGTTAGTGGCTCAAGGTTACAATCAAGAAGAAGGAATTGATTTTGATGAAACTTTTGCACCCGTAGCAAGATTAAAATTCATTAGAATGCTTTTAGCGTTTGCATGCTATAAGAATTTTATATTGTATCAAATGGATGTCAAAAGTACATTTTTAAATGGTTACATCATGGAAGAAGTGTATGTGAAACAACCCCCTGGTTTTGAAAATGAAAAATTTCCAAATCATGTTTACAAGTTGTCAAAAGCATTGTATGGATTAAAACAAGCACCTAGAGCTTGGTATGGTAGACTTAGTAAATTTCTTTTGGAAAACGGTTTTTCAATGGGTAAAGCGGATACTACACTTTTTATCAAGCATAAGAATCAAGATATACTTATTGTTCAAATCTATGTTGATGATATCATTTTTGGTTCTACTAATGAGTTTCTGTGTAAGGATTTTTCATCTTGTATGAGCAAAGAATTCGAGATGAGCATGGTGGGAGAATTGAAGTACTTTCTCGGATTACAAATAAGACAAAACGAAGAAGGAATCTTCATCAATCAAGCCAAATATTTGAAAGATTTACTCAAGAGATTCGGACTTGAAGATGGCAAGACTAAAATTACTCCAATGAGCTCAACAATTAAGCTTGACAAAGATGAAAAAGGTAAAGATGTTGATGTCAAAGCATATCGAGGTATGATCGGATCCTTACTTTATTTAACTGCCAGTAGACCCGATATTGTATTCAGTGTATGTTTGTGTGCAAGATTTCAATCATGTCCTAAAGAATCTCACTAGCTTCTTTGTTAAAAGAATTTTTCGATATTTGAAAGGAACTGTAGATCTTGGCCTTTGGTATCCTAGGGGAACTCATTTAGATTTAATTTGTTATTCGGATGCCGATTTTGCTGGGTATAAGATTGATAGGAAGAGTACTAGTGGAACTTGTTTCTTTCTAGGTCACTCTCTTGTCTCTTGGTTTAGTAAGAAACAAAACTCGGTTGCTCTTTCAACCACCGAGGCTGAGTATATTGCAGCCCGGTGTTGTTGTTTGTTGTCAAATCACTTTGGATGAAACAAACCCTTAAAGACTTTGGTATTAATCTTGATCATATACCTATCATGTGTGACAACACAAGTGCCATAAACCTTTCAAAGAATCCCATTCAACATTCTAGGACCAAGCATATAGAGATAAGACATCATTTCCTAAGAGATCATGTTCAAAAAGGAGATATTTCATTACATTTTATTTCAACTGAAAAACAGCTTGCTGATATCTTTACAAAACCTCTTGGCGAAGAACATTTTTCAAAGATTAGGCATGAGCTTGGAATGATAAATGTCTCATAATGTTTTATTTAATATCTTCTTTGCCTTTCTATAGTATGATGTTTGTTTGTCTTTGGATGTGTTTTAAATTTTGTAATCATGCATTATATTGGTCTTACATGATATTCTTGATCAATTAAATGATTTAGAAATGTATTGAATGTTGGCCGTAGATTAAAACATATGTGCGAAATCAAAGTCAAGACAAACGGATTACCGTTTATTCTTAAAACGGCTTACCGTTTAATTCCAGAAACACTAGAATTTTTTTTTATTTATTAGCGGCTAACCGTTTATTAATAACGGTTAACCAATTATGTTTTCTAGCTCTCTGGACGCTATCGGTGAACCGATTTATTTAAACGGCTCGCCGTTTTCTTACGTTATAAACTGTTTCAGTTTTTCTTCCTCATCTCCACTTACTCCCTCACCGTTTTCTCTGAAACCCGCGAACCCTAAGCTCTCTCTCTCTAAAATTTCTGGTTTCTCTTGCCATTTCTTGCCAAAACACGATCATAGAAACATTCTTCATCATCTTTAGACAAGTTTTAACCATTCAAAACATCAAATTGATGCCCAAATCCCGAAATCCCGAAATCCCAAATTGAAACCCTAAGCGCAACCGAACAAATTTCTCGATTTTTTGACTCATTTGTTGACGATTTCCTACCAAATTGAGCCTTCAGAAACCTTTCTCTACTCTTTTTCATTCATTTTATTGGTCCAGTTTTCATCATTTTCATCTTTTTGACAAAATCCCACATTCTCAAAGCTCCATTAATGGCCGAATCCTCTAGAACCGGCAGGAAGAGGAAAGCTGTCCCAAGGAGCAACCCCATAATTCCTAGAGAGACAACCGAGTTCCAGAGACTCTATTTTCCAACCGCTCCGCTTGCTAAACGTTTCGAAACCCGTTTCATGGGTCGAAAGGTAATCGACTCTTACTTTATGGATTTAGATAACTTTGAGGAGTTGGTTGTTTGTGGAAAAAGTGTTAAGCAGATGTTGTTGCCATGGGAGTCGGCATTAGACTTAGAGGAGAGGATTTATCCTAACCTAGTTCGTGTTTTTTATTCGAACATGGAATTGTCGGCAGAAAGAGTAGATAGAATAGTTACCAGTGTTGGGGGTGTTCCTATTGATTTTGATGTTTTTGATTTAAACACCATTTTAGGACTCCCACTTGCTGGACATAATATCTACACTTCCAGGAAGGAATTATCCTTTGCCGATTTTAACCATACCAAAGGGGTTAGAAACATTTGTCGGCGACGAGATCTCACTGATGAGATCTGCGCCCTTCCTTTTAGAGCCCAACTTTTGCCACTGCAGGTTAGGATTCTTCACACCATTTTGCAGCATATTGTCACCCCTAGGAAGGGACACTCGGATGAGGTCACTAGGCTGGATGTCGGGATTCTTGATAGTCTTCTTAGTGGACGCCGTATTAACCTTGGGTATATTATTTTACGCCATATGTTGAATACCTCAGCTATTACACATAGGTTACTTCCGTACGGTAACATTATCTCTAAGCTTTTGCGACACTTTCGCATACCTCTTAGAGACTCCGTGTATGTTGAGACCAAGAAGATTGGGAAATAGGCCATCTCGGCGATTGGGTTTTCACGAAGGCGTCAGGACTGGATTAAAACGTCAAATGCGAAAAACCAAGACACCCTCGTAGCTCCAGAAGATGCCCGGTTCCTCAACGACATCTTTACTTCTGATCAGCTGCCTGACTTTCGACTCGGTGCTCACCCTTCGCCCCCTCGTCGCGGATCTGCCTCACAGCCTCCGGCAGAATCTGATTCTACGACGCATGAGACGGAAACTGATCGGCCATCTACTTCAGCTGCTCCATCTACTCCTGATCATCTTCTTCAGCAGCTTGTTAGTGATTTTCGCACACTTTCTGAGCAGCGGCGGCCCCAGGATCGGTTTGCATCCTTCCAGGCTTCAAAGCAGAAGCAGACATCTTGGATGGACAACAACACATCTTTTCTGCTCTCGCCATTCCTCCTTCTTCCTCTACTCCTCCTCCTCCTCCTCCGCAGTAGTTTCTTAGTGTTTTGAACTTAATTGATTTCGCACAAACATTTCATGTGTTATGCACTATTTATGTATGTTGGATGTTTTTATCTATGATCGTTTTCTCATTTTGATATTATTCTTATTGATTTAATGCAATTGGTTGTATCTTGATTTCTTATTGTTTTTGTTGGGTGTATATTTTTGGGGATGTTTAAAATACAGGGGAGATGCTGCCGAAATTTTTACTTGTCAAAACGAAACTATTTTTTTTCTTTAATTCTTTTCTTTTTTATGCTGAAGAGGGAGAATAATTTCAAATTATAGTTACATTTCAAAAGGAAAAACTAATTTTTTTTTTTTCAAGGGAGCTTATTTTCAGGGGGAGTTAAAACAAAATTTTTTTTCTTTCACATATAAAATTTGTCATCATCAAAAAGGGGGAGATTGTTAATCTTATAATAATGATTTTGATGATAACAAATATTACATGTTTATAATTAAAGTGTTGGGACTATTAAAAAGATTTTTCTAAAGCAATACACTTGTTTAAAGCTCAAAAATGATGAAACTGGAAATTACCGGTGAACCGTTTATGGGAAATGGTGAACCGATAATTTACAGTGGAGTTTGTTTCGAAAGGTCTGGAAATTAACGATGAACCGTTTATGGAAACGGCTAACCGATAAATTCCAGTAAGGAGAAACTTTTTAGCCTTGAACCGTTTAGTACAAACGGTAAGCTAAGATTGTGTCAGATGTTCTGGAAATTAACGGCACACCGTTTATGAATAACGGTTAACCGATAAATTTCAGTAAAGAAAAAGTTTTCTACTCTTGAACCGTTTAGCAAAAACGGAGAGCCGAGTTCTGTTTTGCAGGTTTCTGGAAAGAAACGGTGATCCGATAATTTAAACGGTAAACCATTTACTTGAAATCAAAGGGCAACGGCTAGCTGAAAAGTCAAAACGGCTAACTGATTGAGACAACCGGCGAACCGATTATTATTAGAAAGTCAATAACGGCTAGTTTTCAGCTCCAACTATAAAAAGGTTCAATCAAATTCAAACAAGAGATCCAACATTTTTTATATTTGAGCTTCCTACTGAGAAACAATCTTCTTTGAGCTTCAATTGTGTTTTATTTCATTCCCTCACACATTAAAATTTCAATTGTAATCATTTGGAGTGTGTGAGAGATTATTTGTTATTAAATCTCTATCATTGAGTGATTGTAAGTGTTGAGAAACACTTGGGTTGAGAGATTGGGTTTAATCTCTTATTGTAAAGGTCCATTGACACCTTGGAAGTCAAGTGTAAGTAATTTGAAGCCTTGGAGGCTTGCATAATGGAATCCTCAAGTCCGGTGAGCTTGGAGGCGTGGACGTAGGCACGGTTGGCCGAACCACATAAAAATCAAGTGTTTGATTTCTCTTCCCTTATCCTTTTTAATTTGAGCATTGTTGAATTTATTACTTTTGATTTTGATTAAGACATTAGTTTTAATATTGTGCATTTTTATTGGCTTAGTTTTTAAAACCCAATTCACCCCCCTCTTGGGTAGCCTAAATAGAATTTCATGTTCACAGTACAAAGAACTAATGTTTAATTCACTAAAAATTCATTGTATTTTACAAATATAATCAATAGAATTTAAATGAATTCATCAAATAAATAATGTATAGTTGATTAAATAAATTCATGAATTTTACTAAATGTATTCAATGAACTAAACTAAATGTTAGTTATTAAATTGTATATATTGAATTAGAACTAATCTAATGTACCTATCTACTTGATTAACTAAATTCATGTATTTACATAAATTTATCTAAATGTATTTAATGAACTAAACTAAATGTTAGTTGTTAAATTGTATTAATTGAATTTGAGCTAATTCATCTAATGTACCTGTCTACTTGATTAACTAAATTCACGTATTTACATAAATTTATCTAAGTGTATCCAATGAACTAAAATAAATGTAATTTCATTAAATTGTATGAATTGAATTTGATTGCTTGTCTACTTAATTAAAGAGTATTCATGTATTAACATAATTTAGCTAAGTCATATATCCAATGAACTAAATTAGAAATTAAATGTATTCAATGAATTAAGTTAAAATTATTGTCTATATAAACAAACACAAAGTATTCTTTTATTTCATAGTAACTTGTTAAATTACAATGGCTTCTTATTTAAAGGGTGTTAAAAAATCAATCATGATAGATGAAATGCGCAAAACATTATGCCAATATAGTAAAGAGCATCCGACTAGCACTAAAAAAGAATTACAGCAATGTGTTTTTGAAAAGTTTGACTTAAAAGTTGGTTAAGCTACAATATCAAATACATTGAAATGGTCATCAAAGTATCTTTCGATTGACATAGAAAATGGTGACCATGTTAAGCGGCACAAATCATCAAAATTTCCAGAAATGGAAAAAGCACTTTTTGAGTGGGTTCTTCAATACCAAGATCGTGTCAATATATCAGGAGAGCTAATCATAAAAAAGACAAAGGAGATTATGAAACTGTTAAACCCTCAAGAGACTTTAGAATTCAACTTTTCTCTAGGTTGGCTTGAGAAGTTCAAGTTAAGACATGGTATCAAGTCATTTCATCGTTTTGGGGAAAGTGGATTAGTTGATACACAAGACATGGAGAAAAAATTAATGTCCATAAGGGAAAAAATAGATCAATTTTCCATGAATGATGTTTTCAACATGGATGAAACCGGATTGTTTTATAGGCTACAACTTGATCACTCTCTTGCAACAAAGCAACTTGAAAAGAAAAAACAAAGAAAGGCTTACTGTTGTTGTTTGTTGCAACAAGGATGGCTCAGAAAAAAATTCCTCTATGGATCATTGGAAAGTATGCAAAACCACATTGCTTCAAGAATGTAAACATGAATAAGTTGAATTGTGAATATCGTGCCAACAAAAGATCATGGATGACTGCGGTGCTTTTTGAGGAATATGTTTGGTGGCTTGATAAAAAAATGCATGGGAGAAAAATTCTTTTGGTGGTGGATAATTATCCAGCACATCCAAAAAATATTGAAGGATTACAGAATGTTGAGCTATATTTTTTACCACCTAACATGACATTAAAAATTCAACCATGTGATGCGGGGATAATAAGAGCTTTCAAGATGCATTACTGTAGACGATTTTACAGGAAAATTTTGGAGGGCTATGAGCTAGGGCAAACCAATTCAGAAAAAATAAATGTTTTGGATGCAATTAATCTTGCAGTCTCAGCTTGGTCAACGAATGTTGAGGCAAAGACAATAGCAAATTGTTTTTGACATTGCAAAATTTGTTCAGTGGAAGAAATGAGTTCAGAGGACTTACATGAAACTTTAGCTGAAGAAGGTATTCGTGTGCTACAAACAAAAATCAACTATCTGGGTTTCTGCAATGGAATGGATGTCAATTACCTCTTGGATTACCCTAATGAAAATAATGAAAATTAAGAGGTCCAAAGTTTAGAAGAAATTGTTGCTAACTTCACTGAAGATCATGCTGAAGAAGAAGTTGAGGATAACGCAATACCTTTAGAGCCTATTTTGCGCACTGAAGCACTCAAGTCATCAACAATACTTCATAATTTTTTATTGCAGTATGAGAATTCAACCCCAGAACTTTTAGATGCAATAAGAAAAATTAGAGATGAGATTAACTAGATTTAAACTTCAAGAAAAAATAAGTTACAATACACTCATATTTTAATAAATTGACATAGTCAATTATATTTGTAATTTCTATAATTATTAATTTATGATATAAATGGAACCACATAGTTATATAGGAATTCTCAGAAAAATTATTATCTTATTAATTTATTGAAATTATTAATTTAGCTTCAGGGCCTAAGTCAGGGCTACAAAAAATTATTATATTATAGAGATTATTAATTTATAGAGGTTATACTATATACTATTTCATTAAACAAATAACAACAGTACAATAATTTGCAATACATCATCAGTACATATGATGGAGATCAAGTTACAGCTACCAATTGGATTAACCAATAAAAATGAACTGAAGAATAGGAAGAAACACTTATACCCAATAATTAAAAACTTCCATTCATAAAACAGAGATAGTTCAAGCTCCAGTCGTGATTCCCTGGCCATTTTGGCATAATCTCTATCAACATAGTTAAAGTTTCCAACTAGTACCAAACTAGATGTACTATAAAAATTGATCCCACATAGCAATCTTCCTTGTAGCTGAAGGAGGAAAAAATTGAAGTAGATCTTCCATCCTCACACCTGAAAGTGAAGGAGGTCAAAACAAGACATCCATCCTCAAATCATAAGGATGAGGAGGCTGTAACAAAAAACTAAAAAGAAAAGGAAAGGCCACTAGAGAAGGAGAGAAAGAGTCCCCTCTCCAGGGTTTTGTTAAGAAAAAGATAAATAGCTTTTAGAGAAAAATTTTGTAAAAAGATTTAGAGAGAGAATATGTAAATGCAAGAAATATTTTGAAAGATATATGAAAAAAACATGTAACTCAAATACGATATACGGTAACTAAAATTTTCTTGCATGATTGATAATAAATGGATCGGAATGCCTTTTAAAAATTGGATGAATGTGGCGGTACTTTTTATATATTTATTATATATTTAAAAAGTGAAGAAAGGCAGCCAACTGGGCTCATGGCTCCGTGGCGAAGCATTTGGCTGCAGAGGTCACCGGTTCGAACCCTGTTGGGCCCTAATTTTCTGTTAACGTTTTAAAAATATGCACTGCAAATTAAATTCCATTTTGATGTTGTGTTGGCTCGCGATGTCTATATTTTAACGCGGCCACTATGCTGCATTTTCCTTCTACAGGTTTAATTGAAAATTTTCGGGTGCGGAGTTATTTTCTTTTTCAATTATATTATTTTGCTGTATCCTGTTCTTCTTCTTATCATCAACGTGATAAAAAAAAAAAAATTAATTTGAGACTTTGACTAAACTAGTCTTGATTTTTAAATATTTATTTAATCCGTACAATTCGAACAGTTGTGTTATTAATATTTATATTTAAAAAAATCATTTGAAACACTTATGTGATTATTATTTTGGTAACTAACCATTGGACATGGATTTTTTTTTATTAGTAAAATTACATTTAAGTCATACATAACTTAAAATTCAAGCAAATTTAATATGCAACAAATAAGACATAGATAAATGGAGATTTTAACAAATTTGAATGTATGAAGATATAGCTTATTGAAGTAATTTTAAAAAATACAGCAAAAACTAACTGAATAATTGGTTGAAATTGGAGGAAGTTAAAGAAAGTTTATCTTTCTCATATCAGATGAAATATTTATATGCCCACATTCAACCGAAGCCACAAAATTTTTTTTATAAATGAATTGAATAGCCTGTGTTGATCTTCCACAGTCCCACTCACCATTGATTTTTTTTTTTTTTGAACAAGTTAAATTGGAGAGATTTTATTGTTTAATTAATTATCTAAACAAATCGGTAATTTCACCTTTACCATCATTGCCATCAATTTGGTGACAGAAAAGTTGGCAGCCATGAGTGCATGCAATCGGACCTTTTGTTTGTTGAAAACACATTGGCATGCATAGATTCACACATTCTTTCATATCTATATCATCTTCTGCCTTTGCATTTTTCAAATTGCGCATGCAAATCAATAATATCATTGCAATTATCAAAACCACACAATTGCTTTCGCTCATTGTCCCTCTTGCTGCCTTGATTATAATTCTCTTTTGGTTTTGGAAAATTTTTATTTATTTATTTATTTTTGTTTGTTGATGGATTGATTAATTAAAATAGATGGGCTTTTTTTTATATGGAAGGACCAAGGGTCTAATTGGTGTTTCGAAATTCGAATGGCTTGTAGAATAATATGGAGACAATATATATAGGGTTGAGAAAAGAAAATGGAACAATTTTCGAAGATGATGGGATAAAAAGTAAAAATAATAAATAGAAAAAACTACAAATACTTTATCTATATATTACAAAAGTTTTTATAATTGTGTGCATAGAATTAAGATCTTTTTTAATTCAAATACACATGTGTTTTAAAAGTTCGTAACAATTGAATGTTGTCAGTATATGACATCTTTTAATTTCTAATATTTTATTAGATTAGATCAAGCAAAAATATTGTCAAATATACGTAATTTAGAAACAAACTCAACATAAAATTAAAGATAAAAAAATTAGAAATGAAGAATTGCCTTTTTTTATACTCCTACCACATTAAAACTTTAACATGAGTTATTCCCAAATCTAGGTAGTTACATACTACTCAATGTATGTACCAACACAGGCAATTTAAAAGAATAGGCACGTGCTATAATAAAATTATTGAAAATGGTATGATGCAACAAAGAAATTATGCAAACAAGGGGTCAATTATAGCAAATATAAAGAAGATATATATTGATGCCAAGCAAATAACTAGTACAAAACTACGAAGTCTTCGGTTTTCCTCACCAAGGAGAATACATTTGATTTATAAAGCGTTCCTATACGATCCGGAGTCTACATGGGTAAAAGATTTCTGCTGAGCTTTTTATGATATTGTGATTAGCAATTATTGGATAAAAAAAAATTATCATGTAATTAAATCTTAATTAAATATATATGGTTGTAGGGGTGGCAAAATAACCCGGACCCGGATAAACCCAGTTTAACCCGGACCTGTGATCAAAATAATGTGGATTCGGTATGAATTTTTTTAAACTCGAATGTATATGGGTCTAGATCCGAGTTTGCATTGAGCTGAATATCCAAAACTCGAACCCGAATAACTATATTTTAAAATTTATTAAATAATTAATTTTAAGTATAAAAGCAAAAAATCAAAGAAAAAAAGAAAAGAAAAGAAACCCTAAATAATCGTCGTCAATATTCAATTAATCCCTAGTGTCATGGCTCAAGCCTCTCTTCATAACCCGGTCTATGGAAGACTCTAGATTCATGTGTGTAGATATTTCTATGTATTTAATATGGTAGGTGGTAGTTATGCATTTATGTGCCACTCTTGTACACTATATATATGTGTTCTCATTTGGCCAAGATTATCATACACATTGTAGTTTTCTTCAAGTACTAGACAAGTTCTTTCCTTCCCACTAGTGATAGAGTGCCTGCGAGTAACGCTTCCGACAAGCTGACTTAGGGCCAACCGAGTGAAATTTGGCATCTAAGGCCGCATGATTCCAAAGTGGGAACAAGCAGGTTGTGACACCAGGCATCATCATCAAGAGTTCATCATCATCATCAATATTCAATTCATCATGCTGCCGTTCGTCTTGACCAATTCGTCGCATCACTGTTTGTGATTCGTGATTCACCATCGTCTTCACCACATCACCATTCATCTTGATTACATCATCAACATAGATGCTTCTTGGGAATTAGCAGTGCTTTGAGATGATATTAACATACATGGGTCAACTTTAATCTATAAAGTATGATTCATTTCAATTCACTTTTATTCAAGTGTCTCGATTATTAAGAATCTATAATCCTTCAATTCATTGGTGCTTTGTGCAGTATGTAAATAAGCTCTACTTTCGAAAGCCTTGAACTGAAATTATGCGATTTGAACTCTTTGTGGAATTTTCATAACTTTAAACAAATTTATTTTTTCAGTTCAATCAGTTATTCGGGTTTTAAATTCGGATTTTTTGGGTTGAACCCGGATCAGACCCAGAGTTAAAAAAAATCCGAGTTTATATCCGAGTTTGGTGTGCAAAATTGTCATCTAAGTCTGGAATTGGGAATATCAAATCTGGACCCGGACTCGGATTTTGCCATCCATATATGGTTGCATAAGATTATATGATATGATCAATATAATTGAGTTTAGCACTGAGATTCATTTGAATAACACTACACTTTTCAATTAATATTTCAACTAGTATTCAAGTACTATCCTTCATTCACCCATTAGATGATAAAATAAAATAATAAATAATTTTATAAATTATAAAATCTATCTATCATTGATTAATGCTATGTAGCACTTAGCGATCCTGATTCTAATGTAACAACTTTTGTTCCTATTTATGTATAGAGTTGAAAAGCAGTGTCTTCTCTATATCCAATCATTATTTGCAAACAATCATCAATAGATGATGTTGATTAATACTTTTGCAAGTGTACGCAGATCCTTTTGGTCTAATGAGGGTTATTATAGAAAAGCTATAAACTTGAAGAGGCCAACACAAAAACTGTAAATTTCTCATGACTAAATTATAAAATTAAAATAGAATTGAGTTAAATTTTAAGAGTACATATATTAGTTATTTGGCAAAATAGGATTAGTAGGCACATGGCAAAAGATTAACATAATATACCGTCAACAACTCTTGTATAAAAATATTTTACAAAAAGAAAATAAAGAATTAAATTATGTTTATACACTATTGAAAGGCATATGATACAACATCTTTAAAAATTTAGAAGAACTCAAATCATGAGAAGACTTTAATCTAATCATGTGATATATCTAATTGGTTGAATGAAGTCATCACATAATCTTCATGATTTATTTTATAATTTTTTTTATTTTCATTCAACCAATAATGTCATATCACATCTGTTCATGCACAAAAGTGTGACTATATTATTATTATTATTATTATTTTGTATTAAAAGTCTTTTATTCTTTATGCATTCACTGCTGAGGGGGATCAAAACGGTCCTGCGAACGAGTAATAATAATTGAAGGTCCATGTCCAAAGAAAACATCTTTTCCATCAACGCAATCAACTTCGCAAGCAAAGCTACATTTTTCATGATCTGCATGTCGCTCATTCTCACAATAAAGCATGCATTGCCCCTTGCATTTGTCCACTCTATCTTTTTTTCATCAGCAAACGCCTTGCCGAGTATCAATGCAAAAGCCAATAACATGCCGATGCCTTTGGTTTTGATCAATTTCACCATTCTTTTAAGTTTTAATGAATATTGCTCTTTCTACTCTTTTTGTTTGACAAACAAACATAAATATGAAGTACAAAAAGGAGCTTATTTGACCATCTATAAAGAAACCACACATTTTATAGCTTCTTTAGAGTGGCTTGTAGCAAAATATGGGAAACATATAAGAGGTTGGCAAAGTGATTGCATGTAAACCACTTATTAATGTTCAAAAGGTAACAAAAAGACTGTATTTGACGTTATCAAAAATATTTTTTAAAAATTAGAAAAAGAAAAGGCTAATATCCGTTATTTTACTGAGTTCTTATTGTTTCAGATTGCCCGTGTTCAAATTTTGTTTTGAATTAATTTCACTCACTAAGCAATGATCGTGCAACCTTAGTAACATTATCTTTTGTAAAACCATACTTCTTGAATGTATCCAAATAAGCACCACTAGATCCCAAACTCTTCCACTCCAATCACCTTACCTTCCACTCCTACATACTCTCTCCATCCCACCGGAGAGCCAGCCTCGACGCTAATACGTTTTACAACTCTTGACGGCAACACCTTCTCCTTGTACTCTGCCGGCTGCCTGTCAAAAAACCGCCAGCATACTGGAGAAACCACCCTTACCCTTCGGCCTTCTTGCCTTAGAGTTTTGGCCATGCTCTCACAAAGAGATAGTTCTGTTCCAGTCCCAGTCAATATTATCTCCGGCTTATTTTCGCTAGAACTGTCACTCACAATGTATCCACCTCTCTCGACTTCATCTGCTGATGTTCCTTCCAAATTTGTAGCAATCTTTTGCCTTGATAATGCAATCACACTAGGCACATCACGATTAGCAATGGCCACTCTGTACGAACCAGCAGTTTCATTCCCATCTGCAGGTCTAAAGACTAGAAGCCGTGGCACCGCTCTTAGGCCTGCAAGCTGTTCAACTGGCTGATGAGTAGGACCGCCTTCCCCAAGACCGATTGAGTCATGAGTCAGAAAGTAGATCACTCCAGCATGGCTCAAAGCAGAAAGCCGAATTGAGTTCTTCATGTAATCAGAGAATATGAGGAAAGTGGCTCCAAATGGGATCAAACCACCTCCATTCAAAGCAATGCCAATTGAAATCACTGCCATTACATCCATAACGGATGTTACGACCCCATGGCGAGTCAGGCTGAGAGAAATCATGATAGCCAAGGAGATAGGCTTTATTAGAAGATGCAAGTTCAGCACTTCCACCAATTAATCCTGGAAGAACTTTTGCAAGCTGGTTCAAGCACTTTCCAGAATTCCCACGAGTTGCATCAAGCGGGTCAGATGTAGACCATTTCTCCCAATTGTATAATATGCAAAATTTTGATAAAAAAACAGAGCAAACAGAGCATTATTTTTTGTTTTCTGAAAAAATATTTTTGAAATCAATGTTCATTTCAAGAGATACAACTAAAAGCACAGAGAGTTCCTCATTTTCTCCAAAGAGTATTTAAACAGTACGACTTTTGTGAAACTGCAAAAAAAATTATTGGATAAGGATTATGTTATGCTATTTGAAATAAGTTTAAGATCGCAACATACTCTTATCTTTCTAGCTTTCACTCTGTTAGGATTTAGGCTACCCCAGAAATCAAAACAAATTATCTCATATGGACGAAAATTTACCGGCAACGCATTTTGCCACCCAGGAAGCAGACCACCATTGAGGAGAAGATCCAATTCTGCTATACTCATAAATGACTATTCGTTTGTCTACAAATATATAAATGATGTGTCATTTATTACCTGTTTGCCAATCAAATTTTTTTTTTTTATATTTAAATAGTTTATGTATCTTGTTGTTATTGATAATACACTTGTTACTTTAGATAATGAGGTAATAAAAATTTCTTACAATCGTTTGATGAAAATCTAATGGCTATAGCAATATAAGGTAATATAATCTTTTTATTTTCATAACCGTTAGATTTTCATTAAATGGCTGTAGAATAGTTATATACCTTATATAATTATGTAACGTAATAAGAGCCTATTAATAATCCTATTCATCAGATCTACCTCAAGCCCAATCTAATGAATTAATGAAACATGTGAAAAAAAAAATTAAAATCAAAGCCACACACCATACCAACCTCAGAGTTTGAAATAGAAAATGAGCCGAGTTAGGTTGGCCCAAGCTGAACTCCGGCCCTATTAGAGCCCCGCTTTTTGTTAAAAAAATTGATTATGATTTTTTATTTAAGTACATAAATTTTAGATTCTCAATCAAAACTTTATAAGTAATACTTTTTATACCCCTTTAATATTCTTTTAACAGCCCATCTTTATGGTTATCTTTAGGGGTGGGCACAGTTCGGTTCAGATCACAATTGACCAGAACCGAATTAAATCGGTTATTTTATAAAAAGAAACAAATTAGAACCGAATTAAAAAAAGAACCAAACTAGAACTGATCATTTCGGTTCGGTTCGATTTTTTCGGTTATGGGCCTATTGGGCTTATTTTAAATTTTTAAATTTTTAGTCCAATGGACTTCGTTAATGGAATAATTTTTCTTAATAGTCAATTCATTGCAATTTCATTACAAATGTTAATAATAAACACAAAGCATTCAAAACGCATTTATCATTATTGTCTTACTAACTATTAATAAGGTACTCACAAAATATGAAATATTAATATTTAAAAACATGAAATTAGACTTCATTTCTCCATTTAAATAAGCATAAAGTTGCAAAGACAAATAAAAATAACAACAATTATAACTTACAACACATAATAAAAAAAAATGCAAACAAACACCAATAACATTCTCCCATCTTCATCAATATCAGCATCATCTTTAGGCATTTTCCAGCTCAATATTTGAATCTATTAAAACAAATTAAAATAATAAATAATTAAATAAACAATCTATATAAACAAGATACTAGTCCTTTTTTTTCCGAAAAAGCAAAGAAAACTTACTAGTCAAAGACATCAATCAACTGTCATTTGCTTATCAGCTACTTGTTCTTGTTGAGATAGCATTGGCCTAAAAAATTCTTCAATAAATTGAAACAATTATATTAAAATCATTAATTCTAATATACAAAATGTTATAAGTGAGATTACAAAAATAACATAATAAATAACAATATTAAATGTTTCAACTAATTTATAAAATTCAGCTTCCTCTTGACTTGGTTGTATCGTATGCTCTCCTAATAGAGTTGAGCGAAGCCAATTTTGAGTTCAAATTAATGACTCAACTATTTTGTGAGTTAAAGAGCTCCTAAAATGATCAAGAATGCAGCCTCCTGTGCTAAATGCTGATTCAGAAGCTACAGTAGACACTAGAATTGCCAAAACATCTTTGGCAATCTGAGACAAAATCGGATACCGAGGCCCATTCAACTTCCACCAAGTCAAAATATTAAAATGAGGATTACTAGTACTCTCACAAATCTCTGACAAGTATTTTTCAACATCATTTTTTCCACTAATGTCATCCTTTGAACTTTCTTTCATCTTTCTAAACTGTGTAAAAGGATCAAATAACCCATAACTACTGCTAGCACCATCATACACAGCATTATTCCTCTCACCTCTATTTGGATTACTCTCACCACCATAGCTTTCAAAAAGTTTCAGCAGCAACTCTTTAATGTTAACTCTCAATTCATCAACCTTTCTATTATCATACAAGCTACTAAAACACCACGTAACAAAGTCAAGTTTGCAGCGAGGATCAAGCACATTTGCCACAATCAACAACATGTTAACCTTTTCAAAAGAATAGCCCCAATATTTGACAAACTTTTCCTCCATCTTGTAGCCCATTTTATTTAACAAAAAATCATTAAAATCAACAAGTGACTTCACATGACTATAAACTTTCCACATTTCATTCAAATAATTATTGGACGTGACAGTGAGGGAACTACTAAATTTTAAGGTCACATGATAAAAAACCGAAAGACATTTGACTAACCTCTTAGCATTTTCCCAATCCTCATCAGTCGGTGGCCCTAACCTCCTTTTTTCACTCTCATCCTCATCAAATCAGTTTGTATAATGCCCATCATCTTCCTTTAGCCTATCAAATGCTTTCTCAAATGCTACCGCTTTTTCTAACATTAAATACGTTGAATTCCACTTAGTCGGCACATCTAACACCATAAGCCCTACACATGAGATTTTCTCCTTCTCAACACATGTTTTAAACTTTTGTAATCTTTCCGGGGACGATCTAACATATTTTACAGCATTTCGAATACTAGCTACTGATTGATTCACTTGCGACAACCCATCTTGCACAATTAAGTTGATTATATGTGCCGAACACCTCACATGCATATGCAAACCATTCAAAACCATCGAATTTCCACTCCAGTTTGCCAACTTCTTCTCCACATAAGATATTGCAAGTGTATTAGCACTTGCATTATCCACTGTAATTGTGAACAGCCTTTCAATCCCTCAATCAATCAAATAAGTTTCAATCAACTTCCCAATTCCATCTCCTTTATGATTTGATATAGGCGTAAAAGTGAGAATCCTCTTATGCAACACCCATTCTTCATCAATAAAGTGAGCTGTAACTACCATAAAATTTGACATTTGAATTGAAGTCCAGGTGTCGGTGGTAATACACATTCTCTGTTTATTTGCACTCAAAACACTTTTCAGCAACCCCTTTTCATTCTGATACAAATCAAGAATATCCCTTGTAATTGTTCTTCGAGATGGCACCTCAAATTTCGGACAACAAGTTTCCATGAACTCTAAAAACCCTTCAGCCTCTACAAATCTAAAAGGCAACTCATTCTTGATTATTATTTTTACAAGTGCCATTCTACAAGTCTCTTTATTAAATCCTACGTGCATAACCTTAGCAGTGCTATCATCTTTACCTTTACTTTTTTTACGAACTAATGTCTGTTGCTTTGCATCATTTGCAGCTTTCAATTTTTTGCGCACTTTACATCTATCCAAATGGTTCTTCAAACCGCTTGTTCCAGAATTAGTACTATGGACTGCATAACTTTTGCCGCAATAATGACACTTAGCTTTTTCTCCCCCAGGAAGCCTCGAAAAATGTTTCACACAAATGATCTCAACGGAATTTTTCTTTTTTTACTCCCGCTGACCTCTTCATCACTACTACCTTGTTGCACTTCATTACTAATGTCTTGCACTTCATTATTAGCCTCTTGTACTTCACCAACATTGTCAACCATCCTACAAAACCAGCAGCCATATTTGTAAATCATACAGTTTATGGCCACTGTCCAACATGCAATCGGCAGCTATATTATAAACACAAGTGACAACCATATTTGTAAATCATGCAATTTATAGCCATTGTCCAACATACAATCGGTAGCCATATTATAAACACAATCGGCAGCCATATTAATCATCAAATTTAATTTATAGCCACTAGCCAACATTTCTTTCCATATATGCATACACACACACACAAACACACACAGATTCATATTATAACTTATACATACATATATACATAAAACTAAATTATGTTTCAAACATAAACAAATTATAGTATCCTTCAGAAACTAAATCATGCATTCAGTTGTAAAAGCACTAAAGCAGACATCTTGCACATACATATATTTTCCTACTTTTATTAAAACATATAATGATAAAAAAAGTCATGTATTAATTATAATTGTAGAAAATTAGAGAAGAAGGGCATGGCGGCATGCGAGGCATGAGGTATTTGTCATTATTTCAAACCTACCTAGTGGCACACGGTGGCTGGTGAGCAGAGCAGAAGCTATTGCACGGTGATCGTTGAGTAGAAGCTGTCGCACGGTGAAAAGAAGCCTTGGGCTTTCGTTCTGTGAGAAGAAGCAAATGACTGTCGCGTGGTGAGAAGAAGCAACAGCTGTCGCATGGTGAGAAGAAGCAACGGCTGTCGCGTGGTGAGAAGAAGCAACGGCTGTCGCGTGGTGAGAAGAAGCAGCGGCTGTCGCGTGGTGAGAAGAAGCAACGGTTGTCGCGTGGTGAGAAGAAGTAAACGGCTGTCGCGTAGTGAGAAGCCTTGGGCTTTAAACGACTGTCGCGTGGTGAGAAGCCTTGGGCTTTCGCGCTGTGAGAAAAAGCAAATGGCTGTCGCGTGGTGAGAAAAAGCAAACACCTGTCGCATGGTGGAAGAAGTGTTGCACGGTGAGTACAGGTTGTTCAATTGTGACAGGGTCGCCGGTGAGCGACGTCGGTTGTGATTGCAGTGTGTTTGGGTGGGTGATTTTGATTTTTTATTTTGATTTTAGGGTTTGTTTTAGGTGAAATCGTTACACATATTGACATATATACCGGTAATTATGTGTGTGTAAGTTTATTATACTTATTTTACATACCCAATTAAAATATAACACGTGTCAAATTTAATAAAATTAAAAAATAATTCGGATTTTTCGGTTCGGTTATTCGGTTCAGTCGAGTGAACCAAAAGCCGAACCATTATTTTGGTTTTTTTCTAAATAATATATTTCGGTTATTTATACAAATAAAAACCAGTCCGAAACCGAACCGAACTGGCTATTCGGTTCAGTTTTTTTAAGGACACGGTTTATTTGCCCAGTGCTAGTTATCTTAGTTCTATTGTTACTAAAAACTACATAAATGAAAAGGGTGAATTTAATTAAACTAAAATATATTTACAAATCATGAATCCCCAATTAGTTTTTCGTTCTCATATATGATGTTATTAATTTTTTTAGGTAAAATCAAAATATTGTAAAGCTATGATGAAATAAATTACAATAATAATATTTTTATTATGAAAAAGTATTTTTACATTTCAATTAATTTATTCTAAACAATAGTGGAATTTTAATTAAAATTCCATTGTAAAATTTATGTCCTTTTCTGTAATTTCAGAAAAGAAAGAGATACAAACATGAAAAAATGTAGGGTTTTTAAAGTGTTTCAAAGGGGTGCGCGTACCTTCACTCAAATTTTATTATATTTTTTGAAAGCTTTTGGTCCAGGCCCAACCCGGAGTGGACCTCAACACTTGAAGTCCAAGCCCAAACCCTGCTTGTTTGCAATTCTTAATCGGAGGCTTTAAAGTATTTACGTCATCGAATTATCGTCACTTATTCATTTCCTCCAATAAGATCTCAATTTTCACTAGAAATATGCTGTCAACACTTGAAGTCCAATGCTGAACTAACTTGTAATCAATTCTTCGTAATTTTCTGCTGCATGCGTATGTATGACAATATACGGTTTAATTATAATTAGTTTCATATTCTCATTTAAATACCTTTTTACTAATCTTTTTAAAAGATTAGTAAAAATATCAGCTCAGCACCAAATTTAAATCCATCCGAAAATTAAAAGAGCAGCAAGTGATCGCCCCATGAAAGCACCAAATTTAAATCCATCCGAAAATTAAAAGAGCAACAAGTGATCGCCCCATGAAACACAGAAAACCAGCAGCAAGATTTGAAACCAAGTTGGTGTGTGTCGAAGGAGATGAAGCACGGGCCCGTGCATAGAAACAAGGAAACATATATAAAACCACATGCATGCCGTGGAAGTGGTCTTTAATTTGCTTCTAGCTGCAGTCCATTTATATTGGCCTCAGCGTTGAACGTTTAGAACTTCTTGGGAGCTCTCGCAGACAACGAAGGACAAATTAGTCATTTCAAATAATGAAGGTCTCGTGACCTTCCAATTTATAACGAATCTTATTGGCTTAATGGTAAAAAATTAACGCGAGTTTCCTAAAATTGTCAATTACTTGATGTCGATGTATTTATGCTAATATGCATTAGTTTTTAAAAGGAAATATAAGAATAACTCTGGTCACATCTTCAACATATCTGTAACAAGTAAACAACTTAGAGCAAGCCAATTAGATCTCTAATTTTCAAGGATTCATAAAAACAGAAGATCTCATTTACATTTCAAATGCTTCATTTTCGATAGACGAACAAAAAAAAAACAACAAAAATTGATGGTCTTTTTGGATTGCTAGAAGGCACTCTAAGAATTTATTTTAACGGATGCAAAAAGCGGGTGGATTGTGCACTACGCAATGGACAAAGCACACGGCAAAGTGAAGTACAAAGATGGATGCAATCCAAAATATAACTCTTCACTGCAAACCGGCTCGCTTCAGTGCCTCTTCAAATGTAATTTCATCAGGTTCGTCGATTTCGGCTGCAGCTTCCAAGTTGTGTCTTTTCATTTTGAGACCCTCCAACGCCCCATCATATAGGCCACTTTTGAACAACAGCGCTTTGGTGCGTTCTCTCTTTTCCTTCTTAGTAATTGTTGAGCACCTCTTCAGTATATCTTTGAAAATGTGTTCAAAATTTATTCCAGTTAACCTTTTCAATTCGGCTACAAACTCTGTTGCTTTCTGGGCCAAATATAACTCTTCTCGTTTAGTTTCCAACAGTTTTCCTGACTTCAGCAGAGCGCTACCTAATATATCCAACTTTTGAATGTGATCTTTCATTCCTATCATGAACCTTGCGTTCTGAAACTCTCTGATCTTTTGGACATGTCCAGTTAACCGATAATTCAGCAATAGTTCTAGGGCAGCTTGCCTATCATCCAACTTTCTTAGATGTCCTGAATTCTGGCCAAAGTGACGCTATGGCACCAGAATACTCATGCCTTCCTCCAATTTCGTGAAGGAAATTTAATGCTGCTTCTGTTCCCCTGCTGATCCCTTCTTTAGGTAATTCAGAAGTAATGCATCCGAGTTGGTTATGAGGAACATTTATCCCAACTAGCAATGGGCGCTCTGGGTACGTTAGTGTTGGCACTCTATCCTTGCAATCAAACCTCATTGGGAAAATTAACATTGGGAGGATTTCGTGAAGTTCTGTCCACTCGTAGGTGCCAATCTTCTCGCAGTAGCCGTTAGCCTTCATCAGGGCTAACCTGCTTGCTTTTGATTCACGTCAACCCCAACGATCTCCAGATTATAAATGGTTCTCAACCTAGATAGAAATTCTGATTTCACGCAAGTGAAAACAGAAACATCGTTAAAATTCCTCTTCGGAATAACCACTTGTATGACCACTTGTATCTGCAACCATTTAAAGACAATCTAAATGAAACAAGTTCTAGTTTTATGAGACTCCACACAGATTAAGCGCAAATTAATTAAACATCTATCGACAAATATCTAAACAATGTCAACCGACAAGAAGTAACAAGCAAAACTGGAAACCCCATTTCATTATGGAAAGAATAACAAACGAAAAGAACATTTATATTCGAAAAAGTACCTGTTGAATCTTAGCCATTGCCATGATTATGGGAAAGGATAAAACAAAGGATTACGCCTCAAATTCTTCCTTCGTCGTCTTTCAATGGCTACGATACCGGTTACGGAGAAACCTTTCTTGAATAGCTTGACTCAAATGACTGTCATTGTTAAACGGAATGAAGTATAAAGGTTTCTGGTGAATCTTTGATGGGATCTCAAGTCAATCAAGGCAGCACAAAGCAATAGAAACTGGACTCACAGTCTTACGTAATGGAAGCAACAAAAACTGTCATAAACAAGAATCCAAGAATCCAAGAATCCAAAAGTGTAGAAAAAAAAATAAAGATCCAAAATGTCTATGTGGAATTTTAGACTAGGGACAAACAAAAAAAATACACAATGAACGCGAATCTTGATGGGGATGCAGGATCAAGATCGAAAGCAGAACAAAAACTGAACTATGGACCCCAAGATTTAGCACCAAGTGTTGAGATTTTAACTCCAAGACCCATCGAAACACCAAGCAACGAAAAAGAAGAAAAGACTAGCCACTCTTTGCGAAAAATTCTGAACAAAAAAGATCAAGAGTCACAGAACGAGATCGAAGAAGTGAGGGATGAAATGTAATATCATAAGATGTTCACCAGAAACTGGACTCACAGTCTTACGTAATGAAAGCAACAAAAACTGTCTTAACCAAGAATCCAAGAATCCAAAAGCGTAGAAAAAAAAATAAAGATCCAAAATGATTATGTGGAATTTTAGATTGGGAACAAACAAAAAAATACACAATGAACGTGAATCTTGACGGGGATGCAGGATCAAGATCGAAAGCAGAACAAAAAACTGAACTATGGACCCTAAGATTTACCACCAATCGATGAGATTTTAACCCCAAGACCCATCGAAACACCAAGCAACGAAAAATAAGAAAAGACTACCCACACTTTGGGAATAAATTTGAACAAAAAAGATAGAGAGTCACAGAACAAGATTGCAGAAATGAGGGATGAAATGTAATATCATAAGATGTTCACCAGAAACTGGACTCACAGTCTTACGTAATGAAAGCAACAAAAACTATCTTAAACAAGAATCCAAGAATCCAAAAGCGTAGAAAAAAAAAATAAAAATCCAAAATGACTATGTGGAATTTTAGACTGGGAACAAACAAAAAAATACACAATGAACGTGAATCTTGACGGGGATGCAGGATCAAGATCGAAAGCAGAACAAGTCTGTTTAGGAGTTAATTTAAAGATTCAGAGTCAATTTTGGTGAGGTGATGAGTCAGTTATGGTGTTAAATGCATAAAACTATTACCAAGTAAGAATGTAAACATGTAAATAATTCAAATGCATGTATACTTTCATTTCATGTATACTTTCATTTCAAGTATACTTTCATTTCAAGTATACTTTCATTTCAAGTTAAGTCGTGCATGTATACTTTCATTTCAAGTTAAGTCGTGCATGTATACTTTCATTTTTAAGTTAAGTCATCTTAAATGTCTCTTAAGTATAAACTATCTTATCCATTCAGTTCATAGATAATTCAAATGCGTAAGATTAAGACACTAAAAAAATAAAAATTAAAAAATAGATCACCAAAATATGCCGCCTCATGTTTTATTTTCACAATTTAAGAAATAATAAAAATTCAGTAATGCCAAAAAAAAAAGCAGCAAAAATAGAGTTAAAAATCAAGGATCCTACACAATCATCCCATTAGAGGTTCTTACATATCATTAAAAGCTCAATACAAAGAATGACTAAAAAATAAAGAAAGAAACTCATGTCAAGAGAGCCAAACTATATGTTTATGTTTAAAGATTAAGCAACAATAATCATATTCATAAGTTATAAAATTATTTTCTATTGATCAAGTGATATGTTCGCGAACTCACATCACATTAGGACATAAATTTCTTGTTCATTATTTTTTTTTAAATTTACTTAATTGTTAATTTTTTCTATTATCCTAACTCAACGAGATTCTTAATGAAACAAGTTTAAGTAGGGAGGGCATGTATGTTTAGAGTATTTCAAGTTTTTTTAAGGTCCACATAGATTAGGCATATTTGGGAAAGGGGCAAATTCATTACATATAATAGGCGACAAAAAAAAAAAAAAGCAATTGTTGAGATGTAACATTTACTTCAATTAAATTTTTTAAGATGTTATTTCTTTTAATACACATGGAGTCCTTCCAATTCATTACGCATGAACATTAAATTTTAACAAATTATTTTAAAAGTAACTAATGATTTCATAATCAAAATTAATCAAACATATTATAAAATGATATTTCAAAAAACCACTATAGAAGTAATTTCTTGAGAATCTAATCCAGTTTTAAACAAAACCCTTAAACTAGAAAGTTATAGACTTAAATAATAGTGAACAATTTCAATTTCTAGTACAAGATTTGTTGAAATCCAATGAAGTTGATTTTTTTTTAAAGGAAATTCAAGCAATTTCATGAAGCAAATTCAATTTCTTTCAAATTCAATGTTGCTAATTTTTTGTCTTTCATTTATTCTCTATAATTTAGCAGTTTCATGTAAACTTAAATAATGATTTTCTAGAATTACTTTGAAGTGCTATTACAGGAAGCACTTTCTACAAAAGCTCTTCCTACACAATTTACACAATAAATAAAAATGAAGCAATTCAATTACTAGCACAGGTTTCTTCAAAATTCAATAAATAGTTAGTCTTTTTGTCTTACTTTCTTCTTTACAATTCAATATAGGTTACTCAAGTGAGAATGACTTCCTAATTGCTATTACGGAAAGTAATTTCTGCAAAAGCAACTTCTATTGCATACAACAAACGAGAAGACAAAGTTCTTTGTTATTTAAGATATGCTTTATTGATTTTTTTTCATTTTCTTTTTCTATCAACATAGGAGTCTTTGCTAGAAAAATATCATAAGAAATTTCCAAGAAAATATACAAACAAAAATGAATTTAGGTATTCAAAAGAGTACCGGATGAGTTAAAAGTCCATTGAACTTAGGGCTTCTATAGCGAAACACCATTTCCACGAAGCAATTGTGAGAAAGAATTAAACACAATTGATTAAGCCTAAAAAGAGAAGTATCTTAATGAAAAATCAATTACACAGAGGACCATAGTAACGAAACTTAAAGAAACAAAGAAAGTGTTCAATTCACTTGGCAAACACTTAAAGAGGAGAGAATAGTTGATTTGAAAGAAATGATCTATAGTAATAGATTTCAAAGAAATTTATACATCCAGTTTTGTAACCATCTCTAGTGAATACTTACATGTCATGACAACATATATCATTTACCATAATACTAAATATTATTTTCACACAAGTCAAATGGCTCCAACAATTTACAATTGGGTCCAAAATTTTAAAAAATCATGCCTGTTAGGCTCTCTGAGTCAACAGTAAGCCAAATTCATGATAGGGATGGCAATAAAATTTAGATTCAACACGCATTTGTAAGGCTTTGGAAGATTCGGATCCGCATATTAAAAAAATAGATTCGGTTCTAAACAATGAAGATCTGCATGAATTCAGATTCGGTTTAATTTTTTAATAAAAAATTAAATTAAAAAATAAGTATTAACTTAAATAATAAAAAAAATCTAACCTAAGTGGCTAAGTCCCTAACCCTAACAATATCGCATCCAGTTTCACACACACTCAAGCCTCACTATACCTCACCAACAACCGTAACCCTCAAATCCCTAAAGCCCAAATCTAAAGGTCTTGTAATTCCATCAATTGGTCACCGTCTTCCTCATAGCCTCGCTTGAGCCTCATATTGAAGCGTCGCCTGAGCACGCCGTTGTTGCTGCACGGGTTACTGTCGTCCAAACCTCGCCTGATTAGATTGTTCTTGCCCATAATTTACTCTCTTATTGCTGTTAATTTTCTTTTGTTTTTATTAATTACATGGCTTTTTTCTTTTTTTGGTTAATAATTTGGTATTGTGGTTGATTGTTTGATTGTATTTAATGAGTTTAATTTAATGTAAACTCGCCTAAACTTCAAAATGTAGCTGGCCCAATTTAATTTCTTTGTTGATTCAATTTAATTTGATTTTGATTAATTTTCTTTGCTGATTCATTTAATTACTCTAATTAAATACGTTAATTTTCAATATAATGTAAATTTTTAATCTCATTTTTTTTCACATATGCTAACTCACTTTACTTTAATTACTCTAATTAAATGCATTAATTTTCATGTTGAATTGTTAATTATTAAATTATGGTTGAATTTTTTTGTATTATTAGATAAATTGTTAAATTTTTAAATTATGAATTAAATTATTAAATTTTAATTTCGCAGATTCAGCAAGCTTATTAATAGTACCATTACGCTCCCCCTCCCCTTGAAGGTATAGGTAAAATAGGCTTCATCATGATTCAAAAGAAAACAATTCTTCCAATTATTAGACGTAGACCACGGAGGAGAAAAATGAGTTTTACGAAGGTGAAGGACGGACTCACACTTAATCGAAAGTTAACCGCTACAAAAAGCAACCTCAATAACAAATACAACTGCCATAAGTTCGGCCAAAAAAACAAAAATGTAGTGTGGATTCCTAGCAGAAACCAAGCATCCCCTTGGAATTTGCTTTCAAATTGGTTAACAAAATCTTATTTGTCTCTATTGTTACCCTTGTTAATCAATCAGCAAGGAGACGATCTAAAAAAAGCACGACACATTTTTTATTTTCTCTATTATAGTTAATCATAATCAATATTATGATAAGTTAATTTCGACAAAATTTCATTAATTAACCGGACATATGGATAGTATAGTACGTATATACCATTTAAGATTTAATAATAAGGTTAAAATATTCCATTCTTGAACGTCTTAAGGGTAACAAGCCCATGAAACTTCACGCTCGGTGTATTAAAACTATGCTTGCTATCAAATTATATATAGATATAGTTTGATAGAACTGCTTGCTTGAAGAACGAATCCTTATTTCTTAGAATCCTTATGCAAAAAGGAGTATCCTCATATGGGAAACAAAATTCTGTGCATGTTCCTTTTAAGAAGCTTTAGTCTTGATGCAGGTATAAAACTACGAAACAACCTAACATTAATGTACAGACTTGACCTACTCAATAGGGTTGGCAAAATCCCGGGCCGGGTCCGGGTATTGCAATACCCGGACCCGGCCCTGGTGCCAATTTTTTTTGTCCGGGCCGGGTATTTTAAGTCCGGTACCGGGTAAGGTTTTAATCCGGGTACCCGGATTTTATATTTTTTAATATTATAATATATATATTTTTTATTTTTTTGTAATTTTATTTGTAATTTTATAAGTTTTAAATTTATTTTAATGAAATTTGACATGAAATTATAAACTTTAATTGTTTAAAAATTTATATTTTTTTAATAAATGAGTCAAATAAATATAAATATTTAAAAATATATATATTTTATAATATTTTTTTAATAAAACCCAAGTTCCGAGCCGGGTCCCGGGTTTATCAAATAATACCCATGCCCGGCCCGCCTTCACACCCAGGCCGGGTATTACCCGGCCCAAATCACCCGGGTCCGGGCCAAGCGGGCTTTTTGCCACCCCTACTACTCAAGTTAGGTCACATCAACCACAAAACCGCCCTCAATAATCCTCCTAATGAGGGGCCCGTGCAGCATGTCTAGAGGGCTGTGTGCTTGCCTTAAAGCCCACAACAATCGGGGCGAGACAATAGGCACAAAAAGATACCAAATTTTTTTGGAAATTCTCCATCAATATGTATTAACTTATGTAGTTTCTTTGCTGCCTATAATTTTTTAAAAAAAATGCATTAACTTATGTAAGGAAATTGCGCGCTATGACCACTATGCTCTTGGACATGTAGTAAGTTGCTCTTGAGATGTTTGGAATACAGAAGCCGAGTACCAAAGTGATCATTTGTTAAAGTTCGTCCTAAACGATACCGGATCATCCTTGGTGGGTTGACAAACAGCTGGTTTTGTCTTTTGCCAGGTTTTGGAAGAACCTAGGATTTTAATCTGTGTTGAGATTTGATCAGGTTCTGTCCAAATTCAATCACCTAGGATTCAACTCCACACACTGATCTTGTATCAATAATGATTATTAAACCAAATGAAAAAGAGAACAATCCAATAAAGGTGGAATAAGGGAATAAGAAACAGAACTGACGCAGAGAATTATAGAGGTTCGGCAAAAATATGCCAACATCTTCTGCAAGAATCAGAAACTATGGCCTTATTTTCTGCAATTCAGATTACTAGCTTAAAGGGTTACAAACAGTGAACCCGGAAACAACATCATAACTATTCCAGTCATAAAGACGTTATATATATTTCTACAATGATCCTGCCAGCCGCACCCTGGATTTTGTTGACACCCCAAAAATACCAGAGTTTCCCGCCCTTTCTAACTGTCTTTAACAGTCTGCCACACGTGCCAAACGCGTGAGAAATATTGGTGACTGAAACGGCGTCAGCAACAGACGTTTTCAGGCTTAAATTGTTATGAATGATCACGTGCTGAGCATATGTTTTACTTATTGCTTCAGATGACTTCAGGTTAATGTCATACATCCAATCTGAGTTAGTCACCGACATGTTGATTATCTGTTACTTCTCCGTCTGACAATGTCGTCTCATCCAGGATCTTAATTCAGATTCACATTCTAACACTATGAGAAAAGACTTTCGCTTCGGACTTTGATTTAGAAATGGATGCATTGAGGGAGGACTTTAATTTTGTCATGGACCTACTGAGGAAGGGTTCAATGGTAAGAGAATTTGAATGCACAAAATGAAAGTTAAGAGTTTTTTTTTTTTATCAACAGATTTATCATTTTCTTAAAAGATAACTTAAATTACTAGACCAATATCATTTTTTCCTTAGCTTCCTCTATTGATTGTTGCTGAAGATATTGAAACTGATGTCTCAGGAACTCTCATCATTAACAGGTGTACCGGAATGAAGGCAATCCTGTGTACTCTACAAGGAATGAGGAATCACCTTTTTTATCAAGAGAGGGCGTCCTAGACGATTCATATATCATTCAGTTTTCAGTTTATCTTCTCAGCGTGCCTTTTCTTATGTCATTCATTTTTGTTGAGTCTCTAATTTACTTTAAGGCTTGTGCCATCAAAACTCGTGGATTTGGGAAAGATAGGACTGCTTGCTTGCATGAACTAACCTCTTGCACGGGCGGACGAGTAGGTTCATTTGGTAATGTCCTACCATTGCTTTGCATTATAATATGATGCATAAATTGATGTCTTGTCTTTCCATTCTTTATATTGTGACTGAAGTGAATTATATAAACAATGAATCTTCATCGATAATTAAACATAGGCCTCCAGTAAGCGATATCTTCGGCCGTTACCTTAAGGTGAGATATGCTGATAATTTATTGTAAATATTTACATTGTTCGCGTAAGAATCCTTTCTATGCCGTAGAGCACGTTAAGAGAAGGTTCTGTTCAAGCAACTGTATATCTTAGCCTTGTCATTGATTTTAGGTGACAGCATCAGAGAATGACACAATGATCCTTACAGAAAGCGTCTTTCCATGAAAGACACTTGAGTAGCATGTTCCAAACAGGTTTTTACTATGGCTATTCTGTATCATATTTTAACATTACAGGCTTTTCATCGTGTTCAGTGGTTATTCAATGCCTCTGTAATCCCCTTTTTATACACCTTACAGATATCTTTGTGCTTTTTTCTTCTGTTCCTAGTTTCTAATCCTCTTTCTTGAAAATCATGGACTGTGCAAGATTGCTGTCAGAGTCAGGGTCCGCACTTGATAGCATTCCAGGCGAAGATTGGTTATTTACTATTATAAAGGTTTGTTCATTTGGAATCGTCCTTAAGTTTTGAAAGTGATTTTTTTCTGGCTTGCTTTTAGAGTTGTTTGTCGAGGTCTGCAGACTTGTACGAAATTGCAAAAGCTGAAGGAGTTGAGGGGTCAATAGTTGTTGAAAGCCTCCTAGAAGAGGTCAACTCTGACCTCGGATATGATGCCACTAAAGTTTTTTTTTTTTTTGGCTTTGGCCCCTTTCCCGTTACCAAATGTAGAAAAATTGAATAGAAGTGTACTTTGTTGTGAGTTGAGTTTGATGAGATCGCTTTGTGTACCAGGTGGACATGTTGGTATGACTCAGTCCGGAATTGTGGAGGCAGCAAGGTAACTAGTTGAACCTCATAAAACCTTCCATGTTGAAAAATTATTTTTTTTAAAGCAATGTTAATGATTAAGTTAAGAAAATGTTAATTACTTCTTTTTGTGTGGGCACGGTATTAATAAATTACAAAACGTTGACTGAGATTGACAAGATGATGACATGGAAGCTTCAGTAATGTGATGGAAGACGGACAATTGAAAGTTTTGCAATTTAAACTTTTACAGCAATGTCAGGAAGAAATTGGAAGTTTTACATTTTAACTTTTATTTGGGGCTGCTGAAATGAAGGTGATTTTGTGGTCCAAATTTTTTTTAACCAATTAGTTTTAACATGCACGAGAAAATCAGAGTTTTGTTTCAAACTAATACCAATGAAATTTTGGTGATTTTCTTTCGATGATGATTTTTTTACACTTTTGGCTTCATCCAAAGGTAGTTTTTCTTACGAAGGGCTATGTCTAATATTTCGTCAACTTATGAAGTGAATTCAAAAAATATCTCACTTATTTTCTTTATAATATTAATATTTAGGGTTAGTGATAGCACCTAAAAATTTCTGAATGGATAATTTTATTGGAGTATACCAAACACCAGTTGTCCACATTTTGTAGGGATCAATCTTCCTAAAAATTATTTGGCAGTGAATTGGTCAAGCAAATCAACTGCAGAGAATCAGAGAAGGTAAACAAATCAAGAAACAACCAGCAAAAAAACTGAACCTTAATCAACAAAATCAAAACACAAAAACAGAGCTTTAAGAACTATAAGAATCAGCACCAAATTTTAAAAGAAAAATAAACTAACTCTTATTGATCACTCTACACAGAAACAGACTAAAATTGTAAAACAGATTATAAGGATTCTATAAACACAAGAATTATGCAATTTCATTAAGAAAGGAGAGAGAAAATCATCGAGCACCAGATGATAAACATCAGCCATATACACTGGTGTCTCTGGAAACAAAATAACGGCCTCTTAACAGCTTATGCCTCCCAGCGATTATTTAAAAAAAAAAACCCTCAACTAAAGTTAATTTGCACTAAATCTCAGATAATTTTCTTTGATTGCATTTAGACCTGCAAATTAAAGTGCATTGACCTTCACATCAACCTTCTTGAGAACTATTTGGGTTGTAAAATGGCCCAGTTCCACCAAACCCTACCAAGGCGATGAAGAAGAGGTACCTAAATGTATATCTGCAAGCAGAATTTTGTTCAGCCTAAACATTTATTTTAGTTTTCACCAATATCTCAAAATTCATAAACCAGTTAAATTCAAAAGTATTATAATCTATTAATAGAAAGCAATTGGTAACATATGAGAAAGTATGTGAATAAATATTTGATAAAAAAAAGCACAATACACGATCATGCAGTAGCATTATTGTAATATTTAAAGGAGACATGTTATTTTTGTTTTGTTTTTGCTTTTACATGTTTTTTGTGTTTTCTTATTTCTTCATTTTTATTGTGATCATATCGTTTAAACATGGGAAAATTATCCAACTTCCATGCAATAGAATTTATGTAACTCATAACAATATTAGCATTAATTATCTTATACTTAAGATCACAAATAATGTCATGCACCATTAATTTAATCAATAATATGGTTTAAATAATATATAGCTTGTAATATACATTGAATTCGGTACTTATAAAACTGTAATATTTTATTCAAGCAAAATTTAGCAATTTTCTTGTTGATTTTAAGCAGACAGTCATGATATTCTTTGTTAAATCTTGTAAATTTCTTAGTCAAGTAACCGTTTCCGAGTTTGTCTGCTATTTATTTACAGCAATATGACTTATGGGAGCAGTGAGCACAAAAACTCATAGAATCAGTTTCTTCTTTTTTTCTTTTTTAATTTATATTATTATTAGTTACTTTCACTTTTATGTTAAGAGTTTTGAGAGTTATAAATAGGAATCATAGCTTAAGGAGTAGAAATAACAACAGATCACGATTAACAACTGATACTTTTTTGTGAGTATTAATTTATAGACCATTACTTATTAACTATTTTGTTAAACATTTTGTATAACAGTTGTATAAAGTTTCTTGTCTAAGATCATTTTGTTCAAATTTTAAGTAGTTCGATTAAGGAATTAGGAATAAAATTATGTTAAAGTGTAAAACAAAATAAAATTAACTAGTTCAGTTCATGCAGACTTTGAATGAGTCCCACATCGCCTTTAATGTAGACTCAAACTTCAATATTACCTGGTTCTGGTTATGATTCAAATGACAATAACGGCTGAACAAGACTTTGAGCTGATGAACTAGCTAGTAACATTACACGGGGTCGATTAAGCATCTCAACCATTCTTGGTCTTTGATAAGATTGAACAAGACCTGATGAACAAGATTGTCCTAGAGTCAGCTTAATAAAACAACTTAAAAAATAGCGACTACGCTGCGACTCCTACAAAAAATGATATCCGGCTGCATCTGCTCAATTGGCAAATCTGAGTGCCATTGTTGCTTCATAAGTTGTCAAATCAGCATTTTGCATGAGCAGCTGGTTACAAAGATCCTTTGTCTCTAGTTGAATACCCAAGTGCAAGGCCTCAGTCTTTGCAACAGCCACATCATCAGAATAAACAATCAATTCGGTTTCAGCCAACATAACCAATCCCTCATGGTTTCAAACATTAGCATCATAATAAACCTTCCCCCCTTTCATATCCACAGCCACATCAGTATTTAACTTAAACCACCCCAACTGTGGTGGCTCCGAAATTGCAGTACTTGAAACAAATTTCTATTCATCACCAATGGGAACATGTCTAATGCATCCATCCTAAAAGCCTTGAGCCCTAGCTACCACAGAATTTGGGGATGCGACTGCCCCTTTGTACAAATTTATTCCGCTCCCCCCCAAATCCCCTGCATTATTAAAACAGAAGTTGTAGCTCAGTAGGAGAAAGGCTAGATTTGACATTGTCCCACATATCCCTCAGGCATCCAAACTGACCATTTAAGCCTACAACAACAACTGATATACACCCACACAACACGGTCATGTTGGCATACAAACAAACATGCAAAGTGGACTTACCAAGGTCTCCACATAATCTGCAAGGTGAATCAGCCACCATTCTTTTCAGCTCCAAATTTACCATTGATGGAAGCAAACCAGCTAGTACAAGCCAAAGGAAGATTTTCACCTCGGATGGTACAATTAGTTTCCGTATAGAACCCCCCTGCCTAGTAGCTGCATATCATGCAGCGGCACAAGACACATCCCTCTATTTTCTCGCAATGTGATACCTACACTTCACAAAATATTCACCACAACGATCATAGAGCCGCATAATTTGATCAGGACGTTGCTTGAGAAGGCAGCTTAATCTTCATAATATTCTGAATATCCACAAGCAAGAAATACTTCCCTAACATAACCATATTCGATCTGTTCGCATTCTCTAAAAAAACAGCAACGCTTTCATCCTCCCCCTATGATGTCGGCAAAACAGATCGGAATGTCACCGGTCTAGGCACCCAATTATCATGATAAATACGAACATCTTGCCTAAACCCCACACCTGCTGTAACAACTCCCATCTCCAAAGAATGCTCCGCCAACCAAAAGAAGGATTACTACCAGTACTTGTCTCAAGAAATGAACATCGTAAAAAATATCTAGCTCTGAGAACCCGCGAAACAAGTGCCTCATCATGAATAAGCAAACGTTATTCTTGTTTTACCAACATAGCTTGTTAAAACACCGTAGATCCCCAAAACCAATTCCACCTTCTTTTTAGCCCTACTCGTATGCTATGCCTTCCCATCCAATTCATCCGTCGCTTGTTATCCGTAAAACCCTATCCAATGAATATTCTAACCTCCACTGTCCAAGGTTTGGGGAATCCTTGGACATCCCGTGCACTTCGTAAAATTTTCCGTGAGATTAGGTCTTCTCTTGTTTTACTATACGAGACTAGATTAGTGGTAGTGAAGATAAATTGTCAGTAAGGAGTTGGTGTATGAAATTTGTCTAGCTGTTGATAGGGTTGGTTTTAGGGGTGGTTTAGCTTTACTTTGGAAGGATAAGGCTCAGGTTGTTGTAAATTCGTATAATTTGGGCCATATTGACTTGACCGTTAGAATGGAAGCTGGTTTGTGGTGGAGATTTACTGTATATATGGGCATGGCTGTAATGAAAATTCACACGTGGTAGCTCATTAGACGGCCGTATTCCTTGTCATCTGTGCCTTGAGAATTGGGAGAGACCTTAATGAGATCTTAAATCGGGTGAGAAACTTGGGGGATTGCCACGGGATGTTGAGATGATGGAAAATTTTCAGGATTTTCTGCATCAATGTGACTTGCAGGATATGGAATATTAGGGTATTCGCATGGTAGGAGTGATAAGCGTATTGGCAGATTCTTGGTTCAAGAGCGGCTGGATCGATTTCTTTGTAGTCGCAGCTAGGAGAATTTGGACCTATTCGCTCTGAAAGAGCGGCAACTTTCTCGTAAACCTCGTTTTCACTATGAAGTTTTTAGAAAGATAATGCTCGGTGCCGAGATATCACTTTGGACTCTTGGAAAGAATCTGTTGATGGGGTTAAAGATCAGGTGAGTCTTTTTTAGCAAAATATTGACGGTAATGCTAGAGCTTTGTCTCAATGGAGTAAAAGGGAGTTTAAAGGATGGCGTAAGGGAGAATGCAAAGATTGAAGGGCTGCGAGATGTGCAGAATCGGGGGTTCTTATCCAGATTGGGACAGTTTACGACACTTGGAAACTGAGACTGATAGTTTATTCCATGAAGAGGAACAGAATTGCAGCAGCGAGTTCAAGTTTCGTGGCTTAGGGACCGTGACAGGAATACACTTTTTTTCCATAATTATGCATCTGCTCGTCGACGTTAAATCATGGGGATAATTGGGTCACTTCGACTGATGGTATTGAGAAGATTATTGGAGAATATTTTTTAACACTTTTTTCATCGGCTAGTTCTGATGCAGATAGGAGAGAGGTTGTTTTCTCATTGTTGCATGATGAACCGGGAATTGACGGCAGAAATTACCCGCGATGATGTGAAGAATGTTGTTATGCAGATGCACCGAATAAAGGCACCTAGTCGGGATGGTTTCTCACCAGGTTTTTGTCAAAATCATTGGAGTATTGTTGGAAAACAGGTTGTCAGTTCTTGTTTAGCGGTTCTGAATAATGGGGCTGATTTTTCTGTCATGAACCCTACTGACTGGAGTAGTGTTGATCCTAAGGTAAAGAGTCCTACGAAGGTTATAGAATTCCGGCCAATTAGTCTGTGTAACATGATTTATCGGGTTATTGTTAAAGTTCTAGCTAATTGTGTGACAACGGATGCTAGATGTTGTTATCTCTAGTAATCAAAGTACATTTATTTCGGCTTCTAAGGACATAACCAAATTGGTTGGCAGTACAATCTATCGCCCCTCACTTGTATGGACTCAGATTCCAACTTTGGGGGTGGGGAGGGGTTAAAAATTGATTTGGGCTTAGCTACTCTCTTTCCTTTATAAAAAAGAAAAAAAAAGTGCATTCATTTCGAACTATTTGACTACGGCTAATGTCATAATGGATATGAATGTTCGCATAAATTACGCTCCTGCAAAAATGGGAAGAATGGTTTTGTGGCTTTGAAGTTTAATGTCGGTAAAGCATATCATCAACCGACATGGGGTTTTTTGGAACAAGTAAGGGTGCTGTTGGGCTTTTCTACAAGATGGATCCGTCTCATTATGAGTTCTGTGACAACATCGACTTTATCTTTCATGATTAGTGGTGAGGTTTGGGGACTAGTTTCTCCAGGTCGTGGGATGAGGCAGGACTGTCCACTCTCTCCTCATTTGTTTATTTTGTAAGGTGAGGCATTCTCTACCATGCTAACTGCGGCTGAGTCTTCGAGATCTATCCATGGAGTCAGGTTCACGCCAGATTTGTTTATTTCTCATTGCTATTTGCAAATGATAGCATTCTAATCTGTAGGGCTGCGCTGGCTAATTGTCGTTACCTGAGGGATATTTCATATTTGTACTCTGAAGCTTTGGTGCAAATTTTTAATCATGAAAAATCTAGTATTTTATTTAGTTCGAATGTAAAACTTGATGTTCAGTTATCATTGAGTTTTTTGGATTTACTGAACCATCACATATGACAGATATTTAGGGCTTTCAGCGATGATTGGGAGGAAGAAGAGGGATTTTTTCTACAAGCTAAAGTTTCGGGTTATGAAAAATTGAGAATTCACGGGAAAAATTTTCTCTTGTGGTGGGAAAGAAGTTACGATTAAGGCAGTGGTACATTCAGAGTCGTTATATTAATTAAACTAATAAATATTATTTTATTTTTACACTCTGATATAATTTTATTTCAAATTCCTTAACTGAACTAATTAAGATTTGAACAAAATGCTCTTACACAACAAACTTTATAAATGTTATAAATTAATATTCACAAATTAGACAGTAGCAGTTGTAAATTGTGATATGTTGTTATTTCTACTCACTAAAGCTATGATTCCCACTTATAATTCTAAAAATTCTAACGTACAAGTTAAAGTAACTAACTTGACTATTTAACAAATGACTATCTACTTGAATTAAATAAGTCAAAATGCAGCTAGTATGTCATTCACAATTGAATGCTTAACGCTTATGGCTGGTATTTGTAAGAGGCATGTTGCTAAAACAGCTAGCTCAACTCCTTCCATCTGGAACTAACTATAAAATTATTGGAAAAAAAAAAACTCTTACCAATAAGGTGTTAAGAATAGAGATGATAAAATTACTCGTGAATCTGCAAATCCACCTATAAAAATCTGCTAACTGTAGGTAAGTTTATGGGTTATGGGCGGGTTTGGTATTTAAACTTAAACTCGTTGTAAGTTGATAGGTATTGAAGAAAAATCCTCCGAATACCTGACTACTCGCTCAAGGTATATACCAACTGACATTCTATATCTTAATTATTTATATTTTTAATTTTAATCATAAAATTACATTAAAAAAATTAAATCATAAATAAATGTAAGTCAAAGTTCTTAATTCCTAAACCTAACTTATTTCATTGCAGCGCGTGCATGTGTATGTAAAGATAAATACAATAACCTTTTAATAAGTAGAAATTTTATAATTTCAAGTTTATTAACTGATATTTTATTTTAAGTTGATTGATTTTATTCATTTTTGTTTAAAGTTGAGCTAGTCTTGTATGTGGGTTGGGTAAAGTTGAGCTAGTCCTGTATGTCACTTGATAAACTTAAAACCTGGTTTGGAACCTAAATTTTATAAAAAAAATTATAAAATGTATATTATTTTAAATATTTACATTTATTTGACTCATCTATGATGTATATATGTAAAGTTTTAAACACTTAAAGTTTATATTTTCATGTCAAATTTTATTAAAATAAATTTAAAACTTATAAAATTACAAAAAAATAAAAAAATACATATATAATATTAAAAAAAATACAAAATCCCTATACCCAGATTAAAACCCTAAAAAAACCTGGCCTGAGTGTCTAAAAATTACATTCGAACCGCGTCCGAGCATTACAATACCCAAACATGAACTTAGGTTTTGCCAACCCTACAAGTGACCAACCTTTCCCATGCTTGGTTGAAAGAAATAAGAAAAGAGAAGAATTAAAAGAAGAGAAGGGGGAAAAAATGAGGGTAAATTTTAATTTTATTATTTAATTTAATATAGAATTTAATTATTCTCCTCTTATTTCTTTCCCTTTTCGTTTCTTCTCCCCCTCTTTCCATGTCAGTTTTCGGCAATACTTGGAAAAGTGATAAAGTCCTATCCAGACCCAATTCATTGCTCCAATTCTAGCCCAAAATGGGAAAAGCACTCACTAGTTCACCCTATATCAACATCCACACGTGTTATTTTTATTCATCTATCTAAATACCTATTTGATATGGTTTATTTTATAGTTATAAATACTTATTTAATCTCATAAACTCTTATTATAATTTCTATTGTTGTTTGGTTATTTTTTCTAGTAGAGCTTTTAAAGCTTAAATAAGTTATTTTACCTCTATTAACAAAAGCTCAAATTTTAGGCTTTTGAGAATAGAGGTTAAAAAGTTTTTTTTAAATGTTAAAATATTTAAAATATCCTCTATATATTTAACAATCTTATTTTATTATTTTTATAACATAACTTTAAAAGTCTTATCTATTAAAATAATTTCATAAATATTTAATAAAACCTTTTATTGACAACTAAACAATTAAATTTTTTTTTGTAAAAGCTCCATTTATAAAAATTCTATTGACAAAAGTTCTATTTAAATAAACTCTACTTTAAAAACGGTATCAAATAGAGCCTAATTTGTTTATAGGATTATGTTAGACTTTTACAGAGATTAAAAAAAAAACAAAACAAAACATTAGCTAAAGGAACGTTTTCGCGTTTTCATGATCACAATAAAAAATACATGTTATGCTAAAAGATATGACCACATAAAAATGAAAAAAATAACATGTTGGGCTTTATATAAGACAATAATTCTTCTGTCCGATCATATACCGATTTACTGTTACCATATTTTTTTAAGTTTATTCTCAAACGTTCGCAACGGTAACCGATTGCTTTCTATTGATTGATTCTAACACTCTTTAGTTTAACTAGTTTAATGAGTTTTGAGATATTGGTGAAAGCTAAATTAAATGGACAGACAATTGTAACAATATTCTAGGGCAAATACGTGGTTGCCCCTTTATTATCTTGGCCACGTAACAGCAAAAATGTTCCTCAGGATGGTTCATCTAAGTTTAAAACTGGCAACCTGGTTAGTATTATCTATACTCCAAGTCAAAGTTGTTGTTGCGGAATATTATTTTCAGTAGAACTTGATGTGGTTCTCAGAAAGTATACGTTCTAATTTTTTTTGCAGGCATCAGAACTCATCATGGCTAACCCTGCTTGTCCCTCATTTGCGTCTGCTCCTTTTATCTCGGTGGGATATAAAGTCGTAATTACGTTAGATGTTGACAAATTCTACAGTAGAATAGTCTATTACAAATATAAATCATGAAGAGAGAGGCAAAGAAAAAAATAAAAAGAAAAAATACATATAGAAACTACTTTGAGAAATACCTCCATGAAAATCCTCTTCCTCTTGTGGACGACACCTGCATCTCATGATCCCACATTTAAACAGCTCTGTAATGCAAATGTCAGGTGAAAATTAACAAAATTATTACAAATAAGCAGTCCATAAGATGAGAATAAAACAGCATATACAGAAAAAACAATTATATAATATCATGAACGGAGAAAATATAAAGACAAAATGTATGTGTTTTTTCGTAACATTGCATTTTCCAGTAAGAATCTAACAATGAAAAAGCTTCTCTCATATTCTTCATTTCCCTCTACACAAATTCTTCATATTCGCTCCCCTTCATCCTTAATTTCTTGGTTTATGAACAACAAAAAACAGTTATAACGCCACCCCAAATGATCAAATTAAACAAAAACTAAGAAGAGTTTGCAAGCTTTCCAAATATGATTTCTTTCTTTATAAACGCAGAAACAATTATAATACCGCATTTAATTAAGCAAATCATCAAAACAAAGACCAACAGGAGTTTACATTCGAAAGATGATATCTTTCTTTATCAACTTGACACAGTTGTAATACCACATTAACCAAATATCTAAATCATTAAAACAAAAACCAAGAGTAGTTTACAAATATTCAAAAGATTTTACCTGTTGAAATATTGGTCCATTGAACTGAGGTTCACTACAAAATTTTTCTGCAACCACTACTTTGTAATTATATAAGACCTTATACATGCCTTGCAACTGATTTCAATAGGTCGCAAATAAAAGTGTCATAAATTTCTTGGACGGGAAATCTGCAGTCATAATTACTTTATTATGACTGCATATCGGCTGTGTTGTCAAGTGTTATGAAAAATTTGCAACAGCATAAAACAGTGAAATAATTTGAAAGTTTGTTCAACAAATCTAATTATAGTGTTCCTATTGTTGTTTTTTTTTTTCCTCGTTTTCTATTGATAACATGTATAGGATGCCAAAATGAAACAAATCATTGATGGCCAAATATAATCCTTACACTTCATGTAACATCTTTGAGAAAATGTTAATAGTGTACTTCCATATTTAATCAATTACAAGTCTCTAATTTTCATTTTTCAAAACCTACAAAAACAATATGTTTCCCAAAGAGGGCAGAGACTTCAGTGCTAATTGCTAAGCACCACAAAAACAACAAGCTTGTTCCTTGCTCATTCTTTTCGAAGAAGTTCCATCTCTTGCTCTTGAGAATTGTCAAGAACTATAATAAATAAATATCAACAAAATAAAATGGTATTGAAATCCTAAAAGAAATCTGATAAGGCAGCAAGCAGACTTACTTGTAAAGGACTATCTAAATTGCAATATAAACATACCAGTCACTTTGAGAATCACAATGACAGTGGTATGCACATAAGGCATCTGGAACCTACCAACAGATTCATTACGACATATGTTAGATGATCCTTGTTTTTTTTTTTTAATTTTAACATCATATGATAATGCTACTCAAAACACAGAATACCTGCTCACTCATGGATGGCTGCAATCTCAGCATCAAAAGTATCAAAAAGGTGCAGTAGAAATGAGTGCAATCTATCATATTTAGTCTCCAATTCTCAATATTTGCATTTCAATCACTGTAGTTGGATCACAGATAGTTTAATTCTTGCTATGCCATCTCACTACTTCGACTTAATTTTTGTTGTAACACATATGCTGGAGATGGACCATGACCATAGGCACATACAAATCCATGACCATCAGGTCCCATCACTTCAGCGAACACTCGCTCTCTCACATCTTCTGTTTGTTCTTTCTTTGGTAATTGAGACAATTGCTCATGAAACTGATTGTGCAAGTGGTGTAAGTTTGTTAGAAAATGAAATAATAAAGCATATAAAAATATAAACAATCATTTTATCTGTATTTTCTTGATCACCTATGCTGCCATCATGTTTTGTCCAAGTCTCAATAAAAACACTTATGATTGGTCTTTTTGCCTTGTTTCTTCATCTTTATTAAAAATGCAAAAAGGAGAGGAAGAGAAAGATGCTTAATAGTGAGATATGCACTCCATCTGACTAAAACAATATTATAGGATGAGGTTTATATATGTAAAATAAACAACCAGTAACTCAAAATCTAATTGATTATAAACACTCACTTCTTCTCTCTTTCTGGCAAATGAAGTTCGACTGGTCCTAAGAAGTTGTTGTGCACGACTAGTTTTGTTCTTTTCTGTACGAACCTACAGTATGATACAAATAATCAACATAACATAGCAAGCCACATGTCAATAATATGATAGACTACTATATGTAATTACTATATTATTCAAAATTGTAATAAGTCTTTCGATGTAAGATATTCTGAGTGCTATTTGCACAAGTTCTATCATCATATTATGGCATACCTTGGCTTCCAAAGTGCCCCAATAAGCAATAAGTGTTCTCCATTACCATTAAACTACTTTACATGGAGTGACTTCAAGGCATTCTGCATCTGTCTTACCATTATAACACTAGTCTTCATCAGAGACTTCTAGTTCTTCCAAAGTATATCAACATTCTTTAGACAGCGTGGTCCATAGGTTTCTGGAGCATTTGTGTTATCCTATAATACAATATTAACACTAATTACATGGGAATTATAAGCTTAAACGAACATGTTCCAAAATTAATCTAAGGCCTTCATTGCTTCCCAAGTGTAGTCCAACACATCCTCTGGCATATCAGTCGATTCCACATATGTGAGAGGAGCCCATTCTTTGCTATTATCCCAAAATGTGATTTGCTTCCAGCTAGCATTGGGGCTCATGACTCTCCATTCAGAATTTAACTGTAAATGCATTACATGTCCTGTTCTTCACTCACTGCTACAAATAGCAGGAGTATGACTTGCCTATTGAGTGTCGAATCACCTGATCCTGCTAAAAGTAGCAAATGTAAATATATCATTTAAATCAACACATACATCTAACATGGTATTGCATTAACTACTTCAAAAATAATTGCATATTTCTTACCTTCGCCATTTATATCTGTATGAGAACAAAAAGATGATGGTAACCGTTGTTGTCACTCTGCCTGCATGCTTAAGTAAACTATCCATAGATGTGTGCCTCCCACTTCTTTTGGCGCCATAATTAACTGTGCTCAAATATTGACGTTTTCATTTTGTCTTGCGTCTCTTATTTGCTTTGTCACATAAACTCCTTTGACAAAATCATTACATCTTTTTATCTTATTACACGTGGTTTTGACAAATTTTTAAACCATTGCATGTGTGATGCACTGGACATTGAGGGGCAATCATACACCAAAAATGACTAAAATACAGTATAACTTTTCAAATATTAAGCCGAAATTGAAAATTACTTCACTGATCTGGCTGAAGCAGAGCTGAAATTGAATCCAAAGCCTTATAATCGGAGAGAGATCGATTGCTTCCTTGTATGTTTTCTGTTAAAAAGCTTCACAAAGTGACCTATACACACAGACATACATGAAAAAAGTGAGAAATTGAAATCGAATTTGAATGTGAGAGAGTATGAAATTGAAATGAAGATATATTAAATTATGAAAAATTTGACTCACACTTAATGTGAGGATGATGCGTGGAGGAGTGAGAGGTCAAAGAATCTAGGACTTCATGCGAGCAGGATGAGTAGGGGAGTGAAAGATCGATGGATTTAGGGTTTCATATGAGCAGGATTAGTGGACGAGTGAGAGCAAGAACGAGGGATTTTTGTTTTTGAATTTTAAAAGAATCAAAATGTAAATGTAGTTCTATTCTTTGAATTTTAAATGATTTAAAATGTAAATTTAATTTTTTTTTTAAGAAGCAATTTTACTTTGTGACCGTTCTTGTTGCAACTGTGATTTAAAAAATGTCACAAAAGCGGCTTTCCAATGAATTTGATTTGGATGAAAATTATTGAGAAATGAGAATGATTAATGCGCTGAAGCGTTGAACTCTGTTTTATACGAGAAAAGCTGAGGATTCTGTAACAAACCATAACGAATTCTTGTCGTGTCATCATAGAAAATATCACTTAAACCGGGATATTAAGTACTATTATCACCTAGATCAGATGGATCTAACTTAATTAAATATAGATCCAAAACTAACTACCCAAGTCTTGGGGTTTTGGCTTTGTTTCGGATACTGAGATATATCCTGAGAGTTTTTTCTTATTTAGCAATTAGCCCCCTAAACTCTTCATATATTACATAGGCCCCTTAATCAGAGTTTTTTATTTTTTAAAATTTTTTTTAACAAACTTAAACAGTAAACAGTTCGAGAAAAATTTATTGAAATAAAAAGAAGGATTACACCAAAACGGAGGGCGCAGTAAGTCTTATCCTAGAGCAAGCTAGGGGGTTCATTAAAATAAATAAACAATTAAAGAGGACCATTATTTATTTTAGCAATTTTTCATTTATAGAAAAAGGCATTTGCTTTTCTTTCCCATGGGATGATACCCATTGGGCAGAAGTAATTGATAGTTTCTAACGTTATGAGATATTGAAAAAGGAATTTATAATTATGTAAGATACATAACTCTTTCATAATTGTTGATAAAAATCTAGCGGCTGTGGAAATATAAGATAACAAAATTTTATCATTTTCACAGCCGTTGAATTTTTATTAAACAGTTGTAAAAAGTTATGCACCTTATATAATTATATAAAGTAACTAAATCGTTGAAAAATTTCAGAATTTTCACAATTATAATTTTGAGTGGTCACACAGTCATGTCATCGTCAAATGGATAGAGTATCAATAAAAACTGATAATGTATACTCATGGTATTCAAGTTGTGGGTTACCGAGTTATTTTAGTCACCTTTTTCTTTCTCTCTTATTTTTTATTTCTAAAGAAATGATAAAATTGTAAATGATCATCATATGACTCAATGTTAGGTAATCTATAGAGCTAGTGATTTAGGGTAGTTCAACTTTTTATGACGCCTTAGGCTAAATATATGTATAAGTTTTATTAAAAAAGTTATTCATTTAAATTTTTTTTTAAGATGCAAAATTATTAATTAATTTTTTATATTATAATTTTGCTACTATATATTTCTCAATAGATAATATAGACAATCTATTATATCATTATTTCTTTTAGCAAAAAGCAACCACCTATGAACAAGTACATTTTAGAAAATCAAAAACAATAACGTATGAATACAATAATATTTTTTAATAAAAATAATAGAACTAAATCACAAAATAATTAAGAGTGGAGTAGAAAGATAAAATTTGAAATTTTGAGATGAAATCATAATTTGGCTTTAATGGTTTGAGGCATTGAGTAGTGATAGGGAAAAAAAATCTTAATAACAAATTTAAGTTTCCCTCTCTCTCTTAATATAGATTTGAAAGAAATATATGTAACTTTTTATAGAGATTAAAACTATTAACTATAAAGAGGTTTTGTAGAGATTTTGGTAATTTATTTAGGAAAAGGTAGTTATAAAGTAATAATAAATTAAAAAATTAATACATAATCTGGGAATTTATATTTTTATAGGTATATAATAACGAAGTTAACATAAAATGGAACCTTAATGCCTAGTGGGGCCCTATACCTAAGTTGTCACTAATGACGGCTAACGGGGCGTGCCGTGTCGTGAATTTTTTTTTTTAAAGCCCAACATGACCCACAGCAAAAGCCCACTCATGTTATGCTCAGTCGTGCTCAGAAAAAGCCCATCAATTTTTTTTCCCTCAAACCCATGTGTTTTTTCAAGTCCACAATAATTTTGATTAACTATTAAGAGAACAATTAACATTTTATTATCAATTTATCATAATTTCATAAATATATATTTAAATATTTAATTTCACAATTAGAATTTATTAAAAACAAATGATACATGATAAACATAAAACAATTCAATTTTTTTTTAAAACTAAGACTTAAATTAATTTAATAAAATACATTAAAAATTTTAATTTTAAAATATTTGTAAAATTATAAGTTCATAACATTTTATTTTTCCTTTTTATTAAAAAAATTTACTTTGATATACTTTGGCCCATGTGCTATTAATGGCCCACAAACCGTGTGCTAGTCCACCAATGAAGTGTGTTTATTACGAGTCTTTTTCATGCCGTGTTTTTAAGGCTCACGTGCATGTCGTGCCGCGCAGCGTGCCATACAGCATGCCCTACCAAAACGTGCTCATGCCGTGTTGTGCCCTGTGCTATCGGTTGAATACTAGAAAGTGTGTATTTATAATGGAGAAAATCATTATTTTACACTCTAAGTCTCACTAACATCCATATTTTTATGTCTTTAAGTCACTTGTAAGTTAATTATGTATGTTTTATTTTAATTAAGTATTTTATGTATTTTAGGGGATATCATGGTCATTTCACAATGAACGAGATATCAGATGGAAAAATGGATAGCACTTTTAAACTCAGAACAGTCGAAAATCTTAGGAGGAGCATAAAAAGATAAATGGTACTGTTCACACATACGGTATTGTTCACACATACGGTACTGTACACGATACTGTTCATGGCACTGTTCACTTGTACTGTACGTTGATGTGACACTATACGATGAGGTGGCGGCATTTGATTGGATGAATGATGTGGAATTGACCGCTTATGTGGCATTGACTGATGATGTGGCGTTGGCTGATGACGTGTCATAATCTTATTGGACCAAAATACTGACCGGTGACATGGTGAAATGTTAGTGGACCGAAAAAACATGTGTACGATACATGCATATACACGGAATGACAGCGCTGATGATGTGTTCCATCCAATAAGAGCTTGCCACATGGCGCAATCCTTAGCGTCCAAATTGTTTTAATCCAATGACCATGATTTACTCAGTGTATCTATAAAAAGGGGGCTCCCCCTTAATTTGACACCCCTTAATTCATTTTTTAGCCCAATTTTCTGTAATTCCATCTCCATATTCTATTTTCTATGTATTTTAATAAAATTCTCATTTTACCTCTAGTTCAATTATGAGTGACTAATTTCCTTTTAAGATTGGGTTGAAGGTGAAGTCTCAACATGCTCCATGGGCTTAATTTGGTAAAATTACTTTTTCTTCCCCTTTAATTTATGTGGATGTTTTGACTTTTCGTATACAGATAGTAATAATCTTGTCTAGATATCAGCTGAAATAACGCCTCCCTAGGCAAGGTTATTACTATTTGGCACGGGAAGCCCTTAGCACCATATCTATTAGAGTGTGATTCATGAGGAGTGGAAAATCTTCCTTTATGATTTAATTGGTACTAATAATGAATGTTAAGCCGATGGTGCATGTTGAGTACAGATCCGGAGATCCAAGCACTTCATTTTAATAGTTTATTCCCACAGCTTTAATTTAAATTAATACATTACCTACATCATTGTCATTATAAATCCAATCACCCACTTAGAAAATTAATTCTACAAGCTATTAAAATCCACCTCCTTGTGGGATCGACACTCGTCACCGTTGATCTATTCTACAATAGATTCGTGCGCTTGCGAGTTCAATAAAATTTACACAACACTGGCTGACCCATTGGCCACCTCTAGTCGCCACTCCTACTAGCAACAATCAATTCAACAATATGTATATTGCTTGCTTAGGTAAAACAACTAGACTTGAAATTATAAGTAGGAGTGAGCAAGAGCAATGATCAACCTATCAACTTGTTTTTACATAAGATTTGGCATGAAGAGCCTTTCACTTTCCACAGGCTTCATTTTGTTATTTTTGTTCATTGCTTTTGGCAATGAGGTTATGGCGGTGTCTACAGCTGCAAAGGCTAGTGTTATTGTTTCTTCGTCATTGCTTTTGCCCATCCTATGCACGACAGGGTTGAATGAGGGCGAAGGGTGCATGGAAGCTAAATACAATGATCATTGTTTGAAGAAATATGGTCAAGGCCAATGGTCTCATTGTTTTTTCTTTCAAAAAAAATGAACAAACTATTATTTTTCTTTGTCGTTACCCTTGTTCATCTCTAGGGACAATATAAATTATTACAGTTTCAATAAGACAATGATCTAATAAAATCATCACTCATTTCTTTAATTTTATTTCTCTCTTATAATTAATCGTAAGCAATGCTAGTTTCAAAACAAACATATACATGACAAAAAAATTTGTTAATTAAACAAACAGTTGATGCATCGATTTATAGATTTTTCTAATAATTTAACCTCGGTTGTCTTTTTTTTTTAAGAGTAAATAAACTTCATTCTTTCAAAGAGTTGAATAGATACATTATCTCTAAGGGATATGATTCCACTTATACAACAATTCTCCTTTCTCTAAAGCTAGCCTAGCTAGAGAGTGAGCAATGACATTACAAGATCTTGAAGTATGTTGCACTTTAATATCATTAAAGTCCTTCATCCGACTTTGCAACTTAGAGATTTCCCACTGGATCTCAATTTTGTTGCTCTTCCTATTGTTGACAAAATCAATTACATCTTGAGAGTTTAATTCAACAATTATAGATGACAATCCTATATTACCAGCTACTTCCAGACCTCAATTCACAGCTTTAGCTTCTGCAAAGGCTACGTCACTATAGAACTTTGTGACCTTAATTGCAACCACTACAAGATTTTTGTTAGCATCCTGTATGACAATGCCTAATCCAGTCTGATTATCCTTAAAATTAATGGTAGCATCCACATTGACTTTACACTAATTTATTGAAGGAAGGCTCCAGCCTATTTGCGCTTGCTTTTTCTAATCAGACTTAAGAGCTGGGGTTGAAGTTCAAATTCTTTTAAATGAATCCACAACTGCTTTAGCTTTAGCAACTATTATGCAAGGGTTTTCACTTTTTATTTTAAACAAAGCATGGTTTCTTGCACTCCAAGTTGCCTAAAATAAAGCCATCACAAGTTCTGCATTAGCTTTGCCTTTTTTTTTCTCTCCAAAGCATGAATTATGTTGAGGATGTCCTGATCTGCAATGTGCCAAATTTCCTTTACAACCTGAGAGGTTTTCCAAATTTGACGAGTTGACTTGTAATCCACCAATGCATGAAACGTAGTCTCCATATAATTCCCACATATTTAGCATAGAGGTTGGGCTAAGATCTTCCTCCTCTACAGGTTCTCAATTATTAGGAAAAGGTTCTTTGCTGCTTTCTATATAAATATTGATTTTCCAACAAAGACATAGTCCAAATGATGGACCATTAGTTTGATTTCTGCTCTGAGCAACTTAGGAGATCCTGAACATTAATCTTCAAAGCCACCTGATATCCACTTTTGACATAATAGTTTCTTTTTTTTATCATAATGCTAAAGAATTTAATCTGCCATTAGTTTACTAGAGATAGGGACTCTCATAATTATATCTGCATCTTTTTTCACAAAGTGTTGATAAATCAGGCATTCATCCCATTGATTGTCAGCATTAATCAACTCTCTGAGACAATAGCATCCATTGGCAAAGATGGAGGGGAAACTAGTTTAAAGGATATTGACCTTGGCATCTATTTTCGTTTGTATATTTGCACTTTCTGACCATTCTCAATCCACCATCGAATCCCTTTGTGAATTACTTGTCTCCCTCATAATATGCTTCTTCAAATAAAAGAGGACTTAGAGCGTTGCATATCAATCTTACTACTCCACTAAAATCTAGCAATAGCTTGATGGATATCAACACATATGCCTAAAAAAAGTTTAAAAATACTCATTGTATAAGTTAGAATAACCTAAGCTACTGCCTTAATAAACACTTCCTTACCCTCACTTTAGAAGAATTTATATTGCTAGCGATCAATCCTGCTCATCACTCTTAGCTTGATTTTATTAAAGAAACCTTTCATTTTCTTTCCAACCATGGATGGCAACCTCAGATACTTCTTATGTCTGGAGACAACATTAAGCTAGAATATGTTCTTGATTAGCAAAGTAACTCTACTGCTTGTGTTGTTGCTGAAAAACATTAAGGATTTGTTATAGTTGAATAGCTAGCCTAATGCAGCATCATAACAATCAACAATATTCTTGAAATGTTGACAGTCTTCTATAGAGGCTCTTGTAAAGATTAGACTATCATCCTCTCTTGTAAAAATGAGACTATCATCTGCAAATAAAAAGTGTGAAATGATGATATATTTGTTAAATTTCAGGCCGTGTGTTAAGCCTCTTCCTTCTACCCGCAATAGCATGCTTGAAAAAACCTCTACATATATAAGAAACAAATAATAAGAAAGAGGGCAACCCTGCCTTAGGCCTCTTTATGGATAAATTATGCCCTTAATTATCCCATTGATGATAACATAGAATGAAGATGTTGTGATACATCTTATAATTGGATTTACCCAAGATTGAGCAAAACCTAATTTCATCATTGTTTGCTTAAGAAACAATTATTCCACTCTATCATAAACTTTACTAATATCAAGATTTAAAGCTACATGGCCATTTCTCTTTCCTTTATTGTGCCTAATCTTATAGACACTCATAACCTATGATAATATTATTCGTTATGAGTCTATTTGGGATAAAGGCACTCTGAGTTGGGGAAATAACCTGGTGAAGAATTTGTTTAAGCCTATTTGTTATGGTTTTGGCAATAATTCTGTAACTCACATTACATAAGCTTATAGGCCCAAATTCAATCACTTTCCTACCCTTTTTTACCTTTGGTATTAAAGCTATATAAGTATGATTGAGAAGAGCTACTGTACCTTGCTCACTAGGATATGAAGGCATGTGGACACTACACCAGTGTTTACTAAGTTCCAATGCTTCTGGTAAAAGCAACTGGAAAGCCATCATGTCTTGGAGCCTCAGTAGGGCACATTTATGATAAAGCTTCAAGAATATCCTCTTTAGTGAAAGGCTATTATAGTTGTTCATTCATCTCATCAGTAACTTTTTAAACTATTCCTTTTAAAGCTGCTTCTACTTGCTTCTGTTCTGGTTTGGATGTTGAAAACAGATTGGCAAAAAAATTACAAAACTCTTTTTCCACTTCCTTACCCTTCTCTATCCAATTCCCTTGGCTATCTTTAATAGCCTATATTTTATTTTTCCTCTTCCGTAATGATGTTTTTGCATGGAAGTGCTAAGTATTCTTATCACCCTCTTTCAACCAATCAGCTTAGGATCTCAGCTTCCAATAAATTTCTTCATTGATCAAAATATTGTGGATCTGTCTTTTGACACACTTAATATCCTCTCTATTATTGAACTACTTTCTATTGGATCTTAATTCCTTTAATCTATCCAACTTTTCTAGCTTATTTTGTCTCTTTTTAAATTCTTCTATGCTCTAATGTTTCAGCTGGGCTATGAGGCTTTTACTGGTTATTTGAATAACTGAACAGGATTGGTATGACTCCAATTACCATGCTTACTCCATTCTTTTTCAACTATATTTTTGCAAGCCTCATAAGCATTCCACATATCCTTATAATGTACTCTTGAAGCATTTCTCCTCGTGTAGCTTAGCACACTCCATTTTTCATGGACCTCCATCAATATAACACAATGATCCAAGGCTCAAGTTTCCAAATTTGTGGCAATGTAGTCATCATATTTATCCCTCCACTCCTTATTGCAAAAAAATCTATCCAATCTCTCATCAACAAAATTAGATCCATACATCCATACCTACCATTACTTTAAGTAAAAGGGTTACCTCTATATCCTAAGTCTATTAGGTTATAGTTTTGCAAGGCTTCTCTAAACTCCTTAACCATACTTAAGTTTCTGTCATTGCCACCTATTTTCTCATTTGGATGCAAAATTTCATTAAAATCACCAAAGCAAAGCTAGGGAATATCAAACAAACTTGCTAACCGCCTCTACAAAGTCCAAGTATGCCTGTTTTGTCCCATTTGTAGATGTTCATAAGCCTCATCCATTTCATTTAGTTGTCATTCTCATTTTGCACTTATGCATCAATATGGTGACTATTGAATGAAGTGATGCACATGTTAACATTATTATTCTAGAGCATTGCTAATCCTCCTCCCTTACCATTTCTACTAACTACCATACAACTTTCGAATCTCAACTTTTTACTTACTTCTGACATTTTAATAGACATAAATTTTGTTTCACACAAAAATAAAATTTTCACCTTATGTTGTTGGGGAATTTTTTGTAGAGCAAGGAACGTCTGGGAATTCCCCAAGCCCTGCACATTCCAACTGAGGATTTTCATGTTGTCAACAGGGTTGGTCACCAGCCTCCGCTGATATATCCATATCTATTGGCCTTGCCATTTCCATATCATCTACTATTAATAATTCCATTTCAACTTGAGCTTTACTGAAGGTGAGTGATACTATGCTTGCTTCTGTGTTGGCTTGGACTAACCATTTTAATTCTTTTTTTGTTTGGGCTTGACCTGTTGTGCTCTTCCTGAGGCCTTTTAGACAAGAATTTTCCTTGGCTATTTACTCTTTTCTCCCTTTAGGCATAGGGCTATTGTTTCCACTTCCATTTGTTGGGTTTTAATTAGGTTACCTTCGGCTTATTGTCCACTCCTTTTTCATCTTCTCTATTCTCGTGGGCCTTGGCCTTTGGCTTCAAGCGCACACTAACCAAATCTTCATTCGTGACCAAACTTTCATTTTTCCTCTCTTTTTCATTTGTTTTTCCTATGTTACTGCTCATCTCCCTAGGGAAATTTACTTTGACAATTACTGAAGATTGCTTGTTGCAGTCTATTAGTTATTTTTTTGGACCTTGTTATCTATGCATTAATTGAGCTTCACTTACTCTCTCTCTTTGTTGTATCCTTCATTATTTACCACGTGTCCATCTTTTTTTCCTGAACTTGATCCTTTTGGAGTTGCATTAACCTTGGTGGATTGAGTGAGCTGCTGACGTTAGAGATTTAAGTTACCTCTATAATTTTCATGCCCAATCATTGTTGGCGAATTGATTTTTCTACCACCAGCTTTCTGTTCTCTTTCATTGTTTCTATTTGTTATGGCTCTCCGAAATAAATGAATTGTTCTGGTTTTCCCTTTGTACTTATCACAATCCTTATATGGATGCATAATAATCCTAAAGTAAAAACAAAAATTTGGCAATCTTTCATAAACCACTAGAATTGGAATATTATCTTCGCCTTCATGTTGTAGATAATTGATTTTTTTAAGTGGTTGTGTGATGTCATTTGATATTATCTCTCTATTATATTGACTAACGCACTCGCCATCTTCATTTGCATCAACTTCTTCTACTATCCCAATTGATTCTCCCAAGACTCTAGTTGTTCCCCATTTCATGCATCCAACCAGGATGTTATAGAATTGCACCCAGAAGGCTAAATGAGTAAAAGATTATTTTATTATTTTCCCTATACCACTTGGTTCCTAAAGTACTATCAGAGCACGCTCAAAGTGCCAAGGCCCACTTTCTAGAACTCTCCTTTTATCGGTTTCAAAGGCAAATTTGAACATGAAAATCTTACTTCCCAAACTTTCAATCTTTATCTCCACTGCTGTTCTCCATACTTGTTGCAATGCTGACTTAAGTCCCTCCCTGTTAACACCTTGTAGAAGCAAAACTCTACCCAACACACTCCTCAACTAGCTTTCTCCCCTTGCCTTTCATAATATCACCAATAGCAACTTACTCACAGTTCCTTCTCTTAAAGAGATTACTTTACAGTTACGAATTAGTTCTTCTATTTCCATTTGGCTCTTTTGTAAAACTCCACCAATAATTCTTTGAGTACTTACCACCATTTCTATTATTAAATAAACTCACCAGCCTAAATAAGAAACTTAAACTAAAAAAGATGCCCAAATTCCTGAACGACTTTATTGCCCTATGGGCTACTATAAACTATCCTTTCATTCTAAATTCTCTTTCAAAGAAAGAGAACCTGTGAAGAAAGACTTCGTTACCAATCTTCTCTATGGATATCTTGTTAAGTGAAGTGTATGATATTTTTGGCATTTTATGCATGTTATCATTATGAGAGATTGTCAATTTCCTCCTACAGTAATCAATATATATCATTTGTCTCATACTGTTTTTATAATACCAAATAACACCTATGACAACATAAGTTTAAAATATTACCCTGGTTTTCAAATACACTTTTATTCATATTTATTATAAATTAAATAAATCACATGAATGGAAAATAAAATAAAAAATTAAGGATCAAAAATAAAAAAAATATATGTTTTGATAAAAAAAATTAATAATAAAATATTTTTCTTGTATTTTTTTTATAAAATGATAAAAAAATTATTATAAGAAAACTTGAATGATTAATAAAAAATATTCTAAAATAAATAATAAATATTTTTCTTGTCCTTTTTACATTTAATTTTAAAATATTTATTATAAGAAAATGTTTACAAAATTAAAAAGTACAAAAAAAATTATTATTAATTTTTTTCACATCAAAATATATATTTCTTGTTTTTAATACTTAATTTTTTATTTAGTTTCTATCCATATGATTTATTTAATTTATAATAAATACAAATAAAAGTGTGTTTTAAAATAAGGGTAATATTGTAAATTTATGTTATGAGGGTTTATTGATTATTATAAAAATAATAGGAGAGTAAATGATATATACTAATTATAGTAGGAGAGAAATCAACAATCTCCTTATGATTATTTGTACAACACTATCACTATTATGATATATATTTCTTTAAAAAAAAGTATGGAATATATACATTTTTGGGAGAAGGATACTTTAGTCTCATTTAAATATTAATTTTCCATTCAGATCCCTTATAAAAATATTAGTTGAATGAAACTGAAAATCACTATCAAGAATAACACTCGATTCAAATTTTATTTACCAAAAGAAGCATTTGATTTTTCTAAAAACAATATTTTATTTTTCTAAAAACAATATTTTATTTTTCTAAAAACAATATTTTATTTTATAGTTTGAAGTCTATTTATGAAAAAAATATTTTACTCTCAAGTGATATTAAGGACACAAAGTTAAACACTAAGTTAATAGTTATAATTTGCTCAACATGGGTTCCAATGAACTCAGTTGAACGCTAAATCCTTATTAATCAATAAAAACATATCATATAGGCTAGCTCATGTGATAATCGTGGAACGAAAGCTTAATAAGTTAGTTTGTCCAGAAGTATTTGTGTCATTAGCCACATTTTTTAAAGGTTTTTGAAACGTCTTTCTCATATTTTAAAAACTACTTGTGCTTTCCACATGAACGCCTTTCTGCACAAAAATTCTTTTACGAAAATGCCCTTCTTTGGAAAAGTGCTTCTGCACAAGTTTTGAGTAATCACCCTTTAACAAGAACCAGTTCAATCTGAAAATTCGGTATTATGATTACACAAAATGGAAAATTATGGTAAAAGAAAAAAATAAAAAATAAAAAAACGTAACGTATAATCTTCGACTGACAGATTCTCCTTCAATGAGAATTTCAAAAACAAACATTTAACAACAGAATAATAAATTACTATAAAAGTGCTTATGAAGTGTCTTAGTTATGGCCAAACGCTGCCTTTATCCTTGTAACAGTCAGCAGTAACCGATTCTGCTTCCTGGATTTTCCCCTTTAGACTCGGGACCATCTCCAAAAAGCTGAAAACATTTGCACACATTGAAGAGAAAAAAAAAAATACCCACATTTTTTTTTTTATTAACTTTCTTTTTTGGGGGCTAGTTTTATCGTTATCACCATTGCCACTTTTCAGTTGTTCATGTCTTTCACAGTTTCAGAACCTCTTGTTAATGCTGAAAAAGACCGTTCAGTTTTTAGAAAGTAATTAACATGGCTTGCATGAAGCTGGGATCTAAATCTGAAGTGTTTCACCTCGATGGCCAAACCTGGTCTGTCTCATTTGTTGCTTCTATTTCCTTATTTCTGCTTGTTTGCATTATTGAAATTGTCAAAACTGGTTTGTTTTTATTTCTTGTTTTTGTACTAAATTTATAGTTGTAATGTAATCGCCGGAAAAATTTAGAATGTGGGTTTCTGATGGCATTCAAAATTGATTTCTGGGTTGTTTTATTTTTCCATTTAGACCTGATTGTTTGTTTGTTTGTTTACCTTTTGAATGACTAATAAACAGGGTGCTCCTGCTTTTGATTGGGTGCGATTTATTCTGTTTATATGATGATTTTGAACGTTTTGTATTGTGTGGTTTATGACTTGTGAAGGAGGAAAATCTGTGCAGAGATGATTTTGAGTATTATAGACCAGCCATGGTCTGTTATATGGACTGAATGCGTTAGGCTTGTTTTGTGAGGATAGATGTATTTTTTTTCTTTTAAACTGAATGTTTGCCAAGGGGGGGAGAGAGAGACTCAGTGACGAGGACAGGCATTGATTGTTCCACAGAGTATTACAACTCGTGCTTATAATGCAGTAGGATTGAGCAAATGTTGACTGGGGATTGGGATTATACCATTAGGGACTAGTTGCTTTGTTTCTATGAGGTGAGATTTAGACGCTCAACATGGCCAAAGGGTTTTAGATTTGAAATATTTTGAGTCAGCGATAATGGCCCTATACATAACCTTCTCAAGTGTAGGATTATGTTCTCTTTCATGAGCACACCGAAATTTGTGTTGGTTAGATTTGACTGTAAGATGACATATTTGGATTTAAATTCATTTTTCAAGTATATTTTAGTTCTTGATAGCGACTTCTTGAAGTATTTGGTTTCAAACTCTAGATTGCACAGAGATGCTGAATTTGAGACCATCATTTAATCAAAAACATCTCTCCAGTGCTTGAGTTTCTGATTTTACTATATACAAGTGATAACTGTCCTGCTTTTTGGTATCCATCTAGTGAAGTTGTTAATATGCCTCTCTTTCAGGCTATGCTCATCTGGACTTCCAAGTGATGTCATCATTGAAGTTGGAGAGTGGTCTTTTCATCTCCACAAGGTGTGCTCTACTTGCCCAACTTATGCTTTTCTCGTCATTTTTCACCATTCTAACTTCTGGCATATAAATGAGAGAATATAATGCCATGGTCTAAAAAAGGAAAAGACTTTGTTATGGCACACACTGAGGTGAGGCTTGATGAAAATACCAATTGCAAATTTAAGGCTCAATTCCCTTTAGTTACATATCACATGCTTTGAAGCTTTTACAATTGTGTTATCAAAAAATTGACGTTTTATTCTTTCAGGCAATCTGCAATTTAATTCATATGAACTGATTTTCTTCTTGGATGTTGAATATATAGATGTCTTGTTATGCTTAAGGTTTCTGCTATTTTCCATCTTCCAATGTGCTGTATGTAGTTTCAAGAATTTTCATATGCCTCAACCTTGCATTCCCATGCATTTTCAGAGGCAAAAGTTTCTCCACTTCTTGGCTTTTTACAGCTATTGTAGCCACTGTCTGTAACGTGCTTGTGTTTTTCTTTTATGGATATGTTCATATTTGCTCAGTGCACTGCATGTGACTCTTTCCTTCTTGATCTCTGCTTCAGTTTCCATTGCTGTCTAGAAGTGGAGTGTTAGAAAATCTAATTGCAGAATTTTCTGGGGAGGCTGAGAAGAAGTGTGTTTTGCAATTTCATGATATACCTGCAGGAGCCAAGGCATTCTTGCTTGTAGCCAAATTCTGTTATGGTGTAAAAATAGATCTCACTGCATCAAATGTGGTCAGTCTTAGGTGTGCTGCTGAGTATCTACGAATGAGTGATGATTATGGAGAAGGAAATCTCATCATGCAAACAGAAAATTTTCTTAACGAAGTCTTTGGTAACTGGACTGACTCAATCAGAGCTCTTGAAACGTGTGAAGAGGTTCTACCACATGCAGAAGAGCTTCATATTGTTTCTAGATGCATCAATTCCTTAGCGATGAAAGCTTGCGCAGATCCAAGTTTGTTCAGTTGGCCTATGTCAGGTCGCGCAGATGTGCAGAGTCCAGGAGGAACTATGCTGTGGAATGGAATAAGCGTATCATCCAAGCCACAACCTGTGACTGAGGATTGGTGGTATGAGGATGTGTCTTTCCTTAGACTACCACTTTACAAAAGGCTGATTCTGGCTGTTGGAATGAGCGGCATAAAGCAAGAAAGTATTGCTGGATCCATTATCCACTACGCGAAGAGGCATCTGCCATTGCTAGGTAGACAGTCAAGCTTCCAGAATGGGAGCCGTGTTGAACCTGTATCGATTATTTCTGCCCCATCTGAGGAATTTCAAAGGACTCTCCTTGAAGAATTAGTGGAGTTAATACCTGACAAAAAGGGGGTCACACCAACAAAATTTCTGCTTAGACTTCTACGCACATCGCTGAAATTACAGGCTAGCCAATCATGTCGAGAAATCTTGGAGAAACAGGTCGGCTCCCAGCTGGATCAAGCAGCTCTTGAAGATCTCCTAATTCCCAATATGGGGTACTCAGTGGAGACCCTGTATGACATCGACTGTGTTCAGAGGATTCTTGATCACTTCATGCTGATTAATCATGATACGATTGATTCAAATTGTATAACTGATGAGAGGCAGTTGATCGGAGGTTCCCATTCACTGACGCCAATGACAATGGTGGCCAATCTGGTGGATGGATATCTGTCTGAGGTAGCACCTGATGTCAATTTGAAGTTGCCAAAATTTCAATCACTTGCTTCTGCAATTCCTGACTATGCTAGGCCATTTGATGATGGAATCTACCGTGCTATTGATATATTTCTCAAGGTAACAATGTAACTTTGTATTTGGTTACTAGAGTGTCCTCTATCAGTCAATTATTGTGCAAGACGCTGATGCATTTCTCAACTGTCAGGCTCACCCCTGGCTGACAGATTCCGAGAGGGAACAGATTTGCCGGCTCATGGACTGCCAGAAGCTCTCCCTGGAAGCCAGCACTCATGCAGCCCAGAATGAGAGGCTACCACTTCGAGTCATTGTACAAGTTCTGTTCTTTGAACAACTTAGGCTCCGTACCTCTATAGCTGGTTGGTTCTTTGTCTCTGACAACCTTGAAAACTCACAAAATCCAAGTGGGAATCTTGCACTCACCAGAAACGATGGTCACACCCAAGCACGAAACTCTCAAGACTCCATTGTAGCTATGGATGACATGAGGGAGCGTGTTTCAGACCTCGAGAAAGAGTGCATGAACATGAAACAAGAGATTGAGAAGTTAGTGAAAGCAAAAGGGAGTTGGAACATATTCTCAAAGAAGTTCCCATTTAGATTAAAGTCAAAGTCTAGTGGTCTAAAAGTGCCAAAACCCTGCAATCCCAAAGAACCTCCCTCATCAACGGCACCACTTATGAATGCAAAAGTAAATCAAAGTAATGGTAATTCAGGAGATGCTATTTTCCACTCTTAGACAATGAAGGTTTTGTTTCAGTTCTTTTCTGATATCTAACTATTGAAAAGATAGATAGTTTACTTGTTTGTTTGTTTGTTTGTTTGTTTGTGATTTAGTGGATGGTGTAAGTATATGTAGACAACTTTTTATGGTGATCCTTCTCCTATTGACTTTAGATTGTGATACATTTATCCTTTAACTTGATAGCATTCAATCCTATCTTGTGAGAGCGTTGTCTATTTTTTCTTACTTTTCAAAGCTCTGTATTTGGAACTCAGCATACTTGCACAGCTGAAGTGTTTGGACTTTGGATGAAGAAGAATTACTAAGTAGAAACGCTTCATTCAGGTTAAAATAATTCTGTAAGAGAAAGAATTGATGAATAATAGCAAGAAAGAAAGAGAAGAAAAAGCTCAACATTTTGATATTAATTAAGAATGAAGGGCAAGGCAAGAAGTGGCACAAGCTTTGAACATTCAAATTCAACGGTTGTCAATAATACGCAACAATTAAGTTTTAATCCAGCTAGTTGTGGGTGCTAGTTTTAGTTTAATTGATGAAATCTCAGTTTTTATGGAAGAGTTATGCTCCGTAAAAGCATAGAAATTTTTTGAATAAAATGAAATAATTTTAATATGATGCAATCCGAATATCGAGGCTCATAGTTTATGTATAAAAATGGAAAAGCTCCTGACATTAATACACATGTTAAAAATGAGACGATTTATATATAAAAGAAAAAAATACCTAATAATCAAACAAAACTTTTATTATTAAAATAAAAATAAAATAAATAGATTTGGTTACCAACACAGACATTCTAAATAGAGCAGAGCGTTTAACGTCGTTCAAAAATTTTTATAACACTTCTTTTGAATTCTATTCTCTAAAATACCCTTACCTTACCTTAGGTTATAAAATACTAACCCATAAATAAAAATAGTTTATCTTGTAATTGAATTTTACTCTAAAAAAGACATTTCTTTTAAATTTAAATTCTTATTTATAAATACTCACACATCCTAAAATCTTAAATTATTTTCTTCTTATCATAGAATTTCTATCTCCATACTTCTTAGTCCTAATAATTTTATCAAAAAAATTAATTAAAAATTAAAATATAATATAAATTATGAAACCGTGTGGATGTAAAAAGTTATTAAAAGAATAATTTATTTAAGTGTTTAGTTGAATTTTTATTCAAAATAAAAAAGAATTAATTTAATTAAATTTTCATTAAAAAAAATATCTTTACTTAATTAGATAATTTCAACTAAAGTGGGGTTTTACATGGAATTTGGAGGGATGTCAAAAGTCCTACTCTTTCAAATAAATACTAGGCCCAATGGGGCCTCATTCAGACCCATCCTTTTGTTCAATTCGTCTCTCATTTCTCCAAAGAGAAACTCTGATAAGTAAAAACGAATAGGCAAGACCTCGACGGTTTTCATGTGAATTTGAAGACGATGACAACTATTGAGACACAGACAGCGATGTCTCAGTCCGATAAACCCAACAACGTTTCCACAAAGTCATCAAAGGCTCAGACGCCATCTTCGCCGTTCAAAAGGTGGGGCCGCAGGCACCCTTTTGTAAGATACGGGCTTCCGATGATTTCCCTCACGGTGTTCGGAGCGATTGGACTTGGGCATCTATTGCAAGGCAGGTTCGTGCAATACCTATTTTTGGTATTTTTATTTCCAGTTCGTAATTTGTTAGCTGTCTACGCATAATAAATTATTCCATTTTTAGGTTAATTACCTAATGGTGTTTGTTATGGGAATTAATGATTTGATGATTGGGATTTATGAGTCGGAGGCTTAGGATGAGGTCGGAAGTGCTTCTGTATAAAATCTAGAAAATCACTCTTTTATTTAGGTTTATTTGGGCTTGGAAGTATGTCTAAGTTTTTCTAGTGGAGGCTGAAACTATTTGAAATTGAAAGGAGCAAGAGGTTGAACGCTTGTTAAATTAGGACTGTGCGGGCTTCAATTTAGTTTAGCTTTATAGAGAAATTGACTACTACAGTTGTTTGGCTGGTAAAAATTGAAATCAACCAAAACTTTATAAAACATAAATAGATCATTATCAAGGCAAGCCAAATCACAAGTGATAAAAAATTAAAAGTAGTACAATATGAACTTGATTGTCAGAGGTGGTAACCCAGAAAGATGCCTCGGAGGAACATGATGCCATGCATAGATTTGAGGAAGCTAAAGCCTCAGCAAAAAGATCCTTGTAAGAAGTGGTGCTGAAATGCCAAAGGGCTCAGCTTTCATGCAAAATGCTGATTTTGCAACTTACAAAGCAACAATGGCACTCAGGATTGCTGAAGCTGCTGAAGTTGCCAAATCAACAGATGCAACCACATTTTTTTTTTTTGGATTGATGGGTTGTAGGTATTCCTGACGCTGCTTCCCATTCAACTTATCAATTATGATCATCAATAGATGTAGGAACCACAGCCTCGTTGCCGTTTTTGAGGTAGTTTGATTAAGCTGACTTTAGGATAGCACCCTCTTTGTCTAAGCTTGATTTTATATGTTGGAGATAGTATGCATATATGTTAATTAAGAAAGAAAAGTTCGCTGCATTGCTGTTTCACTTAAATTTCAAAGAAATTGAGATTTCTTTATGATCATTACTTTCATTTCAGTAGTGTAGACTTTTGATGGTATATCTGTGTGATGGTATATCTGTCATGGAGCCAGATCATTTATGCCTTTCATTATTTGACCATTGCAGCATTTTAATTGTCTTATTGTTCTTGTGTATATCTTCTCTTTGACTTCTTCTTCTTTGTCTAAAATGTGGTTCAACTTTATAGTTCAGTAAGGATATTGCAAAGGTGAAAGATGATCAGGAGTGGGAAATTATTGAAGCCAGGAAAGCGCTGTCGAGAACAGGACCCGTAGATGCATATAAGCCAAAAAAAATCTCACTGGAGGAGGAGTTAAAGGTAGGTCATCTTTTAGATTGTTATAATGAAGTGAGCATTCCTAGCCTTTTTTTCCCTTGAATTAATTGATAGCTGACTATTTGTTTCTCTATTTTTTAGGCCTTGCAAGAGAAGGTGGACATAAACAATTATGAGTATAAGAGAATTCCTCGGCCAAATGAAGGCAAGTCAGGCTAGTCTTAGGCTCTCTATGAACAGAACTGGTACTATTTTATCCCTCTGTAGTGTCCAGAAAAAGTAATCGGTTTTCTCACAAGTAAAACCATCCGCATCTGATTTTGTCCAACACTGGGTAAACATAGTACGTGCTTACAATTTTTGTTGGAATAATTCGATAGCATGTAATGATTGATTGTTCTGGTAATTTTTACAACAGCCTGTGCATGATAATAGCATTGCCCAATTTTCCTTTTTTTCTTTTGGTACCTAATTTTTTAGAAGCAAGACAAGTATTTCAGTTTAAGCAAAACAATTTACATAGAAAAGAAAGTAGTATTAGGGAGTGAAAAGTAAGGAAAGTAAAATGAAGAACAAACAAGCAGGATAGATTCATGCATGCTGATACAGTTTCAGAAGGGTTGAGACGTTTTAATCACAAACTTGAGCTTTACCTTATGATTTGAACCTACTATTCATCAAATAACAATAGTGACATGCCTGGTAACTAGAGGAGGGAGAATTAAAACCCTATTTTCTTATTTCCTTTGGCATATATTCTCTTTATTAGGTTAATACTTTTTTCATTGTCGGTACTTGTTCTTCCAACCCCACCTACTTCCCTTGAGGCTAGGGTTGGCAATAAAATTCGGATCCGGCCCGGATCCGCAAAGATCCGGAAGATCCGGATCCGGAAAAATCCGGATCCGCATGTTATAAAATGCGGATCCGGATCTTAAAAGTGAAGATCCGTGCGGATCCGGATCCGGATCCGGATGCAAGTGCATCCGGAAAACCGGATATCCGGATCCGCATTATTATATAATTTATTTATGTATTTAATTAAATTTTAATTAAAAAATATATAAATTAAAATATTTATAAGTATAATTAATTCTATAATCTTCATTGACTATAAAAATATATGTTAAAAAGCTAATAATAATAATAATAATTAGAGAATATTATAATAAATTGGTTTACTTTAGTTTTTTTATTTTTTATATTTTTTATTTATGTTGTGAAATTATCATTTGTGAATTTATGGTGATATTGTATGTTATTTATATTGAATTGATGTTAAATTGTTAATTGTTAAATTATAATTAAATTTTATTTGATATTATTAAAGTTAAAATTATATTTAAATTTAAAAATATGCGGATCCGGATATCCGGAAAATCCGCCCGCAATCCGGGCGGATTTTACCCGCGTCCGGATCCGCATATTTTTTCCCGGATCCGGATGTAAAAAATCAAATGCGGATCCGGATCCGGATGCACATACATCCGGATCCGGATCCGGATTTTGCCATCCCTACTTGAGGCAGCTCCTCCTGGATATATATAGTGTTATCGCCGAATGGGAGCACCCCATCCCGGACATAGACGGTGTAATCGCCATATTAACATCTTAACATCTTCGATATCAAAATACAAAGTCATAAAATCTAAATCCAGTTTAATTAAGGAATGATTTAAATTCTCAACCAGATAATTTACCTATTCCTTCAATCGACGGTGTTACTGTATGTTTAAGGATTGATGATGGATGAAGACACTTATCGGTCCCATTATTTCAGCCTCAAATATCGACTTCTCATAAAGGTTCAAGATTTGAAAAAAATTTATGGAAACACTCGGCTAATTGGCTTCTTCTTGCTTATGCGTATTCTTCAAACTCCTTTGCTCCGTATGTTAGTTGAAATCTTGTTGCTTAATCATTTAATTTAGTTTTCACCAATATCTCAAAAATCATTAAAGCACTAGAAATTAGAAAGCATCAGATTCTATTAAAGCAATTGATTACCGAAGGCAACGATTGTGAATATATTTTTTTTGAAAAAAAAATAATGAGTAAATCAGCACATTACGCTATCACACCTACAAGCATTATTGTGCGTACATTTTTTTTTTTTAATTGTGATCATCGCTTTTAACCGTGAGAAAGTTATCTATTTAAATTCCATGCACATACAATTTATGTCAAAATGTGATTTTCCCGTGACAATTTAGCATGACATACAAGATTGCAAATAAGATCATGCACCACTGGACACTCAATCAAATTAATAATATAGTTTTAATTTGGTACTTCTAAAAATATAATATATAGCTTGGACATTCCATCAATTATCAATTATATATAATTTTAGGCTCTTTAATATTGGAGTCAACTGTAACTTTAAATTATAATATTAAAATATTTGATAAACACTAATTGCTAGGTTTGGAAGTTAGTTAATTTGATCCATTATTTGTATGATGAAAAATTATATAATATCCTAATTTTTTTTTATCAAAATTATTATTCAAGAATCATATTTATTACATATTATTAACTTTTATTTTATAATTACAGCTAATACTAAATAAAGACTTAATTTGATACTTTTAAAACTATAAAATATATCTTATAATAAAATACATAGACTTAAGCCTCCTTTATTAGTATGTAATATCACTGAATTAATAAGACAAAAGTCCTTTCTTTTCAAACTATAATAATAATTATTAATTTTTCTCCCTTAAAAATAAATCAATCCTATTAAAAAATTGATGTTACTGGCTATAATAAAGAAATTTGATATCATCACATTATATCAAATGACATAATTACACTAAAATCTCTTTATAGTGATAATGCATGTAGGAATTACCTCTAGGTAGTCATTAAAAATTTTGGTTCCGATTTAGGTAAGTTATAAATAAGAGTAAACCCCACATTGTAACAAATTATAATTTTTTTAGATCTTGTCTTAAGAAACTTGTTTCCACATAATAATAGTTATCTTTATATTGTAAAATATACATTAAAAGTTTAGGAAGTACTAAAATAAGTAAAATATACATTAAAAGTTTAGGAAGTACTAAAATAACTTTTTAAAGTTGTTTGAGATAATAATTTATTCTTTAGATTTGTTTTCAAATCATTTATGGTATTTACAGAACTTATGTTAATAGAAAAACGTAAAAATAAATGCAAACATTTAGACTTTTAAAATGACTTGTATATTCACAATACTACATAAATATTTGTACAATATTTTAAAATTATGCCTATCTCTTTTATAAGTTACTATTTGACATTAATTAATTAGTGTATAAGGATAATGAAGTCAAAATAATAATTTTGCAACTACACATCTGTTGAACTATAACCTCCTCATAGTAACAAATTAATTTAGTCCTAATATTATAACTATAGTCTATAGGGAGGTTTTACTCTACAACTTATCCATATACCCAAAAAAAAGGACTCATACATATACAATAAAATCATTCTATAGTCATAATATTAGGACTAAAATAATTTTTTTATTATGAGGAGCTTATAACTTAATAAAAGTATAACTAAAAAAAATATTATTTTGACTTAATCTTAATGCAATATTATAATTATTAATATATATTAAGATAATATTATATAATATTAATTTTTATTTTTTACATTATAATTATTAATATAAATTCACAAAATTAATTTATTATTCAATAATATTTATTATTTTTAATTTTTATGAAATTAAAAATATAATTTAATAATGTATTATTTAATTTATTATAATAATTAATATAGAAAATTAATTAATATGTAATAAGTTAATATAAGTAATAATAAATACTTAAATAATATTTAAAAATAAAAATATAACATAATATTACATTATTTAATTATATTTCAATAATTAATAAATAAAAATTAATTATTTTTAAATAATTTAATAAAAAAAATAATAAATATTTAAATATGAGTAAATTTGAATAATACTGATCTAAAATTAATAGTAATATAAATTACAGAACTCTTACTTGGATTATTATTCATTTTGTTAGTGAATACATTATAACTATTGTATCATTTCATTATTTGGTGATTATCTTGTGATATGTATAAACTTTTATTCTATCATTCTAAAATTATTTTTAAAATAATCTTATAGGTTTTAACTATTTACTTATGTCATTATATTTTTTAGAGATTATTTGATTAAATTATTCTTTTTTATCTTTATTTCATAGGTTATATATTTGGAAAATGCTGAAAAATAAATGTTATACTATCAAAAATTTAAGGTTCATAAGCTTCAATTTTTATAAAGAATTATGATATTTTTTAACATGGCTGAACTCTTTTAATATTTGTACTAAAAAATAATGTTAAATTTCTAAAATTTAAGATTTCTATGTTTAATTTTTTTCTAAGTACTAATAAATATTAATTTTTAAATATATAATTTAAATTAATACAAAAAAGTTTGTGTAGCACCAAATATTGTATAATATTATTATAATACAGTGATAGTACAATACATCATAATACAATACATTTGCACTAAAATAATGCAATGTAACATAATATATTATAGTATGTCAAACGTACCCTAGAAGAGAAGTATGCACTACATTAATAATTAATTAATGAGTAACAATAGAATTCACATAATTGAGTCCCAACGATGTGATATTCGTCTATTAAATAGAATATTAATTTTTTTCGTTATAAAATTCACAACCTAATAAATGAACGACTAAATGAATGACATAATACAGTTGGACTCAAAATTAATCAATGCAGTAAAATAATTGAACTTTGGATCCTAATATTAACTATTGATTACTTAGGCTTACTTGTTTGGCATTACAATGAAAAATTAAATGACCAAGTCCTATACTATTACATTAATATTAACTGATGTCTTCCCCTTATTTAATTAAAAATATAGCAAATTTAAACAATATAGCCAAGAATCATTGCGCCACAATCACCAGAAGGAAATGGAGATAAAAGGCAGGTACATGCTTATGTAAATAGATTTTCCAATATAAAAGAGAGAAGCAATATATGAAAAATTGCTAAAATAAGAAAGTGTTCTTTATCACACAAGCATAGGGACTACGTCAAATCTTTTTTGATTTTTAAATTTATGTCAAATCTTCTTTGGGTATGGAATATTGGTGGTTATTTGGTTATATATCATATTAATATAAATGCCAATACCCATTAACTTCTGAATCACGTATTTAAGTCCATTATGCAGCACTAGTTTTCTATCTTTCGATTCATTTAATAAAAAATACAGACAATATAAACCATAAGATGAGATACTATTAAACAAATGCAATTTCACTAACAGCTGAGAACCTTTCTTGAACCTTGTGGGAGAACAGAAGGAGATGAAGCTAGCTAGCTATGAATGAGATATGTACGTACATTATGAGAAATCATTAACCAAATAACAGTCAGATGATGTTACGTCATGTATATGTTCGTTTGAACTACACATATGATTTGTTTATCAATTGATTATACTCTCTCTTATTTATCATAGAATTTCTGGTATATTACAAGCAGTAAGCTTTCAATATAAAAACCTAGAGTTTCACTTCAGAAACTATCACTTCACCCAAATGGCCATCCTTGCAACGCTTTTTGCTACCATGTTTCTTTCATTCACCTTGCTCATAATTTCCTATGGCAAAGGGACCCAACAAAGCAGTTTCATAGTTCAAGTTCAAAATGCCATGAAACCGTCAGTTTTTTCTGATGATGAAAATTGCGACAAATTAATCCTCAAAAGTCTAAATTCCTCTAATTCTCTGTACTCTCAACCTCCAAACAGACAACAACAACTCATCCATATGTACAAAACTGTCTTTCATGGCTTCTCCACAAAGCTAACCCTGCAACAAGTTCCAAGAACTCAAAACTCGTCGAGAAATTCAAATACAGAAAAAATACACGATACGTTCATAGTCATCATATAAACTTAATAAATAATTGCACTTAATGGAAAGCATAATTAAGCACCCTGGTAAATTTTTTCATTCACAAGGTAAACAAGCAAACAATCTGGTCCCGAAAGCAAATTTAAAAAAAGGGGGGGAGGGCGGGAGGGGGGGGGGGGGGGGTGGACAATTTTGAATGCCAACAAAACCCCACATTCTATATAGATTATGTGAATACATTACAACAATAAATTCAGTAAAAAAACAAACCCTTTAGACAGATTCCAATGTTAAACAATGCAAACAAAGAAAATAAAAGCCGAAACTAGAAAATAGAATCAATAAATGAGAGAGACCAGTGGCCATTGAGGTGAAACACTTCGCGGGCTTACGGCTGGGATCAAGATGTCCATAGCCGTCCAGAATTTTGTGACGTTCCCCCAGCTCGTCCCATCCCTAAAATATGGTATTTGGGACCGAATCTGAGATATCTCCGATAATCCCCAAATGCGGCACGGAATAAAATGACAGCAATTAAAGCAAAAGAAATGAATGATAACAATAAAACCAGCCACCAAAAACTAAATAAAAAAAAAAAAAAAAATGTGGGTCTTTGTTTTCTTCAATGTGTGCAAATGTTTTCAGATTATTGGAGATGGTCAAGAGTCTAAAGTGGAAAATGTAGGAAGCAGAATCGGTTACTTCTGACTGTTATGCAAGGATAAAGTCAGCGTTTGGCCATAACTAATTAATATACTTAATAAGCATTTTTATAGTTATTTTTTATCCTGTTATCAAATGTTTGTATTGAAATTCTCTCACTGAAGTGGAAGGAATCTGTCAGTTGAAGATTATACGTCACTTTTTTTTTTTAATGTAATTGGATTTTGTAGAATCATAATTCCGAATTCTCATATAGAACTGGTTCTTGATTCTTGATTCCAGGAAGTGTTTATTATTGGATGATTACTCAGACGTGTGTAGAAGCTCTTTTTATAAAGGAAGGACCTTTTTTAAAAATATTTTTAGAATAGAAAGGCTTTCATGTGGAAAGAATATGCATTTTTTTGAAATATATTAAAGGTGTTCAAAACACTTTTAAGAAGAACCAGGCTAAGAATATACAGACTCTTTGTAAAAACTAAAACTGATGAGTCATTCAAAGTATTGGTCGCATGCATGATTGTCATATACGCTCATATGATATGCTTTTAGTGTTACATATCCTAAAATTTTGTCTTAAAACTATAATCGACCTAAAATTTTGTCTTAAAACTATAATCCAAGCTAAATGATGTGATGTTCATCCACAAGTTGGTCATACATCACATGACCAATCTTTTAGGATCAAATTTAAGATAAAATTTTAAAATATTTGTTATTTTCACCAAATTTTCGCTAGAACTGATTTGAACCAATTGGGTGGTTCTCACCAAATCCAGTTCAAATATGATTTAAACAAATAAATTTATATTTGAGGGGAGCTTGCACTAAGTTTGGGTTTAGGTGTATTTTTTTTTTATGGTTGGAATAGGTGGTTTAACTGAGGTACCCTAGATGGTGAGCTAAAATAATATGCATAGTGAACTTAGGTAGTCATATGAGGAAAAATAGAGTAGGGTTGGCAATAAACTCTGGATCCGGCCCGGATCCGCAAAGATCCGGATCTGAAAAAATCCGGATCTGCATGTTAAAAATGCGGATCCGAATCTTAACTTTTAATATCCATGTGAATCCGGATCCGAATCCGGATGCAAGTGCATCCAAAAAACTGGATATCCAAATCCACATTATTATATAATTAAATTATTTATTTAATTAAATTTCAATTGAAAAATATATAAATTAAAATATTTATAAACATAATTAATTCTATAATCTTCATTGACTATGAAAAGTATGTTAAAAAACTAATAATAATAATAATAATAATAATAATAATAATTATTATTATTATTATTATTATTATTATTATTATTATTATTATTATTATTATTATTATTATTATTATTATTATTATTATTATTATTATTATAACGAATCGGTTTATCTTAGTTTTTTATTTTTTTAGTTTTGATTTATGTTGTGAAATTATCATTTGTGAATTTATGGTGGTATTGTACATTATTTATATTGAATTGATGTTAAATTATTAATTGTTAAATTATAATTGAATTTTATTTGATATTATTAAGTAAATTATTAAATTTACAATTATATTTAAATTTAAAAAATACAAATCCAGATATCTGGAAAATTGGCCTGCAATCCGTGCGGATCTTACCCGCATCTAGATCTGTATATTTTTTTTAATATCTGGATGCGGATCCGAATGCTAAAAGTTTAATGCAAATCCAGATCCGGATCCGAAATTTGCCATCCTTAAAATAGAGAGTTCAATGGAGCCTATATAAGTTGATACGAGAGCTAATGTGCTTAGAAGTAGCTCTGGTGTACTCGAGGGATATCTTAGGCTCATAAAATACTTAGTGTAACTGGGGTAGCTCGAGTAAATTTATACGTGAAATACAATTTCAATCTCAAATTAAAAATATAGTAAAACAAACACAAATATAAAGAATAGACAATGTTTACGTAGTTCAGTCTTTGACCTACATCTAGTGGAGCAAGTAATCACCAATCTACTATATAAATAAAAGGTTACATAATATTTCATATTATCCAAAATGAATAACACAAACTAGATAGGTATATAGAGATATTTGGTGTCGATGGAGACGAAGAGAGTGAATAAAGACATGAAAAGTGATAATATGCTAGAGAAGATGATGAAAGTGGAGAAGAGAAATGACCTCCTAATATAGAGAAGTGAATAATAATCTAGAAGATGGAGAGGGTGTGTGTGTTTTGTGTGTGTGTGTGTGTGTGTGTGGGAGAGAGAGAGAGAGAGAGAGAGAGAGAGAGGGACAGGAGGGGAAAAGAAAGGAGAGAGTGAGAAAGAGGCTCCCAAATATGGATTAATATGATATTTATATAAAGGATGCTAGTAGTAAGGAGAGTAAATAAAAATTAAGACTAAATATCATTCTTAGATTAAAAAGTGAGAATATTTTAAAACTATGTGTCCTAAATATCATTCTTAGATTAAAAAGAGAGAATATTTTAAAACTATGTGTCATAACAAAAGAAAAAGGTTAAGAATTTTGTTTATAATAAGTTTATTCTTTCCCACAAATATGTAAAAATTCTAAAACTTTTCAAATATCCTACTATTAACAGTTTTCCAAAACTTTTAATCGATTGAAAACCGGGTAGTTTAACTTTAGAACATATGCATCACTTCCCCCGAAATGGGTATCATCGTACTTGAAAAAAAAAATTAATGAGAGTAGCAAATGCTTTTTCTGAAAATGAAAAATTGTTAAAACAAGTAATCTTCTTCTTTAATTGTTTGCTTAATCTTAGTAAAATCTCTTGCAATCTTCAGGGTCATCTAAAAACAAGTGACTGTCTTCTTTTCTATTTTTTCTTTTTAAATTAAGTGAACCTCACAAAGAGAGGAAATAAAATTAAATAAAAATTAGCCCAGGGTGGGACATCAAAGCCTTACCCAAAAACAACGAGACATAAAAAAGAAAAAAAAAATTAGTTAATAAAACCTATAATTGGGATAACCCACTCTACCATGAAAAAGAAGACTGCAAATTTCAGCCGGAGTAAACCAAAGAGAACATAATGACCAGGAAGGATCGTAATAATCATTTTTAAAGCACGGCAAAGCCGAAACCGAATCACTCTCAATCCAAAAGTATGTCAAACCTTTATCAAAAAGCAAAATCAACAGCCAACAGAGTGGCATATAATTCAGCAAAGAAACTAGAGCGAAAACCCAAAGGGGAAGCATGAGCACCGTAGAAAGCACAAAAGTACCAGCAGCAACTGAAAGACCAAGGTTGCCTTTGGACAAGCCATCAGTATTAACTTCAGACCAGCCAAAGAGAGGAGGAAGCTAAACTGCTAAAGCACTATTTTAGGAGCCCTGCAATTTTTTGGAGAACTGCCAAGAGAACAAATGATTTTCAAATCATCCCAAGAATAGATAAAGCCAGAGCAACTTGAGCTTGAAATTTGCAATTGAGCACAACAAGACGAGGTGATGTGGAGCACTGAAGATGTGGTGGATTTAAAGATAATTATATTACGAGCTTTCCGAATTCCGTGCTTGGGAAGAGAATTGCTTAGAAGTGATTATCATCCATAACTCCGTGTTGAAGTAAGGAACCAATTGAGATACACCAAAACAAGAGAACCGGCAAAGACCAAAACTGATCAGCAATAGCACTTTGAGAAAGTATCAGAAGCACCCAATACCAAGGCTAAGAAAAAATATTGACGTTGAAAAATGTGTTTATTATTAACCAATCTCCAAAATAAAATTGATCTTTTAGGTGGAGTGAGCTTATTCCAGATGTATTTGGCCCAGGAAACTCTGTCACGCTTGTGTCTAAAGAAACTCATAGCTATCAGCAAAAGAAAGGTTGCAAGAAGAAGAATTCTCCTAAATTAACTTATCGGGAATCCCAGGAGAGCGCAAAATAATGGCTGAAATATCACGAACAAGGTCAGGAAAAAGAGTCTTGAACCGGTCAGGGAACTGCCAAGATTGGTCTTCAACAATACATGAAACTGTAGAATTTAAATTCCCTTTAGACTCGTCAGCGCCAAGAAGCAGAGAAATCGGAAAAGTTAACGATTCGGCATGCCAAAAACAGATTGAAGCACCGTCACCAACAGCCCATGGAGAACCATCATAAAAAGCAGAGAAGAGTGAGCTAATACCAGAATAAATAGAAGACTGAGAGATCTTGGAGATCCTACCAAATGGAATAATCTTGTAATGAGAATGGAAAAAGGAACCCCAAATAGAATTTCTATGATGAGAATGCCAAACGAACTTTGGCGAGTATAATTTATCTCTTGAGATAGTAACAGCCTTTCTAGCCTCACAATCCCCTGCACAGCTGAGCGCTCCCTGCCATAGATAAAACCCTGGCCTTCCAACTTGACTGTTTAGAGACTGCGACATCCTCTCGGCTTAGAGATCGGTCGCATCAGCAATACTTATGTTGAGAAGCGGAGATAATTCTACCAACTATCGAATTCAGGCGCTCGGGAAGATTTAGGGATAACTTTAAAATAAAATTAGCCAAAGCAATATATAGGCCTATACTGAGGAATAAAGAGTTGGCATCAGACACGTTGGGAATCGAAGTGACAAAATTAGAATCAAAATTTTGTGGGAGCCAAGAGTGCTGGAATAAGTACCAAACCAAACCAATGACATCCGATGAAGAAATATCCCAAAAATTCTGATAAAAGCAACCACTGAAACCATGGGAGCTATTAGGATCCATAGAAAGAACACACACGTTTAATTTGTTCAAAATCTGGAATTGCCGAGATTAAGGCATTAGGATGCTCACCAGTGGTATACAAATTGGAATAGAACTCAACGACATGATTAGCGATAAGCCCTTGGTCCTCTGTTAAAACCCCATCAATATTAAGTCTAACCATTTTACAGCGGGCTGATTTATCTTAGCATACATGTAAAAAATTCAGAACTACAATCGCCAAAGACAGAAAAAATTCCAATTTCGAATGCAGTGCTCCAGGCGCTTCAGCTTGTAGACAACCAGAGTACTAGGAAACGAAATATGAGCAGGTAAGTTCTATGAATTGCGTACCAAGTTCTTAAAGAGACATGTAGAGTCCATGCTGTAAGAAAACGAAAAGGTTTTGGACCAGAAGCAAGGGAAACCACAGCAGAACAAACCAAAGGAAAGTGATCTGAGCTTACCCTTGGAAGAGCACTGCATGAAGTGATAGGCCAAAAAGTCCCGATTTCAGTTTGGCCGCGAGTACGCCAACCACTAGACCAGTGTTAAGATGGATAAGATTGCAAGAATCAGTGGCTCCCCTAAAATCACCACAAGCAATCTTGTGAGGAGGACAAATGCCCCTTTTCTCACGCACACCCGAGACAGAATTAAAATCGCCAATTAGCATCCAAGCACCAAAGTTGAACTAGAGCTGACCATAAATTCCTCCTGGTAACATAATTTGTGGAAGCATAACAAAAGTGAAAAAACAGCCATGGCCATCAAACTTCGCAGAAAGCCTTAACTGTTGAGCAGCAACTGAAACAAAAAGTGATGGTTTGTTTTTAAGGTTGGGTTGTCTGTATATGTACACACTTGTATACAATAAGGGTTTAAATAAATGGAAATATCAATATGTCGATTATAAAAGAGCCGTCCATCATTTGGAAAATTGAATCGATTCGTCATCACCAAATCCAATATTTCCAATACCAGGTTCTTATACTTGTCTAGCTCAAGCTCTTATCAGCTAGCTAAGCAAACAATCTCTAGCTGGTGACTGGAGTACAACTTGTATAATGTGACTTGAAGTCATAGACTCACTTTTATTCTCAATATCTATGACTTTTTAACTGCATTATTGTATTTTTGTTAAGAATTTTCGATATCAAATTATATTTTTGAAAGGTAATAAAAATTGATAATTTCTTTATTATTATGTATGTAAATCAGGTTTGAGAGACTAGATTAAGGTGGCGTTTGTTTTTCCGTCTGATATCTGAATAGATCTGAATTAGTCGAATTAATAGATCCAATTAGTCAATTACGAATAGATCCAATGTCCGAATCAATAATATGTTTGTTTTTTTATCCAATCTCTGAAAATAAATATTAAGTTGTTTGTTTTTTAAACTTAAAAATCTGAAAATATATATTTTTACATTTGTACCCTTATTAAATTTAAATATCAAATAAATAATACACTAAATACCATAATATTTTAATATTTATAAGTAAAACTATATTCAAGTGGATACATAATGATTTTGGAATTATAATATATAAAATACCATAAATTTTAAATTTTATCACTAATTCTCAATAATAGTACATAATATAAGAAAAAAAACTAACAAAATGATTGAAATAGTTGATTTGTTATTTCATCTCGAAGTTGTCTCATGTAAAGATGAGATTATGCAGGATAAACGTCTATGGGTGAGTTTTGAAATATGTATGAAAAATAAATTATAAAATAAGGATATTTTTGACATTATAAATTAATTGACTTAATTCAGATTCTTCTATTCAGCAAAAAGCTAAAAAAATTGGCTTCTTTTATTAAGTCAAAATTATTTGAAAAGTCCTATTAAGTTATAAAAACAAACACCTCTAATTAACTTAATTAATTAAGTTAAGTCACTTTAAGTTATTAAGTTAAAAAACAAACGCCACCTAAGTGTAGGATTAAGCTATGCTTTTGTATGAAATTAAATAAGGAGAATACATGTTTCATCCTTAATAAATGTTATATTTATCATTTGTATTTCTACTAAATTTTCAAGGGTCATTCTATGATGCCGCGATTAACGTTACGGCATCAATACTGTAATTAAACATAAATTATGTAAATGAAACATAAAGCTTATAAATTAACATAAAAATTATAAATCAACATTAACTGTAAAATAAAACATAAATTTTGTAAATAAAACACAAGACTTGTAAATGAAAGGTAAAACTAGTAAATTAATATAAAACTAGTAAATTGATGTATTAGTAGTAAACAAAATAAAAACTTGCAAATATAACTTAATACTAGTAAATTAACATTAACTGCAAAATAAAACATAAATTTTGAAAATGAAACAAAAGACTTGTAAATAGAAGGTAAAATGAGTAAATTAGTAAATAAAACAAAAATTTACAAATATAATATAAAACTTGTAAATCAACATTAAGCGCAAAATAAAATATAAATTTTGGTAATGGAATGTAATAATTGTAAATAGAAGGTAAAACAAGTAAATTAAGATAAGCTAGTAAATTAATGGATTACTGGTAAACAAAACAAAAACTTACAAATATAAAATAAAATTATTAAGTCAACACTAACTGTAAAATAAAACATAAATTTGACAATGAAACATAAAACTTATAAAAAAAAGATAAAATAAGTAAATTATTATAAAACTAGTAAATTGATGTATTACTAGTAAAAAAATGAAAATTTATAAATTTAACATGAAACAAGTAAATCAAAATTATGTGCTAAATAAAACAGAAAGTTTGTATATTATGCCTAAACTTATTCCACTTTTGTTCAGTATAATTTTTTTGGTTGATTAATAAGTAATTGTTTTTGTTTAATTAAATAAAATATTTTTCTATAAATGAATATATTATTTTTTATTAAAATTCTATAGAAACAATGTTAATTTTTTAAATAATTAATAATCTTATATGAATTTACTAATTTTATTTTATATTTACTAGTTTTATGTGTAATTTATAATTTTTATATCTATCACGATATTGATGCCATAATTTTCATTACGGCATTATAGAATTTTTCAATCTTTTTAATTATTGCTTCATCCCTCCCATTAAGACATAATAGATAAAGTTAATTTTTTTGTTCCTTTAGCATTTTATGATATTTCTAAGTATTTTGATGTCAAAGCTAAATTAAGTAAAGATAAAAAAGGATTAGTCATGTGTAATTACCAAAGGAACCCTAGCATTTTTCCTTTTTTTTTCCTAATCCCAATGACTTATGTTAGATTTCAATTTACAATTAATTATGTTATTTCTTCTCAACGGGAGGCATGTAATATGTAACTAGAAATCTATTATGAATGTAAATAGTAAATATCATATATCTCTACAATGAATCATGCAGTCACCCAATAAAATAATTATCTCATGTTTAATATACTTTATTAAAAGTGGACGAGATATTACATTTCAAAACTTAATAGGATTATGTTTTAGCATGTGGGAAAATGTAGGATTAGAATAGAGAAAAGTTTGTTTTCCATTTATTACATTTTTTTATGTATTACACCCTCTTTTTAGAATTATGGCAAGTTAATTCCTTATTCTCTATAATAAAGTTGGTTATTTATTACATTTAAGATAGTACAAGCACAACTTAAAAGAAATTCAATTTTAAGACATAATATATGATAAATTGTTTTTCTTTATATAAGAAGTTAGAAGATAAGCAGGCAGCTTTCGCTCTGTTGATTCATTTTTCCTTTATATGGAAGATGGTGAAACTGCTTTGACTCTGTTGAAATGTTGATTCACTCTATATTAAATATCGTCATTGAGTTGATGAATACTTTTTGCAATATGAGGTTGATAAAAAAGATTTTAAAACAAATTCTTTCATTTCACATATTAGGTACCATTTTGCCCAAATTACCTAAATATTTGATTTAGCTTTCACCAATATCTCAAAACTCATTAAAGCACTTAAATTGAAAAAAAAAAGCTAGAAAATATCCCTAGAAAGCAACTGATTCCCGTTGCGAACGTTTGTGAATAATTTTTTTTTAAAAAAAAGATGAGTAAATAAACATATTACATTATCTCGTAGAAGCATTATTGTATTATATAGATGATATATTGTTCTCTCTTTGTTATTGTGATCATCTCTTTTGATCATGGGGAAGCTATCCATCTAACTTCCATGCACATACAATTTATGTAATATGTGATTTTCCAATAACAATATTAACATGACTTACCTTACACTTAAGATCACAAATAACATCATGCGCCTTTGGAAATTTAATCAATAATTAGTTTTAATCTAGAGTACATATAGACATCCACACAAAAATTAAAAAGCAAACAGAATTAAAAGATTAAAAAAAACCCAAATTTTAATGCTATATTTTTTATCTTTTAGTATATTGGAGTTCACATTTTTTTTTACTCGGTCTGCATGAAAATTTCATGTGGATGTCCACACTTGAGCACTATATATATATAGACTTAGGCCTCCTTTATTAGCATGTAATATCATTAAATTAATATGACGCATGTCTTTTCTTTTCAACTCTTATTTTTGTTGTCCTAGTCTCATTAATCTTGTGGAAATAATCTAAAACCATTTTGCAAAGACTAATATCGAGGATTCTAACAATTGAGTTCTAACTTGATTCTTAATTGATGTGACATTTATTTAGTGGATGATAAAATATTAATTTTATCAGTTATAAAATTATTATCCAATAGATGAATACTACGTATAATTGAGATTTGAGACTCAAGTTAAGACTAAACTATTGAGATCCCAAATTCTCAATCATTCTTGTTTTTTGAAATGTTTAGATCTTCTTCTAATCTAAAATTCTTTCCTAAAATTTATAGAAGATTTTATCACATGTTAATATGAACAAAATTAGATCTCTCATTAACTTTCCTTAATAATTCTAAATCTAACTAAACAAACAAAACACCGTTAACTTTTTTCTTTTCTTTTCTTCAGTCGTCCGTTTCTTTTTTTTTTTTTTTTTTACTCTTTAGCCAGTCTTCACTTTCGTTCATGAAACGACTTATAAGTTCAACGTTGTTGATTTTTGGAAGACTCCCTAGGATAGCCAAATCTAAAAGATATTGGCAGGAAAAACACTTCAACATTACCTTTTGAAAAAAAAAATGGGGAAGATTATTGAATTTTTGGAAGTTAAATTGTGAATCCTCTTTTCTTTAAAGTATGCATGGCAATATTGTAGAACATCTCCCATAAAGAGAGCTTGTGCATTGTTATCAATTCTCATTATCGAAGCATTCATAACACATTTATTATTTATATACTTTACAATTCTAATACAACTTAATCCATCTTATTAATAAATTATTCAGATTTAAATATTAACAATTTAATTGAGATGCGATTTAAGTTTCTAAAGAATCCATTTATACTAATGTTGTCAAGAGACAAAGAAGCATGCATACAAGAAGCATGCTGGAGTAAAGTGATTTGAAGTTGTTGAAGAGGTGAAGCTCAAATCTGGAAATTACAAGTAGTATGACATGTCAAATGTCTTTAGCCGTGATTAACTACATGTCCTCTACTGGAGTATGATCAAGATGACGTGTCGGTTGAATGGATTAGTTGTGCATACCATCTCACGTGTGTAACTAATCTAAACGACAGGCATTGTTTCCGTTTTGATTGACAGAATGCAGGGATGAATGACAAGTGTTCGTCATCAAGTCAAGAGGCTGTTATTTCTGTTATGCTCACGTGTGGAAGATTGGATTCAAGCTTGCCGAGAAACGCAGGTGGAGGAGCTGATTTTCTGGGTAGTTTCTAGATATTTCTGCTGTAATATAAAAGGATGTATGAGCTGTTAATTGGAGCAGGGGGTTGGGTTACATCTACACTTCATCTTTGTATCTTGTAATCGTGATAATCAGTAAAAGCTTGCTTCTCTTTTCACAGTGGATGTAGGCATCTTAAAGCCGAACCACTATAATTCTCTGTGCAGTGACTGTGTGTGTGTGCACTGGTTTGAATTCTTTTGTTCTGTTTCTTATGCTTGATTCCAGTTATAGTTTACAACATTCATTGATAATCGGCAAAGCAGATAGCCATTGAAGATCTTGATACTTAGAGTGGTTCTTGGGGTTTCTAAATTGGTCTTAGAACTGATTTAGTTTCAACAGAAGTAACAAGTATGGCATAAGGAAGATGCCATGAAGCCAAAGTGATGTGAAGCATGAAGCATGGCATAAGCAAGATGCCATGGAGCAAACATGTATGTGAGTTGTAAGCACGTGGGCATTGTGCAAGCGTGGGGACATGGAACTAAAAAAAGCTTTGTAGCGGAAGAAAAATTTAGAAGTTTCAACCCGAGAAGGAGATAAATATAGGTTTAGAATAAAACTCTAATTAAAAGCTAAAATCTAACAAAAACAAGGATTATCAACAACTTAAAATAGCCAAAAGTTATATTATAAATAGAGGGCCATTGATCCATAGGGGAGACAAGCATATAGCTAAGCAAAAAATTTAAAAAAAAAAAAAACCTTCGTTGTAATTCTCATTGAGTAGTAAAAATTGCTCATTCTATTCTTGCAAACGTAGGCCAAGTGTTAAATCACATAAGTTCTCTGTAATTTATTTTTTATACCATCCTGTTTATTTAATTTTCTAGTTGACCCAAAAACTAGCGTCAACAACTAATATTAGTCAATTGATAACATTCTACTAATATTTTTAAATGAACTAGAACTTTTACACAAAACGATTGGTTAGAAAAACAGAAAATATGGCTACATGCTCAATGGCAACCAACGCTGTTGAGAGGGCAAGCAAGTTCTAGTCTCAACGTAGTGATCACGAGACTCTAATATTCCCGGCTTAATGAAAATGAATTTCTATTTTTCTACTAATTTATTAGATTTCAATTTTTGTTATTTTTCCAACTGGGTTTGCTTTGATTGGTGTGAAGATTAAAAAATAAATAAATAAATAAGGTCTTTATTAGATTTAACAAGCTAATTTTATGGCAAAATAATCTGACCCTTTTTTAATTAAAGACGACAGTATAATTATATTTTATTAATATATTAATGTACTTTTGGGAGGAAAATTCAATAATTAGTTTCACATTAGCTGGAATTTCCTTGGCATGCACACACATCTTAAAAAATTCTTATTTTTTCAACTCAAATTGCAGCTGCAACTACTTTTGGTTTATTACTTAGTAACAAAAAGATAAATAGGCCTGCAACAAAACATATTATATATAAATACGTAGCTAAACTCATCACATAACCTGTGTACTTCAAGGACCTTTGAGGGCATCAACAAAGAGAGAAGCAAAAACCTCTATTTGTTGCTTCTCCAAAACAACACCAATCTCAAAACCACCACCTCCATCTCTAGTCTCGGCTAAAGAAATAGCTCCCGTTGTATCTATAGACACAATCTCCACTTTCTCGGGCCTCCCCCACCCGAAATCAGACGCGTAAACATCAAAACGGTTGGACACGTCTACAGATATCTTTAACTGTTGCGCCTCTTGCAACTTTGCCATTCCGTTTAAAAACTCATCCTCTCATCCTAAAACAGCACCCCGCTTTGTCCCTGTGATCAAATCACTTAACTTGTGTGCAACAAAAGCAACGCCATTTTCCCGCATGAAATCACCTGCTTTCGCTTCCCCGAACTCTCCACCAGTACAGTTACCAAAATAATTAGCAGGAATTGGAGGATCCAAACGGCTCCTACAGTCCGCTGCTATCACAAACCCAACCGTTGTGTTAGCTTCTACATCTCTGGCTTTAACCAGCCAAACAAACACATGACCACAAGTAGCCACAAAAGACGATAAATATTGTGCACCACCTTGAATGGAGTAAAGTACCTTGTTTACCTTATCCCTCAGTTTGTTTATGTCTTCACGGTTCAATTCAAATGTCCTTCGGACCAAGTTGGAATAATAGCTTTCTGGTTCGACAGGCATAACCTTCAAGCTTCGCCTGTTGGAAGAAGATCCGGACATCCAGTGTTTGAGGTAGATCATGTCGATCCCGTCCGGGTCTTTGATGACCGTACGGTCAAAACATGGGGTTAAGTCCGGCGGCAAGTACGTTTGTTCTTGTTGTTGTTGTTGTAATTTTAATTTTTGCACAAATAAGACCCAAGACTTGATAAACAATGTTGTACTTTTGCCATCAAGAACTGCATGGTGAGCTGAAACGCCAATTGAAAAGCCCTGATTCGGAAACAGTGTTACTTGGATAGCAATTACCTCAGCTTTGTCTTCAGTTATCGACAACTGGGGCACAAGGGGATGATATTCAGCAGCTTCACGGATGCCATCGCCAGAGAGGTGATCAAAGTCGGCATCGGACCACTCAGCAACTGTGAATGACACGCCGTAGGATTTTTGGTCAGGGAAGTAATAGACGGCTGGCTTTGGCTCCGGCTCCGGCCACATGATGTGACCGGCGAGAGGGAGATGGTGAAGGAGAGCGAGTGAGAGAGAGTGCTTCAGCTGTGGGAGGATCTCCGAATTGAATCTGATTGAATCAGTCTCAGATGTTTGGTTTCGATAGAAGAAGAGGCGCTGTACAGGAGGGAACTTAAACCATTTTGTGTCGAAATAGGTGAGAGCAAGAGTAGTGAAGGGCACGGGATTATCAGTTGTTGATGCTGCTGAGTTGGAAAATGGGGTGACTCTCGCAATCTCTTTTATCTTTACACATCTGCTGCTGCTGATATGCATGACGTTGATGATGATATATGTAGGAATTGAAAAAGAAATAAAGCCAAACCTAAATTCTAACACTGGCTGGCTTCTTTAATTTCTTCTTGTGTTGTTGAGGTGTTGAGTGCATGCTACATTATGCATATGCACATTCATTTATACACAAACACATACGTAGGCTTATGAACACTAATGTACCTAGCACTGCCGCGTTTGCCTGATTTTTGTTATAATTTAATAGCTCTATTAATGAAGAAATAGACAGGAGCTTCTCTTTTATCCGCAAAATCTACCTAAATTCCTTTCATGTTTTTCTAGCCCCAACTTTTGTCCTACCAAACGGCCCTACGTACCAAAAGTTCAAGCAAATTATTTTTTCTGCCATTCTACCAACACGTTCTACGACCATCCTTCGTTTGAATTTATAAAGAAAAAAAAGATTAAAAAAAATGTTTGGCAAGCATTATTTTGGACTGTTTTCATTTGTTCATTTTCTTTCTTAAAGAAAAACAAAAAAATCACTTTATTGTGTTATGCAATTATATCTAAGAGTAATACAGACACAAAAACTTTTGTATAAATAATATTGTATAAATTAATACAATACGTTATTGTTGATAGAATTAAAAATATAATAAGACCCACATAATTTATATTTAAAAATATCCGATACAAATTACCTTTTTTAAAAAAATAAAAAAAATACATTTGAAAAATAATACCATACGCGTCCTAAATTTCTGGTCAATGGATAATATAATTAATAATGCGGAATTATTGGAATCAGAAAAGGATTTTAGAAAAACATAAAATGGCGGTGGCTTAGACACAGAATAAAGTGTGTTTGAACTTCTCAGCCCAGAGGCCCAAACAGATCGGGCCAGCAAGCCAGCTTGACTGAGACTGACTCGCTCCCACTTCTTTTGTTCCTATACACACGGCCAGAGTCTTTCACGGTTGCTCGTCAACTGCGTGGGGGAAGAAGAAGAAGGAAGAATTAGCAAAATCAACAAAAGCAATGGAAGCTTTGTTAAGACAGCGAATAACGCTTTCTCTCACGACAATATTAATACCCATTTTCTTGTTTATCTCCGGAGCTTACTCTTACGAGATCCGCATCAATAATGCGGAGCGTCGAGTAAGCTTTATTCATCATTTTTACTTTACCAATTTTCATTTTCCGAAATATTAGGTTTATAATTTTAGTCATTTTTCCAACTGGGTTTATGTTTGATTGTTGCATAGATGATAAAAACAAGTTCTTTATTTGATTTAACTTTGTAATCTTATCGCAAAATCTTGTTTTTGTAACTAATAAAAGTATTGTAGGACGATTTTTTTTATATATAAATGGACTACAAAAATGGATAAGGTTGCATTAGGTTAATGCAACTTGCAGGTTAAGATAGCAATCCCAATTGTTGAAAGTACATTAATCTTTTATTCTAAACATAATCTAGTTCATAATTTTGACTCATGTGATCGATCATTCTGATTGTTGTTATTACTTGCTTTGATAAATTGGTGCAGATTGACTTGAGTACGCATATTGTTAAGGTGTTCTTGACTCTGAAGGTAATTCCTTTCAGTTGCTGGAAAGATGCTGAAATGTTGGTGTTTAGCAATTTAGTTGATAAGACATTTTTATAGGCTCTTGTGGTTATAATATATAGATTGACGTGTATATCGGATTTATGGTTCTTGTCTAGGTTGAGAATACTGGGAAAACTAGTGCTTCAGAAATCCTTCTTGCTTTCCCACCAACTCAAGTCGATCATCTAGCATTTCTCGAAGCATTAGCAGCTACAGGAAAAAAGAAGAAGAAAACATATGTGTCACTTGCTGTAAAACCAACAGAGCTACCTGATGCACCACATGAAACTAAATACTACACTATTGTGTTGGCTAATCCACTGAACACGGGTGAAACTGCAACGCTAGAAATTCTTTATATATTTACTCATTCTCTAGAGCCCTTCCCTCTGGAAATAAGCCAATCAGAATCTCAGTTAGTATACTATCGTGATAGTGCTTTAATATTGTCACCGTATCATATTAACCAACAGACAACTTTTATTAAGATACCAAGTAATAAGGTGGAATCATTCACTAGAGTTGAACCCACCAACCGTGCGGGTAATGAACTGAAGTACGGACCATATGAGGAACGACCTCCATATTCGTATTCTCCGCTTCTTGTTCATTTTGAGAATAATAACCCTTTTTCTGTTGTTGAGGAGCTTGTTCGTGAAGTGGAAATATCTCACTGGGGCAACCTTCAGATTACAGAGCAATACAAGTTGGCTCATGCTGGTGCTCGACACAAAGGCGTGTTTTCAAGGTAGAGTTTGCTGCTGACTGCTGATCATATATGATGCTTTTTGTTATTACCATTAAAATGTTTGAAAAGATTATATCCCTTCTTTCTAATTTGAATCTGTGTCGTCTCTCTGTTTTAATGAGCTCGGTCCTCAATGTATAATATGAATTAAGAGAATATCCTTGTGCTTAGTATGGTCATATAGGAAGGAACAAGTTTGAATAAAATGTAATACATGATATATATTATCCTAAAGCTTTGTAAAGATGACAAGTTTAAATAACGCATAAAAGTTTCCTTGGGGAGTCCTTGAATCTGGGTTAGAATGCTGATAAAACATTCTGAAATAGACACCAAAAACCATATAGAGATTTCTAGCAACATGCAACATTTTAGAACAAATGTGCAAATTCTTCTATTAATATGATTTTATGCTCCCATGTTGTGAATTCACTTTAGTATTCTTTCTTTTATAGTTTATGGCACCATAACTATAATTCTTTCTTATTTAAAGTTCATTTTAGTATTCATCATGTGAAGTTTTCTTTTGGCAGGGTTGAGTATCAATCCAAGCCAGCTTTTAGTGGTGTATCCTCCTTCAAACACCTCCTGGCAAGGCTACCCCCTCGAGTTCACTCTGTGTACTACCGAGACGAAATAGGAAACATCTCAACATCGCATTTACGTACAGATTATAGGAGGATGGTAAGGACTGTTTGCCTTCTTTGCAGGAGATTATTTTGTTTTAGAGAAGTTTGCTTGTTTTGTTTCTGGTAGGTGTTAGGACTTCAGAGTTTATGCTATGTTTTGATGAGTTATATGCTCAAACTATCAAGTTTATTCCTATGAAGATGGTAATCGTAATTTTAATTGGTAACATATTCTTGTCACCTGACCATGAAAAGATGAGTAGTATTATGTGTCCTACCTATTCTTCAGTGATGTATGCATTTTAACCGGCATATGGTGTCAGTCAATTTCATGTAGCCTTTGTGCATCTGTTATGATGCATTTTCTTTCAGCAGAACAATTTTTTTTCTTAAAATCGAGAACTGCAGAAAGATTTTCTTAAGTTTCCTGAATCTATATTTTTCATCCTTACAACCTTTGGCCTTATGTTAATCATAGACAAGAAGCACTCGATAAAATCATTTTCAAAGATATTTCAATATTTTTGCCGTCTAAATGCTAATTCTATCTCTGCATACGTTGACTGGATGCTGGCCTTTGCAGTCAGAACTTGAGATTGAACCACGCTACCCTTTATTTGGAGGTTGGAAAGCCACTTTTGTCATTGGATATGGGCTTCCTTTGGAAGACTTCCTTTTTGAGTCATCTGATGGCCGGCGTTACCTCAACTTCACCTTTGGATGCCCTCTTGTTGAGACAGTTGTGGACAAGTTGACCGTCAAAGTAAGTTTACTATTGCGGTCCTATTGTTATCTCCAATTGCTCTAAATCGTTGCTTCCATCCTTTTGTCTAAAATGGAAAACACTGGAAAATGTGGGAACTATTATATTTCAGGTTGTGTTGCCAGAAGGATCAAAAGACCCTTCTGCTGTTGTTCCTTTTCCCGTAGAGCAACGTCTAGAGGTAATTATTCATAATACGAATTTTTTATGGATACTTTGATTTGTATATTATGTATCTGAGCTTTATTCTCATGTGTACTTCTGCAGACCAAGTATTCTTACCTTGATGTTGTAGGAAGGACTGTGGTGGTTCTGGAAAAGACAAATGCAGTTCCTGTTCACAACATTCCTTTCCAGGTGACTTTTTCACCGGTTCTGCCATTGCATTTCCTTGGTATTGATTTTATTATTTTTGTTTCTGTCCTCCTTGGTACATTTTGTGTCAGTGGGGTGATTTAAATATGTTCTTTTTGGAATCATATCTTGCGGTGCATGCTGACATGATTGAACCTGTTTTTTAGTTGTGAGTTAATGGGTTGTAAACAAGAATTATTAGAGGCTCCATGTACTTTATTATGTTGTAGGTTTCTGGATTTTTTGTATCATTTTTTTACTGTAATGTCATTGTGCATGTTTCCGCAATTACAACATATTATAATATCTCATGCTTGTGGTTGAGGGTGAAAGCATCTGGTCCATTGATAGTTTTATTTTCTCAATGTGTTTTCCAAATTGGTAGTCGCTAGCGATTCAACATGTGTTATTTCCTTATTCATAAAAGAGATTTGCAAATTTATCATTTGTTTCAAGTAGTGAAGAGAAAGGATATGATTTGATTGAGTTGGCTATTAACTGTATTTGGATGAACTGAATTTCCCTTTCGGTCTCATCAAAAGGAAAAAAGAAAAAAAAAGGGGAGGGAATTTCCCTTTTGGTCATGCTTGTGGATCAGCACGATGGTACTTGTACCTACTGCATATATCTGCAAGTTAATGTCCTTATTCCTTGTAAACAATACAATGAAGATACCCTATACATGTCTTTTCAATGACATTTTTATTCCAGGATTACCATTAACCCCCTATCTTTTTCTTCTTTTGGCAGGTGTACTATACATTCAAACCAATCTTCATGCTTGCAGAGCCATTGATGTTGGCATCTGCATTTTTCTTGTTTTTCATGTCTTGTGTAGCTTATCTACACGTTGATCTCTCCATACGCAAGTGATGAACGTCATGGTTATATCTGAAGGGCGTCCATCCATATGCAATTAAGCTATGATACAATTACACATGAAATCTCTGTAGCACAAGATAGTTAGTTGCTCCAACCTTGTTAACGGACCGGGCAAATCAGAAGCTAGGATTTTTTTAACCATTTTGGGTGCTATTAAGTGTTCTAAAATTTTCTTATGGGATTAGTGAGCATTGAGAAATTTTGTGCTTTTGCATTCTGCTCCTCTGGCCCCTGTAGTACTGTTGCTTCCAGATTAGAAATATACAGGGATTTGAAAGCATTTTGACAGTGAAAATATAACCTGTCATAGAATCTCGTGAGTAGCCGGAGACCTCATGAAGAATTGGGACATGCACAATGCAGACTTTTTGGTAATCGCTGGGATGCCAGCCTAAGCATGATAATAATGCATAAAAACAATCGACCATGACAGTTTTGATTTTGTTTCAAAGTCATGGTGAAAATGCGAGCTGACAACTAGCATGTTCCCAGCCAATATAAACAAAATCATTATTTTAACCAAAAACAAAAAAAAAAAACAATTGCCATGTGTTATTTGTGTACGCATTTCTTGATGCTGGATAAATTCCGAGGGCAGCTGTGTCCTTGGAAGAAACAAAAATTACATAAGCTGCATAGGCTAATTGCGAGATGCGGGTCTCTCTTCTCGTCTCATTATTAAGTTGAGGGTTGAATCTTAATTTATTGTTTAGGAGAAATCCCTTGTTAACACATGCTGACTAGCAAAGTATTTTTCAGGCTCCAAAGATGCATGCAACTCACAAGTTATTATATGCACGCCCGCCAACTTACTCAAATTTAAAAACAATCAATCATTTCAGGTAAAGATACAAGTACTTAATGAATTGTACGTATTTTCTGTCTGAGAGAGTGCTTTTACACTTTTGATGTATATTCTTTTTTTCGTTGAATCTTTATAATTAATAAGAATCGAATAAAAATATATGTCTCCCACCTAAGCACCTAATTTTATTTTATTTTTTTGGGTTGTGAGAATTAAGATCCTCAAGCATAGGCATGGTTTTTAAATTTTTTTTGTACATTATTTGATTTGAAACACCAAAAAAAACCCCCTTAAATTTTAAAATTGTAAAAAATATAACATGTTAAAAGAATACTTTACACCTTTAGCTTGACGGTTAAGCTCATATTTTAGACTGTTGGCTTTTTTCTCTTCCAATTCTTCACTCCCTTTTTCTCCAATTCTTCACACTTCACTCCTCTTTTGTCTCTAAAAAATTAAACTATCTCAAAAAGCTTGCTACTGATTTGTTGCTGTAGTTATTTAGGTAAGCACCCTTAATTGATTCTCAATTCTTTAATTTTTTTTTAAAGAAATTTTCTCATGCTATAACATTGATCACAAGATTATCCTTAAACGTTTTCAACATATGAGAATATTTAGAGACAGTTGTAAATCTATTGGATGGAATATTTTAATGGATTTAAATTTTAAAATTTGTTATTTATTAAGTATTTTTAAAAATTTAATACTATTATTTAAATTTAGCCCCTGTTATCCTAAATCTCTATCACCGCCAGCCCTAGAGGGAGAAAAGAAATGAGATTTTGGTTGGACAATTTGACAGTTTGGTTGGATTATTTGACTTGGTAAAAATTTTAACAAGATAATTAAAAGCCAAATCAGCACAAGGTGGATTTGGGGTTTTGGCAAATATATTTTGGAAGGATTGAGGAATCAAGAAAGATTTTTAACAAGATAATTAAAATTTAATCACTGATTACCCTTATAACAGACTCCAGCGTATCTTCCCTTCCAACAATTCTTTCCTCAATGAGGTGTCCCATACAAAAAAAAAAAAAAACAAACAGCAGAAAAATAATAGGTGATTACTTTTACATTTTTACCATATTACCCCTCCCTTCGCCATCAAATTTATTAATAATATTTATTTAACTTATCCAATGAATTCCAAAGCAAATTTTTCAATGCTAATGAACAAATTATTCAAAACATGCATGCTTGATACAATTATGACTGTAACCAACATTGGATACATATTGATGGTGACGATCATGTGTGCAATTGGGAGTCAAAACATGATGGAAAGAAAAAAATTGGAAATCATTATAATTGGAGTGCAATTTCCATAAATTGAAGATCACAACATGAGTATCCATAAATGCAAAATAAAAAAAAAAATCAACTTAGATGTGTCATTGAAGAAAGAGATATTTTGCATTAAATTTTTCAACGAACAACCAAAAACTAATAACAAGATGGGCAGCAGCAATGAGGGGTATTCTAGTAATTTCAAGGTGCCGCATAGTGTTTCCCATTGCAAATATAATGCATGCACCAAAAACAGTTATTTTCTGAGAGCGAGAGAAATAAATAGAAAACAGACAAAAACAAAAAAAGCAAAGCAGCTAACGGAAAATTAAAAAACAATTAACAAAGACATTTTGATTCTCTGATTCCCTTAGGTGGGAACAGAGGATCATAATACACTCGTTCTTCATTTTCAACAACACAGAAACAATTCATAGAATATGAGCTCATAAATGCATGGGTTGTTTACGTAGCCGTCATATTGGTTCTTGATTTTTGTGTTGAAAGCTTGAAGAAAGGAAGAAAAAAAAAGTTAAAAAAAAAAAAATCTGCTATGGAACCTTGTTGATGAAAACTCATTGAAAGAATCAATAAAAGATTGGATTTTGTGGCATGGGTGTTGCGCGTAATGAGAGTAAAATTGAAGGGTGGCTATATGCCATTCTTGTTAACCGCATTGGGATGCAAATTTCTCGCAAAAGATACTTTATTCTTCTAGATAATTGTCTCAACGGATACAAAATGGTGCCCAGTTCTGAAAAAGAGGTATTTTTGGTTTATATTATTTTTTTGCACATTTTCTTTTGTTCTGTTCTTGGTTTGTTTAATATGTTCATGTGGCTTGACTTTATGGAAGAACCCATTTTGCAAAATGTTAATTTTGTTTTTATGTTTGTTCATTTCTTTTGTTTCTCATGTATGATTCTTTTGTGTTGTCAAATTCTAGGCTTGTGTTTTTTGAGTTTTGATTTTTATTAAATGCGATGTGTGACGATTGTATTTGTGTTTATGCATTTTGACATCTATTGTGGTCCTTCATTTTACTTTTCTTCATTTTCTTTTCCTTTTGTGACAATTTACTTTTCTTCATTTTACTGGTTTGGCTGTTAACGTATAATATAGTTTCTTGTAATTGTTTGGTTCAAAGTTTTGTCAGCCTAAGATTGTAGGTGTGTCCTATGGTCCTTGGGAGGAAGGGTTCATTGTTTGCATCTTATGTTAGTTTTGTCGAACATGTTTAGTTATGCTTGTTGGAGGATGATATAAAAGAAAGAGACTCCCGAGGCCATATCGATAAGTGTATTACAGCCATTAATTTAGCATCAGCAAATGGAAAAATGTTTCAGATTTTAAACTTTACTATTTTTAGCTACCTAATTTTGCACTTCAGCTAGGATTGTAGAAGAAAATGATTGGACTATGAAATACTTCTTTTATCAGGAACCAGTTAAAAGTGCCATGATACACTCCTGCATTCGGGTCACAGACAATGGAAGAGAGAGCATAAATAGAAAAGTATGTCGCTCAAATTCCATATATCTTACTTGGTAGTGATTACTCAAATGTTTTGTTTCTTCTCTTCTCATTTTATTTCCGTATAATTGCTTTCATTTTACAGGTGTTGTTTGTTTTCACCCTTTACAATAGTCTAAATCACAACGAACAGCTTAAGGTGCAGCATATTTCAAGTCAACTTTTATTTATTCATAAAATGTTATGATACTGGTTCATGAGCCCTGATATTCTAATTTTATAGTTGGGAGCAAGAAGTCCAGAAGAGGCAGCAAAATGGATTCGCTCCTTGCAGGAGGCTGCGGTAAAGGTTCGTTTGATACCATTCACTTACAACCTTCTAGTACAATGGTTTTTCTAATGGTAGAAGCCTCTAATTGAAGTATATTTTCAGGAGTGCCCAGGCCCAACATATAATTTTGTGGCTGTATCCAAAAAGAGATGGCCATCTTTAAGGTACAGCGGCTGCCCCACCGCATCAAACATAACAAAAAGTTATCTCTTGTATTCTTTCTGTTCTTATCTCATTAAAAAACCAATATTAGATGTGTTTAAACACCAAGGGAACAAGATTGTTTATGCAGCTTTTAGTCACGTGATGGTGAGCGGAAAGATTTAGTAATAGCTACTTGCTTTGTCCACTCACTGTCAAAATGTATAAATATGACGTCCTTAATGACTACTTCATCATTGTAAAACATGTGGTATAGCAGCTTGTTTCAGGATTCTTGAATTTTACATTTCAGGCAAGAAATTAGTCATTCAAAGTATTAGAATCCCACAATTTGGACTTAGTAAACATTTTTTTAAATTTCAATTCCTGACACTCTCCTGCATGATATGTTCCGTTGGAACCTGTATGCCTGAATTAAAACCTGGTAAGTGGTATCCTTCACTAGCATTTGCCTGATTTCTAGATTACCCATCATTCCAGTAATCTAAAACTGGTTTCCTGAATAATCAAAGTGACTAACAGATTTCTGATTGTGTGTTCTTTTTAGTGCTGTTTGAGGAGCACTGACTAATCAGTTAAATCTCTTTTTTTTTCGTGGATGTAAATTAGTCATTTCATTTGAATTTACTTTGACAAAGCTGTCTGTATGTTTTCAAATTTATTGGACTTCATTCACCTTTTCCTTGTTTAATTAATTCTGCTAGGTTGTATGTCTCCAAAAGGTCTGATTACAAATACTCTGGAGACTGGACACTTGGCTCATCCATCCATTCGGAGGCAACGGCATCTGATGTCATTGCACCTTCACCGTGGAAAATTTTTGGCTGTCAAAATGGTAAGACATTTAAATTCTTTGGCAGCATTTCAAGTAGCTAAGTGCACACATGCTGAAAATTATGTTATACAGGTCTGCGGCTCTTCAAGGAAGCAAAAGATTGGGATTCCTGTGGGAGGGTAAGTTGTTTTCCCTGGCTCATCAATTATTTGTGCTATATTTCCTTATCAATTTCTAATGGAAACAGCAAATGTTTCTTGTCTCAGCACTGGGATGATCATCCAGCAATAATGGCAGTTGGTGTTGTTGATGGGACTTCTGAGGCCATTTTTCGGACTCTTATGTCACTTGGCTCCTCAAGATCTGAGTAAGATTGACAGAATGTTGACTTACTTCCTTAAACCGAGGTTTTAATAGTATGTGCAGCTATAGGCAGAAGCCAAAATCACAGTTTTTGGTAGTAACATGTTACAAATATTGTATAGTTTCTATCTTCTCAATCATACTCCTAGTACAAGGCTGATGAATATGAGAGATCAAATAGATCAATAGATAAGAAAATCTTGAAGTCCTTGAAGTAATTGATATCTAAATGTAAGGTTCACTCTCTCACCACTCAAGTGTTAGTTTGCAATTTTCAATAAAAAACATGAGTGGTGCAAATAACCCCCAAGCATCAGTTTTAACTCAAAGCACATTGTTTGTCTGATAATGAACTGTTCTCATACCAGAGATTGACCTACCAAGTTTATTGCAGATGGGACTTCTGTTTCTACCGAGGCTGTGTGGTTGAGCACCTTGATGGTCATTCAGATGTTGTTCACAAGCTGTTATACAGTGATTGGCTACCTTGGTCAGTCTCAGAACCTCACTAAATTTAATCTACTTTTAGCATATGCTCTGATTAACTTATTGTTTGCAGGGGGATGCAGCGAAGGGATTTAGTGGTGCGTCGTTATTGGAGAAGAGAAGATGATGGCACATATGGTACTTAAATTTCAATACATCATGAAGCTTTGCAGCCATTATAAGCAAATTCTAACCTTCTTTATTGGGTTCTGTTACAGTGATTCTATATCATTCCGTGAATCACAAGAAGTGTCCGAAACAGAAAGGATATGTCCGTGCTTGCCTTAAAAGTAACGTATGCTATGAGTTTGGAAATTTATTTCATTATTTCACTTCTTAATAATGGTGGTTGATTCAAATTCACCAAATGATATATATGAGGAAATGTTCCTACTTCCTCATCTCTTTTACACTTATGTGCACTAAAGCATCTGTCACATGTGATTCTCAATTCTGTACATCATCTTGTTTTCTCCAAACTGCTTGAAATTTGGATGTGGAGCATATTCTTTTAGTTTGACAACTTCATGATAAGTGTTCATATCTAATCTAACAAACACTTTTCCACTTTAATTTACATGCTCAGCATAACTTTGCAGATGAAAAATGTTGTACTATTTATGGATTTAGACTATTTTCTCCTGAATTTCTTATCTTAGTGGTATGATCAAATGTTATGATAAGGGTGGAGCTGCAAAGGAAATTTGGACGAATCAGTTTTTATACGTTCGCATTTATGCCCGTTGAGTCCCAACCTAATGTCGGGATGTTCTCTTCAAAACAAACCTGGTCAATAAACATATTATGATTGAATACATAAGATAATATAAATTAGAAATGTGTATAGAGAATATGTGGTTAGGTTGACCTATGTTTCTTAGCATAATGGTTCTGTGTTTTTGCTGTCCATGCACAAGTGCTATACAAATGATATTTTATGTAAAAGTTAACACTTTATGTTTGTAACCTTCAGATGCCTTCCATAAGTTAGTCTAGAGCATGACCTTGTGAAAATATAGTTTTTTTGGAAATAAAGTTGATTTTAACATGCTGTTTGATTGTGTACAGTTTCAGGATTAAGTTTCTATGTGCCATCAAAATAGGTTTATTCAAATAATTATTGTCAAGATGTTAAAGCAAATGCTTTTGCTAAGCCTATCCAGCTCTTCTCTTAACTTTTTTTTTCCTATTTTTAGAGGATATCCTAATTTTAGATTCTACACAGGTGGAGGATTTGTAATAACTCCTTCGAACCAGGGGAAACAATCAATTGTCAAACACATGCTTGCTGTTGATTGGAAGTACTGGAAATTATATCTGCGTCCATCATCTGCAAGATCCATAACCATTCGTATGCTTGAGAGAGTTGCAGGCATGCTTCTTATAAATTAAAGAGTTATATCTTTTAACTTTATATTTAAAATTTGCATAACTTCCGACCATATTTGTTTATTGCAAACTACAGCCTTACGGGAGCTGTTTCAAGCCAAAGCAGGGAATACTCCCTCCGAATTTTTATCAAGAGGATCCACAAGGGAAATTAAAGCCTCTCAAGATAGTGAATTGTCCGAAGACATTCAACTGAAAAATGAAGAGGATACTGAGATTGAAGTTCAAAAGATGGAAGAAAATAGAAAGACAGAGAAGGATGCTCCTTTCACAGAACCATCTTCTGGACGTGCAAGTTTAATGGGCATTAATGATGCCTCGGATGAGTTCTTTGATGTTCCTGAAGCATACTCTGATCATATGGAAAATGATTGGTCTTTAGAAGTCAGTCCAGAACTTCAACCTCTGGTACTTATCCGGTCACCATGATTGATCTCTACTTTCCCGAAGAAGTTACTTAAATTTAGAAAACTTGGTTTTTTATATCTTGCCTCAAGCAAGAGCTCTCAACTCTTATCCTTCTGTGGAAAGTCGATCTGGCTATATATATATTTTCCCTTTCTCTCTTTTGGTTATATATGTTGAAGTACTACACATTTTTCAGGGTATGGCATATTGGTTTCAGTACATTTTGGTCATTGGTTTCTACCTGCAATATATGGTCTACTACAAGATCAACCTCAATGACAGGATTGAGTGAGAGATAACTCAAATTACTGTCATTGTAATGCATGTTAGTATAGGTTTAGGCGAGGAATTAGTATAGTACGACTCAATGATGGTATTGGAATCTGTTGAAATTCAATTATAGGTAGCTGGTTTTCCAGCCTGCACTTGTTAAACTTGATAGACTGAGTCGATTTTCATTTCCATTTCAAAGGAGATTATACTGTGGTTCTTTAACAAAAGCATACCCAAAAGTCCGGTTGTCAGATTATGTGATTTTGCACAGCTATTTAGAAGCTTGTGTTGCTCAATCCAGCGTCATATGTTCAATTTCATTTTATTTAATCTTTTGACCAATCAAGCATGAGCATTTTATGCTTTTTCATCCTGTGCATTTGTATTGATTGGGAGAATCTAGGTGTTTCAAAAAATGTCCAGCAGTCCATCTTGTTTCATGCCAATTTTTTATACCATCTTCAATCTTAAATCCCACGAAAGACTCAAAAAGAATGATTTCAATTCAACAGGCATTTTTGCTGTCAATCACATGAATACCAGTTTATTGTCCTTTTAATAAGTTTAAATGTCATATGATAGAAAAATTCAAGTTCTTGTTCACTAACATTGTATTGAAATTTGATTTGTGCAGACTGCACCTCAGTCCAAATTAGCATCAGCTGCTGGTTTTGTGAAAAAGTTGCACGATCTTGCTGGTGAGTCCTGTTATTTTATCCAAAGATCTTCTTAAGATGATTGGTGGATGGTTTGCATTATGGTACTTTTTAACAATGCTGATTGACATACGACCTACAAATCATATATATACTCAGTTCACAAAAAGGGTTGCACGGACTTGCAAGAGGTGCCTAATGAAGACGAGAAATCTTGGTCCTATGGAGCCACTCTTCAGAAAGATTCAAGTTTTACTTCACCTTGCAGCTGGGCTGCAGCTGATCCTTCTACTTTTTTGATACGTGGAGAAAATTATTTGAAAGACCACCGGAAGGTATTCTTTCAGTTTCATCTATTTCTGAAAATAAAATTAGAATTTGATACTAAATTAGGACATCAAGTCTTGAATTTTCCTTATTGAGATTGGTTCACATAGAAATTATTAATTCAGGCTTAAAGAACCAACCATGACTGTTATACTTGCACTGACATCAATGAGAGCCTTTTTTGTAACATGAGATACTCCATCCCCACTCTAAGCTGTAAAATAACATGAATAATTTCAGCAATGTCAATGTAAGAGATTTTGATGAGCATTCCAGGAGCTGCATGCATATAAATATTGCTGTCCTGTAAATTATTTTTTAACTATTTTATCTTTGTATTGCACCATTTTTTCCTCAGATCAAAGCAGACGGCACGCTGATGCAAATGATCGGTGCAGATTGGTTAAGGTCTAACAAGCGAGAAGATAATCTTGCTGGCCGTCCTTGTAGTCTAGTTCAGGTTTGATCTACTAGATCACAGTTCTCATAAGAGTAATTGTTCACTGTTAATAATCATCTCTGTGAACACACTCATTTTATTGATTTTGTTCATTCAGAAATACGCAGCGCGAGGTGGACCGGAATTTTTCTTTGTAGTTAATATACAAGTGAGTTTGTTTCAATTTATTTGTCTTCATTTTTCCTATTATCAAGATTCCGATTGTTAACAGCACATTATTGAAAATCAGTTTCCAGGTACAACTACATATACATTGGCACAGTATTACGTGATCAAAACTCCTCTGGAAGACAATCCCTTGCTGCACAAATTTGTTAATGGAGATGATGCCTTCAGAAACTCAAGATTCAAGCTCATACCATACATTTCCAAGGTTGGTTTTTTATTCAATTTAGAAGTGAAAAAAATAAACTACAATAACATGAGTTCAAGCATCACACAATACTCAAGTTTCATACACATTTTACATTTCTTGTGTTTTGCTTTACATTTCTTGTGTTTTCCTTTCTAAGGGGTCATGGATAGTCAAGCAGAGTGTTGGGAAAACGGCGTGCTTGGTGGGGCAAGCACTCGAACTCAATTACTATCATGGGAGGAACTATTTGGAGGTTGGTTAACAACATTATGTGATAATGAGAGTCGGATTAATGAATGCCAACTAGTTTATGGCTTCTACAACTTAACTAGAATCTTATGTTTTCGATCATGTTATGGTATATTTAACCGTTGAACTACTTGTAAACTTCAGATTCAACTTGACATTGGCTCCTCCACAGTGGCAAGAGGGGTAGCTAGTCTTGTACTAGGGTACCTGAACAACTTGGTCATAGAAATGGCATTTTTGATACAGGTAAAGTCATTTGTTTCTTTATATCATACTCATATGTTCTTGATAACCAGCTGAATTCATGCATGTTGAAAAATTCATATCAATAGATTCTATTGATGAGATATGAAGACGTTTAGCTTTCCTCGAGTTGCAGCTAAAAGCTATCTTGTACATATAATCATAGAAATTTCATTTGCAGGGTGACACTGAGGAAGAGCTCCCCGAATTCCTTCTGGGAACATGTCGATTAAATTATCTAGATGTTTCCAAATCGGTGGTGGTAAAAAAATGATTATTTCCCTAAAATTTTCATATTAATTTGTGTGTGTTGAGTCCATTGCAGGAAGAAATGTGCTCGTCAATAGGTTGTTTGCTTTCCCATTTGATTAAAATGACAATTGCACTATGGTGGCAAACTGGCAATAGTGTGATCGAGAATCAAGATTCTTTTGGGAGGGAGATTAGCCTGTACAGGTTTTTCCTGATCTATTGCTCATGCTTCAAAATTATATTTTTGTGGAAAGCAAAAGTTGTAAAAGCTTATGACACGAATGTTTTATTAAACTTGCTCTTTTACTATGACACTAATACTTAAGTATTACATTTACATTAGCAAAAATTGCTGATTAATTTACAAAAAATAAGAAAAAGAAGAAATGGCACGGCCAATAATGCTTGCATATATGATTCATTATGGGCCTGTAATGAAAGCCCAAATCAACTGTTGTTTGCGTAAGAGATGAAGGCCCGATAGGCTTTTTGTTCCTTTTTTTTTTTTTTCCGTGAATAAGGTCTAAGATGTTTTTTGAATTTCTTGTCTCTTCAATCCAACTGTTAAAGAGGTTTTGTCCTTACAAATATGAAAACAAGAAATGGAAATTGCAGTTATGCACCAATTAAGATTTCACAAATCACCCTTTCATCAATAATAATTAATTTGTTAATAACAAAAAATGATAACATGTTATTTTTAAAAAAATATTTTTCTCGTCCGAAAGCAAAAGGACATAGCTCCTCAAATTGGGTATAAAATTTAGCAAACATGAACGTACAAAGAAAGAGCCAAAATTATAATAGTGCCATAAACTTGTTTGGAACTTATGACTCACTCTACTTCATTTCATTTGATGGACGCAATGCTTCAGGCCATTGAAATTTGTCTACGAGTCAAACGTGGGACGCCACTCTTCATGAGTCCCAGTGATTTAAAACAGGGGATATTACCCAGATTACCCTCACAAAATGTATTCGAAACATGAACCCCATGGGCAAAATGATCCTTTACCACAATCAAAACATCAACTTTTTGGCATCGTTGTCCCCACGTTGTCAGGTGATTGAGGCACTCACGTGTCACATGGCCTCATTTCGTCATTTTCAATTTTTTTTCAATATTATTATTATTATTATTATTTTGAAATGTTTTGTTTTCAAACAAGTTTATTATTTTAGTCACGTAAAATGTTAAATTTTCTAGCTAAAATCTCACGTGTAAGCATCGCTTTCATTGTCTCTGTTCCCGGCGCCTATAACGGGTGGTCGGCAATTCGCCACTACATTATCATTAATATTTTATTTTCCACGTCACCATCACTATATCATTGGCTAATTAAACTTTTTTAAAAGCCACGTGGCACCATCACATGCGGCTTCCCTATTCTTCTTTGCAATCCAGCACACATGTTACTTGACAGCATGTCTTGATAAGGAAAAGTAATTCCCATAATATGAATCGGAATCTCTTATAGATTTTTATAATAAATTATGATCACGATGGAACCATCACATTGTACTATTATGGTAAAACTAGTATATTGTATTTACATTTCATTCTCGCTGCCATGTTTTATTTATCTTAAATTTAATTGAAAATATGAATTGAGCCGAGTTTTTTTTTTTTATAAGAAAGATTAACTTTCATTAAACCAAATTAGAAATTTTAGACATAATGTATGAGGGTAGTGTACCCTTCCAAACACATTCACCTTCACTAATTAAGGCTATTTTAACTAGAGTATGAGGCATAGCATTACAATTTCTTGGGGTGTGCTGAATTTTAATTCTGTTGTTAGCGTCTTCATCTTTTGTTGGATCTCCTCTACAGTCCACTAGGCTTCAATTCTGCTACTCATTTTGTTCAGGACTAGATCCACCACATCCTGACAGTAAGATTCCAAAATTATAGAACATAAATTTGCTTCAATTGTCATTTGCATCCCAAAATTAACCGCTGCTACCTCCACTTGAACTACATCACCATGATATATTGTCTACTTTATAGTTGCTATTTTCATTGCTCTGCATCTCTAATTACCACCCCAGTCCTACTTTGCTTTGAGCCGAGTTGAAGTATATGATTTTGGTTCTAATAAGGCGCGTAATTTAAATATTTAATTTGCATTTTAGTTGATATGGTATCTTAGACGTGGGTTTCTAAAATTAATTAGTAATAAAACTTATTAAAGACATACACGTGGCAATAACTGATTAGTAATGCATCTAATATAAATTGAATATCCTAATTGAACAAGTATAATATTATTATTCTCATAAACAAGGAAAATAAAATCTTCAAAAATACATTAATGTGGAGGTATAAAACGGTCTTTAATTAGACTAAAAGAGGAGGTATAAAATAAATATGCCATACTTTGTAGTTAAATAGACAAATTATTTAATGTGCTAAGAAAGTGAAAAAAAATCCACTGACACCTCATTTATCTTCTTGGGAAAATCGGGATAAATGCAATAAAAAATAGTATTAAAAAAAATAAAATAATAAATGTCAACGGTCGAAAATCTGGAGGGGAGGAACGTAAAACCGTTAAAGATACGGAGTGACACGACTCACAAGAGTCAACAATTAACGCACCGACGCCGACGCGTTAAAAATATACCTATCATTTATGCATGGATTGTGGGCCCCGTTACCTGCGTACCCGGTGAACAATCCGGGTGTCAGGTATTGTCACCTGTTACACCCGGTAATTCTGTCGGTGTAGCTTCTGTCGGCACCGACACGCCAGATTTATTCCCGGTTCAAAATATTTTTTTATTTTTTGAGTTTTATTAGAGGCCACTAAAAATCCTGACTGGCTTATTTTTTTATACTGCTCTCTTGTTCACTTTGTTTTACCCTACGTAAGCTGACGTGGCGCTCCGGGATTTGCGCCAACAGGGGTTGGAAGCGTTGGGATTTTTGTAGTGATTATGTGTGTCGCGGAGTAAAGTTAGCCGGATGGGCCAGTTAGGAAGAGAGTACATCTATTGCTTTCATTGGCGGATGTGGTGGTCATGTGCTCTTTCCTTTCCGTAAGTGAGATGTACTTGATCACAAGGACACGTGACTTACAACCCACGAAACGAGACAGGTCTTATACCGACAACATCTCGATCATGCAACCTACAAGGCCTATAGAATCTACATAACCCACCAAAAAGGTTAGCAAAAATAATTTTTCAGGATTTTTTTTTGAATGATATGTGAATTATGTTTTATCTTAAAAATAATATCATTGTTAATAAAATAACTCACAATTAATTGTAATATTAGGCGGAATTTATTAAGAGGGAACAATTTTATTCGTTGAAAATGAAAAATTAAAGTTAAATGTAGTCAAATAAAAAATCAGAGAACTTATGTCACAGCTATATGGTGCCATCAAGTCACATGTTTTGTCATTCGTTTTTATGCCTAAAGATTTGTTCTTCATGCATTATAATGGAAAAGGAAAAGGAAAAGGCAAAAAACTTTTGAAATCTCAAATTATTCTTTTTCTTTTTAGCTGTATAAATATTTTTATTTAAAAGAAAAACATTCTTAGCATGTGAGTGCACTGACAAAGATGAAAGTTTATTAAATTGTGGATCTTGGTTGGACTTTCTTTAAAGAATGTTATGTGATTTTTCTTCTTTAAAATATATTAATTGCAACCTCACTTAGCGAGGTAATAAAACAGAAGAAAAAGATTTTTCCTTACCAATGCAGTTATCTATGTACGCCATCTTTTCTAAGATGGAAATAAAGTAAAACAAAATAGTTTTATTTTGTAATATTTGAATATACATAATAAAATAAAAAAAATTAAACTAATATTATAATTAATAAATTCAATAATAGGAGTTCAACCTATATTAACACTCATCATAAGACTTATTGATGAATTGAATATGTGCGATATTTAAATATTAGTAATGAAATTATCTTCATGCAATATAAAAATAAGGGTAGATACTCATTTAATCTCTATATTTTAAGTTAAGTGTATATTTAGTGTCTACATTTAAAAAATTACCTCAAGATATCCTTGCTATTAAATATATTATATTCTTATCCTTAAAAATATTATTGCAATAATATTTTTGGAGATATTAATGAAAAATTAAAAAATAAAAATTTATCAAATTAACCTTAAAAGTAACATAAAAATTTACTCAAACTTTTATATTATTTTTTTACTTTTATGATTAATTTGGTAAATTAATTTTTATGTAATAATTATTAATAAGATTATTGTAAAGATATTAAACATTGCTTTAAGTTGGCTAATATTAATTTATTCACACTAATATTTATTGTTAATTTACTAATTAACTTTTTTATAGTTAAATTAACCAATGTCAATAATATTATTGGAAGAGTATTATTGTAAAAAAAAAAGAAAAAAATATTTGTAAGAATCTAATGTATTTAACTGTAGAGATTCTTTGAGATATTTTTTAAAATATATGAAATAAATGAATACTTACGTTAAAATATAAACACTAAATGAACATATATTTAAAAAATAAAATTATAGTCTAATTTACTTATTGTTGATAACGTCATTTTTTTTGTTTATTCTAATTTTTCCAAAAGTTGAAATGAGCGCTCCTTTTTATTAAGGAAAAAAAGTTCCTTGATGGCTTTTTTTTTCTATTTTGAAAGAAATTCTCAAAACCCTCAGATATTTTTGTTCTTTTTCTAAATTTTAGTCAAAAGTATAATCCCACTTGAATTACGTATAATTCTCCCCGTTTGTCTGGCCCACAGAGTTTTTCAGATCACATTTTGTCGCAAACCATTTTTTGTACGGCTGTGCCTTGACCGGTCCCACAAACCTTGTTCCCTGGACCCACAGCAGCATAATCCAACCGTAGATATTTCCCTGATCATGATTGATGGAAAAATGTAAAAAAAAATAATAAAAAGGTAATGGAAACATTGCTGCGGCACAGTTTCGTCTCACACAAGTCAGCAGAGACAACGTGGCAGTAAATAATAAGTCCACAATGGAACGAAAGAATATAGCGTAAGCAATAGTGAATCCCGAGGCAGGGTCACGTGACTTCGGCCCACGTTGCATGCTGCTCTTGTTTTGGAAGAGCCCATTGCGTTAATTAGCTGGAATCGGGCAGGTTTTGATTGTCTGGCGTGGGCTCCATCGTAACACGGCCAATCTATGTCCGCCACGTTTTTGAACGTGCAAGAGTAGGTCCCACTTCCAACATGGGCAGTTGGGGGTTGGGCACTTTGTTGCCCTCACGCACGATGCACATGCCACTCCCCTTCGGCCGGCTTACCGCGCAGGGTAATGCCACGTCATCTTTGACCGGGAAAATTACTGTGCCCCTTGGAGAGTATTGGTTAGTTGCGGACGTCGATTGATGTTTAATATAATATTGTATTTTTTTTATTGCATTAATTTTTTTCCTTCTAGATTGGTTTGGATAATATTAAAATATGAACGTCTGAGACTGGCCTAGTGTAGACGATTTCATAAATAGATAAAATTTTATTAAGGCATGTGAAATCACTTCTAATACTGTTCATATTTTTTTCTGACTTTTTTTTATCAAAATTGAAACGGAGTCATGGTGATATCTTATGAATTTCAAATTAATTTTTTAGTTAATTTCAAAAAATCAATAGGTATTTGGTGTATAATATAATAAATGGGAAGGTTATATGTCATTACCTTCATCAACCTCACATGTACGTGACAACCAACATGTGAGATACAATGCCTAGTTAGAGGACAGTGAGTGATCAACCAGATAATTAAAATTGTGAGCTTAGAATTGTTAAGTGTTTGAATTAATTAATTTAGTGCAAACAATTAAGGCACTATCAGCAACAAATACCAAATGAATTTTTCAAAGCATTGATTTTATGACAGTCAAAATCAAGGAAGTCAAATTCTAATTAAAGGGGATTTGCTACTAACTAAAGCTACAACGACATTATTTAGTGCACATTACTGAACAAAATTGAAGTCTTAGTAAGTGGTCTTGATTAACCATACTCACAATTTTCATTTAAATCTTGCACAAACACCCCCCCCCCCCACAATAGGACACTACCCATGTGCCAATTTCTCTTAAATAATGCACATGACCAAATTTTCCTTACCGACACACGGTTGATATGTGGATTAGTTGAAATAATTAGTATTATTCTAATTAATTATTTTTTTTTAACAATGACCAGTTTTGATATTATGCACAAAATATTCTTAATTCAAAGATGTTGTATTCATAGTCATATACACGACTTGTCGAGGTCCCAGATATAAACAGAATTATAAAATCCAAAATCGACAATTGATGAGTTCCCATTACATGGATTTTATATTGCAATGTGTCGGTGCTAGTTTTTGTTAAAATTAATTTTTATAATATGAGATTTGCTAATCGAACTAAACACATGACTATATTCTACGTCGATGTAGGTTTAACGCATTTATATACACGATCATAAGACGTTTTCTCAACAATGATAGACTCAACACCTTTCCTCTACTTAACTTTGAAGGAAAGAAATTTGAAAAAAAAAAGTTCCCATTTCATATTTATGTGGAGACTATATCAACAATGAAGCGTGTCATTTATTAAATCATTAGCTAATACTAAGCATAGTATGTCTAACACATGTTACTACATAGTATTTGTACATTTTCGAAAGTATTTTTATTAAAAAGTGTGTCCTAAGAATATGCTTAGAAGCATTTTATAGAAAGTATTCTTTAATATTCTTTTAAGAAGCATGACAAGTATCTCTTTATTTAGTTAATTAAATATAAAAAAATTTAAAGACATTTTTCACAATATATATATATATATATATATATATATATATATATATAAAAAGAGAAAACACAATTGCGAATTTTATTACAAAGAGTAGTGGTGATACACGAAGAGAGTAAAGTGTATTAAATTGGTCAACCATTTGAAATTTTCATATACACATCAACTTAACAAAGAAAAATAGAAAAAATAGCTAACATTCCACACCTCCATTAATTATTTGAAGAACAATTTGTCTCAACATGGGTACCATCCCACCCCAATAGTAGTAGTGCATGGAGCCTAACCATTGAAAACAGAAACCCTAGCACGTAAATGGGTTTTTACCAAAAGTGCTTTTGCGAAGAATGAGTTTTTTACAAGGAAGTGATTCAAAGAGTGCAACTCAAGTCATACAAAAAAGGAAGGAAGGAAGAAATGAAATGAAATGAAACCGAGACCACTTTCAAAATTAGATTTTTTTCCCCTTTATTTTACTTTTTATTTTTAATCTTTTTCTGGAGAGTGTGCGTATTTTAGAAGGGATTGATGCAAAGAGTACAACTCAAGTCAGTTACAAGAGAGGGGAAGGGGATTAGGGGATATGTGAGTGAGACTCATCATTTCTCCTTGTCTAAAACCAAACATGGCTGCTGGTGTGCAATCACTTTTGCTAACCTTTTTTTTTTTTTTTTTTTTAAATTTCCGTTTTATAAATTAGCTACTTTAACCATTTTTAAATTACAAAATTATAGCCTTTATTTGCTGATCAGGCATTTTCATTTTTTAACACACTTGCACAATATTTAGATATGCATGTTGCTTTGTTTGGCTCGGCTCATCAGCCTTAAACCAGCAAAAAACCCTATAAAAGGAAAAATTTCAAATGCAATCATTGAGTATTAGGTTCATGTTTAATATTGAATTGTTGTGAATTAAAATCTACCGTTGTTGTATAAAAAAAAAGTCCATTAAATAAAAATTATTAATGTATTGTAAATATGACTTTTACATAAAAATTTTAATAAAAATAAAAAATATATCATGTGTTTTCTATCACGTAAATGTTAGATCAAATTAACCTATAGCCTTTAAATCACACTAATAAATGTTTATAAAATATTTTGGTATTGTAACTTCTAAATTACAACTCTTCAAACATACTACCAATCGGGACCTAAAGATGGTTAAAATTTTTTGAGATCATTCTACTTTATAAGAAAATTTTATGTGTACATAATCCATCCATAAAATCTTAACATGTATATGAAAAAATATACATGATATAATTTCATTTGATGGTTGTATGTACGACATAAGTATAGAAGAAGATTTGCGCCTAGCTTACATCAAAGTTACAAATGTATTTGGTCTAATAAGAGATACTTATCTGTATAAGAAAGCATTTGTCGACAATTAAATGTAATTTACCTTTTTAGTTAATTTCATAGTATTTGGCTAGAAATCTCTTACTTTACCGTTACAACATTACAAAATAAAAGCCAAAAAAATGATATGGTGCTACGCATAAGAGGGACAGTGGTTCTATGATTGGGAAGAGGACCCGCATTTTGAATTCACACCTCATGTATTTAACCAAAAAGTAAAGATTTTATAATGTAAAAAATTTAAATCAGAGCCAATAAAAAAGTTTCGTGGGGACCAGCGTAAGCAAATTAATGAGTCGATCAATCAACCAATCGTGTATTTGAGTGGCTGAAAATCACCGCCGGGTGCGCGCTCGCTGTTGAGTACGGAACAGTTTCCTGTATCGTATAAACAAGAAACTGCAGTGCTGAACGTTAGTACATTCAAATTCTTTTGTTTTGTCTGAAAATAAGTTCCATTATTTAAAAAAAAATTAACGAAATTATCATTTTATCGTTAATTAATATTATCAAATTGAAAAAAAAAAAAAAAATCGCTTTCCGGCGAAGCCAAAAGAAGGTTCCGTTATGAAGCCAAAACAAACAAACGACAAAGTTTTTGACTTGTGATGATTAAAAAGCGTACACGGTGACAACTATACAATACGTATCTTCCATTTGCGAATGCGGGCCCCATTTAACGCTGTAACTTTCTTTTTAATTTCAAACGCGTCTGAGTCTTTCAAGTTCAACAATTTTCAAGTTTCACGCAAAGTCCCAGCAATTATATAAATTTTCTGTTTGGCTACAATTTTCAAAAATAATCATTTTAAAATATGAAAGAAACTTCGAGTTATAAGCATATAATTGATTAACTTGTGGAACTTGAGTTTACAATTTAGTTGTGATTATAGTACGTTAAATATATGGTTTTTTCATGGTTACTGTGTAAATTATCATAATTTATTATTTGTTGTTGACTTTCTAATCAGTTAACCATACTCAAAATAATTAATTGCAGACGTAACAATTTATTTTATATCTACGTTTTTAATTATGAATCTTTGAATGGAGCCAATTAATTGAATATTTTTTTAGTTATACGAATTATGAACGGAAAAGAATTTTAATTAAGAGGTCAAGAAAATTGAATATTTTGAAAATTATTAAATCGAGATTGCGCCATTGATTCAGGATACTAAATTGACTGATTTTGAAGAACGTTAAATTTAAAAAATTAAAGAATTTGTTTCACGCATAAAACGGTATTAACAAAGAAAATAACTCTCGGCGTAATTCTCATTCGATTGCGTAACTTGAAAAACATTTTTGACAACGGTCCTCGTGGTACGCGGGTGGATTTTCTTAACCGTGTTGAACACGCGCCTGTAGAAACAACGAATTGAGAAAAAGGTGATTACTGGTTCTGACTTTTGGATTACGTAGGAAGAAAAATGTAAAAATTGGGAAAATAAAAAGAAAAAAAAGAAAAAGAAAAAAAAGAAACTGGGGTGGGTCTGAAACAACGGCGGTTAAAAGCTGACACAAAAGCCCAGAGACATGAATATAAAATCGATGTAATCCATTCACTTCTTTGTGCCCCCACAGTCTTCGAAGTTACAAAACCCAAGATACTTCTTCTCGCCAGTCAGACACAATTTGACTGCTTCTAGGAAAAAAGAAGAAGAAGGTAAAATTACATCAAAAAGAGGTAAGCAAATCTTCATTTTTATAATTTTTAAAAACGAGGAATATATATTTGCTTCATTTTTGTATAAAATCAAGTAAATCATTACTGGATTTTACACTGAGCGAGATCGTTTATTCGTATAAATATTTGAAATAGTTTATTAATATTGTCGTTGATATAAAGACACCATATATTCAGTTTAATTAATATTCCGTCCTTTCACCACTTGAAATTTTCTTTATTACTTTTATTGTTGTTTAAAGAGAAAAGTTTATTGAAAACAGAATAAACCCATGAGCTGCTGAGGCTGGAGCGGTGAAAAATTGGGAACCCGTGAGAATTGAAAAAGATATAATTTCTTTTTTTTTTTTTTACTTTTGAATAAAATTAAAGAAAAAAATTGGGGAGAAGAGAATTGAGGAGAAGGTGGGATTGTGAGGTGGGACCCAAGGAGGGGTGGGGGGGGGGAGAGAGATGGAGAGAAAACTTCAACATCAAGACAGTGAAGGGATAGTAAAATACAGCTAGCACTGAAGGAGGAGCCTCACCTACCTTCCCCTTCCCCTTTTTAGCTCTCTCTCCATTCTCTTCATTTCCATTTTCCCCCACTCTAACTCTCACTCAAATCAAATACACTCTCTCCTTCAATCCTCATACGCATAACTCCACTTCACTTGCATTTCTTTTCTCTTCTCTCAAGGTTTGTTTTGCTGAGCCTTACCGCTTTTCCTGTTTTGATTGAATTCCAAAAATATCTCCTAAAAAAGAAAAATTCATGACAATTGCGTCGGCGGTGGAGAGATTTCGTCTCTCAATTTTGGCCGTTTTACGATTTCATTTTCCGAAAACTGTTCTCTGTCATCACAATTCCCAGCTATAATATTTGATTAATTTTTCTTTCCCTGCAGGTTTTCTCTTCAAATTCAGCTCTCGCTCTCTTTCTCTGCAGGGTGCCGCCAACTTTACAAGGTTTTGTTTCTTTTTTTTTTTGTTTTAATTTTCTACTAACATAAAGAAAAGGAAAAAAAAAAATTCAAACTCCACCTCCTATTTTTCAAAATCATATGAAATAAAATAATGCGCTGTTTTGGAAAAAAAATCCGCTATCATTTGCGAAGTGTACTTCAACTTTTGAGTTTGTCTAGAAAACTGCGCCGGTTCTGCTAAAATAAGCTATGTGTAAATTACGCCACAATGTTCACATTCCGCGCACTCGGAGGGGAAAACAAAAAAAGGAAAAGGAAAAAGAAAAAGAAAAAGAAAAAGAAAAGGAGAAATCAAATTTCGGCTCTCTTTTATGTCTTTCTTACTAGATAATTACAAAAAAGTATTAAAATTTCGAACATTTATCTGTCCCCCATAAAGAATTTGAATTTTTACAACCAAAGCCTTTGTTAACGTAGCGTCGCATAATTGCATTTGCTAACATGCGCCACACGGCTCATGAGCTGGCTTCTTCGCTTGGCTTGCGTTATATTATAATATTGACACATTGCCTCTGTCCACTTTCTTCTTCTACACATATATAAATTCACAGCAAAATCAAAATTCCTCTTTGGGGTTCTTTTGGGCTCATTTTTTTTTTCTTCTTTTGTTTCCTTCGCTTTCTCAGGAAAATTTCATTATCAAACTCAAACATGATTGGACCAAACTTCATGGACGAAATAGACTGCGGCAGTTTCTTTGACCACATAGACGATTTACTCGACTTCCCAAATGAAGATATTGAAGCCGGGTTACCCAACGCCGATTCTAACTCGTTCCCCTCTATTTGGCCGACTCAGTCCGACTCATTACCCGGGTCCGACTCAGTTTTCTCTAACAACAACAGCTCCACTGACCTCTCCGCCGAGCTCTCTGTTCCAGTAAGTCTACACTTCTGTCTCTCTGTCCTTTCCTTTTTTTTGCCCTTTTTTTGTTTTGAATCTCAGCCGTCGAATTTACTCACCATGACGTTACATCTCGTAGCATATTGTTGCCACCTGGCATACCAAGTTAATTGAATGTATTTTAGTAATCTACTAAATAGGTATGCGGGGTCATTTTAGTTGATAAGTCTTAATTAAGGGTAATTTTGGCAATTTCTTTATCTTCTTGTCGGCCGATTTATGAATATGCATTGTCACGTGGGTGGCCGTGTTGCTATAACTGAAAAAAGTGGAGCTATGTGATATGTCATGTACGGGGATCAACAGATGTTATTAGGTGGCATGTCAATTGTTTGTCTTCATTCGCTTAGCATGTCAGCAATCATTGATTTAACATTATAAATTTTGTTGAAATTATTTAAAAGAAGGGGTAAGAATCAATTAGGTGCGGTTAGGTTTGGGTTCGGTTGAATTTGATTATGATTGATTGTGATAGTCTAGTTTAAGCTTTTTGGGTTTATAATTTTATTAAAAATTTAAAATTGTGCTCCAACTGATGAAGTTTTGTGTATGCAGTATGAGGACATTGTTCAGCTTGAGTGGCTTTCGAACTTTGTTGAAGATTCCTTCTCTGGAGGAAGCCTTACCATGAGCAAACAAGAGTCATCCTCGATCACCAAGGACGATTCATCTCACAACCGGTTTCAGACCTCTAGCCCGGTTTCTGTTTTAGAGAGCAGCAGCTCCTGCTCAGGGGAGAAAACCGTGTTGGGAAGCCCTGAGACTATGGCCCCTGGAAGGCGTGGGCGTGCTCGTAGCAAGCGCCCTCGCCCTGCGACATTTAGTCCCCGTCCTCCGGTTCAACTTGTGTCGCCAACTTCCTCAGTCACTGAGACACAACAGCAGCATCGCTTAATTGTCCCCAAGGCCTCATCTGATTCTGAGAATTTTGCAGAGTCTCGCCTTGTGATTAAAATACCAAAGCAATTCAACCCGGAGCATAAGAAGAAAAGGAAAATCAAATTGTCAGTTCCAAAAGTTTCCGATGAGACTAGTGAAGTTGGGCCAACACAAGCAGTTAGGAAATGCATGCATTGTGAGATAACAAAGACGCCTCAATGGAGAGCAGGGCCAATGGGGCCGAAAACCCTTTGCAATGCATGTGGTGTCCGCTATAAGTCTGGCAGGCTCTTCCCTGAATACAGGCCTGCTGCTAGCCCCACATTCGTTCCATCCTTGCACTCCAATTCCCACAAAAAGGTTATTGAAATGAGAAACAAGAATTGCCAGAAGGCAACTGTGGCTGGTACTGAGACGATGATGACAGATGCACCAGAGTTGATTCCAAACAATAACCGCCTTGCACTGGAGTACATTTGAGGGATCAAGACGGCGCAGAGAGCAGCATTCCCTGACGGGAATATCTCTTTTCCTGTCTTATGTTATTCGCTTATTGTTATTTCATTTCTTTGTTCATTTGTTTATTGTACAGGGATGGAATGGGGGAATAGGAGCAATAGATGACCAAATTTTAGCCAAGTAGTGAAGGACTGTAATGAGAGGACTGAAGAAGGATTAGAGAAAGAAGAGGAAAGCATAAGGGTAGTAGAGTTTTAGGGTTTAGTGATGAGTAGGTCCCTAAGGTCATATAGGTTTATTTGCGGTCTGTGTTTCAAATTTTTTTTGCATTCTTTTCCTTTTTTTCCTTTTGTCCTGTTCGTGGGAATTCTTTTTGCAGTTCATTTGTTAGTAGAAAATTAATTCTGAGATATGAGTAATGCAATTTGAGAACCTTTTCTATAAAGCTGTTTACCGCTTTCCATTCAAATCCCCCTTTCATATTCATCTGCTTTTGGCTTTTTTTTGGCATAATTCTCGCCTGCCTTTACAGCTTGACATCAATTCTAATGTTGGTTAATTTCAAGAACATTCAAGTGAGTAATGCAATTTGGACGATCCCCTCTACTACTAAAGCTTATTGATGGATTTTCAAACCTGAAATGCAAAAATTATAAACCCACAGAACAGATTATAAACAAACTACACTCCAACTTTAATGTCAATGAGATTCGAACTCTACAGCACCATGGTTTTAAGAGATTCGAACTTTATAGTACTGTTATAATATACTGGAAAAATTTTATCAATTGAACTAATTAGTACTCACTCACCCTAGGTTTAACTTCAAATATTTTTGAAAGGCCTTGATGCCTAGTAGGCAGGCCTACAAAGTTTCATCTGGCTGGTACTGGAATTCAAAAGCAATTGATTGATTGCTTGGGTCGATGACTTAAATCACACACAGACTTGATATTTTGTTAAATAATCAATCAACAGTCAATGTAATCATGGCATCAAGGTTGTTACCGGGCATTAGGCCACACGTCTCTATCAGACCAAACACTACCAAATTGAAAGGAAAATTTCAACTTCATGTGAACATATTTAACAATGATAATAATGAAATATTATGGTGCATAAAATGCAATCCATCACATCAAATTAATCATTTAGTTACTTTCATTGTGTTAAGGCCGATTAGACATCTAATCTTATGGCACGTATGACATTCTTTTGAAGGCATGTTACAAGGGCTCTGACTACAGATTCTCACGGGTTTGAACTCTGATACTTGGGCATCATACGATGGTCGGCAAAATTTTATTGACAACTTTTTTTTTAAAACCATCAGAGATACTTACATTGTGGGTGGGGTATGGTTTGGTAACCTTAGGACACCCTTGATATTTTTTCTTTCGAGAAGCCCTTGAGATTTGATTACATTTATAAAGCATAATGGTTTAATTTGTTGTCAAGCCTACCAGCCTCAACTCCACAAGCAAAACCCATTTGAAAAGCATTGGTTGAGTTTTCTTACTATTGAAGTTTCTTTATCTTATTAATGTTTTGGTGGTATTTTTTTTTTTCTTTAATATGTGACCATAAAATCTTGTGTGTTACTCACTTACTCTAATGAATATCCAACGACTATTGAATTTCTAGAGGAGTACTCATTTCATGGGGTCTCTCTCACCTAACGTGCATTCGCATGTGATTTTGTAGGAAGTACTTAAAACATGGCTTCTTGGTGAAAAAGCTTCCTGGCGGTTTTGAAAAATGAAGCTAGTAAATGCTTTCCCAACAAGCAATGAAATGTTTCTTTACTAGTTTCAATGAAATAAATACAAACTGAAACGACCAATTCTTATTTGCTACTCAAATCAAAATGGTTTAAAAAGAACCGTTGGTGCCGACTGAGTGCGAGATAGTGGTATCAGAACTATTTGCTGTAGGGCATTTAGAAATAGCCAATTGGGCCGGTGCGGGTCCAAACATATTTCTTCAGGCCGAACCCAAGAATAATTTTTCACCCCTTCAATGGTTTATCAATTACTTCTTACTCTAAGGGATGAAGAACGAGAACCGCACACAATGTCTTAGAGGTGTAAGTTCACTCGTGTGCATTGTGGAGGTTGATTTCCTTTTGAATATTTGAAAGTAGATTCGACTCGTGATGGGCCAAGTTATCTGAACAGCACCACATAACACCACCACAAAATTGATTTTCAAGGTTCTTGTAGCTTTTTATTGCAACTATCGACGTAATTAAGGAAAAGAAAATACTTACATGAGAAGACTTGTGAATATAATGTTGATGAGCAAAGATTTGTTGGTGGTTATTATTATATTATACGTGTAATGTAAAATCAAGTCAAGAAAGGTTGTCTTAAAAAATTGGGTCTTGATAGAGAGTGGGCGGGGTTTCAATAGCGTTAGTCCAGATACGAACCAACATTTTTCCGTTGATTGAGAAATCCGCTCGTGCTTTTGACACCCACTTTAAAAATTCTTGTAAAATACTAATTTGGCAAATATCTCTATTACTATCGCTTGCGAGAGTCTCTTTATAATTTGTGGTAAAAAGATTCCAATAGAAAAACGTGAGGGTTTTAATTTGATTAATACTTATCTTTTTATGTAATCTTCTCTACTGAGTAACTAATAAATACACGAGAGTAGTACTAAACATCCTAAAATTTTATCCTAAAATGTCATTTCAAATTACGTTGCAGGTGGGTGATTGGATAATCTAATTAATTCGCATAGAATTTACCGAAAATTATTAACCACTTGATAAAGTTTGATATTAAAATTTGAGATGTCCATTGTTGTTTTCCAATGCAAATTTGGGCTTTTGTGGGGTATTAAGGGGTGTCGATAGACCAGGACTCTTTTATTAGAGATTTGGACCTCAACTGTAAGTCGTAATAGAATCTGAAAACATTAACACAAAAATGGGCCATTGAGCCCGAACTTAGAACGTGGTCTTTAGTCGCTGATGATATCCTTTGCATCAAGATAAAAAAATGAGCCCTCTCTGGCTCTTCTTCTGTTTAATAGGCTTTTGTACCACTTACAACACAAATTTAACACTTAAAAGTTAACATTAAATGTAGGTAAGGGTCTTTAATTAAGATGACGAAAGTAAAAAAATAAACAAAGATAAATGAGCCAGACCTGATAATAATTGCACATTTTAACTTAAAAGCAAAGACATAATTGCTCAAGCGAGGCCGCCGGCTGTGGCCACCAGAGCGGCACGTAAGCAGCCCCAAGCTATGGTTTCAACACGTGTTGCAATTAATGTGCCCATTTAATTAATTTGATTCAACAAAAAATTTTCATGCGCCAAATGCACGTGGCTGCAAATTTAATGCAATGTCTTGGGGGGTCTCCTCAGAAAGCGAACATTGAAATGAAATTGCACAGCCAGCACTCAGCAGCAATCAATTGTACCGAGTCAACTTCGTTTAATTCAATTCAATTCAATTTAATTTAATTTAATTAAACAGCGCATTTAAAGCATTCATTTTCAACTGTTCAAAACTGCCCCGTTTTGGAGCTACCAATGTTCCTTGCCTCCTAACCTTTTTTGCTGGATCCACGCAATATAATGCCAGCGTAATTAACTTTTCCAACTTGCAATACCCTCTTGTTTTTTTTTTTAATCAAAATATCCTCTTTGTTTTATCTCCTGACTCACTCCTCACTCCTCGTGCATATGCACGCATGCATGGCTATGTTGCAGCCTTGTTAGGGTTAACTTCTTGAGAGAAGCTCTTTGCATAATGAATCTTGTTTTCTTTATAATTTTAATTCTAGCCATGAATGCAAGTCTTCAAAAAAAAAAAAAAAAAAAATCGACCAGTACAAAGAAGATCCATCTACCTCACATGTTACTGAGGAGACTTGAACCCGGTCCCATAAACTGGAGAAAGGAGACGAGAATCAATTTCACATCAAGAGACGAGAATCTTTACAGTACAGAAAATCGTATAAAGTCAAATGAACTTGGCTTGTTACCACGTTAAGTTATCATTTAACCTAAAAGTTTAAGGGCATCTTAAATTTTTACGGTGTGTTGTTCAGATCAAATCACGAATGATTATTAGATCTTGACAAAGTTGGGGCATATGCATCATGCATGCGTTGACATGTTAAAATCAATATCTAAGCAATTTTTTTTTTTTCATTCTTTCTCTCGTAAGATAAACAATAATCGAACAACATAGCAACAAGCCTGACCCACCTCATCATCTTATCCCTAATTTGGCAGAGTCTTGATCGATGTTGGATGATATTTATAGTGTTATTTTAGACTTTTGATGCTTTTTTTTACGCAAGAGAGCTGCTAAATTACATTTTATCGAAAATATGTAAAGGTATTAGCTGGAAAGAAAAGAGAGAGAGAGAGAGAGAGCAGTGGCGGGTTGGGCAGGAACAAATAAAAGGCATATTAGAATAAAATGTTGTGGCTATAGTAAAACTTCTCATCATTAAATTCCCTCATTCATTCACGGCACGTGGGACCTTGAGCAATTGTTATCATTAGATCCATTTATCACCAACATGCCCTTTTCTTTTTTCATATTTTTCTGAATTTACTGTCAGACGTGACAACTCCTTCTTTGGAGGAGGGTTAATGTCTAATCCAATCTTTGTACGTCGATGTCGGATAAAATTTACTCCCGTTTAAAATAGGTGTGTTTATTAGATGAGCATCAAGCACAGCCCATTATTCATATGCGTGTGAATTTATAATATTTACAGCCCACAAAATATTAAAAAGAAGAGTTTTGAGTTAAATATATGTGTATTAAGACTTTTTTAGACGTTGTATTAATCATTCATTTAATTTTCATTTGAGTTAAAGATATGAATAATATTATCATTACGTGTTTGTATTGATATAAAATATTTGAAATTATTTACCAAACCATGCCACGCAAGTTGTGGTATCTTACTATCTTCCGAACCCACGGCCGCAAGTAAAGACAGAGATTCGTGGTGGGGCCCGGGACTGTTGGCTCCCACGCGTCACGTCTCCATCGTCTTAACCGACGAGAATCTCACGGTAGGTGGGGGCCAATAACAATCAAACGACATACATTCACGACACGTGGAAGTTTCTTACGGAGTGCCCCGTGACGAAAGATACATTTACAAAAGGTTTCAGGGACTTGTCTCGTAGCTGTCAATTGAGGGTGCCCGGTTTGGTTGAACCAGTGATCTGATCGAATCAGAACCGGCGGTGCTTAAATTGACTGCTCGGTTTTGTCCGTAACTAACGGTTGCGATTAAATCGAGGGCCCCAATACGACAAATCTGGCCTTTCCACTTCATCATCCGTTATTTTTGGGTTAAATAATTTTCATTATAAATTGTTATCGAAATTGAATAACTGACCTGTGACTATGTGTTTATATTACAAAACTAAGCACAATACTGAATTGAATTTTATTTTTTCACAACCAATGTGATATTTTTGGTCTATAATGTTATTTTATTTTATTTTATTTTTTTCTTGGAAACGTTTTCTTAAAAAAAATGCCAATATATATAATATATATATTTGTGTGTATGTATATATGTATGTACACTAAACCATCAATCTAAAAAAATATGATAAAAGAGTGCTGATTACTAAATTTTTTTTTTAAAACTTTTGAAAATCATCACGTTTTATGAATTTAGTTATGTAAAATCTTAAGATAGGATAAGTTAAGTTGTAGATCAATTTTTCTTACTCGATGAAAATATATTGGTTGTTAAAAAGAAAAAAAGTAAATTAAGAATATATATTTGAGCACAGCCGGTAACAAGCAAAAAATTATTTTGTCCACTTACATGCCGATGGAAAGGGACGTGCACCATCTGTCGGCAGAAAGAAATCGGAGTGTAAATGAGCGCCCACATATTAATTTAGATTTTTTTTCCATTGCATTGATTTTTTTTTTGGGGGGGGGGGGGGGGTGTGTTAAAAAAAAGATATATATTTTCTTTTTGTGTTGTCTTTTTGCGTTGTGGGCGTGAATTGGTTTAAAAGGTAGCGATTTTTACCAATGTCTCATCTCATATGTATCATGACTGCAAAGAGATTTAATTTAAATTTATGCACTATAAATGCTTTGAATTTAAAGGATTGATGGCTGTTTTTAATTTTTTTATAGCTGATTTTTGTTGAATTCCAAGGTATTTCAAATCCCAAAAGTATATTAACTTTTTGTAATTGAATTGATTTTTACTTGGCTCGTATGTTATCATACAAACACAAGTATAAATTAATTTCATCATTGCTCAGAAATTGAAGGATTAATTTGAAAACTGAAAAAAAAAAAAAAGGAAGTTGCAATCAACTTTTACAAAGAAATACAGAGAAATTCTCGTTAACTTTGAGTTTGGCAGGAATTTACTTTCGGGCTTCATGCAAGTGCTATACAAAGAAAATATGTCTATTACTTAAATGTTTCTCATGTTATTTTCGCAAGTGATATAAAACGTGTCAATCTTTCCCTTTTTAAGACCTTTCATTCTTATCAAAATCAACCAATTCATACATTGAGTCACAAGTCAACTTTAATAACACCTACATAAATCCTAATCGGACAATAAAGTATACATAATATGTTTTAATTTTTATACATATGTCTTTCGCCAAAATAGTTTTATTTCTAGGCATGAAGTAGATATTTTTCACTCAAAGCTTATTTTAAAGATAAAACACATTTTGGATATGGTATAAATTTTGCCCACAAAATGATTTTTATTTTAAAAGAATTTATCCCCCTAAGAGCTTACTATAATGACTTCTTGTCCCCCAAAATTTTCAATCCTGCCTTAAATTAGGAAGAGGTCAGATATAAGGTAATGCATTTAATTTCACTCCAATAATAAATACACAATTGAACGTGCATGTATATATATATGCAGATACACACACGCACACGCACACGCGCACAATTGATAATTTAAACAACAAAAGTAAAATTTTTTTTTCCTGCTTTTCAAATTGGTCACTGTCATAGGCCCTCATTAAGAAAGACAACCACAAGACAATCTCTTAAAAATAGGGTAGCGTTGGGTGAGATGTAAAGGCCAACCAAACTTGAAGGTAGAAAGAAGAAAACACAGTTTTTTTTTTTTTAAAAAAAAAATATTTATTTTTCAATTCAAGAAGAAAATGAGAGCCATTCAACCAACTAAATTGAATCTCGAAAAGATGAGAGGTCACTAAAATAATTAATTAACTGGAAAAGTCTGTTGGAGAAGAGGTGTGGCAAATATTGGCAAGGACAAAAAATGGTGTCATTTTCAGTGTTTTTGTTTGCAAACTGTTTATGTCTTATCCATTCAAGTCTGTTTGTAGCTTGTATCTTTGGTTAAAATGTCACTTTCTAAATGCACTGGAAACATTATTAGATTCTCTCGAATGTTTTTATACTTTTTGTTAATAAAATTATATTTTCGTCGGTCATAAGAGAAAGTAGAATCAGAAAAAAAAAAAATTACCATGGATCTTTATTTTGGATATTTTGTCGTGCACGCCACCAATGAATGATAAAAAAGTATCCGGTGGGCAATTTCCCCCGTCTTTTAGTAATATTCTGTTAAATCTAATTCTCGACACTAAATAAAATATCAAGAATTCTTTAAATGCAATTTACTAATCTTTTACCAAAAAAAAAAAAAAGAATTATTGGGTGAGAATGAAAGTCATGTGTCGTATACAATTTATATTTTTAAGAGACGTGTATCTTTGTTTGAATTAAAAGATAATTATTGTGCATGGTCATCAATTATCTCAGTGCTCAATAAAAATATTGGTGCATTGTCTACATCAGACAATTAATCTGCGGACAAAGATGTAATGGAAAATTCAACTCAAGTAATGTTGTTCTCCAAAGTAGTTATAAAGCCAATTTTTTGTGCTATTTCTTTCAAATATTGAAAATAGAAAAACCTATAACCTCCAAAATGATAGAATTACAAATTGTTTGTATGGATTAATGTGTATAAACAGACGTGGCCCTATCATAATAGTTAAATTTGCATAAAAAATTATAAGGCTCACTTTATTATTTTCAATTTTGATTACTTTTTATTCTTTTATCCAACCTTTTATTTATCACACAAACTACTTTATTATATTGCTTTAGTAAACAGAAATATCCATAAGTAGGGTTTCATTTCAAGAGAGAGGTGACAGGATGTGTTTTAGGAAATAATTGTTTCGTCGATGTTTGAAAAACAAAATTAATTGACAGTTGATTAGAAATTATAAACATATACATAACCATTATCTAGCGAGGATCGCTTTGTTGAAGTAAGGATGCTAGTAAAATACAAAAAATAAAAATTTCAATTAAACCGTGTAGTTTGATAACGTATTTGCACTGATTTTATTGAGCCAAATGAGTCAACAGCGTGTCCACGTGAAAATATAGAAAACGAAATTCAAAATTAGTGGAATAATTGACGGTTGAAGCAAACATTTAGAACAAAATTGATGTTTCAACATTCACACACGTAAGAAGCATTTGACGACACCATTTTTTTTCTTTTCCAATGTTGTCTAAAAGATTAACATTCTAGGAAAATGTCCCTAAACTAGTCCGGCCAAAGTCATAATCACAGCCTAAACACTTTGGCTTTTCCACGCACCTCTTATTATCGTCATATTATATGTGTCCTTAATGGCAATGTCACCGTCGTACTTCTATATCATAACATTCCTTAATCCGATCTTAAATCTTATTTCACTCGCCAAACCGTAACGAATTAAAGACAAAAGTCCTAACCTAAACAAGGACTCACACGAAAACAATGGACAACTTTTATGTATCCTTCTATATCATGCGTGCGTAATTGCATGCATGAGGAGCTTCTATTGACGATGTTGTGTTTGTGCTTGCAAAGTCTACAGCTCGACTAATAGGAGCGCACCACATGTGTATTCACGCACCTTATGGTGCGCAACCGTGCGCATCAGGTCAAACTTCATACTTGCGAGTTTGTTCGATTGGAAGAATCAAGTAATTTGTTTGAAAAATTATTGGCCTTTTGTGATAGATTACGAAACTATGAAGGGCTTATTTGTAAATGTAAAATAAAATATTTTATATCCCTAATACGCCCCCGCGATTAAGATAAATTCACCGGACCGAATCTTGTCCCGACCCAAAAATCAGGGGCGCAGTTAACAACCAAAGTAACAAAGAAGCGTCTTGGGGTGGAGTGTTGACCACTGGAACATGGACTATTGTTGGTTAACCGTGGTTAGTTTTTGAAAAAAGAAAAATTAACCGTGGTTAGTTCCGTTGAGTTAGGGCCTTGGGCTGGATGAAGCTTTTTAACTGCGGTCAAATGTATCTGGTTGCGTTTCGCCTTGATTTCAGAGCTCTACATGAAACTCGCGATTTTTTTCAAGATCTCGTGAGATCAAACCAAAATCCCCCTCTCGGGGGATTATCTTTTTAATTTATTTTTACTTAACAGACAGTTTTTTTTTTTAACAATAATGTTTAAGTATAAATTCCGTGTTTTCTTATTTTATTATTTGGATGCTTCTTTTATGATTATGAGGGGATTTGTTCACTCACCACTCCCACTCGCTCTTCTATCGCGTGGAACACACTCTTGGTCAATTTTTATATGGTTTGACTAATCACTATTGTATTATTTATTTTTTATTGTATATAATTTGATTTGGGGGTGGGAGGAGGACTATAAGTACTAATTTTGCGTACGGCTATTATCAACTGTAACATATAATTTAAAAATCATGGAAAGTTATTTAAGTATAATATTTTTACATTCTTTTAGTAGTGAAATAAATATAATTATAAAAATTTCGACTCACAAAACTTATTTATTATAATAATCCATCTGCATAAAAATTAATACTCTTATGATTTATAATCGTATTTTTAAAAAATAAAACTTGATAATATATCTTGGTGATAATAATATTGAAATGATAGAAAATTTTTAATAAAAATAAATCAATTTCATAACATTGAAGAATTTTAGTGATGTATTTATTATATAATATAAAATTGAAAGTACTTATAATATGAAAGCAGGGAAAATATACGACACAATATAGAAACATTTATAATATGCAAGATGATGACTCCGTCCGTGATAATGAAAAATTCATGTAAAATTAACTTAAGGGGACTAATCTCACTCGCTTGACGTGAAGGTAAGGGAAACTGATAGGGGCGCGTGTTGGAGATCTGAACGAAATAGAAGAAGTTAAAAAGAAATGTCAAAAAAAAAAACTTTTTTTTAAATTTTTTTTTTTTTTCTGAAGATCAGTTAAAATCACCTGAATTTGGCTGTAGTAGTAGACTCATGCGATCCAAAACAATCGCAAAAGCACACAAATCTATAAATAAATGAAATTAAACAAAATAAAATAAAAAGGCAGTTTTCATTTGTTTTCACATACTTGTTTTAACAACACTGAAGAGTCTGGTCTGGTCTGGTCGGCAAACCAAAACCAACGAAGCTTCACGCTTTCTAACACCTTTCACTCTAAACACAATCAGAACGCGCACACACACTCTCTCCTCTTTTAAACTCTCACTTTTCCCCAAACACAAAAACACCCAACTCTCTCTTTCTGTCTGTTCAAAACCCTCCGTTCAGTTTAAGACAAGGTTTTGCTGATTTCTTTTTGAGAGATTAAGGTAAAAGATTTTGTAACTTTCTTTTTTCTGATGGGATTTTTGGTTTCTTTGATGGGTTGTTGATAATAGTGAAGAAAAATGTCATTTTGTTCAGCAAGATAAATTTTTTTCAAGATAATTTTTTTTTTCTCTCATATATATGACAAGTTTGTATATATTTGTTTGTGTGGTGTCAGTATTTTGACTGCAGCCAGCAAAAGGAGGGATTTTTATGCTTGAGAGAGAGCTTAATTGAGCAATGATTACGGTTATGGATTCAGCAAAAGACACAATGAAGAAGAATCCAACTGAAGAAAGCTGTTTGGATTCACAACTGTGGCATGCCTGTGCGGGTGGTATGGTTCAAATGCCACAAATTAACTCTAAAGTCTTTTATTTTCCTCAGGGACACTTGGAACATGCCAAAGGGAATGTTGAATTGCCAAATTTTAACGTTCCGTCGATGATCCCTTGTCGAGTAACTGCCATCAAGTTTATGGCAGATGCTGAGACTGACGAGGTTTATGCTAGAATTAGGCTTATTGCGTTGAAAAGCAATGGCTTTGATGATTTTGAGGATGTTGGGTTTGATGGGAATGGAAGAATTAGTAATGAGAGTAGTGAAAAGCCGGCTTCTTTTGCTAAGACTTTGACACAATCTGATGCAAATAATGGCGGGGGGTTCTCTGTTCCGCGCTATTGTGCAGAGACTATATTTCCGAGATTGGATTATAGTGCAGAACCTCCTGTTCAGACCATTCTGGCAAAGGATGTGCATGGTGAAGTGTGGAAATTTAGGCATATTTATAGGGGGACTCCTCGCCGTCATCTTTTGACGACTGGATGGAGTAATTTTGTGAACCAGAAGAAGCTTGTTGCTGGGGATTCGATAGTTTTTCTGAGAGCAGACAATGGGGATCTCTGTGTGGGAATTCGAAGGGCTAAGAAGGGAGGAATTGGTGGTGGATCTGATTATTCTGTTGGGTGGAATTCAGGTGGTGGAAACTGTGGCTTCCCATTTGGGGGGTATTCGGGTTATATGAGGGAGGATGAGAATAAGTCATCTAGGAGAAATTCGAGTAGTGACTTGAAAGGAAGAGTGAGGGCTGAGTCTGTTGCTGAAGCAGCAGCTCTTGCTGCCAGTGGCCAACCATTTGAGGTTGTTTACTATCCACGTGCAAGCACTCCAGAGTTTGTTGTGAAGGCCTCAGCTGTCAGAGCCGCTATTCAAATCCAGTGGTGTTCTGGGATGAGATTCAAAATGGCTTTTGAAACTGAGGATTCATCTCGGATCAGTTGGTTCATGGGAACCATTTCTTCTGTTCAGGTTGCTGATCCCATTCGTTGGCCTAATTCTCCATGGCGGCTTCTTCAGGTAATTTTAAGTGATCATTTTCAATTCTTTTTTACTTTTGTTAATTCTTATAATTGTAAATTTCTGTTTTTTCTTCAAGTCTGAATTTCATTACATTCAAATGTTCAATTTATCTGCCTTTTTGATACTGAATCTGAAATGCATTATTGTTCTTACACAACTTGCATGAGCCATAGTTGCAAATTTAATCAGAATAGCCCGTAGCTGGATCGTGTAACCTAAATTCTCATAAGCTAAAAGCAACTGGTCAGAAATGAATATCTTGTGATATACAAACCAGTAAAATTCATAGCCAACTGATAATGGTTTAATACAGTGTTCTATATGAGATGATGTTAACTATGTTGTTTGCTTTAATCATCGACGATTTTTTACTTGTAGTAACCAAGGTTTAGTCTCTCTGAAATTGGCATCTGAACTCTTTCCCTCACTTCAGTGATTCAGTTTTTCTTATATTTTTATTTAATTCATGCTTGCTTCTGAAACCTTCTGTGCAAATATTCATCTTTCAGGTAGCATGGGATGAGCCCGATCTACTTCAGAATGTGAAGCGTGTTAGCCCATGGTTGGTTGAATTGGTATCAAACATACCTGCCATTCATCTCTCTACCTTCTCACCTGCAAGGAAAAAGTTGCGGCTTCCTGAACATTCTGATTTCTCCTTAATTAACCAACTTCCAATACCATCATTTACCAGGAACCCCCTCGTGACCAGCAGCCCCTTTTGTTGTATTTCAGACAATATTTCTGCAGGCATACAGGGAGCCAGGCATGCCCAATATGGACTATCTTCATCAGATCTCCACTTCAACAAACTGCAGTCGAGTCTGCTTCCGCTGGGCTTTCAGCAGCTTGAACATACTGCAAAACCTGCTAGAGTTTCGAGTGCCAATATTATAAGTGAAACCGGAAATAGTAAAAATATTTCTTGTCTGCTGACTGTGGGAAATCCCACTCAGAGTTTTAAGGATAACAATGAAGTAAAGACACCCCATATCATATTGTTCGGTCAACTCATTCTTCCCCAGCAAAATAGCTCTCAAAGCTGTTCTGGTGATACAATTGTAAACAGTTTATCAGATGGGAACCCAGAGAAGACAGCAATTTCTTCTGATGGTTCCGGTTCTGCAGCACCTCAAAACGGTCCGTTGGAAAACTCATCTGATGAAGGGTCTCCATGGTGCAAAGATCACCAAAAATCAGACCTGGGTTTGGAGACCGGACACTGCAAGGTGTTCATGGAATCGGAGGATGTAGGTCGAACCCTTGATCTGTCTGTCCTAGGATCGTACGAGGAGCTATATGGAAAGCTAGCCAACATGTTTGGCATTGAAAGTGCAGAGATGTTTAGCAATGTGCTGTACCGGGATGCAGCTGGTTCTGTTAAACACACTGGAGATGAGCCCTTCAGGTAGTTAGCTTCATATTCTTTCTTTTTTCAGGCACTTTCTTCGTGTTTACTGGAATCCTCTTCCTGTTTAGCATATTAACCAAGTCTTGTATGTTTCTTTATGGGGTTGCTATTGCAGTGAGTTTCTGAAAACAGCAAGAAGGCTGACTATTCTCACAGATTCAGGCAGTGACAGTGTAGGAAGGTAGAGATCAAGAGAAGTTCTAGTTTTCGATAATTGTACAGTTTCCAAAACCTTTGTTTCTCGTTTGCTTTTCTTTTTTTTTATCTTTTTGGGTGTTGTCGGAGAAGTCCACTTCATCCAATTTTGGGATATTGTAGTTCGTGTTTGTTAATACAGATTCTCAAGTTTGCCCTTAGTTTCGTTTGCCGCTTATATGTATCTTTGAACTTACAAGTAGACATGGATGAATGGAAAATACGTTGTAATGTTGTTAATTTTGATTTTTGCTTTAGGATGCACGTTAAGAAAGACTCTTCTTGTCGTCAATAATTTAAAACTAACAATACATGATGTAATAAAAATTTTATTAAAAATATTATGACGCAATAAAAATTTCATTAAAAAAATTCAAAAAAGTAAAAAAAATAAAAAAAATCATTCAAAAGAGTATTAATTATTAACGAATAGAAATGCTTGGCAAAGAAAAGTAGCATAAAGAAAAAACATGCCTAGACCTTATCTATCTATGTTTGAACATTTTGGCACTTTAGAAAGCCTTTTAGCAGTCTCCTAGATTTGAGAGTTCATACTTCATATCACTTACAGTAAATATAGAGACAAATTTTTGGTCCATCCTGTTCGTCCATGTTTTGCTGTTGTATCTTAGTGGAACTTCAAAGGCTAGGTGTGTTTGCCTATACTTCACCTAAATTGTTTTTGTACCTAGTCAATTAAAATTAGGCCTTGAAATTTGGTAAAATGGTGACAAAAATTTCAAGTTTGAGTGGGAAAACACCAAAACCAAATGAATGGTTATGTAATGAAATCTTGGATCTTGTAAGAGAACAGAACCCAGATAATCTGGGATGTTTTGTTAGGATCACGACATTGACATTATGTTGTTGCAAAAAGCCCTAGCCCGGTCATTAGGGAAAACAAATTGCTGTTCTGTTAATATCTCCTAAGAAATCTGATTAGAAGTTGTAACCAAAGACAAAATCAAAACCCCGATCAACCATGCAGATTTACGGATATTTCTTAATAAAGAAATAATTTTTGTTAGACACGTGGTACTTAAATTTCATTAAACCGGGGGGGGGAGGTATTATAAAAAATTTACTCAATTCATTTATTTATTTAAGATGTGAAAAGAGAAATAACTAAATAAGCACTTAGTTGTGTAGTAGCTGTAGTGGTAGTAGTAGTAGGACGCTTGATCAGAAGAAAGGATTTCGTAATTCCAAGTTTCTAACCGAGTCTTGTGCCACAAAGGTCGATGATGGGAAGTAAAAAATGTTTTTATTTACTTGGGATTTGAGTAATTAAATAATTAATTATATGGAGTAGCTCAAACTCAAAACGATATGAGTGAGTGGTAGTAACCATGGTTAAGAAGTTGCAAAGTCAAAGATTAATTAAGCTTTGGGTGTAAATAAATAAATAAATAAATAAAGTCTAGTGTCGCTAAAAGTGTGTTAATTAAGTTGCACGAGGCAGGCAAAGATTCGTGAGTCAAGGAATGCTTCTCTGCCATTTGCCAACGTTGTTCCTCCGACTTGCCCTAGCTGACTTAGCTTTGCTTTGCTTTGCTTCAAACATAATTAACAACCCTTGTGCTTGTCTTACAAAGAAAATAAGTTACATCATGTCTATTAGGGCACGTGAACCAAGTGAGAACGTGCACCATTGTTGCCTTTGGGATCTTGATCCTATCTATATATATAACTTGTCAGCTACCCAAATTTCAAACCCTTTTTAGTAGAATACTAGTACAGGTTGAACTGATAGATTCAAATGAAATTTCAGATTTGCTTAGTTAAGAATGTATTAAAAAATTTAGCTAGGAAGAGAAAAGTTCAAAACATAAAATAAGAAAATTTTAATATTCAACTAGGACGACATTTGCCTCTTTTTAGTCTAACCTAATTCTGTTCATGTACTCAACATCCTAGTTGTTAAGGAAAATGTTATTTGAACAACAGCAAGACAGAAACGATAGCACTGTGGTATAAATAATATTGTCGTTCTGTATATTCTTGTAACATAAACGGTACCTATCTTTTATTTTTCTACTGTCTTGTTGTTCAAATAACAATACTTAGTGGTTAACTGTGCATTGCAAATAATGTTTTAATTGAAAATTTGAAACCATACAAGCATTGTCGTTTCATACGTTCCAAATTTTAGGTATTTGAGGCTTTAGTAATTTTTTGTACTACAAAAAGTAAAGGTTGAAATGTCAAATGCTGAGCATGTTAAGATGTTTTATTTGACAAACTATCTACTGAAGAGGTCGGTGTGATTGCATTATTTATTAATTTCGCTCAAGAGTCAAGACGACACATGTTGTATGACAGCAAGACGAGATTTGGGAAATTGACAAAAATAACCTAACAATTTTCTTAATTTTCCCATTTAGCCAACTAAAATTTTTTCTATCAAAATTAGCCAAAAATAAAAATTTTGTCCCAAATTACCCTCTCCTTCCACAAGCCAAACCCTCTCTAGCCACCTTTAATAGTTCTACACGGGAAACAGCGACCGGCGACATGATCGACGACAGCAACGGCGAGACAACGACCTAACACAACCTAACCTAAAAAAATCCATACGAATCAGAAACAAATCCAACAATTACAAAGAATCCACAACCTAGGTAAGAAAACTTCACAATTTTTTAATAATTTCAGTGAGTTTGATTGGGGTTGTAGAAGAATGTAATGTTGTTGGAGTGATGAAATGGAAAAATATTGTTGGAGTGATAAGTTTTAAAATATCGCATATCAAGTGTTTGATAAAATTACTATAAGAATTAAGTTGTTTAATGAAAGTGGAATGAGGGGATTATTTAAGTTGTGTTGGTTGTTATATGTGAGATGGCATGAAAATACTTGAAGTATGGGTCTTGCTGGCGAGAGGGGTTACCATTGTGCACAAGATGCATGCAAAGGGCGTGCGAGGCACGCGCCTCGCGCACCGGACAAGTGCGACGGGCTCGCCCGCGCGTGCCCAGCTAGTGTTCACCCATCGCACCAAGAGACATTGTCTCCTGGTGCGACGGCACCCGTCTCACCAAGAGACAGTGCGCTCTTGGTGCCCCGTCGTACCAAGAGGTGTTGTCTCTTGGTGAGACAGGCGCCCGTCTCATCAAGACACAACACCTCTCTTGGCGGCGCACCAAATAAGAGTTTTTTTTTTTTTCTGTTGTTGGAAATTTTTTGACATGTAATTTATTTTTTAATTTATATCAGATAAATGGAAAAATCAAAAGTAGCACTGTATAATCCGGCCGGACCTCCGAAAGAATCGGGAATGATGAAAATACCTTACGGGGATCACTTTCCCGACCGTATCACAAGTATGTGTAAATTGGATGCGGTTGTAAATGCTATCCGAGAAAAATTAACAAAGCGGCAATTGAAGTTATTTAAGGATGACATATTTGGGCATTTCCTGGAGTGCCGAAGCTTTCCATTCAGTGGCGTTATTGTGCAAAATTTGTTGCTCAGGTAAGTGTCCCATGGTGAAAGTAACCAGAATAATCAGTTATGGTTCCAAATTGGTGAGAACTTGATATGCTTGTCTATTGGAGAGTGGTGCCTAGTAACGGGTCTTTGCTATGGTTAAGATGTGGTGCTGAGAAAGCATAAAACAACGCATCGGTTACTTAAGAAGTATTTTGGCGGATTGTTCCGTAAAATAAATCTTGGCCAATTTGATGAAAGATTTATGGACTTGAAATTCGAGGCAATGGATGATGATGATGCGTTAAAGATCGCCTTGTTTTTATGTTGATGTTTACATTGTATTTAATGTTTGGCCGCAAACTTAATTTTGATAGTAGCTACGGCCAATACTTTAGAAAGAAAATTGTTGTAAATATATTTAATGACGACATTAGATTGTAAGCATATGTATGAATATATTATATTTTATTTATTAATATGCAATTGTACACAAAAAAAAACTTTCTATTGCATATAATTGTTAAACACACAAAAAATAAAAGTAAAAAAAAACATAAATATTTCAAACGAAACGATACAATTAGTTTCGATTTGACATAATGAGATTCTTGCATCTCTTGCAATTATGACCTAGTTCGTTGCACCTGTCGCATCTCACAGTCCTCCGATCAACGTCCTCACCGATAGAAAGTATTCTGATCTCTCGACGATGGCCAGGTGGTGGTGTTTCGATCGGTGGGTGAACCTTCATTCCCTGAATTTCGGCTGGAATGTCCCAATCAGCCATGTCTCCAACTGGCTCTATTGGTTGTGTATATGCTATGACCAATGATTCTTTAAAGTAATAATTAGAGCAAAGACTTATGTAATCCACTCGGACAGTCAAACAAGTAGCAATTGCATATGCACAGACAAGCTGATCGAGTTGGAAAACTCTACAGGAGCAAATCTTATTCTGTATGTCAACTATCCCTTCCTTTAGACCACCACCCAAAATATAGAATCTATGCTGAGACACAGGACGAACAGTCATTCTTTCGTCCATAATTCTCCTCTCACTGACTATCTAGTCTGCCCATGTTGTTAGTCGAATAGCCATTGATTCAGCTACAATTTTCCTATCATAAAACCATTGCTGCAATGTTTTCCTAAAGTGATCGACAAAATGAGTAACAGGAAATTTTTTAGGTTCCCTCATAAAAGAATTCACACTCTCCGCGATATTGGTATTAAGTATATTGTATCTCCTACCTTCAAACTCAGACTTTACCCAATTACACGTACCCACATTATTTTCCAAGTAATCAGCTGCCCCCGAGTAGAGCATCCACAACCCTTCAAGTTGTTGTTTAAATTCTTCATGTCCATATGCTTTTGCTGCATTAATAAAGGTAGGCTCAAATTCATTCCAAAGAGCTTTGGACATCCTGAATTTTGCCTTAATGTTACCTTTGACACGGTAGAAACAAACACCATGAGCAGCAGTGTGAAATACTATGAGAACGGCTCTTTTAATGGCAGTGCATCAATCAGAGATAATTACTAACTTTGACCTATCGCCAATCGCTTCGTGCAACTTCGTCATAAACCATTCCCAAGCATCATTATTTTCCGAATCCATAACCCTAATTGCTAACGGATATAACTGATTATTACCGTCCAAACATGTTGCAACGAACATGCTTCCACGATATAGTCCCTTTAGATGAGTACTGTCTACAGCAATCACAGGTCTGATGTACTGCATGAAACCTTTGATGGAAGATCCAAGCGATACAAAGTAGTATAAGAAATTGTCATCTCCATCCCGCTCAAGATGAGTAACAGTACTTTTATTCGCTTTGGTCAGAACATGAAAGTACGACGGAAGTAAGTTATATGATTCTGCAGGATTCCCTCGAACTATTTTAAGGCCAACTTCTTTGGCCCGGTATGCTTGCTGATACGTTAATTGGACACCGTATTTCTGCTGCATGTTTGCTCTAATGTCATTTGGAGTATATATTCGTTTATCCTGAATAAATTTATCAGCGATAAGATGACCAACAACTCGACTCCTGACTTGACGGAGACCACCAGGCACTACCTCATTAGAGAAAGTGTGTTCATTGTCAACTCTTCTCACAACCTAAGGAACATTCTGCTCATTTAAACCTCTCGTTGCTCAAATATGCCATTTACATGATTTCGAAAAATAATGGGCCTCAAAGCGTGTCATTGTGGATCGTGCAATCTTGATATCAAATTTATCCCTCAAGGCAACTTTGCGGAGTTCCAGTATTAACTGTTTTTTCTCAGTGAACAATTTACCCATACCAATATCAGCAGAATTACAGCTTCGAACTAAATCTGGAGCAACCAAGTTTGAAGGTAGAACTGGAGCAAAACTGACGAGAGGATCAACTGTTGTCTTCCTTCTCGAACGGGGCATTGGAGGAACATGTTGGTTGTCTCTGTTATTAACAGGAATATCATACTGATGCTTAGCCTCATCATTGATAGGAATATTGGAAGGAACGATGCTGCCATCATCAACAGGACTATCATTGCTACGGAATTCATTGTTATGGAATGGAGAGTATTGTGGCCCCAACGATGCTGTTAATGATAACATTTCTTCTTCAACATTTGCTAACGTTATGTCGTTCCCATCAACAGTGTCATTATTGTCATGGAGTGGAGAGCAATGTTGTTATAACGACATCGGCTGAGGTAACACCTCTTCTTCAATATCCGGAACAAAGTCATTTACTCTAAATGAACTTTCAGTTTCTATAAATGGTTCAGGATCTTCGGCCGGAACTCGAGGAGCTGTGGTGACAAATATAGGGATGCATCCATAGTTAACCACATCAGCGGCCATGTGCAACACAACCTTCACCATTTCATCATTATAAATGTCCATAAGTAGTGAACATGCACGATAGATTGTGTTACTGGACCTCAAAGTTGTTTTCATCGTCATATTATATTCTTTAGGATTTATCTGCAAAACTTCATATACTCTTGCAAGGAATTGCTCAAATGTATAATCTTTTCGAACTAAAAAAGCAGTATTCTTGCCATTCATGTACTCCACACAACCATCGATGAACGTCTCCCACCAACCGTCGTAACACAATTGAAGCACAACTGAAGCCATTAAACCTAAAGATCATAAAAAAAAAATAAAAGAAATTATATTACATGCTACATAATAAGTAATAAGTAATAAGTTCAGTAAATTTTTAGTTCGACCAAGTGAAAGAATGCAATACACAATTTTGGATTTCATTCATCTTGTCACAAGTTTCGAAACGGTATATTGTATGTTCAAAACGGACACATGTAGCCCAAGATATAACTTTCGAAAAAATTTTAAAATTTAGTGAGAAAGACAGTGGGACAGGTGCCAGTCCCACTAACCAATTCTGATTTTTTGTGAGAATGCACCTGTCCCACTGTCTGTCTAACTAAATTTGGTGAGAAAGACGTTTTCAGCAAGTGGGACAGGCAGTGGGACAGGTACCTGTCTCACAAAAAACCAAAACTGATTATGTGAGACGAGCACCTGTCTCATTGACTGTCGCACATAATTTGGTGAGATAGGCGTCTTCAACAAGTGAGACAAACAACTTGTCTCACCAAATTTAGTGAGACAAGCAATGAGATAGGTGTCCGTCTCACATAATTAGTTTTGGTTTTTTATGAGACAGGCACTTGTCCCACTGTCTATCTCACTAAATTTTTGGGGTTTATTTTTTGCTCGAATTTTTATTGTTTTTATTTTTTTTTTCATTTCTCAACTTAAATTGGAACTTTAACAAATCTCATTGTTTTATAAATAAAAAATAATAACATTTCTAGCAAATATATACTTTAATTTCGAACTTATTTGCAGAACTCTCAATATATTAAAAGTAAATATTAGTGAGAACATATACTAATCTTAATAAGCTTTTCAAGTATATATATCTTCAGTTATACAATACTTGTTTGATAAAATTTGTTGATTTATGAAGAATGATGGAGTTCGTTGAGAGTGATGAAAGTTTTGGTTAATTGTTGAGGGTTGGGAGCTTTTAATTTTGCTGGAATTTTTTAAATGACATGTGTTTGAAAATTTGTTGAAAGTAATGAGGGTAATTTATTCTAATAACAAGATATTTGGCTGTTATGATAGAAAAAATTTTGGTGTGTTAAATCTGAAAATTATGAAAGTTTTTTAGTTATTTTTGTCAATTTCCCACGAGATTTTAAGGCCGAATGAGATGATTGTTTTATTGAACGATCAATGAAGCGTTAAGTGGTACTCGTTGCAAAATTCAAAGACTTTTAATTGGTGCAAAGCAAGCTGTTTTAATGGTGTTATTTTAATGCACAAGATCCAAGAATTTACATTAATATGTTGGCCTCCTTTAAGTCAATACAATGAAGAAGATATCGGATAGAATCTCCTCATGATTTGAAAATATATGAGTTTTGACCCATATAAATTTTTATTTACATGTAGTCAAGATTTTTTTAATTATTATATTTTTATTTACAAACAACCAATCGCCAACCATGTAAATGTATTTACTCGAGATAAAAAAAAAATCATATTAGAAGAGAATTCTAACCTTATTAAATTTCCGCCAGTGGCAAATTAACAATTTGCAGCCTGTCTTCTTAATGTTTTTGAGTTTTGTTGTGCCTTTTTTTTTTTGCCCTTTTAAGTCGTAATTGAACAGCCACGTAACCAAAGTGCATGGGAAAAAGTAATTACAGACATTTTAGAACATGGAACATCGGACCCGTCTAGCTGTTCCTTCTATAAACATTGATTCAAGTCTTAACTCTCAATTGTCAAAACGAGAAATTTGTCGAACATATTTAACATTTGTGTGTTGTGTGATTCAAATGTTTTACAGATTTCAACTGAGGTATCCGAAGTAAGTATAGAAAGTACTTTTCATCTTTCAACCTTGGGATAATAATGATGAAGACTGTACTTAGTTAACATGCATTTACTGATATCGTTACATGTGTGATGATCTTAGAGGAGGCTTGGGCACTTCGGTTACATAATACAATTGGGATCAGAATTCAGTGTTAATCTGAATTCGTGTTGAACAGCTAACTCAACAGTGAGTCACAGACTCTCTTGATGTCAGCACAAACTCATCCTTACCGGCAAAGTTGAAATTAATATTGGAAATATTTGGGTCCGTTGCTCCATTTATTCGTCACCAAAAATTCTTGGGTCCACGTTGATGATATGAAAACACCATATAATTGTCTAAAACCTTCCGCACCATGCATTTGTCTGAAACGTTCCAAAATGTCTGGTTTCAGGTGCATCAAAAGATCAAGTAAAAAGGGCCAGCAACTCTATAGTTATATAAAACCATTCACGATGTGAATTTGGTTCGAATTTTGTCGTGAATTTTTCTAGTGTTTGAAGCCGAGCCTACTTAGTTTGAACACAATTTTGAAGTAAGAATGTTTGGAGCATAAAGTCCAAGTCATAGGACGCAAACAAAGACCATTGGTTTTATTCAAAGTGGATGACTCGCATGCTGCGGCGGAATCTTTCTTTATGCGGATGATTTATCGTCCAAGTCCAGTCAATATTGACGGTGACAACCCTCTCATCAATCATCATTATATCTTTTGAAACATTAAAGTTTCGGTTTCCCAATTGCAGAAGGAATTATTGACAAACAAGAGAACCAAAAAAGGGAAATATTTGAAAAACAGTTTTCACTTGGGAGCCATTGGCGTTAAAAATTCTAAATCACAAACATCGCGAAGTGTCTTTCCAATCTGTGATTGTCCTTCAAGAACTTTTTTTAACAATTTTTTTGAGATGAAATGAAGATTGAGAATTACAATTACAAATGGCAAACTGTCTAACGCCAAATTGATGAAACAAAAATTCACAACCCGCAAAAATACTTCAACATGGTAGCAAATATGGTTGCAGGATATGATCAACCTAGAATGAAACAAAGCTTTTCTTGTGGACGTCACAGTGAGCTTGACTAGAAATGGAGCAAACCCAATTATCCCAAAAGGTTGTTAATTAGGTAAAAAATAGTAAGCTCAACTCTCATCGCCTATTCTGCACCACCTGCAAAAATCAACTACACAAGTTTTGTAGCTGATATGCAAGATGACATATGCAGCAGCTGACTAATGAATCAATTACCATTTTTATGCAAGAAAGATGAGCACATACTTAGCCTAGGTATTCACACAAAATTCTATCAGCCTAATGGACTGACAAGCATGTGGTGCCTTAATACCTTGATAAAGAACTAAACACCATTCAAAATGGAGAGTAAATCCAGATACTAGATATGTTATATAACCACAAATAAGCTTTTACAAGTTTTTACAAGTTTTCACAAGTTTTTTCTTACAAGACAGTACTAGTAAAGTTGGCCCTGCCGAATCTTCCGATACCCCTTGCTTATTATAGCATATGGTTCCTGATAACAAAAACAAAAGGTGGGAAAAAAAAAAGAAAAGTCAAAATCAAAATGGTAAGTTTCTAGCTCGTCATACTCAAAAAAACTACACACACTTTGAAAGCAAGACTACAGAAACAAAAAAGACAATCCAAATACTACATTAAAGATCATATTATTAGGAAGCCTTCTGAGAATAAAGCATGATGGTGCAGCAAAAAGTACTTACTCTCCATTTGATGAGATACTTACCGGCTACGAACTTTGAATCAACAGTACAGAATAATTTGAAGAGATTACCATATATCTTAATCAAAGCAGAGCATTACTCAGCAATTTCTTGGTAAGCAATTGAACAGCGATTGTGTTTATAGTTATCATGTCATATAAAAACAAACACAGAGACACATAAACAAAATCAGCACCCATCTTAGGCTCTTAAAACTTCTTGTCCAACTTCTACATATCATAAGGATCAAGTATTCATTTATTCAAGTCTAATTCTCAAACTGAATATCATCTTAGAGGGACTCCTAAGAGTCAGAATCTATAAGACTATGTCAGCATTTTCAGCTTGTCTATGAATTATATCTCTTACAAAGACCCCAAAACAAAAAAAGGAATATTGAGAAAATGATGAGATCATGCCAGTAAATGGCTTTTCCCAAAGGATATGAAATGAAATAGATTACCAAGCAAAATGGTAATATACTTGGTTCTTTGTGTTCACTTTGCTTCCCCAATTTTCCTCAAATCAGAAGAAACTAGATTCCCCCCAAAAAATAACAATCAATTCAAACAACCAAGATCCCCAATTCCCCATGATATTTCTCAGGAAAAAAAAAAAATCCCAATGATAACATGTTATGGATGTCACGAGGAAGTAACCAAATAATTATAAAATATAATATATACAACAGAAAGCAAGGGGGGTTTGGTGTGATTGTGACATGACGATGAAAGGGAGTGTTAGATAACAAGCTTTTCATTCAATGTGTGAAATATATGTAGTAGATGTCCACCACCATTTGAAGCTTCACCAACACCCCCCCCCCCCTCCTCACACATTTAGACAAGTGTGTCATGACATGTGTTATTACACATGAATACATGCATCCTTTTGAAGGCTGGACAACAACTTAGTATACAATACTTACCCTTGGATACTCAACACTTCAAGCCCACAATATTTCACTTTTGCTAGCTGAAACCAAACAAAAGAAATGCAACTAAAACATAAAGTGGCAATGCACGTGCTTCAAAATTGTCCCATCAAAAGCAGTAACAAGTAAAACCTAGAAGGATAAAACTTGGTCAAAGGAAAAATAATGGGATAAGGAAGAAAAGTATGATGCCACCTAGGTTGTGCTTCTTTTGCTTAGGTTATTTCCCTAGCAAAGGTATTTCAATTATCTCTAATTGAAGTAGTGGATATCCAAGGGGGAGTGTTGTATAATAAGTGGCTATCTACAATTACAAAGGATGTACGTGTTATCTATAACACTTAATGTGAGGAAATTTAATACACTCTCTCACATGTACATAGTCATATTCCAATTAGCCCTTTCATATTTTCTCTTATCTATATTTCCACAATTATCAGGTTATTTCTTCTTTAAATCTATACAAGCCATTAAGCTCCCCATATTTCCTCCCTTTCCTTACATATAAAGATAACAAGATACAATTTGTCATTGAGACCGTTAGGATTAGCTAGCCGAATTCATGTCAGATGAGTATGTATATAGAAGTGTTGGAAGGGTTTGGCTAAGGATTTCTAAGTATCCAACCCCTTGGCTTAGGATTTCTAGGTATCCAACCTCAAAAACTAACCTATTGGGTGGAGTGACCTATCCTTCTTACAAACCCAAGTATCTCCCCTTCACCAGCCAATATAAGACACAACTCAACAATCTCCACACCCCCCCCCCCCCCCGGGGCAACGAAACCACCGCTGGACTTAGGTCCTTTCGTCTAACACACCTAAGTTGTTTCACCACCATATTCTAACTACTAGATTCTAGCTCTGATACCAATTGTTTGGGGGCAGTGCTTGGCCTATGATTTCTAGGTATCCAACCCCTTGGCCTAGGATTTCTAGGTACTCAACCCAAAACGCTAGCCTATTGGGTGGAGTAACCTATCTTCTTTATAAACCCAAGTATCTCCCCTTTATTGGCCAATGTGGGTCACAACTTAACAAGAAGCACAATATCATCATCAATGAAATATACTTAAAACAGCCAATATACATGCATAAAAGATCAACTTAATTTTCTATGGTCTGATCAACTTCACAAGTGGAACAATTCTATGTTCCAAACTTCATTTTCATCAATTTAACATTGTTTGGAAAGTATACAAAAAGCCAAGTAGCTGAAGTGAGTAAGCGTTCACTAGCGAAACCTAAATCCCAAACACATATAACACAGTCTACGCTTTCAATAAACATGAAAGGGCACTTGAAATGGCAGTTTGGATATGCAATAATCTCAACAAAAAGAGCAAAGACACAAACCATAAGTTGGATAATTATTACAGAGGCCATTGAAATCGAAGAAATTTAAATCGACGAAGCAGCTTCTAACATTTTCCTAAGTATTTCAATAGTATTGTTTTGTTATTGTGTCAACTTACCACAATGGGTTTATGGCTTATTTGGTGCATCTACTCTATACAGCACGCTCTCAAGAACTTCCTAGGGTAGTTCACACAAAAACAACTGAAACAATATAACAGTTCCTTAAATACCAAGGTAAGACCTTTTATGTGATCATTCAAAAAGTTTATAGCAGTAGTAGAAAATAACATATAACCATACCAAAACAAGAGAAAGAAAACTAGCATCCTATTATAGGACCAGTTCTGAATATAGTAACTGATATAGCCCAAGAAACATGAGAAAAAATACTTGCTAAAGATTTTTGCGTCAAAACTATGGCACAAGCTCAGCTAGTCAATTACTTCTGGCGATTGACATTGTAGACAAACTAAAGATTCAAAAGCATTACCTATTACTTTGAAGTAAGTGTCCTCTCTTAGTCCATTATTTCCAAAATTGCAATACCAGAACCAAGAGAATTGATCTGATTCTCTTTCAGAAACCAAAGGTCAAGTTCGTCTGTGGAATACAATCTCTCTCTGATTGATCATACTATTCAATACAACCCTTGCTTTAGCCGACTCTTGGCCAATTTAAATACTTTACAGTTATTTCAGAATTTTCTATTGATAAATTACATTTCAAGCTTCCTTCTTGAATCCATAATTCATGATAATTTCATCATCTTTTCAACTAAAGAAAATAACCACACGCTTCAAGAACACTAACATTAAGAAACAAGAAACAAACAAGATCCGCAATTAAAACAAAGAGCTGTATAACATAATATTCCAAGAATTAAAAACCAACAATTAATATTCCATATTTCACATAATTAACTTGAAAAAAAAAACTAATCGATGATGTCAAACACAAAACGCAAACATAAAAAAGGTAAAACGACGCAGACCTAGTAGGTTGACTGCTTACAGCAGCATCAATATTTAACGACGGATTTAGCTGTAATAGAGTTCGAGGCCCATGCCGTCGTGAATCTCGTAGTCCTTGAGAGTGATGTGGTCCTTGTAGATGTTGTACCACTTCTGAATCCGAATCTTGTCGGCTCGAGTCCCGGTCTGAGCCGCCACCAGCTTCTTCAAGTCGCCTATGGTGTCGTCTTCGTTGCACTTCACGCGCACCTTCTTCCCGAGCCTGTCGTTCAGCACCACCTCAATCATCTTCGTCTCCTGTTTTGATTTTCCCTGCCGTGTGATTTGGGATTTCTTTTTGTTTCTCATTTTGCGTGTGGTGTAGGTTTTTATATTGTTGTCGGCCGCCTTCAGCGTGATTGGACCGAACCGACTTTGTAGTTTTAAATGAAAACGCCACCGTTTTTCTTTGGACAGGTCAATAATTACAAAATTTTATTTGATTCATAATCGGACACAAATTCTTTTCAGACAAGGTGATGGACGACTAATTAGGATTGAACCAATTTACAAAATATAATTTTTTTTTGGAATTAAATTCCATTCATTGGAGAATTGCATATATTTCCGAATTTCCATAGGATAATCATCACCATGAACCATAAAATCATGAACATCTAAAAGCGTCTTTTTTTCTTTAAAAAAAATAAGAGGTAAATAAATTTTAAATTTATTTTTTACTTGAACAGTCGAATACATATGACCAAAATAAAATTATTTAAAAATCACTCGACCACACTATTAGTACACATATATATACTTTAGGAGTTGATCAAGTGATTTTTAAACAATTATTTTTTTAGCTAGTCATAAAAAATAAAATATTGTGATTGGGGGAATAATAGAAACAAGGAGGCATACAATAAATTAAATTTCTCTATAAAAATATTTTATTTTTTTTTATCTTCAAAATTATAAATTGAAAAATTTGAGGCAGAAAAACCTATTGGAAAATCAAAAAGGGATATACAATAAAACCTTGATGAGTTTGGCTAAATAATAGTTTTTTTCGATTCTATCTTAAGGCCAATATGATAAATAAATAATTCAATAAATTTATTAGATAATATTTTTTACAAAAAAAATTATTTTTTTATTGCACCCAATTAATACATGTGACATATATACGAGGCTTTTATAAAATAAGTTCTAGTATTGCTTGCTTTTTCTAGAAATTGATTTTTACATCTCTAACTTTTTTTTAATGTTGAAAGAAGTTCTTATTTGGTATTTTCGCTTTGGGACAATGAAATTATCTAATATCACTATCGCTTTAAGTGCTTCTTTGCGCGAGACATGCTCTATATTAGAACTATCATCTTCAACTTTTTTCCTTTTTATCATTTCCCATATGCTTTCAATAATTTGATCGTCACTCAAAATTAAAATTGTATCATACAACTTCATAGAATCACTACTTTAATTATATTATCTATATACTTTATAAAAATTTCTACTATTAATGTGATTATTTTTATAAATTAAAATTTATTAATTTTATCGATAGATTAATATTTATTAATCCCAACTTATCGAGATTATATTTGTGTGTCTATATATATATATATATATATATATATATAACAAATTATTTTCCTATTTTTCATCACTAAGTGAATTTTCATTATTTGATATGGTTGCTGATGTGCTTAGTGACAACCTTTCTCATTCCAACAGCCAAACAAGTGAGGGGAGGTCGAATATCAATTGTTTTTTTAATGTTGAAAGAAGTTCTTATGTGGTATTGTCGCTTTGGGACAAGAAATTATCTAATATCACCTATCGTTTTAAGTATTTCTTTGCGTGAGATGTGCTTTATATTAGAACTATCATCTTCAACTTTTTCCTTTTTATCATATCCTATACGCTTTCAATAATTTGATCGTCACTCAAAATTAAAATTGTATCATACAGTTCCACAAAATCATTAATCTAATTATACTACATCTATACTTTATAATAAATTTCTATTATTAACGCGATATTATCTTTATAAACTAATAATTTATTAATTTATCAATATATTGATATTTATTAAATCCCAACACTATTAATTTTGTCGAGATTATATTTGTGTGTATATGTATATATATAAAACAAATTATCTACCTATTTTTCATCGCTAGGCGAATTTCCATAATCTGATGTGGTTACTGTTGTGCGTAGCGACAACCTTTCTCATCCCAACAGCCAAACAAGTGAGGGGAGGTCGAATAATTTTAGGAATTCTGGCGATGCGGCTAGCTTCTGTTGAATCTGATATCCTTTTCCCTTCCTTCCTTTCGATTTTATTTTAATTTTTATTGGAGTAATAATAGCAACCTGATGATGCTGATGAGAAGGAGGAGCCGTCGCCGACGTCATCCATTTCACAACTCGATAAAAATTTTCCGGTGCGCTGATCCAGCAGGTGCACCACAACATCTATCCCACCAACAACTAGCGTTGACGCATCGTTTTGCAGCTATTTGCATAGAATATACAACACTCGGACTTACTCGAGTCTCCCATAAACATAGCATTGTCCTACGCGGGTTATAACATAAAGTCTTATCGTGGAATTAGTTGATCCAGCGGTCGCTTCCCATTGATCATCATGATTGGATGAGATGCTGGATATTGTGATACTTCCGAAAGAGGTCCGAAGAAAATTAACCGACCCGACCCTCCTCATCATCGGCACCGAAAGATAAACATGTTACTGGATTGAATTGAAGCGCACCTTAATGGCTCGAGTACATTTCATGCTGTGCACGTCAAACACATAGGCAGTCCCATCCTCACGTCCAATTACAGCCTGTGCATCAAAGTAACGCATACATAAACGTAACCCTTGGTGAAAAGTTGATCTGCGCCCCACATATGCTACTTCTAGTACTACTCCTTTTGCAGCCATTATTGCGGCTCCACATGGACATACGTGAGCCGCCAAACAATCTTGGTCTCATCAAAATCCAAATCAACCAATGGGGCTTTATTATTATTATTCGGAAGGTAATACTTCTCCACACATTTGTATGATGCATCCTGTACTGACCACAGACCACAGACCACATGAGCATGCCCTCATTATCCTCACCATCGCCGGCGAGAACAAAGCCCCTTTTCATGCGGCACTGATCAACCCCAAGTGAATTATTAATAATATTATGACCAGTAGTCCATCGATCAATATTTTATTTGACCTTCTTCTAAAGCCAATTCGTGTTCCTTCATTATGGCCAGCTCCTCCGGATGCAACCTCATATTCGATGAATCATCATCGTTGTTTTTATTGGAGAAGCTGCAGCCATCTGCATGCAGCAGCTTGCGGTTGAGTAGCTGTAGTAACTTGCCGCTGCTTGTTATGTCGTTCTAGGACTTGCAAACGACGGAGCATCTAAGTAGTTCGAAGAGTCCGAGTGATGGGAAGATTCGACGTAGGATGTCGACATGTCGTCAAGGAGAGATTCGACTGTCGTCCGATGGTTCGAGCTTCAGCTTCGGCTTCTGCTCTCTCGCTGTGACGCTGTGAGGTCCATCGCTTGCAAATTTCTGCAAATGCCTAGTTGGTATATGTACGAAAACTGTGGCAAGTCCTAATGTCAATAGAATTCTTCATTTTTCCTTTTTCTCTGTAGCGAATCGGACATCCTCTTGAAAATTAAAAATAATTTTCGGTGACCTATTTCTTCTTATAACTGAAAAAATAGTCTAACAACTGCTACCTTACAATTTATTGGTACTAACAAATTTTCCAAAATTTTCAAAATAATTCTATAATTGTGCATTTGGAATATCTAAGTCTATCTTATAGTCTATTGAACATTAACTTGATTATCTACTCTCAATAATATTTAAAAAATTAAAAATAAGAGATGTGAATTATCATTAGGCCGCACGACATTTTGGCATTGAGCTGAGTACTTAGGTTCATATTATGTATTAATGATAAATGAACAAAACAATAGCAAAAAACCATTTGTCTTCTAGTGAATTTTGAGAATTCTTTTTCAAAAGAGAAAAGGTGAAACCATTAAAGATAAATCTGTAACTATAAATTAACTAAAAAAAAACTTTTTTTGCCATGATTTTGCCACGGTGTGTTCCTCAATCATTTTTCTTTATTATAATTTCTTTTTCTGATTGCGAGTGAAGTCATGCATTACGAAAATTAAAAAAAAAGCATTAATATCGTTATTATCAATTTTTAAAGACAAATGGAACCATGTAATATTCGTATAAAATTCTGTTGCCAGGTGGCATTTAAAAATAGAATAACACACTTCACTATTCGTTCACCTACTCTTCTAAAAATTTCTCTGTTTCTCCGTCTCGCTGCGTCTCTCTCAAATTCGATCTTCAAGTTTTTCACTAACAAAAAGAAAAAACAAAAAAAAAAAAATGTCAGGTGAAATTGTGAACTCATTTCCTCTTTCTCCATATCTCTTTTTATTCTCTTCGTAATTTTAACATTTATTTTTTTTTTCGAATCTTTCCTGTCACCTTATTATCTATAGACTGCTGTCAATTTTATTTTATTTATTTATTTGTTAATTTGTTTCTGATTTTTTGAGTGTCCCGAAATCAGTTATAGATTTTTTTTAAAAAATTGTTGATAAATACTTGCTTTAACTTTTTCTTGCAGTAGTAGCCATAAATTATGATTCTGCAGCTGCTAGCATTCTTTTTTCATTTGTAAAATTATGTAAACACATGAATAGTTGATAAAAATGCAGTTATTAAATAAGAGCAATACATTTTGATATATAATTATTTATGGATAATTTGAATGCGTAGTTTTAGTCTTTGCGTATGAAAAGCAGGAGAAGAATTTGATGTTGTTGAATATATAAAATTAATTACATGAGGATTGTGTTGGTGTGTTAATACCTGCGGTTAAAGATAAAATTTGGAGGTGTCAGAGTTAAGAAACAGACTGTTGCGAATTTAATGTTTTTTACTTGCTCTGCCTCTCTTCCCGTTGTAGCATATACTGGAGCAGAACACACTTTTTTTCCTTTTTAAAATAGTTTTTCTTTTTTAAAAAAAAAAAATTAAAGTCTTGCTTGATTTACTATTCAAATAAAGCTCTTTGTTTTCAAGAAGGATACAAGAACTATAGGAAATATGTTTCATTGGATGTTTTTGGAAACAACTGAAATGTTGTTATCGGAATTCTGAATCGTAATTTGTTTTTTGATTTTTTTTTGTTCCAATTATTAAGAGTGACATTTACTTCTAGACCGCACAGTATAGACGGTGTGGTAGAATTTAGGTGCTGTTTGCCCCATTGGTCTTTTAGTTTAATGTGATAAATGACCCTCCGATCAACATAATAGATAAAAATGGTCCAGGAAATTAAGCAACAAAAATGAAATAAGTATTTATAAATCATTTCGTTACACATTTATGAGAGTTGGATCTGATGAAATCATAAATTCTTATGCAGCAATGTCAGGGAAAGTTGTTCAAAATGTATTTGTAGCGCAGGGTTACCAACAGAATAGGCAGTCTGAGACCCAATACCGAAGGGACTGTTCTGCCCCTTATATGCGCAACTTGCTTCCCTTGCAAGGAGGGAAGTTGGCATGGACTGGCATCTCCTCCATGCAAATGCGCAACCTACCCAAATATCAGAGTGGTTTTGTTAACCGAGGAACTGTTTACTGCAACGGTCTGTTCTAGACTCTCACTATCCAGGTTGATATCAAATGCAACGACTGCATTTTGACCCTAAATGAAAATTTTAATACTCTTTGATTGGTAGCATGCATCAAAGTTTGTCCTTGTTTCTGATTTTAATGTCCGGGTTGGGGGGGTCTATGGCTGCTTGTTTGCAGCATGATATTGATCACTTTGATTTCCTATCTTACAACCTTTTGCTAACCTATAATCTTTTCATAAGTTCCGAATTCACGTACCTAATTTTGTATTTTTGGCTGCAGCTGCTTCATCAACTACTGCAGTACCAGCTCTTGACAAAGTTGATTTTCTTAAACTTCAAAATGGCAGGTGAAGAGTCCATCTTACTATCTTTTGTCTGATTTTCAACTTTTCTCTGCTTATTTTAATCTTTGAGGAAAATGAATGATATCAATTTCCTAATATGAAATTGTGCCAGTTGCTGTAATAAGATTTATATATTTAAATGTCACTGATAATGCCCCTGTAACTGATGTGTAATTTTTACAATCTTTTTTATTACATTTTGTTGTTAGCAGTCTCTAGCAATTGATGCTGAGAGGTTTATTATACTTCTATAAAATTAAAATACTGTTAGTATATCCTTAGTTTTGTCCATGTTTGAAGCTATGTTTGATTGTAGTATGTTTTTGTTCATTCTCCTAATGACCATGCAGTGATATTCGCGGTGTTGCTGTTGGTGGTGTTGAGGGAGAACCAGTAAGCCTAACAGAACCAGTTACAGAAGCAATAGCTGCTGCCTTTGCTGCTTGGTTATTGGAAAAGAAAAAGGCTGATGCACGCAAACGTTTGAAAATTTCCATTGGTCATGATTCTCGCATATCTGTGCAAATGCTACAGGTAGTCTTTTACCGTATTTTCAAATTTAAGTTCGAGCCTGATGCAATTCTAGATGTCTAGTGGTTAGTTGGAAAGACTTCATTGCAGAGTAGCTGGAAATTTATCAGCACCAATAATTAAAGGGATATTTTTCATGACTGTGAGGTACTTTTTGGGTACTTCTAAGTTGATTTGTTGCTTGTGCTATTGGTGCTCATGACACATGCCTTTGGGTTAATTTGTATCATTGACAACACATGCTTTTTTGTGGATGGGACGATTTCATATATGGGCTGTTGTGTTGTATTCTTTTCTTGTGTTATTGGGTTGATGGCTAACTTTTCCAAATGTTATATGTCATATTCTTTGACTTCCAGGATGCTGTTTCTCGAGGCATTGCTGGGGAAGGTGTGGATGTTGTTCAATATGGGTGAGTGATGATTTTCTAAGGTTATGCTGATGCTTTATCTCTGCTATTAATCTTACATTGTCGTCTGTTATATGTCATATATCATATACTATTAATCTTGCATTGTCCTCTGGTATATGTGATATATCATATAAATATTTATAGGCCCAAGCAAATCCGTTTGATGCCCGTTCTGAGTTCTGACTGGAGTGACATTGCTTTGATTAAAACTCATTTTCTTTGGTCTACATCGCGCAGTTTTGCATAACTGCTTATAAATTGGTTCAAATTTGGAGCAATTTGAATTCTTATGACTGGCCAGGGACAGCAGGACACAAGGTTTACTTTTGGTCTTGCACAGAACATGGTGGATTAGGTTTTGCTTCACTCAGTTAACAAAGCTGTAGTGTAATTGACATGCAGTTGCTTTTACTAGTTGTATCTCTGCTCATGTGATTCAGTCTTCCCTGTTTTCTTTTCAAATGAATCTTTTACTTATATACTGTGCATTGGTCATACCATCATCAAGAAACTTGTTTCCCTAGTGACTACTTGTAAGTGGTCATCTAATTCCTTTTGTTGTCCTTTTGCATTTTGCAGTTTAGCTTCAACACCAGCAATGTTTAATAGCACACTTACTGAAGATGATGCGTTCTTTTGTCCGGTAGATGGGGCCATTATGATTACAGGTATTGTGTTACACGTTATTCTTCAATTAAATATGGATCTTTAATCATGTGAGCGTACATGCCTGAATGTCTGATCACTTGGTTTCATTGGATTAAGATTAACTGAATTCTTACTTGCCTTATTTGATTTATTTTTCCCCTAAAAAAAAAAAGATTTTCACCTGATGAAGTTTTTGCCTTTTGAACAGCTAGTCATCTGCCTTACAACAGGAATGGATTGAAATTCTTCACAAATGCTGGAGGGCTTGGGAAACCTGATATCAAAGACATCCTGGAGCGTGCTGTGGATATTTACAAAAAGTTTATGGTTGAAGGCTTAACTAATTCGGAAAAGCAAACATCCACATCAATTAAAAGGGTTGATTACATGTCTGTGTACACATCTGAACTTGTAAAGGCTGTTCGCAGGGCTGCTGGTGATATAGGTACTTATGGCTTTCTGAAATGTTCAATTGGGTGGAACTCTGTATGTTGATTAATGTCAACTTCCATAAAACTGTGTAGGGCAACATAAGGAGAATTACAATTATTATTATTTTTCCAGATTCTTTTACAATGATCTGCATATTTTTGTCAATCATAAAGACCTGTATATTTTGCAGTAAATGATTTATTTATTTATTTATTTTCTAATTGTTTATTTGTGTTGTCAACTTCTAGAGAAGCCATTGGAGGGATTCCATATTGTTGTTGATGCAGGGAATGGAGCAGGAGGATTTTTTGCTGTAAGTTTCATTTGCAGTGGGATTGCACTTTTCTTTAGTGGAGACCATCTTTTATTTCTGATATAAAGTTTTCTTTTGGTGGATGGTGTTTACTGAGAGAATTAAAATCATTGACTAGTCCGACTTCTGTCATCATCTAGGAAAATTGTTTGTTGATTCATATACAATGAATTTCTTGTTTTCTAAACAGAATAGTTCTTCTAGAGGATCTCTAGAACCTGATGTCTAGAAGATCTTGGGCTTAGTAAAAGAATGTTGTAAATGTTCTACAGGCTATTTATAGTTTACCGTGAACGTCTGTGTCATATATAATTACTGATCCTCTATGCCTTGTGGAAGTATAGATTAAGAGATTTTTCTTGTCATATGCAAATACTGGTTTTCGAGTCTCCATTGCAGCAGCTTTGCCGCCATGTATTTGATTTTTGTCCTGTTGGAAGCATGTGGTCGCGTGATAAATTCAATTACACAGTTGGTCAAGTTGTCGAGCTGCATTGATTATAGTTGTTTGATTTCAATGTTTTTTCAGGCAAAAGTGCTTGAGCCTCTGGGGGCTAAAACCTCTGGTAGTCAGTTCTTGGAGCCAGATGGTATTATACTGTTCCAACGTTGTGTGAATCTCTAGTTGGCTTTGATATTGGAATACTTGAGTGAATTTTTTCATGGGTTCAGGTATGTTTCCAAATCATATTCCCAACCCAGAGGATAAGACAGCAATGAAAGCTATTATTCAGGCAGTCCTTGATAACAAAGCTGATTTAGGCATCATCTTTGACACTGATGTTGACAGGTAGTGATTCTTGCTACTTATTTATTTATTATCATCATTTTCAATTCAAGGTGTGAAACGATGATGTGATCATATTTTTAAAGATCTGCGGCTGTGGATTCCACTGGTCGTGAATTAAACCGTAATCGTCTGATCGCCCTCATGTCTGCCATTGTTCTTGAAGAAGTAAGATTTTCATATTTACATACATTTATTCTTAACCCTAAACCTGAATCTTTCTTGATCTCACCAATATGGCTTATTCTTGAAACTTCCTTCAGCATCCAGGAACAACTATAGTTACAGACAGCGTGACTTCAGATGGGCTGACAACTTTCATTGAGAAGAAACTAGGTAATAACGAGAACTGAGGTGGTGTTTTATTTATTTCCTTTTATGAATTTTTTAAAAACTTCCTATTGCTTTTAGGAGGAAAGCACCACCGGTTCAAAAGAGGCTATAAGAATGTCATTGATGAAGCTATTCGTTTGGTAAGATTGATGCTCATTTTGTCTTATTTCTACTCTAGATGAGTTTTGAGAGGATTAATTAAGAAGTGGAGAGATTTTAGGTATCTAATTGAAAAAAAGAAAGGTGGATTCTCTATCTTGCTAGAAACATTTTCTACATCCTTTTTGAATATGTTACTTATTCACCCAGCGATGAAGTTTCTAGATATTGAACTCATACTTTCTTGCCATGTTACAATTTGATAATTGCAATTCTCATTGGAGCTTATAACCTGTATGATCTTGACATTTAGTCATCCAAACTCTCCATTTCATCTTTTGGGATATTCCAAACTGAAGCTTTAGCAATTCTGGCAGAACTCTATTGGAGAGGAGTCACATCTGGCTATTGAAACAAGTGGGCATGGAGCTCTTAAGGAGAATCACTGGCTTGATGATGGGGCATATCTGATGGTATGCTTTTTAACATAGCATATCTATTTTCCGCTTCTTTTAGCGCATTTGAATGGCTATTCATAAATTAACCCAGGAATTGATATAGATGTTTATTAATCAGTCCATCTCTTGCACTGCCATCTTAAATGCAGGTTAAACTCTTGAATAAACTTGCATCAGCTAGAGCCGCTGGAAGAGGTGGTGGTAGTAAAGTTTTGACTGATCTGGTGGATGGCCTAGAAGAACCAGGATTTGCTGTGGAGTTGAGACTGAAAATCGATCAAAACCACTCAGATCTTAAAGGAGGGTATGTTGCTGTATTTATTTATTGCAGGGGTGGGTATGTTTATTGCATTTGGATAGTAATATATATGAAATTTCAGATCCTTCCGCGATTATGGAGAGGCAGTGCTGAAACACTTGGAGAACCGTGTAGATTCAGATCCAAAGCTTCAGAAAGCTCCTGTTAACTATGAAGGGGTAAGTTTTGTCTTGACTGTCAGAACCATATTTGATAGAATATGATTCATCATTAGTGCTGTAGCTAGTTGACTGAGTACTGTATTCCCGATCCATTCAATTTCATTGTATCCCAACCAATTTCCTTAAATTTCTAATTTTTCCTGAGCAGGTTCGGGTTTCTGGCTCTGGTGGATGGTTCCTTCTGAGACTCTCACTTCATGATCCTGTTCTTCCCCTTAATATTGAGGTAGATTAGTTACTATCTTTTGTAGAAGCTGATACAGCCGTGGGTGAATTTATATCTAATGTAAATTATATATACTGATAGGCACCAAGCAGAGAAGATGCTGTGAAACTTGGTCTGGCGGTGGCTGCTGCTACAAAAGAGTTCCCAGCTTTGGACACTTCTGCATTGGACAAATTCGTACAAGCATCCTAATTTGTCTGTCTGAATCCACGTGCGTGTCTCTGTATGGATATCATCTTCAGTGCAGCCAACCTGTAACTTTCATGGCAGGTGATTTGGAGTGTACCGAAGTGCAGTTGAAGTCTTGTAAACGTGTGTTGCACCCGTGGAACTTGAAACACTGTATTAGTGTTAAGAGCTGACTGCATATTCCATTTTTAAAATTTCAGAGATTAATGAACTTCCAAACAAAATTCTTAATCACAGGAGCGATAATCATTGTCTATAATAATAATAAGACATTTCAGTTTTGGTTTTGATTTGTAACTGAGCTCTTTAACTTTGGTGAATCCTCTTCAAGTTACTCTGTACGCATGTAAATGTATGCGCGGCTATGCAAGTCACCATTCAAGTAAAGATGCTTGGAATGCATGCATATCAAGGTGAAAATGAAAAAATTATTCAAAAGAATGAGTGTAATAAAACTTGATACTAATATATCACACATAAAGTTTGCAGGTAATGCTAGAAATCTCAATTTTATTCGTAATTGCCACAAAAAGGAAGTGACTTAAAATATATATATATATATATATATGAATGCAAGAACCACTATAATAGCAAATAATCTTTTTCATAACATGGGGCGAAAGCTTTACAAAAACGTGGTCTGTCATACAAACAAATAAGAAACTGGCACAACATTACAGGTCTATAATTAGCATCTGCTGCTAATCCAATCAATTATACACAGTATATAAATATACACAATATGCCAGTTCTAATTCCTACATTTTTCTTTCTTTTTTCCTTGCTTTTAAATTATTCTTTGCATGTTCCTATGAATGCTAAGCAGCGGTTGGGGCCTTTAGAAGCTTCATCATGAAGTTAAACTTAACATCTGGAGAGTTCTTCGGCTGTGGCCAGTTTGCTCCTTCTGGAACCTTTATACATTTGAAACCTTGGCCTTTGTATAGCTTTGTGGCCCCAGGATTGTTCATATCACAGTGCAATGCTATTGAACGGCAGCCCCAGCCCCTTGCTTGAGCCTCTGCCTTTGCTATGAGTCTCTTAGCTATTCCCTTCCGTCGAAATTTCTCCCGAACTGCAACATTTGATATGTATGCAATTCCGGTCCTGTGAAAAGAATGTCAAAGTAAACGAACCACATAGAAGCTAGATAAGTATATTTGAAATAAACTATACATTAGGTTCCACAAATAGCACTACAGATTACTTAGTTAAAACAATATCTATCAATGCTCAATAGAGAGGCAAATAGTAGGCATTTTCAAGTTATCCAGCAAAGTTCAGCAAATGGGAGCAGAAACTGGTACAATTTCAAAGGAAAAAAAAGGGCATGGGTACCCAAAGGGTTTTTTTCTATTATATGTCTGGCTATTAACAATAAGATACAAGTTTCTTTCTTTTCTTTCATTTTTCTTTTTTTCTTTTTTATTTTACAATCAAGTAAACTAATAATAGCAATCAAACAAGTAAGCTCACAGAGAAATGGTTAGCCAGCAATATTTTTCATTCTGTTCAAATTACAAACAATAAAAATCAGTATTTCACATAAATTCCGTGAAATCAACAACCAACATCATTTACTGAGATTAGTAGAGATGAAATAAGAAACGGTGCCCATATTCAACACCCCCCCCCCCTCAAAGAAAAAAGGTGCTCTAACTTCTATTCTCTGGCAAGGTAAAAATTTTAACAAGAGTGAACAAGGCAAGGAGTTAACAAAAAAAAAAAAAAACTACCAAGCATATGTTGGACTCACCTTCTCTGCCGGAGAGGTCCTTTTCTTGGAAGAAAATCAGCCACAGTATCCACTGTTAAAATCCCAGCAACATAACCTCTATGGAGATTGAATTTACCATCAAGACCTCCGATTTTGAAATCTTCACTTCCCGAAAAGAAGGTTTCATCCATTGAGCTACCAACAACAGCAACCAAACAAGTTCTCCTAGTACCATGCTGTACAGTGAAACCAGAAAGCATAGCCACCAACCTGTCAACCCTCAGCATCAAGTCTAGGGGAAACGTGTAATTAGGGAAGAAGCAACTACAGTGAGTTTCAGCCACTTCCCAAATATCATCTATCCTTGCCTCCCTTACAACAATCTCAGGAGACACCGTTGAAAATAATTCCACTATTTGACTTGCTCTGCATATTCCTATGGTCCAAAGTTCATTTTGAAGCAATCATTAATATTCCACATACACAATTGCGCAAAATGATCCAATTCAAACTATCAAATTGTTTCTTTACGGTTCAAATTGGTGTTCTTTGAAGCTCTTTTGGGTTGCTGATAACAAAGAAACTACTGTCGTAGGATTCAGCACATTTTTGAGGAAAAAATCAAAATTGGAGAATTTCCCATACAAATTTCAAGATCCAAATGGACAGAAAAAACCCCCCCAAAAAAAAAAAGAATTACCTCACAGAAAACAGATTTTCAAGTTTCTGGGTCTGGTCAAAATATGATAAGAGATCAATCTCTAGTCAAAGGATTTCTTATGACAATAATTCTATAATGCTATTCTTTCAAAATTGAAGCTACAAGAATCGCAAAATAAACGTAAAAATTCATGAAATATTCAGGATCCAGACTAGCAGTTAGATGTTAACTTATACTTACAAAGTTAATATATATATTTTTTTGTGCAGAACTGGATGGCATTAAAAGAAAATGAAAAAAAAGGAAAAAAAAAGGTACCTAATTTGGAGGGGGGAGAAGATGATTCATGGGAAAGGGAAACCCTGCAGCAGCTTGAAGAAGAAGAAGAAGAAGAAGAGAAGGCTTGTGTCTGTTTCTTAAAATTGAGAGTGTTAGTGTTGATAGAGAGACAAGAGATTCCCAACGGTATGCTTCGCATTGTTTGTAAATTCTTGTTTGTCTCCCTCTCAACCCAAGAACCGGAGATTCTTTTCTTCTCCTTTTGGCTGCTTGCTTTAGGACACAACTGAACTGAACTGAGCTTAATAACTGCAGAATGTGGAGTGTGCTCAGAAAATTAGTCGACACGCGTGGTTCGCTGATTTGCACTCTCCCTCTCTGTGTCAGAGCAGATTTTAGTTAAATAACATTGCACCCCAAATTACTTTATATTTCCTAAAATGAGAACTAGTTTACACTTTTATCAAATAAGTCCTAGATTGTAATTTTTAATTAGATCATCCAATTGGCGAGGACATAAATGGAAGAAAAGACTTAAAACAGCCTGCGGAGTAAAAAAGCAAGCAAAGATCAAAAGACCAAATAAAAAAAACATTTCCACTACTAAAAAATCGAGGGTATTCGGATGAGATGATTTATTAGCCACCGCATTAATTTGCTTCTCTAAGAACATGAGCAAAATGGATATTTATTGCCATATTTCGATAGCAAGTAAGCCACCATAATAACCTCAACCCCCAAGGAGGGATAATGTTTTTTGCTTTGACTGGAAGTAAAATCACTTGTAATCCATCAAGTAAATCAATCAAATAACGAAAAGAATGAAGAATATCTTGAGCTCAGCACACATAGGCGAAGCGAGAAATTTTTTTTTTTTTTTTTTTTTGTGTGTGCGTGAAGAAGATTTCTTCACGTACGTACTCTTGAGAATTTAACACTATAGGTGTGGTTCACGAGGACTTCAACTCTCATATAGGATTTGCTAAGTAGTGTGTCGGAGAAGAATAAGAAGCTAATTATTGTTGGATTCAGAACTTATTATTTTAAGTAGTTATATCGTTGAATAATTTCTTTCACGCTGCATTAGATTCAAGCATAATTAAATATTTGAATGCCAATATATATGAGGCACCTTGGGACTGTGGATGCACATGACTCGTGTTGACCTATTTTGCGTATTCTTAAAAATTAAACACCAGAGAGCATACCCTCAAAGGAGACATGTTAAAATTATCCATAAAAGGGTTGTGATATTTCTACTCTACAAATTCGATAAATCCATCATATTTTTAGAAATTAATTATAAAATATTCACATTACTTTTAAAAATTTTAAATAAAGAAGAATTCTGAAAAAATAATCAATTAAATCTTTCTTAAATTCTTAATTTATTTTTTGTGACTTAAATTTTTTTTGTTATATTTGACTACTAAGATATTTCAACCTAAATTTAAATTGACTATTTTATCTTTAAAATGTAAAAGTACAAAAAATTTACTTTAACTTCAATATTTTTTATTTTATACAAAATTCATTGTTTCTAAATGGCCAATTCTATTTTATTAATATGAGTATTAACTTTTAACTAACATAATGTCTTTATGAGTTAATACTCATATAAATTATTAGGCTATCAAATTTATGTCATTTACATATAAATTATTAAAAATTATTAGACTTTATTTAAAAAGTTAAATAATAAGTCACAAATTAAGTACCTAAAATATTAGATATAAGAACACATTATTTTTTAGGTTGGGTAATTTTATGCTATAAAAATTATATAATTAAATAAAACTCATATTGAGACAGTTTTCATAGTAAAAAAAAACTAAGTAAAAAAAAAAGAATGATTTAATTGATTAATTATACATATATTTTTGCTTATTTGTATTTATAACAAATAATGTGTATTTATTATAAATACTCCTTATAAGTGGGGTGGATTTACACAAATAATGGGGTAAAAATATCCCCACCCCCATAAAAAAGGACAATGATAATTTCACCATGTATTTTTTTAATTACAACACCCTCGAATCTTATTTTATTGTTGTAATTATAATTTTATCCTTAAATAAATACATCTTCTTACTAAATTGTAGCTACAACAATTCCTTTATTAAAATGGTTTCCGCCATCGTTATGATCTATTTCATCTATAAATCAATTATAGCATTTGAAATTAAAACCTAATGAAAAATGAAATTTAAGACTCCCATTAACTATGTTGTGGGAAAGACACTTAGCGCAAATTTAAAATTAAAAAATTACTCTTATTTCTAAAGTTTTTTTTCTTTAAGATATTTTTATGTTCGCTCAAAGATTCTCTATTTATTGTTAGAATTGAACCATCAAAATTGGTATTAAGTGAGTTTATTTTAAATTGCGGTGTTATTATGTAGTTAGAAATGTCATTACCTACAAATAAAATGGGATCTGTTCACCCAGTGGCGGTGCCAGGAATTATTTTTAGAAGGGGCTAAGTTCAAATAGTAATTTAATTCAAGAAAGTAATCATTAAATAACATATATTAAAATAAAAATTCATTAAAGTATTTAATTCAATATACTTATAATTATCCTCGAATAGGTTTTATATGTTAAAAACATTGAAGAATAACATCGTTGTCAAGACTACAAAAATATATCTTTTTCTATGTATACAATAAAACTATCATTTAACCACTGATCTCCCATCCGATTTCGTAGACGATTTTTCACAAAATTCATAGTTGAAAATGCCCTTTCTACTGTAGTTACTGTGGTTGTGGCAACGGATAAAATCAATGCTAATGTCACCAATAAATAAACTAATGAATATAATTAATCCTTCTTAGACTCAATCAATTTTCTTTTAGTTACTTTAAAAATTTATCAAAGACTGTATTGTAAATCCATTGAAAAATAAAATGAATTTAATTTTTTTAAAAAATCTAGCAGGGGCTTCAGCCCCTGCTAGCTCTCAAGTGGCACTGCCACTGTGTTCACCGGTAAGTGGAATTTGGTATTAAGTGGGTTTACTTTAAATTGGGATGTTATTATGTAGTTGGAAATATCCTTACCTACAAATAAAATGGGAACCGTTCATTGGTCAGTGGTTACTTTAAGGACTTATCTGCATATAATAAACAAATTGTCCTTATTTGAGAAATCAACAAAATTAAGGACTTAAGCATTATTAACCCATCTTTGTGGCCGTTTTGAAATTTCATAGTCTTACAGTTACACCACAAAATTTTTTTTCTTTGAATGGATTAAAATATGTATCCTTATTATTCAATGAGAAAAGGTCAATTAGCATAAATATTAAATTTTGGGAAAAATTGAGATATTTTTGTCAAGGAAAGAACGACTTTTAAATATGCACTAAATTCTGATGGTCTTTGCCAAAATTATCATAGACTCTGTGATATATGAATGTTTCCTAATCTTTTATATGTTATTTGGATGTTTCCCTTAACCTAGAAATTAACAGGAAGACTATTTAAGAAAGATAAAGGTTGGGGTGACCCCTCGAACAAGGAACACCATGGAGGAAGCTTCAAAAGAACTCTTTCAGTTTTTGGTGTTAATCGATCAAAACCAGTTCTTAGCTTAACAAGAGGCTGTTGTTTCTCTTCTCCATTCAAATTGCCAGCTGCCCGCGTGGAATTTTTCACCCAGTAAAGAGCTATCTCAAACTTTGATGCCGCATTCTTTCCTCCTGAAAACTCGATTATGTGCCATCCATCAATGCTGCTCTTCTCATCCCGAGGAACTAACTCCTCCAAACCCGCTGCATTTAAGATCAATACTGTTTGTCATCTAACTGTCATCTAACTATCTACTAAAATGTTCTTTTTACTAGAAAATTTGATATGTAAATTGTTTTTAGTAGAGTCCATTTTTTTTCAATCAGATCTGTACTAGTTTCCAGCATAATATGGCTATTGCAAAATAGGAAATGTGATAAATGCACAAATGGCTATAACAAGGAAGCAGAAGGATGCATGTGAATGTAAGTCAATTATACCTTTGAATGTGAAATCTTCTATTTCCTTGGCATTGATTGCAAGAGTCATGCGTATAGCACCTTTCATATCAATTGACACTTGTGTGATCCTTTCATTTTCATTCCCCGCGGTATCACTATTAACATGAATTGTTGGAATATCTGACTGGCTCCACCCTCCTTCAGAGTTGTCATAGGTCAAGCAACCGTATTTCATGGATGAAGTAACAAAATCGATAACGTTATCTCTACCACATACAAATCCTTCTTTAATCTGCTCAACCTCCTTTGTCAATTTTCCAGGGGTTGCAGAATATAGAGCTATGTATGAGCTAGGTTCTTGTTTTCCACCAAACTTTTCACTTGCATCCACAACGTGCACAACCTGATCATCATAAAATACTCATAATATCCATAGAATGCATCTATTACCTAGTTAAATGCTGGCATTTGTTGACACAGTCGTAGTTTGTATACCAATTACTAGTCCTTAAAAAAATGATCAAGCTATCTGGTGATGAATTGGAAAATTGAAGCTCTAAAAAGAATCTGCAGTTAATTTAATAGTAAGACCAGCTATTCAACTTAGCAAAATCGGGCCACCCCCGAGGGAAGATTTAAGCTGTAATCAACATGAATAATGATTCAACAAAATAGCAGCATGGAAATAGTTACTAGGTACTCAAGTAACTTACATTCACAGCTCTGGCAGTCTCTTCACTGAATGGTGGAATGATACCAGACAACACCAGGATGAGTGAAAGACCAAATAAAATAAAACTTGCAAGTGCAATTGGACCTTTTGCACCTAGAGAACAATTTTACATGTAAATGGAGTTATAGTATTAGTTTCAAGCACTATAAGATTGCACTAGCATCTTTATAAATGAAAATAAATCTATACTTATCAAGTAAACAAGCATGCAAATGGAGTTTACTTCCTCATCTTCCTTCCCTTCTTTCATTAATATAATAACAAGAAGAAACAAGAATTCGTTATGAAGCAGAAAATGATACAATTCTTTCCCATGGCTTAGATCTGGGTGTTACTTTTATGTGCTAAAATCATCTCACGGTTAACAAATTTACTAGCCAGCTAATGACAACAATGTCCTGTTACCTAGAAAAATCAAATAAAAAAGGCATTCCCACACATGAACACAACCAAAGAAAAGAAAATTGAAAAAAAAACAGTAACAGAGTTTTCAGCAATGACCCAAACAGATAAATAGAAGCATGGAAAGAAGAGCATTCTTTTGATACATGGGAGACCTTGAGACAATAATTGGGAAAACAACATATAAAATTTAGCATCTTAACATGATAAATTGCGATTAATCTGTTCATAGGTACTGAGGCACGTTTTGGTTACTCTATTATCACAAGAAGCAAACCCATGATAATTTCGATCATCAGATCTTTTCAACATATGCCCCAAATATTACCAATTCAACCTATTCTCAATATGACGGGGATGTGCCAAATGACTTAAAATGGTTTGTCAGTTTCAATTTGCTTAAACTATCCACAATTAACATTAAACAGCCCATCTAATCTACTGTCACAAACTCAAAAGACAAAATTGACAATGTCATATGCACAGAAAGAAAACATTTAGGTTGATACCTGACAGATGAACATATGAAAGGAGATAAACCAGAGTTAGGCATAAGACAATAGCTATAACAACACCAAATATGACATTTCCCAGCCATTCAGGGGCGCCACTTCGATTTCTGCACATCCATTCACAACAAGTATTGGCTGTCATTCTGCATACAACAAATCTATAGCAAAATTCTAAGTTGTGACAGCAGTGGAACTCATCCAATGGAGAGCGTTGGGTGCAATCATAGCCGTCACGAACGTCTTCTATATGGAACATACTATAGTTAGAGTGTACAAAGGATGTCTGAGTTTAATATCAATTATAATAAGCGTGTGAAATTCTTCACAGTTAAGGGAAAAATATATAATTCAAAGAGACATTATTATTGTTATTGTTATTTAAAAAAAGGTGTTGCAAGCCCAATCAACCACTAGATGAGGAGGTGAAAAAAAAAAAAAACACTTTTTCATTGAAGTTTGGATTCTGAATATACAATATAAAGGTATTTACAATTGCTAGAGTAAAATATAGTCAGATACCATTTCATCATTGAATATATTTCTACTATGCAGTTGGCTTTGCAAATAGAAAATTATATAATGTTATTTGTTAATATTAATTAGATCTAACATTGAATACTGCATGTAAATTAATGCCTTAACTTCTTCAATTGTGCACCTTCTCAATGCACATTTGTGTATGTTCTAAGATACCTATGCAACTTTTGCCTTAATAGCTATGATCTACTTAGAAACTTAGTAATAGTATACATAATGAATCTAATATTTTGATGGGTATAATAACAGTTTTTTCGGAGCTACTATAGCTCTTGCTCAACAAGATATTGAGAAAGGTTTCCTTGAACCCCTTATGTTCTTATGTCACGTATAAGAAAATGAAACCAATGAAGAGAAGAATTTCAACTTTAGGCATGATTTTTTTTTTTTTAACAAATAACAAAAATATAAGAACTTTTACGGTCTTACCTGTCGAATCGTACCAATGTTGCGGCAAGTACATTAGCCAATCGAATAAAGATGCCAGCAGAAACTAAAACTGGCACAGCCAAGCCTAAGAGAAGTGTCGCAAGTTTCAACCGCCTCGGCAAATGGGCTGGGGTTAAAGTTGCTTCCAGAAAGCCATCTGTGCATATCTCAATATACAAAAACTATTTTAAAGCAACTACTTGCAATAACAAATTGTATATATGTTATTGGCATAAACCATGTCAGAGAGCATCTAAATGATCATTACTGATTAATCTCATATATGGTTTTAATGAAATCATAGTGTTTAACAACAAAAATCCATCTTACAAATTAAAGTTAATGACCCATTTGAGCTGAAAACGAGAGAAAAAGAGAGCAGTTCCATTCTTGTAGCCACATGAAGAGAGCTGCGAACCCAAACTTACATGCAAATGCGGGTGGAACTAGCCAAACAAGAGCCATATAAGTGGATCCAATTTTGTAGTAGTTTCCTAATGCTAGAAGAACGAGCCACTCAAGAAAACCAGCTTTAAAGAGCCATCTTTCAGCTTCTGACTTAATCAAATCAGCTTGAACAACGGGTGATAACTGCATTCTCTTGGAATACAGATTTGCAAGATATGCTTTCAGGATAATGTAGCCCAAATGTTGACCCGTTAATGCCCCCAGGAAAGCAGGTGCACCAAACAATCCAACCGCCAACCAAGGACTCGCCGCATAGGGCACTGGGGATGAAGAAATTTGGGGTAGAATGAAGGCAATAACAACAGAGAAACTAATGGAAAATACCAACATGAGGATTGCACTCAAACATGTCAAGGCCAATGACACTGCAGCTGGATAACCACCCATAACCAATGATCCAGTCCAAATCAGAACTGATTGCAGTATCACTGAATTATGAAGCATGTTTGCAAAGTGTTGACGGTATAAGACCATGTATTTCCCCTAAGACAAAACAAGCATTAGAAATCCTAATAAAAAAAGTCATTTTATGGTGGCAGAAGACCAACAACAACTGATTAATCGAGATATCAAAAACAGAATGGTGGAGTGTGGAAAGCAAGTTAGGAACAGTGTCCAAATTTTAGCAGTCACAGAGAACTCAAATACCAAAATGTCGAAGTATACACCGGTCTCATGGACAGTTTTCCCCTCTTCTTCCACTGCATTGACTTTTGGAATACCAGTGGATGAAGCAGTCTGAAGCAGAAAAGCAAGCAGATTTTCTCCAAGATGCTGAAGAGATCCAGGTTTGAGTAGATCTAATTTGTCATTCTGCAATAGAAAAATATTAAACTTACAATCAGTGTTTTTCAAAACAAGATACAATTCAATTCAATCAATGCCAGAAATTGCACCATGTTATAGTGCATGCTTAGCCATGATGGGTGCAAATAAATAGGAGCATGGTAAATGAAAGCATGATGCACATAACTCATAAGTAGATGTATGTGTATGTTGCTACATCACCTGGGCCTAGTTAAAAAAGGTTGGGCTAAACATGGCATCAATAACATTCTGAAAATCAGTGTACTCCTTTGGGATGTGATGCTAATTCATTGCACAAAGTGACAGGATTCTCACTTCTTAAACCAAAATAAAATATTAACTCCTTTGAGCTGTCATGCTTTACAAAGTGAGAAAAAGTTTATTGCAATTCCTGATGGATGCGTAGAAGTACATAAAAGATAGACCTTAGTGTGATATACTGCACTTCTGTCTGCGTATGCAAAATCAAGGCCTGAAAGTCCAGCAACTTCTGTGTATACTTGGAAATCAGTTGCAGTTTCAAAAACTCCAGAAGTGAATAAATCCTGCAGCAGTAAAGTTTCTCAGAATGAAGTTTTTCCAGTTACACAAGCATATTTGAAGAACGAAAAGGGAAGTGAGAGAAAAGAACATCTGATTGTGCAACCAAAAACCTGTCCAATGATTTGGCCAGACGGGTATTTTGCTACAGCCGCAAAGTTCTCAATAGCCCACAGATTTGGGCCAGCCTATGAGACAAGGGAAAAAAAAACATAAGCGAGGGAGAAAATACTCTACAAAAATTTCAAGAAACAACCAGCAAACTGGGAGCTATATAAGCAGTTGACTGATGAACAATTTATAAAATAAGGCTCAGGATAAAATAACAATTACATTTGCATAGACATGCTGTTATACATTTTGATACAATTAACAAAATCAAAAAAGGAAAAAGATCAATGCATGCATAAATATTTCTTGAACAGCATCTTACTCCATTTATATTAATAGATTGTCAAAATTAAAATTGTGCAATTGACCAGCAAAAAGAAAAGAAAAATCACAAGCTATTTGTTATTATTTGACTGGTTTTGATGTGCGATAGCTGGGTATTACAAGCGGGGTACCTTCCGGAGGCTATAACTTGAGCTACAAGTGTTCGTTTTTGGCGTATAATATTTTGTTTCGCAGCTTGTGACAAGACAAATCAAACCCAGAACCACTTGCGCCGTTCTGCCCTGTGGTGAAGCTAGAAATTCCATTTCTTTGCTGGTCATTTTTTAGCCTCAAGATTTTTCCCTATTTTTCCTGATTTTTCTAGGATTTTTATTTTTTTCTAGAACTCGGATTTGAGTGCCGTTTGTTTTTCTCTTCCTATTTTGATTAGGAGAATTTAGTTATCATATTATATTTCGAATTCACCTATTTGGATAAATTCACAATATTTAGACTTGTTATAAAAAGGGCTCAAAACTCTAGTTTTATTCATTCAAACTTCTAATAAAAATTTGTCATTATTCAAAAACCTTGTTTCTTCTTCAATCTATTTTCAATGTTTCCGTTTCATCAGGTTTAGAAGCCATCATCAAAATGCTTGATGTCATTAGTCGATGAGTCTCCATCAGCTATGATTCAAAAGCATGTTAAACTGTGTGAAGCACCCAGGTTAGACACCGAAAAAAAAAATGGTCTTCTAGTTGATTTCTGAACTACCTTACTGCAAGTTCATAGTTAGTAAGTTTACATGAGCTCCCTAGATGATTTTTCCACCATTTCCCATAAGATATACAATTATCTCAATAAGGCCAAATAATGCAATTTTAGTCTCAGTATTACATAAACCTGATAATTAAGAGATACAGTAAGAAAAAACTTGATGCCTGCCAAACTCACCACGCAAGTCATAGATGCGGAGGGGAGTGCCCTCTATGTCTCCGAGGGTGGGCTCCTCTCAACAAATTTAGCCTTTTTTAGGTTAAAAATAAGTCTCTAATTGGATCCATAACTTAACACTAATAAAGTGGAGGCATTTAATAAAAATTTTCATGCTACCCACATGCAGTGAAATAGATAAAAGTGGAATTAATCTATGCTATTTACAAAACTGCACCTGGAAAATGGCGGACTTGCCTCCAATACCCATAGCCTCCAAATCTACAGCCACACGAATGGTTGTACTCCAGGGATGCTGCATCAGCATATTGAAACTTAATCAGTTTACACGTTAGATATTGTGCCTTCATGGAAACTTATTTGCTTTGAGTACTAAAAACAAGCACACTTAAAACTTATGAGTCAGAATAATTCTGCAGAGTAGTCAGCAAATACCACGTCCTCACATGTGAGTGCGTAAATGTGTAACTCTGGTATCTTTTACTAGATAGAACATGATAAAAAAAATTTTGGTAGATAATGATAAAACACATGCAATACTGATTTCAGAAAAAGGAAAAAGACCAAAAACCAAAATAGCCCCTCCCCATTCCCTTCTCTCACCAACAACAAGAAAGGGCTGATGGACTTGCTACCATTTTATGGAAGTCATAAATTAGAACAGATCAATTAAAATGCTTTGAACCTGAGTCACAAAGCTATGAGCACCATTTAGACCGTCCTCCTCTCCTGTATTAAGTAAAAATATGACAGCATTCTTAAATTCATGAGCCCACTGTGACACCGCTCGAGCAAGTTCCAACATAACAGCAACACATGCACTACAATCTCCAGCTCCTTCCCTGAACAATGCAAAGCAGTTTGTTCGTAAGGTAGCAAGCAAAGTTTACAAAATAACAAGAGGGGGGAGGGCTAAAGCAAAGCATATGATAAGATGCAGTGAGGAAATTAAAATTGCCAAATCAGTGTTTAGGGCTAACCTAAGCTGAATAAAAAAGGTTTCATGGTAATAGCATGGGGCAAACGAGGGTCACCAGCCACAACAATTATCTTAGTGCGGCGAGGGGCAATTATGGACTTAGCTTGCCATGCCCATTATATTTACTGAACCGCTTTTTGTTTCTAAATCAAATTTGGGATTTTTCTACCCTATTTCAAACTTTGCACCTCCCTCACATGAGAATCCACGACTCTCATAACTCATCCTCAATAATAAACTACAATGATCAATTTTTTGACTGAAGATTTTCACACCATAGAAGAAGATGCCATTATAGACAGAAGTTATAGAGCTGCAGTGACAAAGAGATATATAAATAATTTGCCAAAACACAAGATAGGAAATTAAAGAGGCGCAGAAAGCATACCCTGCAAAAACAGTATCAATATGAGAAGAGACAAGAATAGCATTTTCCCCTGCTTCAGATGCATATTTTGGCAGGATTCTTAGTACGATGTGATTTAGATTTGAGTAAATAAGTGTTGTCCCCTTGAACACACCAGTGCCCACACGATTTGCACCAGATTTTGCATGGAAAAAGTCCACTTCAACATCTGCCTCCCGGTGCTTCGATTCCTTAATTTTCTCTGCAGCTGCCAAAACATACTGTGGTGAAGAGCACGTCAACTATGACAGCAATGAAATGATTGCTGATGAAAAATCACCCATGTTATGAAACTTGATATAAAATAAATTCACAATGAGAAAGAAAGAAAGAAAAACTCAGGCTCCAGCTACATGTGGTTCAAAGTATTTACAAATTTCATTTTGCTTTTATGATGGGTAACCAAGTAAATCCAGAAGACAAAAACAAAGATAAGCGCATTCACACAACAGAGTATTAGAGTGCATTTGAAAGTGCTTATGGGAAAGCATAAAAGTAGAAGTACAAATGTCTGAGCACGAGTATTTTATATGACCGTAACTGAAAACATGTTTCCATGCTTGGACTCAAAAGCACTTCCGAGAGGAGCACATGATGAGTGCTCATGCAGAAAGCACTTCAATTGAGATGGCGTTTGTTTTTCTGTATAGTCTGAATTCTGAATAGATCTTTATTTTTTTTATTTGAATCTCTGAAAATAAGTATTAAGTTGTTTATTTTTTAAATTTAAAAATCTGAAAATTTATATTTTTATATTTATACCCTTATTAAATTTAAATGTCAAATAAATAATACACTAAATACCATAAATTTTAATATTTATAAGTAAAACTATATTCAAGTGAATACATAATGATTTTGAAATTATAATATATAAAATACCATAAATTTTAAATTTTACCACTAATTCTCAAAATAATACATAATATAAGAAAAAAAACTAACAAAATGATTGAAATGGTTGATTTGTTATTTCATCTCAAAGTTGTCTCATGTAAAGATGAGATTATGTAAAATAAACGTTTATGGGTGAGTTTTAGAATATACGAAAAATAAATTATAAAATAGGGATATTTTTAACATTAAAAATTAATTAACTTAATTCATATTCTTTTATTCAAGAAAAAATTAAAAAAATTGACTTCTTTTATTAAGTCAAAATTATCTGAAAAGTCTTATTAAATTATAAAAAAAAATACATCTAATTAACTTAATTAATTAGATTAAATTATTTTAAATTATTAAATTAAAAAACAAACGACACCAACTGAGTTTATAATCTAAAAAATACTTTTTTATTCATATGCTTCTCAGGAACAAAAATGAAAAATTAAAAAAGCATGACGTGGTTTCTAACCGCCAAAGAGTCAACTATTGTAGAATGCTTTAGATTATTTGAGAGTCAACATGACTTACCTCGATGCACACACAAAATGCATGGTCAGATACATAAAATCTTTCAATTATTCACTTAAAAAAGAAAAAAAAAAAGGAAAAATAACAAACTAAAACTTAATGCAACGAATACAACCTGAAGAGCGCGATCAAGAGCGTCAGAACCAACGGGATGTGGGCCCAACTGAGTCAACGCTTTGACGTGCTTGATAGCTTCAAGCTCGGAGAATCCTCTTTTGCCGGCCTGCTCGGCGGTGAGAGGAGGAGGCATATGCTCATACTGATAGTAGTAAACGCCGTAAGACGCGCAGATGAACGTCGCAAACGCAACAGTCCAAACGAGCCCTGATCGCTTGGCGCTGCTTACGTGAATGTTGTCGTTACTGCTGGCTTTGATTTGTTCATCGGTCGCACGAGGTTTTGATTTTGACGCTGAAGAAGATGAAGATGAAGATTCAGGTTGAGTTCTCTTTCGCATCGTTGTTGAGTGAGACAGAGAGAGAGTGTGCGTGTTCGGTGATTGACTGATTGGTTGTTTGTTTGTTTGGTTTTGAATTGAGTTGATTAGCTGCTGACACTTATTACTGGTGGCAGTTAACGGTTTTACGGATGAGATTGGAATTGAGGCGTAGCATTTAAGTTAAAGTTATTGTGAAAAGAAATAAAAAATAAAAAAATAATAATATATAATAGATATAAATTTTAAATAATAATTTAAATAAAATTATTTAAAATATAATAATTTTTTTATTATATAAATAAAAAATTATAAAATTATAACATTAAATATTTACTAAATATTGTAATATTATATCTGTTAAGTTATATCCAATTTTAATATTAAATGTACCTTATGGTATAAATTGAATATTGAATTTAGTTGAAGAAAAAATTACAAATAAACTATGCACGTCGATTTTTTTTTCTTTTTTTTAATCAAGATTATTTATCTTGTGGTGACAATGTGTCATTATCCATAAATAAAAGAAATAATAAATCAGTAAAGATATATTTATTACAAGAAATACATATACTTTTAATACAAAATTAAAAAATTTTACTACAATATAAAAGAAATTTTACTATAAAATAATTTTTCCTTTGTCTCTTATAAATTGTCTACTAATTATTGTTTCAAATTATTGTATATAAATCATTATTTATAATAAAAATAAAAATATAATTATCTTTTATTGCCGAAAGTAATGAAATACTTATTACAGTTAGTATACTATTATCATAAGACAAAAAAATTCACTATATAATAAAAAATTTTCATTACAAACTTTTTTTTTTGTCTCTTATAAAGTTTGTAATAATTACTGTTAATATGACAATATTCATAAATCATTTTTTTTCCAAAATGTAGGAGAAAAAAATAAAAAAGAAAAAGAAGATCCGGTTTAATCCGGTTGACCAATACCTCGGGTCAGATATAAAATACACAAGAGAAATAAAAAGTCCAGAGAGAGGGTTTGGCTTTTAGGCTAGAAGAAGATTTGTCGCTTCCTCCTCTGCTCTCACTCCCAGATCCCAAATAAGAGAGAGGGCCTTTGCAGTCCCTACTCACTCCCCTCTCTGAAACTCGAAAATCGAAAAAATAAAAATTAGTTCTTCAATTTAACGGCGATGTCAGGTCTCCCTCGATCGTCAAGCGCGCCGTTTAAGAACGGCGGCCTTCCTCCTCAAGAACTCCTCGACGATCTCTGCAGGTAAAAATAAATTCTCGCCTTTACGCTTTTTTTTTTTTTTATTCTTCTTGTTTTCTTCTCCGCTCTTTGTTTGCCGTTTAGTTGACGAATAACTCGTGTAAAGAGATGACAAATGAGAAAGTCGAGTTCTCGCGAGTTCGCGATCAAAATTACATTGAAATCTTGTTTTCTTTTTTGTTCTTCTTGTATGTTCTTGTCGTTAAGTTTAAGCTTTTGAACTCTTGCTCACTGTTTGGCTACCTAGAAAATCAATTGAATGTTGTCTACTTCTATGTATGTGATCGTTATTTAGTTAATGACTTTGAACTATTTTTCGTCGGCTGTGTTTTTATGGATTAAATTAGCTGTTACCTCTAATTTAATTTTTATTATTTATTTATTTATTGTTCTGTTTTCTTGTTGTTCAGTTAATTGTTTTTACTCTTTATGGACTGTTTTGTTTCTTAAGAGACTCACAGGAAAATAAATGAAAGTTTCTAAGTCTTGTAGGGTTGTGATCAAATTGGCTCCTTTGTTTATGAAAAGGAATTCAATTTTTTTTTTTTGGGCTTAATTTTCAGTTTATGTTCTGATCACTTCTGTTGCCTGTTTGTTTGCTGAGAAACTGTGTGAAATTAGATGTAAATTTGGTTGGACTAATGGGAGAAAGGACGAACAATATTAGTTCTAGCCATTGCATCTGTCTGTTTGATTTTCCAAGCTTGTTGTGGTGATGGCTTGTTTTCTTTTGGTGCTAATGGAATTTTCAAAATGCTTTTGTTAAAAGCAGCCATTTGTTTCTGTTTATGACATGATATATTGCTTGCTAGTCTCTGCTTTATAAGTGTTTGGACTATAATTTGTACCTTTATGTTGGAATGTGCCTGTGATATCGGAAATATTTGTCCTTTATAATCTCCTTTTATGTTAATAACCCATATGGGTTTCTTCTTCTTCTTCTTCTTCGTATGTGTATTTCTTTATTTTCCGATGCATATCTGTAACCTTTTTTTGTTCAAACAATTGTGCTGCAGTCGGTTTGTATTAAATGTGCCGCAAGAAGATCAACAGTCATTTGAGAGGATTCTGTTTCTAGTGGAGTATGCACATTGGTTCTATGAGGACAATTCAGTGGAAAACAATCCATCACTTAAGTCATTCACTTTGAAGGAGTTTACTTCCTTAAGTATCCTTTGCACCATCTATTTTGGCTCGAGTTTTATCTCTGATGTCATGGATAGCTGTCAAATTAATGGTTAACCTTGCCAACTCCCTTTGTAAGTTATCTTCCAGAAGTAGCTTTCATGTTTATTTAGAACCACATGTAAGTGAAGGTACAGCAAACTTATTGTGGCATCATGTGTATTTTCACAAGATTGCCTCCATGAATACTGTCTGTCAGATATCCCTTTGTGTATATCCTCCTTTTCCTTAATTTATCTCAGTGTTCAACAGTTGTGATGTACTACGACCTTATGTTGCTCACATAGATGACATATTTAAGGATTTCACTTCTTACAAGGTCCGAGTTCCTGTAACTGGGGCAATCATTTTGGACGAAACCTATGAACGGGTGAGATTATTGTGAATGAAAGCTAGTTTTGTTCGCTTTTACTGACACATTTATTTTTTATATCCAATCATTCTGAAATTTTTTAATGCGGTTTACACTTGGTGCTGTTATTATACTTTCTTATCTTATGTTTTATACATTTTGCATTGACAGTGCATACTAGTGAAGGGATGGAAAGGGTCAAGCTGGAGTTTTCCACGTGGGAAAAAGAACAAAGATGAGGAAGATCATGCATGTGCCATCCGAGAAGTAGGCTTCTCTCTAATGCACTCTCTAACTGTCTTTGCATGTTTATTAATATATTTTAGCATCATTGTTGAGTTTGAACTGTAGTTTCACTGGATTTGAAGCGATGGACATGCGATATCCAAAAATTTTAAGGTTTTAGAACCTGATTATGAAATTTATTTAGAAAGTAGAAACCAATTCTTTTATTCCAATTGGAAAATGAGCTCTTACTAAATAATAGTTGCCGTATTACCTATGTTCGACTGAGAACCTTTTGCTTAGACATGTGATGTTGATTGCATCTTCTGTAGTTATGCAAAATCCAACCATGGTATTGTAGGCATGGTTCTTTCATCATTACCTTGTTGAATGGTAGGCTGTTAATTAATTTTACACATTCACAAGCACATGTGTTGAGCTAATTTTCTCAGCAGAAATGAGAATGTTTTTGTCGTAGAATTTGACTTTATGGAAATATATACTCCATTAGTAGTAGCCTGAAGGTTTTCTTAAGAATATGCTAGTCGATTTTCCTCTCTGAAAAAATATTGAGCTACTTATTATGTGTTGCACAGGTCCAGGAAGAAACGGGTTTTGATGTTTCAAAGCTTCTTAACAAAGATGAGTACATTGAAAAGATATTTGGACAGCAAAGGGTGCGGCTCTACATAATTGCCGGAGTGAGAGATGATACTGCCTTTGCCCCTCAAACAAAAAAGGAGATTAGTGTATGTTATTCTTTTGTAAATAATTATCAATTTCATTCTTCACTAAATTACCTCTGTATTTGGAATTTGGAACAACATTTTATTGGTTTGATATTAATCCTCAATTTTTTTCCTTTTTTTGACTGATCTCCTTAAGAGGGAAAAAACATAATACATGCTTTATAATATATGCAAAAACAGATGCTGTATATGTGAAGTGAATTAGGTTTTCTTATCCTTTGCAGTTAGTCTGTTGTTTCAGTTTTTGCTCAGAATCTTAAATCTGGGAAATGTCAAAAGGGAAAGCCACAGTTGCAGCTTCCTTTAGTTCTTGTGAAAAGAAAAAACATATTTTGTGATGAAATCCATTTTAAATCCGTCCACCCATTCTTACTTTATTCAATTTTGGACTATTTTTTCCTTTGTACATACAAATGGGTACATAATATCACAGTTTTTATGGAAAACCATTGTGTAATTGGTTGGTGATGCTTTGAATATCGTTTCTTATCAAGTATGTTGCACGTGCGTTATGTTTTATCACTAATTTTTAGAAGTTACTTTTGCCGTGAAATAGTGAACAGATTTCTTTTAGTGAACACCTTGTAATCAAGTTGTCCGGGAAATGTGATCATTTGGGATAATTGTGAGAAAACTGGTTCATTAAAAAGTCTTTGGAACTTGAAATTTCTATTATTTGAAGAATGGCAAGCCTTGTTTTTCTTCTTTTACCGTGTTATTTTCCTATCTTTAAGTCTTTCTTCACAAGCATGCCTTTCTATTGCATGCAGGAAATTGCATGGCAGCGGCTTGATGAACTTCAGCCAGCTAGTGATGATGTGATATCTCACGGAGTCACTGGTCTTAAGCTCTATATGGTGGCTCCTTTTCTGGCGTGAGTACAAAGTGGCATGATATCCATTATTCTTTTAAAACCATTTTATGCCATTTGCTTAGTAGGTGTGATATACCTGTGCAGATCGTTGAAGAAATGGATTTCCACACATAAGCCCTCCATTGCTCCAAAACATGATATGCCTCTCAAAGGTTTTCCTTCCCTTCTGTAGAATTTCATTCTAGTAGTGTATTATTAGAATCAAGTTTATGTGAACCTTAGATTATTAGTTGGAAAACAAGAACACTTAAGAATTTGGCATTGCTTTTTTGGTGCTTGTTTGAATGGGCCAACTCTTGAGTAGGCTCACAAGTAAATTGTCTAACAGTTCTATTTGTATTTGTGTGCACAAGAGTTTAGAATCAGCTTTGAACTTTTTTAAGAAACTTGGGTGTCTTCCTAATTTGATCCTTTTTCTTTTCTGTGTAGGGATCTGTGTGTGGAAAGCAAAGAACAATTCTATAGGAAATAACACAATAGCTCTTGAGAGCCAGTTAACTAAAGTTGCATCTGATTCTCAGCCCCCTGACACAGGGCCCGGTACAAGCTTCAGGAACTTTAGATTTGACACCACTGCTATCTTACAAGCAATGGAAGCTGGTTTCTCTAATTAAGAAGTCGAATTCAGTCTTTTTTTGTAAAGTTTCTACTTTCGCATAGTTGTGTTGCTTTTTACCATTCCATTATATTACTAAAGAGTGCAATCACCCTTCATGCGTATTTTGGTGGCTGTATCAGCTGTATATTATTTGTCAGATTTTTAGGTTTGGGTGCTATGTATATTCTGTATAGAAATGCTTTGGTGGAATGGTGCTTTGTTGTCTTCTATCTCCCCTTTCCTTAGTTAAACTGAAGTTAAGAGCAGGTCTCCTTTGCTCGACTCCAAAATCTTCTCTGCTGATTATTCCACTTTCGGTCCGTGTTTCTTCAATGTATGGTAATATTTATACTCTGTATTTTAGGAGAACTTTCACAGTTTCACTGCATTGCTGTCTGAGGTAATACAATACACTACATTGTAGGGTAATTTGATATAATTTGTTTTAGAAATACATTAAAATTACTATGCATTACATTGTAGTGTAATATTTACACCAATTATGTACCCTGCGTCCTTGTGCTATGTCACCCATTTACTTCACTGTGGGATAATGCAGTATACTTCATTGTTAGGTATTTTTGCACTTTCTTATTGGATCTACGGATTATATGATGCACTATGTTGTTAAGCACTAGTAGAATTACTTCTCTCTGTCGATTCTAATTGATTAAACCTCAAAACAAGTGTGTCAAAATGTTATTGGATGAATGCATAGATGTCATGGTGCGCCATAGCAGATGAGTTTTTTTTTTGGATCTCATCAGCAAGAAACATGTGTAGCCTAGTCCTATCACTTCAGCCTGTTGAGGTGGTAGGGCGAGCCATGGTGGCTGGTTGATGGTTCCCACCATGGGACCTACATTTGGCCGAGCCTCAATGGCTGGTCGCAGAAACTCGATACACCTGTTGAGGTGGTAAGACTTGTCTACACCTCATCGAAAGGAAGCTTAACTTTAACTTGTTCACAGAAATTATCGATAAGCACATATTCCACATAATTGTAGTACTCGAGTGGTCAAGGTCGATCCGTGAGTGCATTCAGGCCATGTTTTCAATGGTAATCTAATGAATGAATTCATGTGCAAGCTAACAAGAACGGCACAAGAATGTAAAATATACGGTAATGATAAATGATTAACCCCCACGAATGGTTTACATGATGTGAGATTCCCGAATTAATCATTAGTATACCATTATTTTCCTTCTGCCGAGACCGGGACTCACTTTTTTTTCAGCCGCACCTCATCATTCAGATCAATTACATGATAAGACTTCAGCGATTTCCAAGCAGCATGCGAGGAAAGTCACTACATAGTGCGTCTGCTTCCACTTCTTGAAACATTTTCAAGTGCTTATACTTTGCATCATAAATTCTAACATCTTTTGCCTCAAAAGTCTAAATTATTCATGCCCGCACTTGATCGGCAGGTAATGCTAAGACTTGCTATCCTTTATTTATTATCATGTTGTTTCTGATAAAAAGACAACACACACAACAGAAAAGTTCTCACTCACGGGCTTGTGTCAAGACAAAGATGAATAAGGTATGCTTAAACAAATGGAAGTTGTTAGGATAATCTCACCTAATAATTAAGCTAATCTTTTGAGTTGATAACAAACGAATAGCTCGTGACAAGTGATACACTATGTGTATCTTCGGTGATTGTCCGTCGTTTGATTCATTTCGCCTGTGTGGCGTGCATTTTCAGTGGAGACAACTTTTTATTTTTTGCACCAAAAACTAATGAAAGTTGGAACCCACACCCACTGTCAAAGCTCTCTCAATGTAAAAGGCAAAATATGGGTGCCAAAGAATTTGACAACTGATCTTTAAAAATTGGTGAGTGGTCCTATATAGAAGAAACTGAAGTTGATGTTTGTTCATTTGTGATGGGAATTTGAGTATCCAACTTTGCTTTCTCTGTTATGGACATTTATTCATTAGCATATTTATTACTTGCCCTGACATAAATTGTACAAAATTTCTCAGGACCTTATAACGTGGGAGTTGTGGTCCTGTGATGAGCTTGATTTGAAAAATGCCTATTCGGCTTTGCCTTTGTTGTTCTCAAGTTAGGTCTCTTGTGGCCTAAACTTACCCAGAATCCTTTTCTTTCTTTTTTTTTTTGGCCTTTTTTTTTTTTTGGGTCTTCCCCCCTATAGCTTCAACATTCTACAGTTTCACGTCTTCCGTTTTTATTTTCTGCAGTAAAAACAGAGTTAATTTTGGAGGAGACGACACCTGCTTCGGGGAATATATTGAAGTGACAATACCTCTCACAAAAATGCAAGCACTATCAACATTTCTAACAAATAATTTATTCAATCAAAACCAAGTATGGCTAAATTTAATTCTCACACCGATACAAATCGTTTTCAGATATATTACAATCAAGAAGGTATGGTAAGTTTGAAAGATTTGTATAATTATAACATAATCTGACATCTTACTGCGTATAGTTTGAAAAATCTATATTATAAGAAAAGCAAAATCTACTCTCAGCGTTAGAAAGTAATGAACTCCAATCAGTCGGGTCACTGATGATTAAACTGTTTAAACTTTGTATTTGAATTCCTTCCTGTTTGATTCTGAAAGTTAACCTATTATAAATTTATAATTATTTATGCCATCATTTTCATCCAACAATTCCGATTTCAACTCTACAGTCCAACCAATTTTGCATCAAAAAGGACAAGAATGAAACGACAAGAACTCAAGCGTCTCCAATTTAAGATTCATTCGGACACCAACGAGTAACTAGCATGCTCCATGTCCACCTCACGACACATTTCGTTTAGGCAGTCAACAATGGAGGCGGCCGACCATTTTACCAACTTAGCTTTCGTTTGGCAACATTTTTTTGAGCTATATTCTTTTACATTTTTCAAGAATAAAATCGATGAGCGTAGAGGTCTCGACTCTGATATCGGTACACGTTTTTGTTTTTTTTAATTTCTATATATTCATCAAAGTTTTGGGTTGTGTTATAAATGAATGTAATTGATTGAATTTCAAAATAATAATGAAACAAAATGAAATTCCTCTTTTCCTTCTTCTATATATATATATATATATTTCAAAACCTGCTTAGAGAGTTTGTGCTTTATTCGAGATGTTTTGGACCAACGCTTTTTTCCTTCAAATAATTAGAAGGAAATCTACGCCTCATACTTTGCACGAACAATTCGAAGTCTAACTAATGGATGCTTTCCAATTTGTTTCTTAATTCATTAGATTTTTTCTTTTGCATTTCTAAAAATCAATTTCGACGCATATTTTATTTTTAGAAATACTATTTAATGTTATCAAGTTCATTCTCCGAGCTTTAAAAAACTCAAGTTTAAAATTTTTGTTCTCTCTTTTTTCTTTTTTCTTTTTTCCAAATACAATTTTGCTAACAATTTTTGTTCCGACAATAACAAAATTTGCTTGCTTTGAGATCAACTGAAGGTGAGGACCAAATCTACTTTGATGCGATATTTTTGGACAAGTGGCAAAATCAAAGCCATTACTGCACAAAACGTGCAAAAATGGGATTGCGGCTGTTGACAGTCGGTGACACTGATCGTGAGTCATCCAGTGATTGATTGCTTGTGGGGTCCGATGAATACGTGGCATGCTCCAATTAGTTGGGTGACTAGAGAGTTTGAATTGGGTGGGTGGTCGGTTCGGCTGCTTTCACTATCGTTTTGTGCTCCGACTTTCCTAGACACGGCGTTTTACAATCCAAACACGAGGCAAAGATTGTTGCGTTCATTGAATTAAATATAGTGTTTTAAGAGAGAGAGGGAGGGGGAAAAAAAAAACCTCATGAGTAAAGTGGATGCAAGAAATAAATAGATAAATAAATTTAGTCCTGATACTATATAAATTCAATATATTAAACTGGTTGATATAATCGATAAAATCTTGAGTTGATACAAAAAATTTTAATTTTTAGTAATGTTTCGCCAAATATGCGTTCGCAAATTAAATTTTTATGTATTCAAATTTTATTAATCATCTGAAAAAAAGAACGTTATTGACAATAAGATGTATAATTCAATCTAATCTACATATGTTTCGAATTGATCAAACAAAGTAGAGTTAATTTTTTTTTTTTCTTTCCACTAATGTGTGTATCCTTTATCAGAAATTTTACTTTCCAAATGTCATCAAATTTATCATTGACATTATTTTTAATATCAATAATACTTAAAATGTGTGTGATGTTTGTTGTGCGACCAACCCAAGACCTCAAGTAACTTTCCACATGCTTAGCGTCAAAAGCCACCACCCCATTATCTTCTCCATCTCATTCATTTACAGATTGGCAAGATACTAAGCTCACTAATTAACGATTGAATTATTGCCAACAAAATCAAAGTTGTTCAGAGAAAATTATTGGGATAATCGTGCAATAATTAAATTTTCCAATTAGAACAATTTTCTTCTTCTTATTTCATCTACTTAAATTATTTGCATGTTCTCTTCATTCTTCTAAAGGACATATTCTCTCTAAACAACCTTTTTTCCCAATTAATCCATGTTGTGTTATCATATTTTTCTTGTGAAAAAAAAAACCAAATGCAATTATTGACAAAAATTTATTAGATGGCTTACATTACTCTTCTAGAAATTTCAAAAAAATTTAAAAAAAAAAAAAAGATCAAATGAGACTTTAGTTAAATTGGGATATATACACATCATGTTGTCGGGCGGCTACAGTAGTTGGTGGTGACAGAAGCATGCCTTATCTAATGGGATTAGTATGATTTTGCAGCAAAGAAAACTTTGAAGATAAAAAAAGATTTTTATATAAAACAAAAAATATGTGGTTCAAGATACGAGCCAAGAGCCAAGAGCCAAGAGCCAAGCCAACATCTTTCGAATAAAGTCACTTGGTCTACTAGGGCGCAAAATGGAGTGCATGATGTATCATTACGGTGACTGATGTTACATTGAACATGAGTTGCTAAAGTCATGGCTTGGTTCAATTATCCAAATTGTACTTCATTTTTTTGTTTCCATTCCCCCCTAAATTTCCCTCTATGTGACTAAATAATGTACAAGTAAAAATAAAACATGTCACCGAAAATACCGTTAACGTGTGTGCATTATAATCTCGTGTGTTATTTACAAATATAATCTCCTTTATTATTCACGTAAACAATATCACGACGTGATATTTTATAACATTATAATTATATTTACGCGAACAATACCTTTAACATGTATTCCTTTTTATTCTAATACGATTTCGAAAATGACTTATTAACCATTTAGAATTCCCAACTTTCAAACTTGGGTTGTGAGGTTACCGTTGCTCATGAAAGCGAAGGATAACAACAAAAGAAGACCAATGCTTCAATAAAGATCCCGTTGGAATTAGTAAAAGGCATGGCCAAATTAAAGAATTATTCCACCACTTTTTTACATTAGAGCTTTTTTCTTTTAATCAATTAACCAACTCGCCCCTTTATGCTAAAAAAAAAGAAAAAAAGAAAAAGAGAGAGAGAGAGTGAAAAAAGCCAAATAGAAGGGCAAAAGTATTAGATTGGATTCCCTTTCTTTAGGTTAACTTTACGGTTGGCTAAACTGCAAATTGCTGCTTAAATTAGTCATTATCCACTGATAAAGTACGCTTGTTGACAAATTTGTGTAACGACCAGCTGAATGGACAATTTCCAATAATAATTTTCCTTTTATGATTTAAAAACACAAACCAACTCTCGTGATTCGTATTAAAACGTTCATATAATTTCTTTTTAAGGTTATTGACTAATTTAGAAATTGCATAGTTTTTTGACAAACTTTTTTTTTTTTTTTTCAAAAAGTTCTTATGAATATTTGATTGAGAAAGACTTCCTTAAGAATATTTTTAATATAGATTTAGGTAATTCTGGTACAAATATTCAATATGTGTCACGAAACTTAAAATTAGACCCATAGTTTGTTACTTTCACGACAAGAGACCAAACGACTGTTTTGAAATAATATTGGTTTTATATGAATTCTGTTGTGTATTATTATACGTACAAATGAAGCTTGACAATAATTAAACAATTAATCTTTGTCTTTTTGGCAAAATGATCCAAGCAGAACGCAGTGGCGGAACGGATTCCCTCCTCTTTTTGTTCAGTTTGTTTATCTTTAACGTTCAAAAATTAAAAATTAAAAATTAAATAGATGGCTTCATAAATTTGTCATAATTAGCTGCTACAAGTAAAGAAGAAGAAGCTCAACGACAAACCGTGTAACGTCTATCTGATGTGGGTCACCGGCTGTGGGCCCCCACGTGCTTGATGCCGTTGCTTCGCTGGCTGACCGACCAATCACAATCGGTCTCCACTGGCGGGACCCCGACGACTCCCTTTTATATTAATTATTTAGTTATGAACAAAACATTCTAATGTAATTAATATTATTACGTGCGATTAATGATGTAATTGGGGTATGTTAAAAAAAAATGATTTAATTAGGGAAGGCCGATTAAATTGCATCGTGTGAAAAGAGTGTGGGAATTGTTTGATTAACTTTATGAAGCTGCGATGGTGCATGATCATTTAGAATTCGAGTGAATGAATAGCCGTTACCTCTATTAATTTTTGAATTAATAATAATCTTATTATTAATCCATTATCCGAACATCAGTCTTGCTTCCTTGTCGTAAAACTCATTCACTGACATTTCTCATGCACAAAAAATAGTTAGGAAGGAATCAAATCTAAGAATTTTTTTTTTTATTTTTTTTTATTTTGTTGGTCAGCAATTTCATCATTTGGGTTAAGAAGTGCCATCTTTTTCCTTTTTTTTTTTTAAATTTCAACATATAGATTACATTAACATCGCAATGAAGCAGCATAATGTACTTCCATTAAAAAATTCATTAATGAAAATGTCATTTATTAATGATAACCCAAAAATTCTCTATTGGAGAGGTAGGGTTTGGCTACCACGAGAGCTGGAATGAGAGTTCGTGTTATAAATTACAAAGGTACGTAACATTTTTTAATCATGAAAAAGCTGTACTGTGTGTAACAATACCCCCACACGAAAAATAGTTTTATCATGTGCATATTAATTTTTTATTTTTTTTTTCAATATGGAGTTGTGTCGTTATGGTATTTGGTAGGACATAACACGTGGGTCCATGTCGTCTAACACTTCTTTCTGACCATTACAAAAGCTTCCTTTTAAGGCTCTAACAACTCTCTTTCTTTCTTTCTTTCTTTTTTTTTAATTATTATAAAAAAAACTCTCCTTTTTCACAGCACGGTGAAGTATCAAACAACGACAATCAAAATTATCACAATCCAAGATTTTTACTGTTTACTGTAATAACGGCAATTCACGACCAGTCTTTAATGCCCCCCCCCCCGATCATTGACGTCATCTCGTATCCTTCCTATCCAATCAGAAACCAGAGACTGCACCATGGCCGGACCCCACAAACCGAACCAGACAAGACGTAGCCGACCACAGGTCTTCGCCACGTGTGGTAATGCATAATCCAGAGCAGAAAAACAAACTTCAAGTCTTCAAAGCAGAAAAATTAGTGAACCGAAAGTAGCCACGTGTAAGTTTCTCGGAACTCGGTTTTCGGATCCGTTGTGTACTGTAAAATAGCGGCTTTTTTGGGTAAATTTTCGTATTTCATGGTTTTTTTGGAATCGGGGGTCAAACAGAAAGCGAAACATCAGCAGCTCAGCGGTTTGGCTACAAGAGATAGCGGTGGAGCGCCATCTGCACCGTCAGTTTGACGCGTGCGCTTTGGTTCGCCCAGCCAACCCCAGACCTAATTCTTCACGTGTTCTAGCCTTCACGGCACGGCACGGCACGGATGCTGTACGTTTTTGTCTTTTTTAATTAAGGCGTAATTTTGCGGTCACAAAATTAACTGATGGTATAACACAAAAAGCGATCATTTGTATGACACCCCTATAACATTTATTTTATACGTGAAGATATAAAATTCTTAGAAAATTTATAAGATTACGTCAGTCAAATTTTTGGTGTAAAAGGTTTCCTGTTTTTTTTTTTTAAGTATATTTTCCAATAAATTTGGATATTGGCTTAATTTAAGATCACTAATTAACATTTTTGATTATTTAAATTTTATTTTAAAAAATTCATGTGAATAATTGGCTGTTAAGAGGATCTTAATTCGAATATCACACACATAATTTATTCATTCAAAATTTCATTTTATAGAAATGAAACGTAGATATCTTGTATTCTAATTAAAGGATCAAAGAGACTTGAAGTAGCTTACAAAGATGGATTTTTAAAGATTTAACCCTAACAAGTAAACAAAAAATTAACTAGTTGGAATAGAAATTTATGTATTTCAAGTAAAGAAAACAAAAGCGAGTGATCTTTAAGAAAAAGAAAGCAAAATACAAAGATGAGTAAGTGGCATGCAAATGACTTGCCCAGTAAAATCTACTACAAAAAGCATACTGCAAGCCAGCAGAGAATTAGTAAGTGGGCAGGTGATGGTGGAGAGGTAATGTCAAGTAGGGTCGGTTGGTAGAGAAGTCTAGCCAAATTAACATAGTAATATTTCCTTAATCAACTAGTTTTGCAAAATCTTAATTATTTTTTTTAAGCGCATTAAAAAAAAGGTAAAAAGAAAAAGAAACCCCTAGTTAGGGCTAGTATCATCCATTTCTTTGCAATATATATACCCCAGGTTGCATTCATTTCTCACACCAAGAGCAACCCAAAAAAAAAAAAAAAAAAGGAAAAGAAAAGAAAAGGCTTCTCACTGCTTGCGCTTGTGGCTCTGCGGTGCTCTCAGTTTTCTCTGTTTCTCTCTAAATCATTGTTACTGGTAATGGCGAAGGACACTGGGGTGGGAGAGCACGGCTCATTTTCAGCCAAGGACTACACGGACCCACCGCCGGCGCCACTATTCGACGCCGTAGAGCTGACCAAATGGTCATTCTACAGAGCCTTGATAGCTGAGTTCATAGCAACCCTGCTCTTTCTTTACATCACTGTCTTGACTGTCATTGGCTACAAAAGCCAGACCGATCCCGACAAGAACGTCGACGCCTGTGGCGGCGTCGGCATTCTCGGCATCGCCTGGGCCTTCGGTGGTATGATCTTTGTCCTCGTTTACTGCACCGCCGGTATCTCAGGTATACGCAAAACATGTCACAGTCCGTTCAAAAATGAGGCAGAAGCATAAAAGTTACAACATATTTTTTTTTAAAAAAAATTATTTATACTTTTTTGTTTGATTGTGTGTTGCAGGTGGTCACATTAACCCGGCAGTGACGTTCGGACTGTTCTTGGCCCGCAAGGTATCGTTGGTCCGGGCTGTGATGTACATGGTGGCACAGTGCCTTGGTGCTATATCCGGTGTTGGGTTGGTCAAGGCTTTCCAAAAATCTTACTACACCAGGTACGGCGGTGGGGCCAACGAGCTGGCTGATGGGTACAGCACCGGCGTTGGATTGGCCGCCGAGATCATCGGCACCTTTGTCTTGGTTTACACTGTCTTCTCCGCCACTGATCCCAAGAGAAGCGCTAGAGACTCCCATGTCCCCGTAAGCCAAACTAATTAATTAATTAACAACCTTTAACAAATTTATTTATTTATTTATTTATATTATTATTATTATTATTATTATTATTATTATTATTATTATTATTATTATTATCTCTTTGAGCTTAAAGTTTTATGCTCTGTTGTAGTTACCGTACACATAACATACGCCATGATTCATAAATATCTCTCTAAATATTTTTGTTAAATTATGTCTTGTCCTTTCCTTTGAAATGTAAATCTGCTAGATTGAGTCTTGCATTCATTACGTACCAATCCATTATTAATTACGTGGGCTGCTCTTCCTTGTTCAATTTATTGATGACTTGACTTCATTCATATGTGGTAGAAATATTAAAAAAGAATTTTATTAATAGGAGCTCTCTAACCCACAGGACAGAAAAAATTTCGTGGAATCTACGAAATTATTGTTCACGTGTATTTTTGTGTCGGCTGTAACTTACAGCAGCTGTAAATTAGGAAAATCCTAATTTAATATGTTATGTTTAGTTGGTGTTTGTACTGTTGAGTTAGTAGTTAGTACTAACACATTCATTTTTAATGAGGTGAGAAAGTGAAATTAAAATAAGTTCAGGATGTTGGAAGTGGAATTTTTTTCCTTTTATCCAACAAATGGTCGTGTCAGAAAAAAGAAAGTTGTTGGGCAACGATGCTATGCATAGTGAGGTCCATTAATTTGTGGCCATAAATAAAGAGCTATATATAGATATATAACACATGCGTGAGGGGGACCAAAACCAAAATTAATTTTGTTGTTTTGATTCTTCTTAGAAAATCAACAAGCAGATTCTTCTTTTTGAAGTGTCTCGTTTGCTTTGGGTCTTCCCTTCACTGAGAAGATTCGTCTGCTGCTCAGCTTTTTGCCTTAGATTTTAGATTCCAGAGTCCTGAGCGGATGCTGTGGCTTGTGATGTTTGTTGTATTTAACTAAAAGGCGAAACATCTTTTACGTGTCTACAAGGACGGTGTCGTTTCTTCTTTTTGGGAAATTCCGTGAAGAATCCAGCTTGCTTCTTTCTTTCTTTCTTTCTTTCTTTTCTTCATTTTAATTCATTATTTTTTAATTTACATTAACTTTTTGAGATTGAAATATGGGCTTCACGTGTAAATGAATGGTATTTGGCTATTTGCTCCTCTCTTTTTTTTATTTATTTTTCTGAGGTTTTTGCTGTTGGAATTATAATCTCTCAAGGTTTTGGCACCACTCCCCATTGGATTTGCTGTGTTCATGGTACACTTGGCCACAATCCCAATCACTGGCACCGGCATTAACCCAGCAAGGAGTCTCGGGGCTGCTGTTATTTACAACAAGGGCAAGGCCTGGGATGATCAATGGCTCTTCTGGGTTGGACCCTTCATTGGTGCAGCAATTGCAGCCTTCTACCACCAATTCATCTTGAGAGCTGGAGCTGTCAAGGCTCTTGGCTCATTCAGGAGCCAATCCCATGTCTGATTTTAACTTCGACAAGTGAATTTATCCTTCTTCATGGGGTTAATCATTGCAAATTGGAAAGAAAAATTGGGACGGAGTAGAGGTGTGTTGTTAAGTTTCAAAAAGTGAATAATGAGGGGGGGTGTGATTTGTGCTTTCATGGAGTTGTAGATAAAGTCTCTTAGACAATGAGGGGCTTTTTTGTAATCCCTTGTGTTCTTTTCAGGCACTTTCCTTAATATTCACTTCAATGTTTCTGTCTCTTTCTACTTTGTATTGTTTTCTCTGTATGTGATTATTATTATTATTATTATGCTTTAAGAAAAAAAAATTATTTAGCTATGTTGTCATTTTACTAGTCTGTCAACGAGCACTCATAGCTTGAAGATAAAATGCTGCTAGCTACCAGCTTTCCACATTGATTAAAAGGTTCTTTGGAAAAGCAATATGGCACTCCAATGAAAGTAATTAAGCAAATGCATGAATGTTGGTTTAGAGAACAAAAGTTTTCAAGTAGTAAAAAGTAATGATGGCCAACGGCAGACCCGTGAAATGAAGGCTCACTAGGGCTCGCAGGTTAGCCCACGGTATGAGCCCATTTGTATCGTGCCTGGGTCGTGCTTAAAAAAAGCCTATAATTTTTTTTTAATTAAATTCACGTACTCTTTTAAGTCTACGTGCCTAACGTATTTTTTCAAGGGCATTAGCCTATATAATAATAATCATATTATTAAATTAATTAATTAATAATAACAACAACTATAATAATATTTTTTATTAACTATTATGAGAATAACTAATATTTTATTATTAGTTTATCATAATTTTACAATTAATTATAACACAACAGTACATAAATTTAATTCCATAAATCATAATAATGATTAATAAAAATTAAAATTATAATTGGACTTGATGCTAACCACTGTTATTCGTGGTGCAACTTTTAATTTATTATAAAAATAAAAAAATATTTTGTTCACAATTTTATTTTTTTTGTATAAATATGAAAAATATTTCATTCACAAATTATAAATGAAACATATCTCCATTAACTACGTTATGATTTCATAAAAATGAAATATTAATGTCATAAAATTTTGATATATCATTTATAAAATCATGATGCTTATAATTTTATTTATTAAAATCATGATATTTATTTATTCATTTAATAAATGATAAACATAAAACAATTAGAATTTTTTTAAAACTAAGACTTAAATTAATTTAATAAAATATATTAAAAATTTAATTTTAAAATATTTATAAAATCATAAGTTCATAACATTTTATTTTTCCTTTTTATTAAAACAAATTTACTTTAATATATTTTGGCTCACGGGCTGCGTGCTATCCCACAAATAAAGTGTGTTTATTATATGTCTTTTCATGTGCCGTGCTTTTAAGACCTACATGTCTAAAATTTTAAGCCTAATTTGTCCTACACGAGTGTCGTGCGATGCCGCGTACCCTACCGAAATGTGCTCGTGCTGTGTTGTGTGCCGTACCAAAGCAAATTTGTACCGTATCTTGTGTCGTCCGGCCCATTTACCACCTCTAGTAAAAAGTACTACTAGTTCATTTTCTCTTTGAAATTAAGCAAAATGTAGAAGATTGGATGGAGTTTGTGATGGTGGTTGTGGAAGGCTTAGAGTAGGTTGTACTTTGTGGGCTTTAATATTTTGAAGCCCACTTGTTCAACCAATCCTTATAACTTTTCCCATTGCTTCAAAACCACATTATGTCATTAACCATTTCAACTATCAAGGTCCTCCTCATTTATCTATGTTGGAACATAAAATTTATATCTAGTAAGTAATGTTATGTGTCAAACACAATCACGTAATCTTGTAGATTGATTTTGTGGTGACAAAAAGACTTATCCATATGAATAGGGTAGTCGGTAGTAGGTTATCTTATGAGAAATGATCTCAAGGCCAAGTGGTGATTCAGAGTGACATAAACAATTTCGTCATGGTGTCATTTTGATGTCTCTGTTTCTTTCTTTTTTAATTTAACTCAATGTCAAAATGACACTGTATAATACTAATTTATGTCGTCCATGTGACACATTTGGGCTCAATACCATTTTATACCATCTATTTCCCCCTTTTTCCCCTTAATTGAGGTTATATTTATTTTTGTAAAAAATACTGATGAAATTAACAGCAAATAAATGTTGAGCTCTCGTAGCAGATAGAACATATTTCTTTCTCCTATGATCACAGAGCAGATTTTGAATAAGTGGTCAAATTGCACCTGTGAAAGGTAAAATACTAAAATATTTGAACAAAATGGTCTCATTCCTCGCGGACCTTAAATTGAGTCTATTAAACTTGCTCACATTCCACCCTTCATTCCAGAAAATGCTATTAGAGCATTGGCCATTCTTTCATTAAACCAAAATTGAAAAACTAAAAGGATTAAACACTTCAATCATACTCATTTGTTACTCATCTTTTCCTTCATTAACTCCAATCTCTAACCAAGAACTTTCATGTGAAAACATCATTCTATTATTCTTTCTCACACACCCAAAAGTCTAAACTTTTGAGCCCTTCGGAATTTTAATTTGTTCTCTCATAAAAATCTTGTATCAAGTTTCTATGAATGATGACATCGTATGGTCAAAATTTAATGGTTTATTCTCCTAAAAAAGTATAGATTAGAAGAGAATTCTAATCAATTTATTTTGTAGTGCCCTTTTATTTTTTATTACTAAAATGGCTAAGGAGGATGAAGAGAGTGGAAGAGCCAATATTAGGGACTATTGCGAGCCACCACCAGCACCATTGATAATTCATGTAGGGCTAAAATAATGTAACTAATTACCAAAATACATCAATAGCCCTTTGGTTGAGTGGTAGAGCCCATGCTTTAATTTGAATAAAGGAGTTTAATTTCTTTCTTCAATTATTAAATAATTGAGGAGAGACACTTTTCTCTATTTCGAAATGTGAGCAGAATAAAATATATGTGCCTTGAATATTTATAAGCGTAATAATTTAATTGTAACTTGAAATATGAGTCGAGTGGAATAGACGTCCATCCATTGTAATCCGTTGATTGCAATCTAGTATTAAAAAAAAAAAGAAAAGCAAAATAATTTTTGTCTTGATGAGTCCACAATTTATGTTACGTTGGCTTTTTAAATGGATTCAAAAGCAAAAACTATGCACGCCCAGGCCCATGACCCAAGCTAAGGATGGAGACATTGCAACCGCTAAATTTTCTTTCCGTTTGGAACAAGAAGACAGGCCTAATCCATTATACTGCCAGAGCATGTAATTAGTAGTAATAGATAAGGATGGTTACATACATTACTAGAACATATATTACTAGAGCTAAGGATGGTTGCATTCAGGACTAATTAGATAATAGATGCAGATAATTAGTAGTAAAACCAGCTTGCTTAAATTGAAACAAACACTCCAAAAAAAGGAACCTTGTAGCTTGTTTCCTGCCTTTGAGGAGAATGACGGAGCCACCTTTTTGCCATTTTTGTTAATGCCAAAGCTCATGCTCTCTCTCACGAGTTACGTTTTAGATAAATGGAACATCTGGGTGTGCAAAACTCAATCCCAAAGGCAAGAACATGAGAGAGTCATCAGAAGCAAAAACGTGTAGAGTCAAAACCCAGGGGCTTGACGCGAGAAAACACAAGGAAGAGAGAAGGAAGACGAGAGTAGTGATTGGAGCCATTTTTTCCCCCCAGCCCTAGCTTGTGGCTGTTATTATGTGGTTTCTTTTGATTTTTTTATTTTTAATTAACTAAGCTCTTTGTTTGCTTCTATATATAATAAATGCGCTAAAGGATTGTAGCGATAGCTAGTTGCTTAAGTTTGTAGCCTCGAGGCATATAATAATAACGTTGCGGACAAAATGATGGGAGCTGTCAAGCGTGCACGCTGGTTGTTGCTTGTAACAATGATGCAAAATTAATAATAGCTTCCCAAGATTTTCAATTTTTGATTTTATTTGGTCTAAATTGAACGCTTCAGATTAATTAATTGTCCTAAAATCCTGATCAAATTATCTTGAAAGGTTCTTCAAGGATTGAAATATCTCACCTCCTGGTGGGCATAAATTTTATCTCCAATCTTGGGCTATAGAATTTCATGCCCCATACAACTGGAAAATACGGCGTTGTGTCCAAGAGCTACACACATACATATATAAATATTAGGGATGATAAAATGCAGGGCTTAAGTTGGATTTTTTTAAACTTAGGCCCAAGCTCATTTTAGTAAAAGCATAAGTGTTGGGCTTAAGTTTTCATTTATTTTTAATTTTTTTTAATTGTTATAAATTTAAAATGAGTTAATAATCAATAAATTATTATAATCAACATTGAATTAAAAAAATAAATATTTTAAATAAAATAATAAATAAAAAATGAAGTAAATAAGAGTTTAGAGATTTAGTTTTTTAATATCGAATTTTCTAGTTTAAACACTTTCTTAATTAATTAATATTTAAGAAAGAGTTTAGTCTTTTAATTTTAGGTTTTTTGAATCCTTATTGGTTCATGAATTAAGAATTTAATTTTTTTTAATTTTAATTTATAATTTTTTTAAATAGAAGTTCAGACTTGTTATGGACTCTTTTTTATACCCCTGTTTAGGTCTAGCCCAAAACTAACGGCCTGGGCCAACGTAGTTGGGCTTTTTTGCCCACCCTAAAACATGCTATTTTAGTTTAAAAAAATCTTGCGACAATTTACCATGCATACGGGGCGATGACAACTAAGAACACATAATTAAACGACAAAAGGTTGTATATACCTTCTCGGGAGGGAAAAAATGTTGGTTGCACCTGTGTTCGACCCACTAATTTAACTAATAATTTTAGCAATTAGTATTACTATTACGCCATAAAACTAAAAGGAAATTATGCTTGGAAAAAAGATTAAGATGGTAGAAGAGCTAAAATATTGAAAAAGAAGTAATATAAAGTAGAATCTTGATAAATTAACGTACTTAAGACCATGGAAGGTCTATTAATTTAGTTAATATTACTATCTAGATAAATTAATAATTAATTATCTGTAAAATGATAATTTATTAATTTAAAAAGATAATATCATGTTCATAATAAGAATTTTTATAAAGTATGGAGATAATATAATTAGACAATACAATGATTTTGTCAAGTTATACAATACGATTGTGATTGAATGAATCATTCACTTAATAATCATTTGGCCAAATTATATTACAGTAACATGATTACATTGTAACTCATTAGAGAAGACTTTCTGAGATAGTATATCTAGTTGATCTCTATCTTATTTTTCTTACTATGACACTTACAATATAACAATGGATTCTCATCTTGAAGATGCAAAGAGAGAACAATAATTGATGAAATCCGCAAAGTATTATACCAATACAACAAAGAAACTCATAGATATATCATATGTATTTAATTTTAAATTAGTCAATTATTAATTTATATATCGATTGGACCCTAAAAAATAAAATTTTTCAAAAACATATTGTCTAGTGAATTTATTGAATTATTAATTTACTATGTTAACTCTAAGTTGGGACCGATAAAAAGCATTATTTAGTTGAATATTAATTTATTGAGTAATTAATTTGTTGAGGTTGTATTTTGTATGGAGGGTTGTAAGACAAATAGATAAACGATCCCAATAATTTTTCTCTTATGTTCTCAGATTTTTGTCACTGAGGCTCTTGATTGCTTCAATTATATGCACTGTGACAAGAAGCATGGCTCCATTCACAAATCTATTGAAACCTTGAACAAGATGGGCGTAGATCAATGTAATGGAATCTGGGGATCCAGTGCATTCAAGAAGTATATATCGAGTATGACGACATAATTTGTGTATGTGTGCTGATTAATTAAATGTTGCAATCACAATTAATTCTACTGTGTCAGGCAACAGTCGCTGGTAATAATTTTATTTATAATAAACTTAGGTTACGTTTGACACACAAGATTAGATTACATTAATTATTAAGATTAGATTGAATTACATTATATTGGATTAACTTAGATTAAATTATAATATCTTATGTTTGATACAGTACTAGATTGAATTATGTTAAATTATATTTAAATAATATTAAGTAGCATTTAAATTGGTGTGTGTATTATCAATTATTTATGAAACTTCATAATAATAGTTAAAATAAATTGAAAAATTCAGTAATAAGAAAATTAAATAAATTGTAAATAATTTGTTGGTAGTCATAATATAATAAGTAAATAAAAAATAAAATAATTTAAATATGTAATCAATTTTTATCAAATATTTTAAAAAATTATATAAAATCAATTAATCAATTGTATTATTATTTTTCATGATTATTAAGTTCAACAATAAATTAAATTATTAATTGGTTAATTTTATAGATAAATTATTAAATATACAAGTAATGAAAATTTAATCTCAAAATTTAGTAGAAGTAAAAGTGCCATTTTAATTATATCATGGATAATAAATAAAAAATAAAGTAAATCATAAATAATTAATTAATATTAAGTATAAATAAAAAAAATTAATGGAAATGAAAGTCTCATAAATAGACAACTTTTATTTCTTTAATCTAATTCCAACTAAACCCATGTGTAAATTAGAATTACTAATCCAATGATTTTAGAATTAAATTTAAATTTAGTCATCTTTAATCTAATCCAACTAAACTTGCCAGATAAATATTTTTATCTTAAAATTAGTTTAATCCCCTACTTAATCCTAACATCCAAAGATGGCTTTGTATCTATGTAAATTTTATAAAACGACGTCGCTGCATGCTCTGTGCGTCCTAAGATTATCTTGCCTTTTTGCCAGCATCCAAACCATTTTTTTTCAAAAACGGTCTCCCCTCTGCAAATATTCTGCGTTACACAGAGATGCATCTATGGCCATCAATGAGAATAAGGGACTCATTCAAAATATCATATCTAAAGAAACTGGAATGGAATCTCAACAGAATGAACAGCGAGAAGAAGCAGCAATCTCAAAGCAACGATCAGCAGCAGACTCTCTTGGTCGATGATAATAACCAAAGAAATGATATTTCAGAGAAACCCGGTTCAAAAAAATCTCATTTTGGATCTGGGTTTGTTGCCGTTTGTGGAGAGATACTCATGGTTCTTTCTTGCTGTTACTGTTGTTTCTGCTGTGGAGGTACTTTTGATTTCTTTTACTAAAACTTAAAATATTTATGGGTTGGTTGTCAGTTTGTGTTAAATTTGAAGTTTGCCGACGTGAATTTGGATTAAAGGTGACTTTATTTTGTTGAGTGATCTTATTTTGTGTAGTTTTTGTTTCATCTTTACAAGCATGTTGATTTGGTGATTCAAAATTTACTCATCTTTTACAAAATAAACTAAATTAGTAGCTAAACTTGAAGCTAATAATAGTCATGAAATGAATTGGGAATTCGTAGGTGTAGGGGCGTTGCATATATTGTTAATTACCACCTTCAGCCAGGGTCTAGATCTTAATTTTGGTTGACTAAAGATTTTAAACTCCTAATTTGGGGCATCTCTAGTGTGAAACCTTAGACTTTTGTAGCCCAAGAGAAAAAAAAAGTGCATTTGATGTAGTGCTTGCTTCTTAGGATTTTTGGATAGAGAACTGGTAAATTAGCATATGGAGCCTTTCCAAAAGGGCAAGAGATCAAGTACTGTGACTTTTGAAGTACATAATGGAAGACAAAGGCAGAGGGTCTACTCCGGAAGTGTTATGTGTTGATGTTTCTTTTTATTTTTTTTTAATTTAAGTCTCAAATCTGATTCTTAATGTTCTTAGAGCTGTTGTACTTGCTTTTAATTTATCATAGGTCTGGGTTTAGGCAAGACTTGAATTTAACACCAAGCCAACATGATGCAATCCCTTGCTACCTAATTGCCAACCCAACCTGTGCTATTGAGGATAATACAAGTGATTGAGAATTGATATTTTAGAGGAAATGCTTTCATGTAGTAATTTGAACTGCTTCTATCATACCTTATAGAAAATATAAAAAAAATTTCAGTTAGAGCGGGCAAAATGGGTCACTGGATTGTGTTTGCATTGTGTTAGATTCATGTCGTGTAAAATTTAGGTCAATCCAAATACGACTCATTTAATAATTGGGTTGAAATATTAAAACCCAACCCGACATGGAAAATAAACACCCAATAACCCACTTAATATCTATATGTTTATCAAAATTTACATCAAACATTTGCTTTTGTACACACACACACATGTATGTACATACACCAAAATATTACACATTTACACTATTGAAGTTCTAAATTTATATAAAATTTTATAAATAAAATATTGTGTATATGTTCATCCTTCCGTAAAAAAAAAAGAGAATCATTTCTAATATTTGAGCTTTAATGACAAGAATCTAGAAATTACTTTAAGATAGAAAATATAATCGTGTTATTGGTCGGATGAATGGGTCAAGAGCTTTAACCCTAGTTTGACATGGAAAAAAATCCTATCGACTCGGATCTAGCTCATTTAATAATCATGTCAAATTTGACACCCATATCTATTCATTCATGTCATGTTTGTGTCGGGTAATCGAATCGTGTCAAATTTTGTTAGCTCATAGTCCCAGTTATTGTGAATTTTGGTATGTTTATGCTCTTTTGTTAATTGAAGATGATGGCATGAAATTCTTGAATGGTGTTCTGAGTAAAGTTCTGATATTTTCGTCAGGTTTGTGATGAATACCATTCATGTGCCCATATTAACATCAAGCAAATTTCTTCTTGATTGCATGACTTTCAATTTGCATACATGCACGTTCTTTCTTTCTTAACACTGAACTCAACCCACGTAACCATCAATGTGAACAATCATACAGAAAGCATTAAAATGACTAGTGGTGGATTTTTTCATCTGATATGATGTACTTTTATCCTTTCAGCTTGCATTGATCATGAAGAGAACTGAAGCAGTGTCTATTGGGGTGTGTAATCTGAAAAACAATGTGTACACTTGACAAGATAATACATGTCGAAAGAGTATCAAAGGTAATCCGCCTTGAGGTCTGAGTGTTGAGAAGAAGAAAGTGAAAGAAATGTCTAGTTAGTGGTGTGTTGTTAGACTGATTTGCTTTAGTTTTCAATGTACACAATATATTTAATCTAATAGCAAAATGAAAGCCATTCGTTGTATTTCGTGTCTTTGTGATATATCCTGATGGCTATTGTCTTCATCGGCATTTTTGTAATAGAGCATAAGTTTGCTCAATCTGTGCATTTCTGATGTGTTTGGGCTCATTTTGAGTTGGGCTTGCATCCGAATTAGGATAATGGCTTTCAGTCTTGACCATCGAATAGTGTACTCAACCAATTCCTATGCCCCACGGCAAATACTAATAAAAAGTATGACGTGTACTTGCGGGAATGAGTACATCTCAATAAATGGTTGATTGAGTTATCGGCTTATAGCTTTATCCGTGAGTCTTCTCGTTTTAATTTGAATCATATGTTCATGTCACAGTCACAGATGATAAGAGATTCTATAGTATCGTATGTGTTTGGTACTTATTGGACAATACAATGCACAGCTAGATTAATTGGAGCCGGGAATATCCAACTCTACCAATTCGGGGTTGGTACTGTTCGACTATGCCAACAACCTCCTCTATCCCCCAACCTCCTTATTTATTTTCAAGGACATCACCGTTTCACTGATTCCCTCATACATGACCGAGCAGCATGCTAGATGATGGGTTCCACTTCCACTATCATTTTGTTTCTTCTCAATTCTTACCAGAACACAACGGCATTGCATTTATTGAGCATTTAGTATTACATTAACGTTAACAAGAAAGAAGAAAACGAAATTATGCTACAATCATGCAATTACAGGTGAAATTTTTAAATTGTCTTTGTAGTTTAACCCGGTTGTTTTTAAATAATTTTTTAAATTAATTATTCGAATTGAAATAGAGACTAATTAATGTATTTTTTAGAACCTTTTTTTTTTTTTTTTAACTCAACATTAGAATTCAAAAGCAATTTAAGTTTTACCCAAGCCATTATATATTTTAATCAAAAAAAGATGAGAAATAATAATAATAAAAAAAAAACCTATATTAATTGGCCACCCATATAATGTCGCGCTATAAGAACGTAGAAACATCAGATTCATGCCTGCCTAGAGCAGTTAAATAAAGAAGCCCCTCGCTCAACAGAAACTAACCTACTAACTGAAACTGAAAGCTCGTCTTCTCAAAGGCAAAAATCAAATTTCAAAAATGCCCATACACCCGGCTGCCGAAGCCAACGAGCAGAGCCTATTCGGCTCATTGACTCCGGAGGAGTTCTACGCCCGCCACTCAGTGAGTCACTCCTCCGAGTACATCACCAACTCGCGCGGCCTCAGGCTCTTCACCCAGTGGTGGACCCCACTCCCTCCCGCCAAAACCCTCGGCGTCCTCTGCGTCGTCCACGGCTTCACGGGCGAGTCCAGCTGGATGCTCCAGCACACCTCCGTCCTCTTCGCCAAATCGGGCTTTGCCACGTGTGCTATCGACCACCAGGGCCACGGCTTCTCTGACGGGCTTGTCGCTCACATTCCCGACCTCAACCCCGTCGTCGAAGACGCAATTTCCTTCTTCGATTCCTTCCGTGCGAGACACGCGCCGGATTTGCCCGCGTTTTTGTACTCCGAGTCCTTAGGTGGGGCCATTGCTCTTTACATCACTCTCCGTCAGAAGGGCGCGTGGGATGGTTTGATTCTGAATGGGGCCATGTGCGGGATAAGCGATAAATTCAAGCCTCCGTGGCCCTTGGAGCACCTTCTCTTCACAGTCGCGTGGCTGGTGCCTACCTGGCGCGTGGTTCCCACCCGCGGATCGATCCCCATGGTCTCGTTCAAGGAGGAGTGGAAGAGGAAGCTGGCGTTGTCGAGCCCGAGGAGGCTGGTGGCGAGGCCGCGTGCGGCTACGGCGCTGGAGTTGCTGCGCGTGTGCAGGGATTTGCAAGGGAGGTTCGAGGAAGTCGAGTTGCCGATGCTGATATGCCACGGCGGGGACGACGTCGTTTGCGACCCCGCCTGCGTTGAGGAGTTATACAAACGCGCAGCGAGTAAGGATAAGACGCTGAGGATTTATCCAGGCATGTGGCATCAGCTGATTGGCGAGCCTGAGGAGAACGTTGAGTTGGTTTACGGAGAGATGGTGGAGTGGCTGAGAGAAAGAGCCTCACGCGCTGCCAAGGGCGGTGATGGTTCACGCCCTGCTGCTTAGTTAGATTCTGCTTTAGTGGCAGCTGTAGCAAACAACCAACTATAGTTTGCCAAGTGGATCTTTATTTGAAATAGCTAATAAATTAATGTTGGGCACCCTCGTTGGCAATGTTAATTACATTTTTTTAATGTGCCCTTTCTCCTTAATCAAACTATAAATAGTTAATCTGTAATTTTCCTCTCAAATTAATTGAGGAGGACATCGTAGCCGTCTATATTGGCTTCTAGCGTTGAACGTTTAGAACTTTTGGGAGCTCTCGAAGAAAACGAAGGACAACTTAGTCATTTGACGTAATGAGGGTCTTGTGACCTCCCAATTTACAACGAATCTTATTGACTTAATGGTAAAAAATTAATGCGAGTTTCCTAAAATTGTCAATTCCTTGTTATCTGTGCATAAATGCTAATATGCTTTAGTATTTGAAGGAAATGTAAGAATAACTCTGGTCACATCTTCAACATATGTGTAGCAAGTTAGAACAAGTCAATAACATCTCCAATTTTCAAGGAAACGTGAAAACAGAAGATCTCATTTACATTTCTTTTGCTTCCTTTCCAATAGACGAACTGAAAAAAAAATGGATGGTCTTTTTGGATTGCTAGAAGGCACACTAAGGATTTCTTTAACAGATGCAACAATGATGTGGATTGTGCACTACGCAATGGACAGAGCTCACAGCAAAGTTAAGTCCAAAGATGGCGTCATTCAGCGCTTGAATGAGATTTCGAAATTCTATGAACTTGCAGTAATTCAGCTAGAAGGGTGCATGAAATTTGTTCAGGAAGATGCAGACAACAACATGTTTGAAAGCTGCCATGAAAAAGTCCTGGCAGACTTGGAAGAAATTAAAGACCGTCTCCAGGGTCGCCTTCAGGATTCAGAAATGGCTCTCCGCGAAAAGGATAAGGAATTGGCGGAGAGGTTTGAAAATGAGTTAAAGCTTAGGCAAGCATTGGATGTGAAGGAAAAAGAATTGCTTGCTTTGCGAAATGCTAACGTCGAGCTTGAAAGAACAAAGAGTGATGGTGTCGCAGAGCTCAGTATGAGCAGTCCTGGAAGCCGGGATGAGGATAGAGATAGTGAAATTTCTGAGTTGATGCATTCAGTTGATCAACAAGTGTTGCATATAGAGCATGAAGTTATTGATGAGGAAAGGAACGGAGGCATTGATCACAAGAAGATTGAGCAGATGGGATCTGATATTAATATTTTGAAAGAGACTTTGCATCAGGCTTTTGGGAAAATGCAGAATGCTATTTTTTTGTCCGAGCTAGGGCCTCAGGAGCAGCAATGGAGGTGGACTATTGAGAGGGATGCAATTTGTACATTGATTAATGGTTTTGTTAACGACTTTAAGGAGAACTTTGAGATGGAAATGAGGAAGCAAGAGAAGCAAGTTTTCACAAGCTTGAATGAGCATTTATCAGATTTGATGACAGAGGTTACACGCTTGCGTAATGAGCTTGAGAGCTTTATTAATCAGGATGAGGCTCAACAGAAAGCCGTAAAAGAGAACGAGAATTTAGAATCTTCAACCAAAACTAATATTGAGAGGAGGATTCCTCCAAGGCCAAGAAGATCTTTATCAGAAGGTGACAGTTGTGCGAATTTTTCCTCTAAGGTTGAAGAAAAAGAATCAGGAGAGGGTGTTGGTCAATCTGTTGCTAAGATCATAAAGAGTCACGAGTCCATTATTCGGAGAAAAAGTGAAGAGATTAAATGGTTGAAGCGAGAAATACTTCCAGAAAAAGGGTGTTCAAACTTGAGAAGAGAAAGGGATCCGGTTAGCCTAAAAAGGAGGATCCAAGAAGTTATTGTAAGATTGGATAATTTAATGGACTGCAATGCAAGGTTGGTTGAGACTTTTGGCTACTATGGAGGTGATCGAGGAGACGAATCTTGTGCAGCAAAGAGAACATTGGAATCTGACGTGACAAAAGAAATGAACTCGGACATTGACAATTTGGATGGCGTCTGGAAGAAAATGAATAATGCGTCCGTCGCTGATGCAGTGAATGAAGAACTACAAATTGAAATAAGGTTGTTGAAAGAGGAAGTTGAAAGTAACAAGTTTGAGGCTCAGATGAGAGAGGAAATATATTACACTGTATGCAGTGAGGCAGTGAAGGGGTTTTCCTCTGCACTTGATAGGAAATTAGAATATTTTCGAGATGAATGCTCTTTATGTGAGGATGTATGCTCAGTCTTGTACCGGGAAATTTACAAGGATTGGAATGAAAAAATTGGAAACTATAGAATTGACAGCCTTATAGCAGAAGAGGTTTCTCGTTTTGTCTTTGATGAGACCATCAGAGATGTTGTGAATACTGCGAATTATACGTTTAGCAAACTCCAAGAGGTTGAAGTTCCTGACAAGTCACTTGAAATAGCAGAATATTTCGTGAAGGAGAATGTGCATATGGTTTTATTCGGGGAAACTATTGATGAGTGGAAGAAAGAGATAGATGCTTGCAACATTGAGTATCTCTTTAGACAGGATGTACAGGAGTTTGTTTTTCGTGAGGCAATGAAAGATGCTTGCCTATGTTTAACGGAAGGAGAAGCCCGGAAACAAGATAAAAGTTCCACCAACAAAACAGATGGAAGTTTTGAGGGAAGTGGAGGAGAGAGCTTTATTGGAAAGCTAGATATGTTATTGAAGCGTTTGGAAGAAGATGGAGACCTAATTATAAGTGCAAGTTCTGAAGTAAATGAACACAAGAAACAACTTGACTGGGTGGGAATTGAAACTGAACAGCTGAATGAGCATGAGATCTTTCAAGAACAGATAAATGAGGATGAGTCCAGTTTTACTTCAGTGAGAAGCAAACTTGAAAAAGCTCTAGATCAGCTAGCTATGAGTAAGACAATAATGAGTGAGTTGGAATCTAGTTTAGGCACAGTGGATTATGACCCAGAAAGAGTTGATGATCAGATGATTCCTGCAGATAATGTGCATGACAAAAATTCCATAACTTTCCAACAACAAAATGAAGAGATTCCTAGAAACCAACTGGATTCTATGTTTACACCTCTTCTGGACTTTTCAGAAGTATTTGGAAATTTTGAGCACCAAGCACAAGAAAACTTAGCAGACAAAGTTTTGAGGTACTGCAATTTACATTTATATACAGTTCCTCTCAAATGCTTTAATTTAATCTAACTGTGAACATTGACTATGGCTATTTGTGTTATGATATTTATGTTCCATCAAAATTAATTGTTTAAACAAGTGATTGACTTTTACTATGCATAATGCCGAGCTACTTTTGTACAGGTTGGAGGAGATGAAGCATCAGTTAGATTTGCTAGTTGAGCTTGTTGCCTCAATACAAAAACGGGAATTACTCTACAGAACAGCATTTATCAGAAGAAGCAAGAATCTCCAAAAGGCTGAAACTGAGGTTTTGAACAGCAATTTCAGTTTTATTCACCTTAGGGTTCTTTTTTTTTTTTTTTTCCAGGACAAACAAACTGAATGTAACTTTGGATTCGATGAATGTACATAAGTATCTTTCAAGTAAATTTTCTTAAGATTCGTTATGTGGCTTGGATTCCAGGTGGATCTGCTGGGTGATCAAGTGGATGCACTCATAGGCTTACTTGAGAAGATATACACAACACTGCATCAACATTCACCTGTATTGCAACGGCATTTTGAGGTGAGCAATGATGTATTTTCTGAAAATTCTTTCATAATATATCTCGGTGTGTGATGCAACTATAACTTTATCATGTCACATTATATGCTCGTATATGTGATATTTGTAATACGTATGTCTTCAACATTGTTTTTCTAATTGGTGGTAAATTTGTGCAACTCTGTAGGTCTCGGAAATACTGAAGTTGATCCAGAAAGAACTAACTGGAGAAATTCATTAAAATGTATGTAATCCATTCACATACAAAAAGGTTTATAATACAAAGTTCAAGCAGACACTTTTTAAATACTATAAAGAGAGATGACCAAGCATGTCACGTTATGGTAAGTCGTTGAGAATACAAATTAACACCATATAGGAAGTGTGTTTATATGGCTGCAAAAAAATATTCCATTCAATTCGTTGCTTTCAAGATTCAGTGTAATCCTGTTGCATAGTGATGCTCACAGGAACATTGGTTTCATCTGCAAGAGATTTGGATCTTGTCTTTGTCGATTGTGCTTTATAAAGCTAGTGGTGAATAGAGGGTTTCTTTCTGTCAGCAAGATGTTAATAGTGTAATTTCGGAATAGAAATCAAAATAGATATTAGCCTGTTGTCTGCATCTGTGAAAATACATACCAAAAGGAGCATTTAATTATAATTATCTTGCCATTGGCCAACAATTCGGGGTAAAATTTGCATTGCTGACAGGATCATTGCTATAAAACAACTATTTGAAGACGTCAAGTACAAATTGCAGAACACCTACTCAAGGCCGGCTGCTCAGCAATGTCAACTAAAGCTTATCTCCTCGTGCTCTCTACTACGATTTTTCTTTTGTTCATTGTGTTTTGGCTTTCGCCTTTCTGTGTTTACAAAATAGGTTATGATGGAGGCTATCTATTATGTGTTTCTGTATTCAAGAAGTTTCCTCCAATCTCTTCCAGAGACATCGTTGCACCATTAGATTCTTGTGGAAGTTTCAAAGATCGAAAGTACAACTTGCCTCCGGCTATTGATGAAAAAGAAGATGCAGTGAATTTAAGTGACAAGAATTTTAGTGATGTTATAGCCAAGAATCAGCGTGTGATGGTGGCTTTTTATGCACCATGGTGCTTCTGGAGCAAGAAACTGGCTCCAGAATATGAAGCCGCTGCCACTGAGCTGAAGGGCAAAGCAGTGCTAGCAAAAGTTAACGCTATCAACGAGATCGAGTTGGCAAAAAAATGGGGAATTCAAGGATATCCAACCATTTATTTCTTTGTTAATGGAGTACATGTGGATACTTACTACCATGACAGGAAGAAGTGAGTTTTTTGTGTTTTCTTTTGTTGGATCTTTTTGTTCAATATGACCCTTTTAAATCTGTTTAGTTGTTGAGAAGTGTGAAAAGTGAAAGGGGCAAGTCTATTATATGCTTGTGCATTGTTAATAACAAGATCTTTTTTATCTTGAAGGGATGCTATTGTGAATTATATAAAGACAAAGATGGTCGGTGATCTTTACACTGTGATGGCAACAGAGAAAGCAGAGCACTTATTGACAGCTCAATCTACAATTGCCTTGGGATTCCTTGACTCTTTAAAGGTCCATACTCACTCATATTATTTGAGCAATTGCTTGAGTGTTTCCCTCAACATCTCTTACTTCTATGACAAAAAATTTTAGGGCCTGGAAGGTGAAGTGCTTGCGGCCTCATCAAAACTGCATCCTGATGTTATGTTCTGCCAAACTACTAGAGCTGATGTTGCAAAGATGTGTCTGATTGACCCAGAAATCAAACGCCCTGCTCTAGTCTTGATGGAAAAGGAGTCTAAACAGATTAGCCACTTTGGTTCGTACTACAAATTATCTCTGGAATGATTTTTGAGTGCTTCGAATGGAAGATTTATACATGCCCTGTCCATTTTTTGCTTCATTTTCTCAGAGGGTCCATTTACCATATCAGTAATTGATGATTTCATATCATTGAATAAGATTCCTCCGATGATTACTTACTCCAGGGAAACTTCTCCATTGATTTTGAATTCCCCTTTGAAAGTGGTAATTATCAATTTTACATCTTTTCCTCGGGAAAATGTAAAAAATTTATGGTCTTAACATGTTCATAAATTTGTTCTCAGTTATGGCTTTTTGAGGCTGTGCATGTTTCTGAGGCTAAATCAATATTTCAAGAAACAGCTAAAGCTTTCAAAGGAAAGGTAAATGCAGCGACTTGCATTCGGTAGAATAATCATAGTAGGGAGCTCAAGCAAAAATTGTTGAAACTTGATAACTGAAAGCCATTAAAATTAGTTGTCTGTCAACATACTTTTATCACTATGATTTTATACTATCTTGGTTATTGTTTGCCAGCTTCTCTTTGTGTATTCGCAAATGAACCCAAAACGTAAGGGACAAATTTCTGACTATTTTGGTGTCACAGGTCATGCTTCAAGAGTGAGTTTCCTGCTTTACCTTGATTCTGTGAAATCTTTATGATTGCAGTGTAGCTTTTGTTTTATGCATCAATATGAGAAAATGGGTTACTGTACAAATTTACTTGTAGGTAATTGCTGTCGCTAGCATTCGCAATCGCAAGAAGTATGTATTGAATGGTGAATTGACCCTAAGCAATGTAAAGGTTTGCATTCTTTTCACCGTAATTGTTATTATATATATATATTTATATTGTCCCTAATGCAGACAAATGGCTTAAGATTCACAATTCTGTCATGATCTGAGTTCCTGCAGTCATTTGCATTGGATTTCTTGGAAGACAAGTTAAGGAACCAACAGTCAAAAACAACTGTTGCTCAAATGCAACTTCAGCAAGAGTTATTAGCTAGACTTGCATTACCCGATGTGCTGACTAAAGAAGCAATTTAGTGTATCTGATCCAATTTCCCTTTCCCACAAAGTGACTGGATGCAATAAGAAATGCTGTTTAACTTAGATTTTCCAGTTAATCACTATACGTGCCTCCATGTTTGATCTTTTACATTAGAGGGGGTTTTGCTTTGAGTACTTTTACCTGCATGGCCGTGATCACATTAAATTATGGCATAAATTCTACACAGAAAATATCTACCAAACCTTTAATTATATTCATTTAACTCATTGATAACCACATTCAATAGATAAACATCAATTGGTAACTAAAATGATCAAGCACCGTGTTAGACTGCAAGAAAACAAGAGCAAATCTTTATTATTTTTTCTCATGAAACACATCGTACCTTCTAATACAAAGAGCAAACTACCAAAATCAAGAGCTTTTGGTTATGTTTGGGAGGTAGCAATAAGTGTAGGATTGGATTAATTTTGGGACTAATTATTTATCTTATGTTTGGCAAGCCCTACTTTGGATTAGATCATGGGACTAAATTTGAATTTAGTCCTAAAATCATGGGATTAGCAATCCCAATTAAAACATGGGTTTAGTTAGGATTAACTTAAAAACAATTGTCTATTTAATTAATTATTACTTGAATATCTAATGAATATTTAATTTAATAATAACTCTATTAAAATTAATCATTAAAATTAATAATGCCAATAATTGGTTGCTTTTATATAATTTGCTAACTTTTTGATAAATAAAATATATTTAAAATATTTAATAAAAATTAAATCAAATGTTTAAATAATTTTTAATTTAATTTAATTTAATTAAACGTAATCTAATTTATATTTGTTTATTATAATTATGATTACCCAATGACTAATTTTATACTTATTTAATCTTAATTAATTGTCATTTAAATTAACATTAATAATTATTTTATCATTAAATATTCACAAATAGTTCACATTTATATTTAAATGTCAACTTAAATGCTATTTAATTTCATTTAAAAATAATTTAATATAGTCCAATCCAATACTGTACTAAATATAAGATAGTATTATATAATCTAATATAATCCAATTAAATCTAATCCAGTCTAATCCTAATAATTAGTCTAATTCAATCCTGCGTGCCAAACGTAGCCTTTGGGTTATATTTTTCTACTGAGAGAAGGTTACCCAAACAGCACACAGAGATGCTTCCCCTTTTTGAGCTAAGAAGAAATGTCACTCTAGTCCCAATTGAAATGAGGAAGCAGGAGAAGCAAGTTTTCGTTAGTATGTGATATTTGTAACAATATGTCTTTGGCATTGTTGTTCCAATTGGTGGTGAATTGTGTAACTCTGCATACGTCTCAGAAATACTGAAGTTGATCCAGAAAGAACTAATTGGAGAAGTTAATTAAATTTGTGAACAAATTTAGGTATGCCATTCACATACAGAAAGTTTCTAATACAAATTCCAAGCAGATGCTTTTTAAAGATTATAATAAGAGAAGATCAGGATTCGGTGACAGTACTGTTCCATAGTGATGTTCACACAAACTCTGGTTTTATGTGCTTGAGATGTGGATCTTGTCTTTATCGATTGTGCTTTGCCAAGCCAGCGGGTTTCCTTCTGTGAACAATATGTTAATGATGTAATTTCTGTACAGCGATCAAAATATATATATTTTTTTAAAAATATTTTCAGCCTTTTGTCTGCATCTTTGAAAGTACATAATGCAAGGAGCATTTTAATTATTTTTCTCTTGTCATTGGCCAACAATTATTTGAAGATTTCAAATTCAGATGACAGAACACCTACTCAACGCCGGCTGCTCAACAATGTCAACAAAAGCTTATCTCCTTATGCTCTCCAGTACAATTTTTCTTTTCTTCGTTCTTTTTCGGCTTTCGCCTTTCTGTGTTTACAAAATAGGTTATGATGGAGGCTATGTGGTGTGTGTTTCCGTATTCAAGAAATATCCTCCAATCTCTTTCGGAAACACTGTTGAACTTTCAGATTCTTACAACAGTTTCAATGATCAAAAGCACAAGTTGCCACCGGCAATTGATGAAAAAGAAGATGTGGTGAAACTAAGTGACAAGAATTTTAGTGATGTTATAGCCAAGAATCGGCATGTGATGGTGCTTTTTTATGCACCATGGTCCCCCCAGAGCAAGAAACTTGCTCCAGAATATGAAGCCGCTGCCACTGAGCTGAAGGGCAAATCAGTGCTAGCAAAAGTTAATGCTATGAGCGAGATAGAGTTGGCAAAAAAATGGAGAATTCAAGCATACCCAACTGTTTATTTCTTTGTTAATGGAGTGCAAGTGGATACTTATTATTATAACAGGACGAAGTGAGTCTTCTTTTTGTTCTTTGAACATTTGTTTTTTTTTGTTGGATTTTGTTTTTCGTTCAATATAACCCTTCTAAATCTGTTTGGTTGTTGAGAAAGTGTGCAAAATGAATAACCCGACACAAATTTTTGTTTTGAAGGGATGCTATTGTGAATTATATAAAGACTAAGATGTCTGGTGATCTTTACACCTTGATGAAAATAGAGAAAGCGGAGCACTTACTAACAGCTGAATCTACACTTGCTTTGGGATTCCTTAACTCTTTAAAGGTCCATACCCACGCACATAATATGAGCAATTTCTTAGACTGTTTCTCTTTAACATCTCTTATTGAATCATAAATGCTACAAAAGACTCAATTCTGTTTGTTAGGGCATCGAAAGTGAAAAGCTTGCGGCCGCATCAAAGCTGCATCCTGATGTTATATTCTTTCAAACTACTAGATCTGATGTTGCAACGAGGTTTCAGATTGACCCAGAAATCAAGCGCCCTGCTCTAGTCCTGCTGGAAAGGGAGTCTAAACAGCTTAGCCACTTTGGTTAGTATTAGAGTTAACTCTCTGCAAGTGATTTTGAGTGCTTCAAAATGGAAAATTTACACAAGCCTTGTCCATTTTCTGCTTCATTTTCTCAGATGGTCCGTTTACTGATGCAATAATTTATGACTTCATATCATTGAATAAGATTCCTCCGATGATTACCTACACCAGGGAAGCTGCTGCAGTGATTTTAGATTCCCGCTTGCAAGAGGTAATTACTAATTTACATCTTATTAAAAATAAAAATTAGATTCCCGCTCGGAAAAATTAAAAATATTTTAAGGTCTTCACAAGTTCATAAACTTTTCTCTCAGTTATGGCTTGTTGCTTCTGTTCATGATTCTGAGACTAAATCAATATTTCAAGAGGCAGCCAAAGCTTTTAAAGGAAAGGTAAATATAGAGATGTAGGAAGATCAAGCAAAATTTGTTGAAACTTGATAAGAGAAACCCACTGAAATTAATTGCCGTCAAAATAATTATCATTATGATCTTAATAATAATTGATGAAATTAATTGTTTGCCAGCTTCTCTTTGTGTATTTTCAAATGGACTTGTTGCAAAGTGATAGGAGACAAATTTTTGATTATTTTGGTATCACAGGTCACGCTCCGAGAGTGAGTTTCTTGCTTTACTTTTAGATTCTATGAAGTATCTATGAATGCACTTTTGCTTTTATTTCCTCCATAATTAAATACGAAAACTTGGGTTGCTGTGCAAATTTGAATGCAGGTAATTGCAGTCAATGGCCTTTTCATTGGCGAGAAGCATGTATTGAATGGTGAATTGACCCTCAGCAATATAAAGGTTTGCATTCCCCCGTTCCCCCGCAACCCCCCTCCCTTCATTATTATTATATGAATATCTTTCCTAATGCTGAATAATAATAGATGAAGATTCAAGATTCTGTCGTGATACGAGCTTTTTACTTGTTCTTGCAGTCATTCGCATTGGATTTCTTGGAACACAAGTTAAAGAACCAGCAGTCAGATACAACTCCATTACAAAATAAGATGGTTATTCAAGAAGCATTTTAGGGTATCCGATCCAATTTCCATTTCCTGCAAAATGATTACTACAAAAATGGCTGGGTTTAAAAACAAATTAATGTTGCTTTCTATCACAAGTACAAAATTTTAATTATGACTATATATATATATATATATATTCGTGGCATTAGATTTGATCTTTTTAAATTAGAATGTGGATTCTTTTGCTTTGAGTACTTTTATGTGCATGGCCATGGGTAAATTCAATTATAGAGCATTATATGTGCACAAAATATCTAGAAAAGCTATTAATTCATTTAATTCATTGATAGACCAGCAGATAAACATCAATTTGATGACCAAAAAGATTAAGCACCATGCTACCCCTGCAAGAAAACAACAGAAAATGTTTAACTTTATTTTTTTTCCCCTCATATGGAACACACCGGATGTTGCAATACAAAGCGCAAGCTACCAAAATCAAGAACTTACAGGTGATTTGTATCTATTGAAAGAAGGTGACACAATGGCTAAATGTGAAAGGAAAATTTCATTAAATTGGTATGGTTAAACAATGACAAGACCTCTGGACTTATCATAGATTAAACTATTCTCTAAATTAACTCAATTCAAGAGAGTAAATCATAATCAAACTGAAAAATCAAATATTAAATGCATGAAATTAAAACTTATAAATTTGCAATTTTTTTTTTAATTATACAGTATTTTGTCTTCAGTGACAAAAGCCACATAGGTCTCATAAACTAGACGCATGAAATTTCGGTTGGTCTAAAATGAATATAATATTCTTCAATTTATGGACAGTGCTAAAGAAACAGAACTGACGTATTAGTGCCCGTTTATCATGTTAATTAATTTACAATTAATTGTACAATGCGATCCTAGAAGACTTTTTTTCCCCTCAGAATTGTACAGTGGGACTCATTTGACTTTCGAGAAATCCCATAATATTCAAAGACAAAAGCCACATGGCTCTCTAAACTGATAAACAAGACATAATAAAATAATGATATATGTATCGAACATATCACACAATCGAATAAGTACAAAAAGTACAAAGACAAAAAAAAATAAAATTCTTGTTCTCTAGTTAATTTTTTTATCTTTTAGTGATGGTGAGCTATTTTTTATACGACCTTTTGTACGCATATCATTGTCGGATGGTATTCTTAACTTTATCAAGCAACAATTCACTTCATACAAGATTTCATTTTATTAGAGGCAAGAACGAGGGCGAATGCTCAGATTCCATCATCAGAGAGTATGATCATCTTTTTCAAAACTCTTTTGAAAATTTTCTAAGGTCCATAAAAAGCAAAAACTAAATAACAACAGCAAAATCATTTCTATTTCTCCTATTTTCAGTTCTTCTTCTCATCGAAATCCTTGGTAACTTCACACCCCTTACTCAACGATATTATAATTTGCCATCCCCCAATAAAGTCTACACCAAGGTCGTTCTAAACCTTGGAGATACTCACCGTTTGGCCAACCGCAAGGCGGTGCCACCATTAGCAGCAGCAACAGCAGCACTTATCAATGAAAACGACATCGTTGCTTTGACAGACAAAATTTTCTTCAGCTTCAAAGAAAATAATCGAAATGTGATGGTGATTTTTTATACGTCAGAATGGAGAGCTGCACCAGAACATGCAACCCTATGGATGCAGCTCACTGGTTGCGTCTGTGGTTGCAAAAGTGGACTTTAATGAAGCAGAAACATTGGCTGCGAGGTATGAGATTTACAGATACCCTTCAATTTTTTTCATTCCTGGAGAAACAACCCTCCGAGACAATTTTTATAGTGAGGTTTTCTGGAAGTAGAGGCCCGTTTGAAGGAAAGTCTAAGGGAAAATTTTTCAAAATGTCAAAGGTGTTTTACTAGGTTTGTTGAGCTACATAAAAATAAAAATTGGGATGGTACTTGTTGGGCTATTTTTACTGCTATGGATGTCAATGTGTAAATGTATATAACAAATAATATACTGATGAGTATTCAGATCGTTTCTATAGGGATTGATGTTATTAGACTTGCTATAATAATCTTAACAATGCAGTTTTGTTTTAATGAAATAAGACAATTTATGAAACTAATGAACTAATTAAACTAAAAGAGTAATAAATAAAATGCAATAAAGAAAATTTTCACATCAAATACAAGGATGAAATTAATGGGAATAGAGTTGTTGAGTGAATAAACTCACTTAATGGCACTGATTATTTTTCCAATTACAATATCGTTGCTACAACATCTACTATAGCACTGGATAAAATTGCTCATGTATCCTTAATTATTATCTGTTGGATATCTTATAGTTAATGCAACCTAACAGTAACCAATTGTTATGCCAACATTAAATATAGCATTACCTATTCTAGGTTCCACTTACCCTACAAGGTGAATCTCTATGTTTAGTTATTCACTAATTTTAGATCAAGCATGACCTTATTCAAATTGAGATTTACTCAACTTGTAAAACCTAATCTAAAACCAAGTATTGTCTTAATTGGTTCCTCTAACTTAGACATTTTTTAGGCTCTTTCTTAGATAATATCAACTAAATGGATGGTTAGTCGAAATAGAGAATTGAAATAAATATAATTAAGACAAAATGTAATAGCAAATTTAGAGCAACACACATATGTCAGTCAAGCATCCATTAAGATCATTTATCACTCAACCACAAGCAAATTCAGTTCATGATTTGAGATAGCACAATAACTAAAATAGTTCCAGCCATCAAATACATTCCCATGAATAAATAGAAAACAAGAGAAAGAGTTGAAGTCCGCTTAATCTTGTAATCCTTCCTTTTTGCTCACTATGAATCCTCTATTGCAACCCTTAAATTCTCTTTATTTTATGTTTTTCTTTGTGATTTTTCTTTAAGTGATGGCTTTCTCTTTTTCTTCTCACACGTGCTCCTTTTATAACTCAAAATTAAGGCAATCGAAAGTGTGTGGTGCATGTTCTGCATTTTTGGAAACTTCATATTGTAACCTTTTAGTTATTGCACGCAAAATCTTCTTTGGTGCATACAGGACATTATGTAATAAAAGAATACATTCACCACGCAAAATCAATTTGCAGGTGCCTATTCCTTTTGCCTCAACTCTAGAGTTGTTTCCCACGTATATTCATCTACTCCCCTGACTGATTCGACGATACTCCACAAATGCATCTCAATCACGAGATATATGGTTTATGGCTTATGAGTCTACAGTCCACATAGGACAATATTTTGTTAGGAGTACAGAACTCATAACTAAAGTATAATTTAACAAAGTGGAGTTAGGTCTCACCTTTTTTAGCTTAGGTCACTCACGAGCTAAGTGACCCAGCTTGCTACAGTTGTAGCATCTCATTTTGGATTTGTCTCTTTTCTTGCCAGCATGCTTACCCCTTGGGCGCTTTTTAACATTTGGCTTCTTCTTATCAGGATTAGATCCCTTACCCTTTTAGTTATACTTATGGCCTCTCTTGTGCTTGAAGCTCGAAGCTTTGCGCGAGCTTGACTTGGCCATAAAAACACTATCAGAAAACTGAACTGCCTCAAGGCACTTTATTTCCAGCTCTAGGTGATGCTCAATATCTTTAAAAGTTCTGATATTTTTATTGTGAGTCATATTCACCTTTATGTGTTCTCAGGTATTAGGTAAAGATCTTATTACTACCTGTACTTGCTGTTCATAAGTTAGAATATGTCCAGCAAACTTAAACTCACGAATCATGTTTGACATCTCCCTCAGATGCTGCCTCATAGTATAGTTTGGGCGCTTCCGATAAGAATCAAATTTGATTGTAAGCCTCCTGAATTTAGTGGTCGAGGTACCACTAAACTTATCTTTCAGAGTGAGCCGCATCTCTTGAGTTGTCTCATACTTCTCATACTCGCACATGAGGTCATCTTGCATGCTGCTCAACAACATTATGCGAGCATTGTTATTCTTCTTTTTCCAGGCCTGATAGGCCTCAAGATCCCTTTTGTGTTGAGCAATATTACCTTGCACAGGCTCAGCTAAGGTGTTGTTAAGAGCTTTTAGAGTATCTTGTTCTTCAAAAATATACTGGATTTTACGGTGCCAAAGATATACAATTCAGTTTCTCACCCTTGTTCAGCTCAGCTACAATGTTTTTATATGCAAAGGCCATCTTAATTATGATTTAACACAGAGACAATTTAAAAATACAATTATTAAAGGCATAATTAATAATTACACACAAACAATCAATTTTGCCACAAACGTAAACCAAAATATATGATGAACTAATAACGAGAATGGAATCAAAAGGTCGTCGAGGCTTCCAATCATCATCCAATTATATTCATCATTAATTCGATTTTAATGCATAAAATTATTAGTTTTAATTATGAATTTATCAAAAATAAATTTAATTAGAACTCTCACTCAACGAAAACAATTCATGAGATATCACAAAAGAGTATGAAAAGTCGAGCAACAACTAATGTAAAATATCATTAATAAAGTCAAAGCAACATATAGTTCAACCAACAAAATAAAACCAATATTAAAAAGAACAATCATAATCAACAAACAAATGAAATAACCTAACATGGCCAAACTAATACATAGAATCTTCTACGTGTTCTGAAAATATTCTATGTTGCTCGCGACTCTTTCATCCAACTTATACTTAAGTCTATCTATAAATAAAAATAGTTATTCCCTCTTGATGATTCTGTTGATGGTTTTCTCATACCATAACTTCTGCCCTCTACCAAGGTGACTAGCTTGTCTTCCATTTCAAAGGTTCGTGTGAATGCTAAGTACTGAGGTTCGCCTCATCTTTGAAACAAGACGGTGTTCCTCCATCAATTCAATTTCACATCTCAGCATATAATATTTGTGTGAGAGATTCTCAATCTCATTTAACATGCAAACCTTAAAGACAAGCGCATTGTCATCATCAGGTAATGATTGAATAAAAAGCCATTCATAATAACCCCAGTTCGTATACATGATAAGCTTATTTGCGGATATTAAGCGGTTAAAAGCCCCATTTAAATCTTCTATGTTCATGCATATAAGACGATGAGGGTTCATTTTATAATTCTCCATTTTCTCCATAAGTTCTTCATAAGATAAACCATTATTAATCTCAATTAGATCATTAGGTGAGACCCAAGCTCTAAATGTCGTTAACCCATCTTCCTTAGTCCACAACTTACTAACGGGAGGCATCTACGACAAAATATATATATAAAAAAAAATATTAGTGATGGTTAACAAACAACTAAATATGAGATTAAATTTTGGCCAATTCCCATGAAAAAATATTTCAAGCTCCCACTAGAGCGAAATATTTATCAACATATAATGCTCATCCGTGAAATTATATATGTTTGATCCAAAATTTTATTGAAAAAAAAATTTACTAAAAAAAAAAATTTTATATTAAAAATAAATGAAAAATAAATTTTGGATCAAATGGAGCAAACGGCGCCCAAATCGGAGTCCAGGATAGCAAATTATGCAAAATTTACAAAATTGGACATATACCCCATGCGAGCTACAGTATGCTACAGTTCACGCACAGTATCGCTGTAGTGCCCACACAGGATCTTTACTTGCTACAGTACTACATGAGCTACAAGCATCCCACACACACAGCCAGCGCGTGTCACATAAGCACGGCCTTGCGCAGCTCTAGTGACATTGGGTTCGGTACCATTCGACTCCATTTTTCATTATGAATTCAATGGTGCGTTCTTATTTTCAAATGGAGGTTGGAATAAGCCGAAATCATAAAAAAAAAAAAAAAACAATTCCAGCACTATTCGTAGTCTTCTACAAATTAGGGTTTTTAAACCTTTCCAAACCCTAATCCGACTAGAATCGTATTTAGGCCATAACTTTCTCGTCTTATGTCTGTTTTTAACAAATCACATATCGTTGGAAAGCTCTTAAAAATATTTTTCCAACGATATATTACACATAACATTAGATTTCATAGATCAAAAGATAAAATCAAATGAAGTTATGGGTTTCATAATTTCTTAGGGTTTATGCAATCTAAACCCTAGGCCGGTTTTAATTCTATCAATTCCTGAATTTATACATTCAAATTAAGCATTCCAGAACACTTAAAACAACATCCATCAAATTGCATGTATCCCATAAGAATTTAAAACACATTCATGCTTTTTCATGAATTAAATCCAACCAACACAAACCTAGCTCTGATACCAATGAAGGAAATTTAAAAAGAGGTCAATAGGCCTTACCTTTTTCGGATTATGTAGCGGAATAAACAAGTATTGGATCACATTACTGGTCGGAAAGAAATCATAATGGAAATCCTCCTCAAATCATAGTATAAGATGCCTTGATGAGTTGTTCAAAGATCTCGTTTAATCTTTATGAAGAAGAGAAGAAAATTATGTATGCTTCTCTGTATTTTATCACACACACACTCTCTGCTTTCTAAATGAAATCAACCCGTGTATACTCCACAGCAACAGTTTTTTTAGCATTTCTAAAATGGCGGTTGGGAAGTTGAATTATATTCAACTTCCCACTCTCAACCGTGCATGGTAACCACCAAGTGGTTACCATGTGCGGGTCAGGGTCAGGTCAATCCATCTTGGGCACCCACCCATCCAACAATTAGATTCTCACTTTGAATGATGAGAGAGATAAGGGTAACTTTAAAGAGTCTGCTAAGGGAGAAGAAGAGATTGGGTCTATAACTAAAAAGGGTTTTGATAGGGATGATGAGAGTGCCTTCCTAGCAAAGAAAAGGTTCACGGTGGTGTTTTTGTACATGAACTAGTGCCCGGCGTGTCGGAAAATGGTTCCCGAATATGAGGCGACAACGAAAATGTTCAAGAATAAAGCTGTGTTTGCCATGGTTGATGCTTTTGTTGAGCAAGCATTACGAGAGAAGTATGAACTACATGCTCCTATAGTTTATTTCTTCATTGGTTGAGTGAAGCTCTGTCATTCTGAGAGCTGAAGAAGGTGAGAGTTGAGTTATAATGAATTCATTTATTTAGTGTTATTACTATTTAGTTTTTGTTTTTTTTTATTTTTTAAAAGGTAAGGTGGTTGGGCAAGTCCAAATTAATTTTTACTCCCCTTACCACCCCCAAAAATCGAACTCGAGTCCACACGAGTATGAGGGACGATAACTACACTGCCAACTAACTCGACCACGCCTTAAGGACTATTATTACTATTTTGTTACAATTATTGATATTATAACATACATCAAAGTTTAAATCAATGATAATGATGTAGTTTGAAGAATCTTAATTCATAGAATAATAGTATATTGTCAGGTTAATAGTTCGAAAATGTGTTGCAAAGATTATTATTATTTTTTGTTTTTTAAGAAAAGGTACCCAGTTTTTATTTGCAGGGGAGTAAACCTAAGTAGGAGAGATCCTGGTTATGGAGGTCTTCTCGTGGGTCTTTCCTTCCTACTATTTTAAATTTTGCTTTAGTGTTTGGAGATCTCGTTTGAAATTTGGTCTTGGAAATGTTATTTTATTGATTTAAAATTATTTTAGAAATGTACAAGTAATAAAAGCATCATATCATTGGACTGAAAAAGTCATAACCACAATACTGTTCCGGCCCAATTTGGATTATAAAAATAATTAGCATTAACTTTCTTCGAACTACTCGAAAATTTATCCAAGCATCATCTACAAATTTCACATTTTTTTACTGAATTATTGCATTTCAACCAATTCTAATAATATACATGTACAGATGATAAATAGCGCATGAATAAATAAAGAGCAATGCTACAAGAGTAATGCTACAAGAGCGGTAAAGATCTTCCCTTATCTTATGTCGTAAATTACTCTTTTCGTCCGTCAAGATTGTGAGCTGGAAACCTAATTAAATATACAATCGAAGGCAATTACTCAATTTCGCCATCTTCCTTCTCCAGTGCCTGCTGAATCTTTGAATCTTTAATCATCCATGGCCTCAGCAATAGAAACAACTCTTCTCCTTATCTTCCTTTCAGTCCTCTTTTTCAATTCAGCTTTCTCAGACTCCGGTCACTACTCATCGCCGAGTAACAATGACAACCAAACCAATAACAACAATCAGCATCATAATTTTAAAGAACCTCTCACAGCCTCCATCCAATCCGATAACCACCAAAACGACACCGACTTTGACCTATTATTTGGAGAAGATAATTTTAACAAAATATCATGCAATCTGCATGAAGCAGCTGCGTGGGCAGCTGAGTACCCTCAAGATGTGGTGATTTTGAGTGGGAAGAATTTCAGTGACTTCCTGGCAAAGAATAGGTATGTGGTGGTGTTTTTCTACATGATCTGGTGCCCGCCTTGCCGGAAAATGGTTCCCGAGTATGCGACGGCGGCGAAAATGTTGAAGGGTGAAGCTGCTTTCGCCATGGTTGATGCTTTTGTTGAGCAAGATTTAAGAGAGAAGTATAGCCCACATGAGTATCCTATGCTTTATTTCTTCATTGGGGGAGTGAAGCTCTATCATTCTGGGAGCCGAAGAAGGTGTGACTTGACTTTTAATTTATGAATTACTATATTTATTTACTGTTGTTATTTTTTACTATAATTATTGATTCTATAATCTATCTGGTGTTTCAATCCAATCTTAGTTCATAGAATAATAGCGGACGTTCAGGTTCTATAACAAATAATTCGAAAATCTATGATGGTGAAGAACAATATTTTTACTTATCAAATGTAGTTCAAAAATTTGTTATAAAGATCAATATTAAAAATATACACTAATAAAGTTGTGATTTGCTCTTATTTTAAGATGCCCAATTTTTAATAGCAGGGAGGAAAACTATTTATATGCGAGTTTTTCAAATCAATTATGCTGGAGGAGTTCTTCTCTTGTGTCTTTCTTTCCTCCTAATTTAATTTTTTTTTCTTTGAAAGGCTACTAATTTAAATTTTGGTCTGGCATTCGGTAATCTTTTTTGAAATTTTGGTCTTGGAAATGTTAATTTATGATTTAAAATTATTTTAGACATGCATAAACAATGAGAACGGCATATCTTGGAATCAAAAAAGTCAAAACGTCTAGAATTGGGCCTACGTCACAACGCCGGTCCGGCCCAAATTGGATTATGAAAATAACGGGCGTAACTTCCTTCCAACTGCTGCACGACTTTTTATTTATGAAGTCAAACGGCTAGCTTTTTTCCATCGCTGTATAAAATAATCAAAATCCTCAGCCCTCGAAATTTCTTTCACTCTCTGAGGTTTTCTTGATTCATCAAATGGAAAAAACAAGAATTCTTCTCCTTCTCTTAACTTCATCCATCATCCTCTTCAAACTCTACTTGTTCCCACCAACACAATCCCATGAAGATCTTAAGCCAGAGCCTGATGAACTTGAACTGACCAATCTCAATAATAACCACGCCTGGCGGCTTCTTTACGCAAAGGATGTTGTGTCTTTAAATGGAAAGAATTTTAGTGAGTTTGTGAGCAAGAATAGGAATGTGATGGTGATGTTCTATGCAAACTGGTGCTACTGGAGTAAGAAACTAGCTCCTGAGTTTGCGGCGGCAGCCAAAATGCTGAAGGGTGAGGCTGAGCTTGTGATGGTTGATGCTTTTTTGGAGAAAGATTTGGCAAAGAAGTATAATATTCAAGCATATCCAACTTTGTATTTGTTTGTTGGTGGAGTGAGGCAATTTCAGTTTTTTGACGAAAGGACAAGGTGGGCGTGTTCTTTTTTTTTTTTTTTTTGTCCTCTATAGAAGCCAAATTTGTCATCTGTAAAATTCAATAAATTCATGAGATTTATACATTTATTTCAGAAAAGTTGGTTTGTTGCGATAAATGAATATGAACGCAACATAATACCACTGTATGATTGTACTGCATCAGAGATATTGTAGACTTTGTTGTTGATGGGATTGGCGTGTCTTATAAATCCTTGAATAGTTGGTACTAATTGCTTCGAATGGAAGACTGAATTGGACAGCACTTTCTGTCACAATATGCATTGCTAACAGTGGTTATTCAAACTGCAGGGATGTTATATCAGCTTGGGTGAGGGAGAAGATGGCCCTGGGTACTTACAGCATTACAACGATAGATGAAGCGGAGCGTATATTGACGGCTGAATCTAAATTGGTTTTGGGATTCCTGCACGATTTAGAGGTACCTGATGATCAATAGATACTAGTCTCTTGTTTCATTCTCTCTAATATAGTAGTCTTTTATCCTGAATTACAGTAACTCAATTGTTTGAGTTCTGTGTAGTCATAATTGCTCAAATTGAGGTACAAATACCATTCTGAATTGCTTACTTTAGTGCATTTAGTGTTCAATTAGTTTATCATGGCATTTACAATCTTTGTTATAATAACAAAATTTGATGAGCCTTGGCACCACAAGATGCATATGAGCTTTAGCAAGTGAAACTCAGTAGTCATAAAGCATAGTTCTCAGTTACTATATTCCGCTCAGTTTAGACATTCATTTTGCTTGTTCATATAATTTAATATCCACTTATCATACTTTGTTACTTTGATTCATTCTTTTCACTAGTTCAAAAGCATGTTGAATCATCCTAGTGATTAACAGGGAATGGAAAGTGAAGAACTTGCAGCTGCTTCAAAACTGCATAGTGATGTTAACTTCTATCAAACCACTAGTGCTGATGTTGCAGAGTTATTCCATATTCATCCAAAAAGTAAACGCCCTGCTTTGATATTTCTTCATCTTGAAGCTGGAAAAGCCACTCCCTTTCGTGAGTTTTCAGGACTTAATGCTTTAATAGTTTCAATTTACAATTGAAATAACCTTAACTTGGACATTTTTCTTATTCTTCAGGTCATCAATTCACAAGATTGGCAATAGCTAACTTTGTAACTCACACTAAGCATCCACTGGTGGTCACTCTGACCATACACAATGCTGAATTTGTTTTTCAGGATCCAAGGAAACAGGTTATAGAGGGGCCTCTTCTTCTTCTTATATTAGGAAATTCATTTTTTTTTTAACACGTCTTTATATCTATTCTCAGTTATGGCTTTTTGCCCCAGCATATGGTTCAGACAAGGTTACATCGACATTTGAAGAAGTAGCAAAAGCATTAAAAGGAAAGGTGAATATGGCAGAATATCCTTTACTTATTTGAGCACCGCATTTCAAATAAGTAAACTTCACCACTAGCACAATTTTTAAGTTGTTTCTCATGTATAGATGCCTATGCTTCCTAAACCTTTCGGCTAGTTCCATTATTCTTGATCTACCTGATTGTATGCCTCCTTAGAATTCCAAAATGAAAGAGGTTTCATAATGATTCAATATGTAAATGGAGAACCTGGCAGAGGTCAAGCATGTGCCCTGACTTCTCAAACTTTTAAAAAAAAAAAACAAAAAAGAAAAAGCCCCATACTTTGGATATGCATCAGCTCATTAGTCAGGCTTCTTTGAAAGCTTGCTCCTTTATTGACCCTTCTGTGCCTATAAATACTACTAATTATACTGTTGTGGCTCCCAAAAATTTTTAAAATTTTCCCCTAATAGTTTGCCAATATTATGTACTTTGACTAGTTTCTCACTACTCTCACTGGAAATGCCCTGAAAGTTGTTCCTTGGTTTTCTCATTTCTGGCCTTACTTTCCTGTGGAAGAAATTTCTGTTACTATCCTGGAGCTGAAGCCCTTAAAGCCGAGACTTCTATTTGAAACCTCACATAAAATGTGTAGAAAAATGCTAATTATTCTGTTTCTAAATAACTGAAGAAAGTTCATTAAAGACATTTGTACTAAACTTGTGTTAGGACATATCTACCATGCTGATAATTCACCATTAGAAGTATATTTCTCTTCCTATGTCCTATATTTTGTTTGCAACTGACCACTCCTTTACAATATTTGCTTATAAAGTTGACATCTCACCATGTTAGTTATGTACTTCTTTTGAGATTACATACCTCTCGAAAATCTAACCATTATTCATATTATTTTTCAAATTTCTTTCAGCTTCTCCACGTGTATGTGGAAATGAACTCTGAAGGTGTTGGGAGACGAGTTTCTCAGGAATTTGGGGTTAGCGGAAATGCTCCAAGAGTAAGTTCATTTTGAACTTTTGTAAATTAAGGTTACATTGATGCAAATGTATAATTTTGCTCCTTCACATGTAGGTTATAGCTTACAGTGCACGTGAATCAAAGAAATATGTATTGAATGGTGAATTGATGTTCAGCAGTATTAAGGTTTGAATCTCTTTTATCTCTTAATAGTTTTAGCTTTTCTACTGGTCAATTCTGCCTGAATCTCAGTTAAATTTCTGGTTTTGATTCTTTTTTGCAATAATCTCGGAAGAACCATGATGAATGCTCTAATCATATGACACTATGCCCTTGCTTTCGTCTTGTAGTCTTTTGGGGAGGAGTTCCTTGAAGACAAGCTCTTGAACCCCTCAGATCAAATTTCAGAGACAATTCTTAAACTTCCATCACAATCTCGGACCTCCTACCAACTTCGTAACCATGAATGAATTAGCCGAAATGACTGGACTTTGAATGTGCCATTTGAAGTTGTTGGCCATCAGGTGTTCCTTTTGTAGAATATCTTACTCGGTGTGTAAACATATTGCACATCAATATATCAGTAGTTTATATCTCAACTGGTGGAACTTGTAAGAAGCTTGATTGTTCCATTTGGCCTTAAATAACTTACAATCTGTATCCTCAGTCCCTTTTGTTACCCAACAATACGTTTGCATCAAAATTGCATTTGAGTGGTATATTCCTATTGCCTAGTTATGAATGCCGAATTCAGATGATTCATCCTAAGGACTTGAGATTCCTTTGATATAATGTTAAAAAATCTCATGATTGGAACCTATATGCATGTGAATCCTAGGAAAAGAATTAACTTAATCAGTCATCCGTTTAGTAATCAAAGATTTGAATTGCATCGCGCAATATCTCTCCCCCAAATAGAAAGTCAAACTTCAACTTCTATCTCTTTCCTATGCTGTTCTGTTTCATTTTAGTTCTCCACTTCCTGTCTGAAAATGGTCAATTGAAGCCAAACAAATGAACAAAATCACTCTAAGATGATCTTCTCATGGCTATTGAGAATGAATCAAATCAGATGGTTCCATTTTTCAATCTTTCTGACTTGCTCCTATGAAACCAAGGTTGAAAAGATTGAGAAAAATCAGTCCTTCACAACCACTAATAAAAGATTCCTTGACAAGTTAAGGATTAATAATCCTATTTAGAAATCGAATGGATTCGATCTTATACATTTGCTAGGAAGGTAATCAAAAAAGAAAGAAGATGAGGTCCTTTTTACTTTTCTCACTTAGGAGCTGTGTGAAATGAAAGCCTCATGAAGCCAAACTTCAACTTCTGTCTCTTTCCTATGCTGTTCTGTTTCACTTTAGTTCTCCACTTCCTGTCTGAAAATGGTCAATTGAAACCAAACAAACGAACAGAAATGTCAAAGCCAAACATCCTTCTCATGCTTTCAGTACTCTTTCTCACCATTATCTTCTACCATCTATCATCTCATCATCAACTCAATGAAGAACAAGATTTTGTATACGTTGATATCGCTAAAGCTTACAGGAAGAGTCCATGGCTGAAGATTGATGAGAGAAATGTTGAAGTACTTAATGCAAATAATTTCAGTGACTTCTTTGCCAAGAATCAGTACGTGATAATGATGTTCTACGCGCAATGGTACCTCTGATGCCAAAAAGTAGCCCCAGAATTCGCTGCAGCCGCAAAACAACTTAAGGTTTGGCGGCGCTTGCAAATTTTGATGCTGATAAGGAGAAAGAGTTGCCAGAAAAGTGCGAAGTTCTGGGATATCCTACATTTTATCTATTTGTTGATGGATAATTTGGTATGAAATATTTTTCAGCAACCAGGTGAGTTTCTGCTTTCACTTCTGTTTGGTAGCTAAGAAAAAGTTGACAATGAACCAAGTGCTTTAAAGGTGTGGCAATTGAAGTGTTCAACATAGATTAAATAATCTTAAATCCATAGAGAAACCTATGTATACAGGTTAGAGTGGATTTACATAATCAAGCACTTTGACAATATATCGATTATTTGAAGAGAATTTGAAGTTAAAATGTGAAACGTTTAGCCAGATGTTTCTGGTTTTTGCTCCTCTAATTTCAAGTGCATCTATTAATAAGAAGCAAATAAATGCCGTAACCTCAAAACGGCTGTCTATTGGATACTACAAGCGACTGAATTTATTTATAGATACAATTTTCATTACTCTGTTAATAACGTAGAACCTAGGTAACAGACTCATCAGCTTCTGAAAATATCATCAAGGTAGCCATCTGAACTCAGATTTTTCTATATTCATTAACCCACCGAGTTCTGCAATAGCAATCATTCATATTTATGATGATAGGTAGCTGCTACTTCCTCCACCATTTCACATGGTGCTCCATTACCCAAGTTAAATGCTACTTGTGAATCAAGATGGCTGCAATATTTCTTCTTTGTAATCATCTATCACTGATTAACCCTGTAGGGATTTTATTTCGAATTGGATGAGGATGAAACAGGGAGTTTATGTTCCCACTCTAACAACAGAAGACAAAGTGTATGATGTTTTGAGTGATGAACATACACTGGTTTTTGGAATCCTTGAAAAATACAGAGGTGCTTAGTCAGTATTTGAGTTCAAATACTGATGTATACATCAATCATTTTAATTCTTGAATCACTCAAATGAAGTATTTCATTGTTACTGAGTTGATTATTTGGCCTGTCTTAAAGTGATAGTAGAAAGTATATTTGTTCTTACTAATAAAAGTAATGCTCCTTTTTTTTTTTTTTTATTTTACATGGTTCTGATAGTGAGAAGCTTGCTGCTGCCTCAAAACTGCATATGAGATAAACTTTTATCAAACATCAAATGTTGATGTTGTGAAGATTTTCAACATTGATCCCCCACTTAGACGCCCTTCCTTGGCATTGATTGGAAAGGAGGGGGAGGGGGGTGTTCAAAAGTATTAAGTATAGCCAGTTTGGTTAGTATCTGCCACATCTCAATGGCTTTCTAAAGGCTTCAGAAATCTAATTAACTTGAACATTTACCTAAGTACTCTGCATGCAGGTGGTCAATTCATCAGGACTCCAATAGCAGACTTCGTATTTAAGAACAAGCCTTGGATTGTAACAACTGTCATTAGAGATAATGCTCACGTGATTTTTCTCCGTCGAGTAAAAAAGGCAAACCCTATTTTGAACATCTTTGTTCTTATAACAACATGAGATCTAATATACTTTGTTTCGATTTTAACATGTCTACAAATGTCTTTTGTGCAGTTTAGCTTTTTGCAAGTGCAGTTAATGGTACAGAGAAAGTTCTATTCAAATTCGAAGTGCCAGCAAGGACTGCGACAGAGGGTAAATTTAAGAAACTATTAGTTACAGTATTGCATTTTGGACATCCAGTCCCAGTGCTATATCAGTTCTTGTTTACAATTCAGTATAATTACTGAATCCAATCCTTGGCTTGCCTTATCCAAAAGAACTAGTTGCAGTATTGCCTTAAGAAGTTTAGCTTAATCCTCTTTTTGGTGGATGTTATGTAGACATATTTTTGCTTAAAATTAAGTTAGAAATGGGCAAATCAAGGCGTATGGTTATGATCTTACAGAAAGTGATCTGCAGATTGAGGTCATTCAGAAGATATCTTGTTCTTTTGCGTGTCCATATTTGCTCAGTGACTGTTTTATGCTACTTGTGCCAAAAACTGAACAAATTTAGTAATGATTCTGGTCCCTGCAGCCTTGTTTTATCTATGCAGACACTGGCTCCGAAAGAACATGTTAGGAGAGTTCTTTTTTCAAAATTTGGCGTTACTGGCAATTCTCCAAGAGTGAGTTACTTTGCCTTCACCCTCACAGCCACATGTGAAGAATCCTTTTGATTTAAAGACTGCTTGTGGTAAAGTATAACCATAGGTCTCATGATGATAATTTTCCAAGAATGATAATGGTGTTAAGTACTTTCCGGATGCAGAATTTACTGTAAGAAGCATAATGGTTGGCATCCATTTTTTGCTATCAGCACATTCGCTGATTTAATTCATTTTATCAATCAGCCTATAAGATATACCTACATGTACTCGTACAAGTTGTACAATGTTGCAATTTCTCTATTGTTCACTAGTCATTTGCAGATAATTTCCTGGAAGACAAGCTTTTGAGGCCGCAAATTCAACTTCGGATACCGTTCTCGCTCTTCCGTCACATTCTAATTGCTCCATTATAACTTCATCTCTGAATGTGAATCAGTTGAAACAGTGATGAACAAAAGAGTAGGCTATTAAATCATGAAACTATATCAATTACTCTCACAGTCCTAGTATATGTTTGGTACATTGGATTTTTCTCTTTTTAATAAAATTGTACATGTCTAATAAGAAGGATAGCATTAGCTGGCGATGGATCATTTCATGACAGCACAAAAGTATGAGAATGAAGCGGCGGCTTTTTCTTCTTGGAATAGCTTCTGGAAGGTAACGTCAAGTTTTACAATTTCACATTGCAAAATAGGCAGGCGACTTCTACTATGTTTGTAACAATATCCAAGAACTAGAAGCCAACCTCAGCTCCCTCAGAGTTAACGCATTGAACCTCAAACTATTTCTCTGCTCTTGCCTTGATAGTTTATAATGCTAAATTTCGAGTCAACTCTCTTGCAGTATTCTCCTGGTTTCTTTCACAGCTTTCACTATAAAGCTTATCAATGTGTCTTGTTTTTTCTCGGTAGCCTCAATCACAATCAACCCTTCTCCAGTATTGAACAGGACTTGACATTTCTCAGTTCAGCAATCATGACAAGACACTCCAGACTTTGCTTTATTCTTTTCCTATCCGTTCTGGTTTCTTTAGGCTCCACACAACCACCCGCTCCTGCAGCACCAGCACCTCCAGCTCCTGCAACTCCAGCACCACCAACGCCACCTGCTCCGGAAACACCAACACCTGCAGCTCCGGAAACACCAACACCTGCAGCTCCCGGGACGCCAACTCCACCAGCTCCAGTAACACCCACACCTCCTGCTCCTGGGACGCCAACGCCACCTGCTCCTGCAACACCAACACCCCCAGCTCCTGCAGCGCCGACGCCACCTGCCCCAGCAACACCGACGCCACCAGCCCCCGCAACACCAACGCCACCAGCCCCCGCAACACCAACGCCTCCAGCACCCGCAACACCAACGCCGCCCGCTCCCGCAACACCAACGCCACCCGCTCCTGCGACTCCAACGCCGCCTGCACCAGGAACACCAACACCTCCTGCTCCTGCAACGCCAACGCCCCCGGCTCCTGTAACACCAACACCACCTGCACCGGGAACACCAACACCTCCTGCTCCGGCAACTCCAACGCCGCCCGGTCCTGCAACACCAACGCCACCAGCTCCAGCACCTCCAGGTCCTGTAACGCCAACGCCACCTGCCCCTCCGACGCCAGCCTCACCGCCAGCACCCACATCACCAGCTCCAGCTCCTCCAACTCCACCGCCTGCAGACAATGCTCCTCCTTCAACGAAGAAAGGGGGCGGAATGAGTGGTGGGCAGAAGGCGGGAACGGTGATCGGTGTGTTGGCGGGGGTATCAGTGATTGGATGTTGCGGGATGATGTACAAGAAACGTCGAAGTAATGTCAGAAGAAAACGGCTTGGACGTGCCACCAGGACTGGAAGTGCAATGCTATAAGCAGAGTCTTGGGTGCCCGCGAAAATTTTCAAGTGCATGCTAGGGGCCTTTCATGAATTCCATTTGGTTTATTTTTTGTTGAAAGTTGAATTGTTAGAAAATTACTCAACCAATAATCTTTTTTTTCTTTTATTCAATAACATAAAATATAATTTTTATGTTACTAATGTTCTTCTGAACATTCAGAAGTCAAGTATAGTTCATTCTGGACTCAAATATTGACGTCTAACGTAATTTAAAAGAAAAAAAAAAATCAAAATGGTCTAACAAAATTATGCTTAAATACCTGAAATTGAATTTCACCTTTACTTCAATTGCGAGAGGCATAAAAGCATAGAAACTCTTGTCCATAAATAGAAGCTAAACCAAAAGAAACAAGAACTTTTGGCAATAGGTGGCCTCGAATTTCATGTCTTTCAAATTAATTATAGACCAAAGTTACTACAACCTCATTCGTTGATTAATTTAAATTTAAAAAATAGAGAAAATACCAGTGAGTTATCTTATAAAATGACCAAGGGGTAAATGAGTCATAAAATAATTTTAGCAGCTAGACAACTGAGAAACATCGTGCTGCTGTTTTAGATTGTTTAGTTTCGCTCCAGATTCAACACAGATGGAGAAGTGAAGTCCCACATACGCATACCATTTGTCGTGAAATTTCGACCAAACATGAAGACCGGTTCCTTAGGCAAGTCTCTCTGTCTCTCTGCTTCTCTTGATTCCGTAAACTAGTACTGCAGTTATTTTCTTTGCCTGTGATCACATTATCTCTGTATCTGCAACCACACATAACTAAATTTCTTGCTTTTGCTCTTGTGATTCTGTTAGTTAGATCTTCATTTTTATGCCACTAACATTAAAAGATTTTTTTTTTGGGGCAAGTCTGCAATTCTTGATCGAACATTCTAAATGGTTTTGGCTATTTTCGTTCAAACTTAAGCCGAATACTTTTTAGAATTGGGTTTTGTTTAGCTATGTTCACATGTGTAGTTATCAATAAATTTGGATGTGACTTTGTAATATGTAGCGATCTGAGTTGAGAAGCTGTGGCTAGTTTTGCGGCAATGTGAGGAACAGAAGATGGTGCATTGTTTAAATAGATGTAACTTGTATTGGAAATATCGAATTGGTGCTACAATATTTTGATTCTGATGTTCACTGTCAACTTGGTTCCAAAATAAACATTCGATCTGTTCTTATTGGCTTAGAAAATATTGTAGATGAAAAACTTATAACCGACCTTGCTGGTTTTAGTTGTTAAAGATCCTTGCATACATGTGAACGAAGCTGTGAGTCTGTTAATGAATTATTTTGACTTTTTTCTATAGCCAAACAGCCTTGTTTACAATGTTGATTGGCTCTATTTCGCCCTTCATGTGGCAATTCAGACTAAATAACAAGTTCTGAATCTCCTTCTTTTGCCAATGAAATTCCCAATCCCGTTAATGGTAAATAAAAATATAATATTCCCAGCCAAGTGCATAAATATGTGGCTATAGGAAATTGTATTTTTGAGGTCTATCTAGTTCTAAACATACTTGAAATTCCTTGTTTAGTTGTAGATCCTTTGTATGAGAAAATTTTATCACGACATTTACTCTTCTAGCTGATTTCAAGTAACTTTTCACTGTTGTGAGGAAGTTTCAAAATTGGTTTTCATTATTTTCAATTTATGCAATTTTCTTATTACCATTTAAAAGTGCCTTTCATGGCACTGTCCTTAATTGTGCTTATATCTATTATTTATTTCTTGCTTCTTTGCATCAATCATATTTTTATAATTCAGTGAAGCAGTACCAGAAATTATATCAAGTATGGAAGGCAGCAGGGGACAGAATGGAATTCAACTCCTGCTAGCTACAGAACAAGAAACTCAGCAAGTTGTCAATACTGCCAGAAACAGTAAGCCTCTCTTCTTGTTTTCTATTTTATAATCCTTTTTCAAAAATGTAAGATGTCTGTGCTTCTTTTTTATCTTAATTGTTATTTTTGATATTATTATTGCACTTAACAGACTTGTTGTTGCTGAAAATCATGTTTGTCAGTTGCTTTGTACAAAATGATCATGGCTGCATGATTTTGTGATGAATACTACACTCATTGTTAGTTCGTCTGTTTACCTCTTAAGATCTGTCTACTATCAATTTTCCCTTTCTTAAGGAGAAATATAGATCTTTCTTTTACAATGGAGACCCCGCCTTCCTATGAGATGAGATATTGAGCAAACCTGCATTAGAGGAGGTTGGAAAGGGTTTCCAATACTTATTCCACCTAATCCCTTTGTGCGAGGTGCGACTGAGTCTCTCGGTCTTGACCTAACTTCAAAAAATCTGGGAGAGAAAGAGATATAACTGTTTCTTGTGATATGTATGGCTGATTATACGCATAGCCTTTCTTTGAAGCTTGGTTTTATTGAGAGATTTGCAAGCACAATTGCAGGCACTGCTGAATCACCTAGCTGGGATGAGTGCTGTAATGATGGCACTGCTTGTTATTGGAGTCCTTGATGCTTATTTCTGTTTTTTTTTTTTTTTCTCAGCAAAAATGGCTGGATTAAAGCGGGCCAAAGAAGAGACAGAAAAGGATGTTGCTCTTTGGTTTCAAGTTGGGCCTGACTTTGAGATAGAAAGGTTGCAGGGGTATATGAATTTAAATTTTAGGGGAAAGAGAATTGCTTTTAATAGTTCGATGTGTGAGAATGGGTTACTACCCCCAATATTCAAATCTTAGTTCTGTGCTTACTACACATAAATGCCGGATGGGAGCATTCTTGAAGTAATATTTGTCCATAATGACATGAACATGCTGGCATCTCATAGCTTTATTACTCTGTCTCGAAAGCTCAGATCATTCACAAATTTAACTGAGTTTTTGTTTTCATTCACATTTCTTAAGTCCAGTTTTCTATGCATAAATTAATGAATTCTGCAATTCACCTTATATCTCCTTGATTTTTCTGTCGTGAAAATACTAACTAGAATCTGTTCATGCATTGTCGAAGACGGTACCGGGGACTACAGTGCAAATGTGAAGTGGCTTGAGCATGAAACAGATGGAAAGAGCCATTACCTGAAGGCACAGGCTGCATGAACAACCTATGATGTCGTACAGATGCTGCCAAAGCGCATGACAACTGTGAAGAACTAGGATCTTGTCTAAAGCTCAGTGGCCTAAGTCCTTGGTTCTGCAATTTTTTCTTTCAACATCAATTTCCAGATTGGCCATAAGTTATTATTTGCATGTCTTTTCTTTAATTTATTTATGAGATATATCTGGTTGATTACTTTCAATGAATGAGAAAATTACTGCCCCTAACACCAGTGCCAATGCTAATTGATGTTTACAGATGCAACTTCTATAATCCTCAGAGGATGAGGATTCTCTCACGAGCTGAACAATATATGTATATGATTGCTGGTTAATAAAAAAAAAATAATACTAATAATAGGTAAATTTTATCTATACACTTAACAGTTAACACTAGAAACTCAGCATAAAGCGTTTAAAAGCTTAAGAGCTCAGAAGCTAGCAACTCTCTACGTTGAAACTGCCAACAGAGAGGGAAGTAGCATATGCAGAGATGAGTTAATTTGGACTTTGTATCTTGTCCAGAACCCTTGCAGCAATACTGTGGATACCGAAACTGCATCAAACAAGTCTTCAGATAAAATCATAACAGAAATTGCAGACTGGTTGAAATAAGATAAAATATTGATTTCAGATTTGATGGGGCATTTTCCAGAGAAACACCCTCCAAAAATAGGCGTATGCCGCTTTAAGCAACGAGCACACGGTATTCTTTAGTAAAAGGCGAAAGAATAGTTCGCTTTGTGCTCAACGCACGGCTCCGTGACATTTCAAGGGGAGAAACATTTCATTTTGTAAGCGGGAGCTACTTACCGCCAGCTCTTCCGCTTTCAATGTGGGATTTGGTACTCCTTGCCATCCACTTTCAGTGAATTTTTGTGATTTTTCCAGTTTTATTCATTAGGTTTAATACCCTTGACAATTGACCGACAGAAGGATCTGCACTTCATACTTCTTCGTTAGACTAGAAACAATTGTCAGCATTACAACCCCAAGTTAGATAATTCGTTGATGAACTTAACCGAATTCACTGCTTTTCTCAAGATAAAAATATTGTCATCACATACTGCTCTTCCTAATCTGAAATCACTTCAGAGTTAAGGAGGTGTCAAAATACTTACACACGTAATCATATTCATTTTTTGAGTTTTGATTCCAAGATATTCTTTGTTAACGTTCTTTTTACGTAACTTCGCTGGCATTATTAATTTTTCGAGTTTTAATTCCAAGATATTCTTCGTTTAGGTTCTTTTTGCATAACTCTGCTGCTCCAAATGCAGCGTATTTAATTGTATCTTTATTAGAATTGCCACGGAAGAAATCCTGAGCAGAAAAATTCCATAATAAAAAAAAGAGGTCGTAAGTCTGTCAGACAACCGCGTGACCACCCCAGCCAGCTGGACGCCAGCTGAGAACGATCCTCTATAGCCTCAGCGACCCAAGGATCTTTGAGTGCCACTAATCACGCTCTGATCACACGGTCATGGTTCATCCACCAGACTTGATATCCTGTCTCCTTAGAACTCAAGGACACAGAGGTACGAGCCTATAGAACAGATCCTGTTCAAGTAAGGTCGTGACCGGATGTTAGTGCATCACCTAATAAGTACTCTGCTTTTGTTGCTGAACTTTTCCATGTGGGATAAAAGGCCAAAAGGTGTCATAGATTTAGGCTCCCTTGCCTCTCTCGGGTTGAATTTATTTGCTGCTTCTGCGAAGCCCTCTGGCCTTTGTGTACGCTCAATAATCAGCCTCTTTCAAATCACTAGCATGCACTTTTTACATATTGTAGTTGTCACTAGATTAAAATATCTAATATAAAAATGCTCTTTAATCACTGACCACCTTCAGCGCTTTATTGTTCTTGCTTTTGCAGCTCGACAATTCCTCACCCAAAAGAATAAATAATTATCATGGACTAGTTCCAACTTTCGTTGAGTTGGAAATGGGGAAATATCGTATATGCTCATCAAACTCATCCCCATGATTGTAGTGCTGTCAGCTCGTTCAGTCGGAGAAGTGGATTGTCGACAAAATTTCAAATCATCAAACACAAATGGATTTTGCTGTTAGATATCAGAAAGGCATGCATTGAAAAATATTTCTGCTCAAAGATACTTTTGAAGGTGAGCTCCATAAAAGCCTTTAATTCCTGCTGTGTCTGCACATGATTTGACATGGGTTTGTCCTTCGGGAATTGATACAGATAGTGAAAGAAATCAAGTTTGAAAAACATAGTGTTTATGGTGTAAGGCATTTTGATGGTTTAATCATTCTGAAAACGATGGCCCCAGTGAAGTTGCAATTGTACAGCAATATTTAACCTGCTTTCCAGAAAGTAAAGGCTCAAGATCAACCAATTTCTTCATATTTTAAGCCACAGACTCAAATCATGAATAGTCCTCAAATTATTTCAGCTGGAAACCAATCTACACAACAATCCGAAAAGGACTCGAACAAAACGATCGGTTTTGGATTCATGATAACTCTGCTGATGGAGCTCGAGTACAAACATTTTGTGTGCCCCTGTGGCATAGCAGACAATGTATAATATGCCCTTACAGATCATTAGTGGCCCCCTCACTTGATCCACATAGAAGATTAGTCTATTTGGTCAAAAAGTCTTTTGACTGAACAGATTCATCTTAGTAATCAAGCAAACTAAATGGATAACAATCTTTTTGTGTTTTATGTCAAGTTTCACAGCATCACGGGTGCGTTTAAGATTCAGGTTTTTAAATTACACCATTAAAATATTTGGTAAAACACTAATTACTATAATTTAAAAGTTATGATAATATAATTTTTTATTTGTATGATGAAAAATTTATTATATCTTCAATAATTTTGTCAAAATTATTATTTAAAATTTATATTTACTATATATTAACAACTTTTATTTCATAGTTACAGTTTTTTTTCACAGCAGTTGTAGTTTTTAAGCTGCAACACCTCAATTTCAAATGCATCCTAATTCAACCGTCGAGCGACTTTCTTCCATTTTTAATCCAAAATCAAGTTGTTCAAGGATGTTGTCGTGTGGCAGTTTACGAGTTTAATCAATTTCACTAAGAACTTTCAAAGATCAGACAGGACAAATCAACTTTGTACCAAATAATATGATGAAGTCTTCTGATCAGCTAATGCTTGTAGTGAATATTGTGAAACAACACCAAGGCTTCTAAAGTCACCCAACTTTAGTAATCCCCTGCCCCATCATCGTAAATAATATTCTATGATCAAAACTCCACTTTTCAACCTCCTTGCAAGAGTACGAAGATGACTTGAAAGAAAAATCTGATAAAGATTTCTTCAGTGGCTTGTTATCTTTCAGTTACCCTGACGCCATGATGATTAACATTTTGATGTGAATGTATTGATAAATATAATACACGCAATTAACATTTGCATAAACAAAAATTAGATCTTGATATCCATTTGTATATTTTGCTTCTACCTTATGCCGTGAGTTATAAAAAATCAGTTTAGAGGGTTTCCGCAACCTTAAGCTTGAGAGACAAGACTCAAAATATTCAACTCACAATTAATGGAGTCCTTTCCTAAGAAATAGCCCCCCAAAATATTGCCGCATTCCGCTCTAGGCAGCGAGCACACGGTACTCTTCTAAGAGAGGAACCAGATTGGCTCACCCTACGCCCACCGTACAACTTTCTGATGTAAAAATGAGCAGAGGCGTCTCATTTTGTAAGCGGGAGTTGGCTTACCGTTGGCTCTCTCGCTTCGATGTGGGATTAAGTCTTCCATCATAATTCATCATAATATCTTCGTATAGCATCATAATTCATCTACCGAAGGCCCAGAGATACAGTATCTTCCATTGATAGTCTAAAAAGATATTAACCAATGATAGTCTAATTGGTAGACGATGTGGGATTTAGTTTTTCCTTTTCTTTGTCATCTTATTCTTCACAGCATCATCGTTCATCCATCAAAAGCGCAGAGATATAGTATCTCCCAATGATAGTCTAATTGGTTAATGTTTGATATTGAAAATAACTGATGAAGAGTTTAAGTCCAATTGAATGCATGTGAACCAATGGAACAGATCCAGTTCAAATAAGGTCTTGCTCTGAACTGTGAGCATCGGCCCATTAAAACTTCACTTTGGAGACCCTACATTGTCCACGTGGGACGAAACAAGATTAGTTGGCAACTGGGCTATCACTGGACTTTTATTGGGTCTCCACTTTCATATCCAAGTGAAATTAGAGATCGTAATTGGCACGCAATCCTTGACTACTGGCGTGCTGATTCAGCCATAAAAAAATAAAATATTCACTTAGCACCCTTTCTATGAACTAAATTCCTAAATAATGCCTCGGGTCGGCCGTGCCCTTTCTTCACAAAAACATAATCTTTCCAAATAATTTTTCAAAAATATCTCATTAAGTGATATAAAATGTCTTGAAAAATGAAAAGTGAAAGAATCTCTAATTTTATAAATCATAAAGGCTTTAAAGAGTTCAATTTTTTTTTATTTTTTTGTCATAAAACATTACTTTATGTCTCATTTTTCGCATGAGTTGTATTATATATTTTTTTTAATACATAAGACTAATGTTCATATTACAATTCACATTTTTTGAGATTACAAATCACATTTACAAATGAGACAATTATTGAGACTAAAATATAAATTTTATATAGTACAGTTCAAATTTTAACATTTTCTAATATTCGAGAGACTTCACTCACACTGTAACTCTAATATTCGAAGGACTCCATTCACATTACGAAAGATAATAAACTATCTTCACTCAAATTGAAGAAGAAAATTTAAACCTCCATAATAGATTACGGGAGTTCTCACCCTAAAATCCAGTGGCTTGGGTTGCATTGTATTTAGTATTTACCAATGGTTAAATTAAAATTTTCACACCACCTACCAACCAAGTCCACCAACCCAAAAAATAAAAAATGAAAAAATGATTGGATTACGAAGAAGACTAGAAGAAGAGGGAAAAAGGGTTGGTGAGTTCGGCCCTATTTTTTTTTTTTTAAATTAACTCAATTAACAAGCAAGGACCCAACTTCACTAACCTCACAAACAAACCCGCAGCACCCACCTACCATTTACAAAATAATTACATAACAAAAAGCTCGAAAATTTCTTCTTTCTCAATCTCAATGGCTTGTTCTGTTGCATCAAAAACGTTTCTTGCAGCTCCCAGAACTGATGGGTCGTTGGGTTCCCTTCTGCCGTCGGATCTTCGACGACAACTCCCATCGCCTAACGTCCAAATCTTGATCCGCTCTCGGACCCCGAAGAAGCTCCGTGAGTTCGAGCCTTTTTCTCTTTATGTGGAATGTTGTGTTTTCAGTTTTTCGTTTACTTATGTTGTTAGTTTGATGTGTGGCAATAACCAATAACTGATGTTTTAAAATTTGAAATTCATTGAAGTTTCTGCTGATGAGCTGAAAATTTTGTCATTTTGTTTAGGTAAGTTTATTTACAACGGGAGTTTGCATTTGTTTATATGAAATTTGTGTTGGCTCTGTTATTGTTACAGCATTATAAACTTCGAAGGATGTGATGGGAATCAAAAGTAACCATATCTCGTTGAAGAGTTATTGGTCTTGTAGCTTTAGGATTAACCCCAAGTTGGCATATTGTTGATCAGTAATCACTATTATATCTTTTTCCAATAAATGATGTGCTTGTTAGCTTTAGAATTCAAATTGGATCCGATTTGAGATCCTTTCTTTATCAAACTTGAGAACTGGCATCTCCAAGCACAATGTAAGACAGTTATTATCTTGTCGCAGTCAGTTCATGGTTGAAGATATACAAATTGAATTCATGGATTTGTGGACTTGTTTGTTGTCATTTGTTCATGCTAGTAGAAGATAAAGGAAAGCCTTGTCTCAAGGTTAAGTTGATATCCATTCTTAGAGTCATGGAGTATGATTGGCTTTAAAAGCTTTAAGTTCTCACATCTTGGATACTGCATAACAGAAGTAAAAGCGGCTGGGAGTACACTTGGAACATATTTTCGTGTCACAACATTTGGAGAATCTCACGGAGGTGGTGTTGGTTGTATTATTGACGGTTGCCCTCCCAGGATCCCTCTTTCAGAAGCTGATATGCAAGTTGACCTTGACAGAAGGTAGCATTTTCTTTATCACCGCTGCCTTTTGTGCTTCATTTTCCATTGTGCATTATCTAACGTACCAGCAGTCAAGAATTTAAACTTTGTAATACATTTAACCTTTGTGTCCCTGTTTGTTGTGGCATGTTCCGTTCATCACCATGGTGTTAAAATTTTCCATAAAAAATTGTTCAAGGATTAATGTTTGGAATTATGGTGTCCAGGAGGCCAGGACAGAGCCGAATTACAACCCCTAGAAAAGAGACTGATACGTGCAAAATATTTTCAGGAGTTTCTGAAGGTCTGGCTATTCAAAATATTTTGCCTGTTTATTGTTCTTTTGTATAAAAAGAAGCAAGTACTTTGTTTCTTTCAATTTTATAAGTTGACTGTTTTATGAAAAAATTACTGCAGGGGTGACCACTGGAACACCCATCCATGTATTTGTACCTAATACTGATCAGAGAGGACATGTGAGTATTCTATGCCAGAGGCTGATGTGAGGTTCATTTTGTAGGATTTATTTTCATGTTTTTCCAGTTGCGTTATTTATTTGTAATGTTAGCTTAGTATTCGGGGATGGCTCCATTTCAGGTCTCAAAATTGCGTATAACAAGAAAATATCACTGGTGTCTTGTAGTCCTTTGGATTTCCAATTATACCCCTGTTTAATAAATGAAATAAGCTAAAGTAAACATTAGTCAATGTGGTGTGGAAATACTAAAATGAATAGGCATCTACAGGTGAATCTAGAGATTCATTTTAATTTTGGATCAGACAATGTAATTGTAATGCATATGAAGTTCATGATAGAACTACACATATGCCTGAGAAACACTTCACTCAGTTGATATGCGAATTATTGTTCTAATAGTAGAAGGCCAATAATCATATCATTGTATTTCCAGGATTACAGTGAAATGTCAGTAGCTTACAGGCCATCTCATGCAGATGCGACTTATGACATGAAGTATGGTGTGAGATCAGTACAGGTACTAATTTCTCGAATCATCGTAAAATGAAAAGTTAAAATTTTATGAATTGGCATTTGTTGGCCCCAATTCGTCTGATTTCAATGTGTGTGATTGAAGGGTGGTGGTAGATCTTCAGCTAGAGAAACTATTGGAAGAGTTGCACCAGGAGCTGTTGCAAAGAAAATTCTGAAGCAATTTGCAGGAACTGAGGTCTGTCTTATTTCTCGTGACTTGATGGTTGAGTTTCTTTTTAGTTTTAATTTCACTGGCATCAATTCCAGAATTTTACATAAAATTTCTAGTTGGTTGAGTACTGCTGAGGTGCTTTTTTTTTGGCATTTGATACTCCTTTGAAATAAAAAAATATGCCAAAGTTGAAGAAGTCTCATTAAGTTAAGATATGGACTTCTCAACTAGATGTTGATGTTTGGCTTTTTGGAACTTGGATTTTCTAATTCAGTTTATAATTTTCTGCTTGTTGGGAAAAGAAACTTGGAATCTGCTGGCTAGTGAGTTTGTCATAGGCTTATCTATATTTTCGATTAGAACTTTAACCATATTTTTGGGCATAACGTACTGATAAAGGAATGATCTGTTCTGCTATTTATGGACTTTGTCTGTGGTTTCTTGTTAAACCTTTCCCTTAATGTTTGTGCCTTCAGATTCTTGCTTATGTCTCTCAAGCGCACAATGTTGTGCTTCCGGAGGACGTGGTTGATCATGAGATGTTGACACTTGATCAGGTATAACTGATATTAAATTATAAGACATGCGTTTTCAAAGGAGTAGATATGTCATTGCTGATAGACATGCATGAATTATTTTTAGAATAATGGTACAAATGCATTTATCAAGAATTATCTCATCCTATTACTTGGATGCTTATTGATTATTCTAGCTGGTGAAAAGCTTGGTCAAAATATTTTAGTTCTTGATTTCTTAATGGTAAGACTGTTCTTGTGACTCTTCTTATGGAAAATTCCTTTGCTTTTCATAAGGGAACAGAGGCTAAAACTCTCTGGAAAACAGTGACAGCTCTATTTTGGGTAATCTGGCAGGAAATAAATTTTGTATTTTCTAGGAGAAAAATGTGGATATACTAAAGAATTGTGGGAAGTCCATCTCCCGGCTTCAATTTTGCTTCAGTTTCTACGGAGTTCCAAGATTCATCTTTGTTTATCTTTATTAATAGTTGGGAGGGTTTTTGAGAGGTATTAAGGTTGGTCTAGCCTTGTAGAGGGTGATTAGGTATATTTTACAGCACAGAAAAATTTTTGTTTTTCACTTACTTAGTGGACTGCTGGTCCACTTCACTATATTGACTATTTATCTTTAATAAGATTTTGATTTCCTCATAAAAAGGAAAAAAGAATGGTAAGACTATATTGTAGTCACTGGCTGTGTTAAATAACATGGAATGTGCTTTATCATTGGGTTCTTTGCTGGCTTCAGTAGAGACTATTTATCTTATTTTGCACTGTTGCATCTTGTCCATTTCTCTGGATCCCTTTTATGGCATTTCATTACGAGTTCCTTATCAGCCTAATTATTTTCTGAATGTACCTTTTCAGGTAGAGAGTAACATTGTCAGATGTCCGGATCCTGAGTATGCTGAGAAGATGATCGCTGCAATTGATGCTGTCCGAGTGAGAGGGGATTCTGTTGGTGGTGTTGTTACATGCATTGTTAGGAATTGCCCTCGTGTATGCTCTCTCTCTCTCTCTCTCTCTCTCTCACACACACACACACACTCTGCAAATGGTCACATGCACTTTGTGCAATTATGTCCATGTTTTCATGCACAGATTATTACGCACATGTCAATGTATACCTCTATTGTTGCCAGTTTGAAAGTTCTTAATTTTGTGGCTTTTATGCCTTTTGTGATTGTTCTACTGAGGGTTGAAGTACTTCTATAATTGTACACCAGGGACTCGGTTCACCAGTTTTCGAAAAACTTGAAGCCGAACTAGCTAAGGCCATGATGTCGTTACCTGCGACTAAGGGCTTTGAATTTGGCAGTGGGTTTGCAGGTTGAGAATTGATTTGCTGCTTTGTATTTATTGGCCTTCTTTTATAAATTGAGCTGGCTGGCAGGAGAATGATTACTTGAACTGCAATTACATGCATGCGCTTTCTTTTAATGAAATTTTGATGAAAATCTTTGCAGGTACTTTTTTGACCGGCAGCGAACATAATGATGCGTTCTACACGGATGAATTTGGAAATATCAGGACTAGAACAAATCGGTCTGGTGGGATTCAAGTATGTGTTTGCTAAAGTGATTTGTTTCTCTAATCTAGGAAGTAAAATGTTAGAGATGTGCCATACCAAGCAAGATTTTTTTGTTGACTTGCAGGGAGGAATATCTAATGGGGAAATCATAAACATGAGGATAGCTTTCAAGCCAACATCTACGATTGGAGTAAGTTTGATCTCTCTTGCTTCTCTCAACAGAGACCAACACTTATGTTGGCACCACATTGCCTATAGTCATGTATCACTCATGTTTTATGCTGTTGCTATGGATCTACAGCAAGCCTTCTTGTTGCGCTGTTGGTGCTTTTGCCTACTCGTTAATGCTCTATATGGTTGCTTGATATTTTCATTACCGCATATCTCTCATATCCATCTTTGTTCTTGACATTTTCTTGGCAATATTAAGGAACTGCAGGTCATGTTCCTTAATCTTGATATATGTTTGTCATAGAAAGCCAATGGTTTCTTTTTTTGGTTATTGTTGACGTTATGAACACCAACTTGTTGACATGTGGTCAGAGTGCTTTTGGTTGCTCATCCATCTTAATCCTCTAACCATGATTGTGTATGGTTGTAATTTCTTAAACTCATAGATGGTTCCTTTGATTATGATTCTTCTGCATGAATTCTTGCCCTACTTTCTGCTGCTCCAATTGTTGCTTCCTAGATTATTAATTCAGCATTTTTAACAAAATCTTCCATATGGGGTATTAATAAAAGAAGGGCTGCTAGTGCTCTTGCACCTACATATCCACTTTTCATATCGAGTCTGAAATTGTAGTTGTCATATTTCCTTTTCTTTTTTTTTTTGGAGTCAACAAATTGTCTATGTGCATTGTTCATATCTTCCTGCTGTGTCAGTAAAATTTACCTTGTGACATCTACTTCTTCTTAACTTTCTATTTTGCACATAGCTTAAGATATTTGCCTGTTTCCCTTTTATATAAGCCTGTTTAAAGCACTTGTTATTAGATTCTTGAAATATTCATTCTTAAAAGTTTATATGATTTGTGATACTCATGCAGAGAAAACAGAATACAGTGACAAGGGAGAAGGAAGAGACAGAACTCATAGCCCGCGGTCGTCATGATCCTTGTGTTGTCCCGCGAGGTATGTCCTTGTTTGATAGATCTACACCTAATTTATTATGTAGTCCTCTCTTGATATCAGAAATTTTTCCTCAATGGTTCTTCCAATTACCTGTATTATCCACCAAATCACGTGATGACAGTATGTTACTTATCTGTGAAAGATATTTCTTATGGTTTCCCAAATCCTTGAGAATTGTTATCTGGTTTCCTGTGAGATGGCAATGAATATTGTATAGCATAATAGAAGTGTGTTTAAATGTCACCCGATCTCATGTTTTACAAAAATTAAATTGATAAGTTTGTATGTAATGGAGAAAGAAATCCCACTCACGTCTTTTTGGCTTTGCTGTTGATGCAGCGGTACCAATGGTCGAAGCAATGGTAGCTCTGGTGCTTGTGGACCAATTGATGGCACAGTATGCGCAATGTCATCTGTTTCCCATCAATCCAGATTTGCAAGGACCGATGAAGTTGCCAGAGCTTGAGCAAGCCAACTTTCAAATGTGAAAGGTAATGAAGCAGCTAAGCCGAGCATCATTGCCACTTATCCTTTATTGGAGATTTTTCCAGTTAATGTGAGGCACTTTGGCATTACGAATCCAAAATGGTCATTACCCCCTTTTTTTTCTCCGGCAAAGAGCATGTTTTCGTTGTGATTCATTATTAATTAGGATGTTACAAGCCCTTGATTCCTTTGCGTTTTGTTGTAACATAGAAATACATAATAAATTATTTTGTACAAGCAATACAATGTGCCATTATTTCTTCGTGATCACGATATTGCGGATCATTGATTTCGAAATTTTCATTGAGCTTATGATTCGGCAAAAATAATTTGAGTAACAACACCAGCTCTTCTCCTACTTGATAATTACCGATTTCTTAATTTTTTTTTTCTTTTTGATAAGAGATTTCTTAATTACTTTATGGATTTCTTTATGATGTGGTGTGTATTTTTACAGTATTGATGGTGGGATTGTTGTGGATTCTTAAATTTAAGTGTTTTAATCTTAGCCATTCATCTAATATAATTTAATATAATGATAATTAACTAAATAAAAAGTTCTAGTTTCATTAACCAGTTTGTGTACATCCACTTTTTATTAGTAAAGTTCCATCAATTCAAAAATTCCTTATCATCTAGTAAATACAGTAACCAGATAATTGCTAATATAAATATTATTAATCCAAAGAAAATTAACTAATTACATCTAATTATATCTAGCAATGCATTTAGAATAATACATAAGTGAGTTACTTAAACTTCAACAACTACTAAGGTCCTAAGACAATGACATTGACACAAAACATCTTTTGTTTTCTGGAATCGAATCCATTGTTCCTCTTCAATTGCTAGAACAGACCGCTTATTATGCAAACCTTGAAATAGGTCTCTTGTTACGCAAACCTTGAAATGTTCTCTTGCTATGCAAATCTTGAAATAGATCTCTTGTTGTGCAAGCATGGTAAATGACTAATTGCAGTTTAATCGAGACTAACTTTTAGAAACCACTTTATATTTCAATTATATTTGAATACACTATCTTTATCTAAAAGAAGATGCACGCATAAACATTATGCAACGAAATTTACTTGTTTAATGTGTCGGAAATTCAAAAGAAGAATTAGTTAAGAACTCAATTTCAAATAAAAAGAACTTAAGATATCGTATTTTATCCTATCTCTTATTGTTTTTATTTTTAATCTTAAAATCGGTTTGTTAACTAGCTATATTATTTTGAAAATGATTAAGATTTTTTTATTAATAAAGATAATATATCTCATTGTTTAAACCTAACGGCACATATTTCTTACATTATTAATATTGTAAAAAAATTTAAAGAATTGCAGACGACCCTTATTTGATTTCGCGTAATGTAATAATTTCTCAGGCTGGGTGTACTGAGAAATAGTTAGAAGTGCATTTAAGATCACTCAACTTTGTTTTGTTGCAATCCAGTCCAATGCGTCTGAACGTGAACTTTCCTTTAATCGTTTGGGGCCAAGTTGCTAATACTATACTGATAATCCACGTGGGGAGTGTGTTCGAGTCCTGACGAGATTTAAAGATAAATATTCCCCCATGCTTGGTAGATTTTTGAGCTGTAAACTGCAAGGTGAATTGCGCGTTCAAAGTTTTTACGGGGACAACTCTTCCGAAATTTTAATTGAGTCAATATTTCTCAGATTAACTGCGAAAGTAAAATGTTTTTTAACTTAATGCTCGACAGATTTTTGACATAAAATTCATGTATTTAAAAACTCCAAATAAATTTGGAATAGTTATGCATCAGTAGATAATTACAACTTTTTTTGGGGGGTCAAAACAAAAAGGTGAAAATGAAGTCATGAACTCATGAAATTCCAAACCTTCAACTGTTTTGAACTTGTTGTGCTCAAGTAAGTAGATGGCAGTTTGACAAAAATCACTCGTTGCATCATGTTCCATTTTCCGTCAAAGAAAAAATTTGGCAGCACTTGTTCAACAACTTTTGCTGTGCCGAGTGTTCAAATCGAACAGCGGCAAAACAATCTCTTTCATTCTCTTTCAATTAGTTTTGCTGTTGGAACACAGCCAAAGTAGATAAGGCCCGGCGGTGTGAGAAAAAAAGTCAAATTTTTGCTGCCATACATTAAACCGAATTCATCTGTCTTTCATCTACACTTTAAATCCGCCGCCCTACTAATACTTTGACCTAATACAAAAGTTTCTCTTTTCAGTTATTTTTCTTGGTCCAACGTCTAGTCTTTCAATTTCATAAGCATCTGTCTGTAAGTAAATATCATAATCATACAGCACAACAGCTGTATGCTTAGCCAGCCTCTCACGTTCTATTGAAAATTTATGAGTTCTCAATTATACCCTTTTTAGTTTTCCTTCGGTGCAGTACACAAACACTTGGATACTGATTATTGAACCAAAAATAAAAATTAGAATGGAGTCTGTATCATATCAATCGAATCAAAATTGATGACCATGAAAGTGAAGCTAACATTTTTCTTTTCCATTCTGTCAGCATTAACCTGTAATGGTGAAAGGCAGAACCTTCCTTGGAAAGTAACGTCAGAATTCAAATACTCGCTTGGAAAGTGCCCAATACCTGCATTTGGTTGTTCGTAATTCCAAAGTTACCGGGAAGCTCCGTCTTTTTTACGTTGGTTGCTTTTATAGAACTCGTATTGCTAAGATAATGATGTTTTAAAGTTTTAAAATTAGCAAAACACAATTTTTTTAAAAAAATTTTTGTTTCTCTTTTTTCTAGAGGTAAGGTGAGTAAAAGCACAAATCGGATTTTTTTTTAGGTAGTCAGTATTGAAAAGTCAATCAATAAATTCTAAATTGAATGGCGTGCTGTTTAAACCCACTTACTGAAGTTTTTGGAAACGTAATCTCTTTCTTTTTGCTTATTGTTATAATATAAGAAAGGCCAAAAATTTAAAAGAAAAAAACCAAATAATATTTTATCATTTAATTTCTTGGAAAATATACTAATTGAAAGCAAAAACACAAGGTTTCCAACCACGGCACGTAATAATAGCAAATTACAAGACCACCGCACACGTGCTTCTCGTTTTCTGCCATCATTCTCAAATGAATCGATCTCGCATCTCTTGATTGAATGATTCAATACTTAAATTTATTAATTCACCTCTTTATCATTGTTTACGATATATTGTTCGGTCGCATACGATATATACAAAGCCGAACCAACTCCTAATCATTTTCCCAACTACTAGACTCACTTTTATTATTCTTTACGTGGCTGCGGCGTCAATCTTTTATTCTCCGCTCCGCTATTGATGATTTTTTTTTAAAATTTTTTTATTCTCTTCTTACTTCTCTGTCTTTCTTTTTCCTTTTTTTTTTTTTTCCCCTAACAACAACAATAGTAACCCACCAATTTTATTTTCAAATTAAGATAGACTTAAAAATAATACTTTCTTTTAACAATTCAATTTGCATTTATACTATATTGTTAAGTCATTGATGGTGTTGCTTGTCTTTTTTTAATTAATTATTTTATTATTATTATTTGTTACTTACATATATAGAGATTAATACGGTATGCAATGTCATGCGTATTAATGTATGATTAAATGTCTATTGAGCCTATAGCACACAGGCACCCATATATTGTGTGATGTTTTGTGTGTCAATACATAAATACACGATTGGACGTCTATTGGACCTATAACATACAGGCGCTCAAACATGTTTTAAAACGTGATGAAATGCACAGTAGATCAGAATTCTCTATATATATATATATATATATATAAAGATGTTAATTAGTAGTTGGTAGTTAGTAATTAATCATGCAAATATAAATTTTATATATAATAAAGATGGCGAAATATAAAAGAAATTAAGCACTAGAAAGTAGGGGAGAATCGACAAAAAGCAAGAGTCATTATCACTAATACCATTTTTATTTATTTATTTAACAAGTTGTCTTGTCTTGATCACTTTCACAAATCATAATCTGAATCCATTAAAGTAATAATAAGACGTGTGTGGATAGGAGAGTAGTCTCCAATTCTATAATATAACAACCGGCTAAAACTCTTTGATAATGAGAGCCATAAAGTAGATTCCAATATTAATAAAGTATGTCTTCCATTTTATATAATTTTATTTCTAAAGGTCTAAAAAATTAGTAATAAGACTGATATAATATGAACAAGGACGTTTACCTTTAACCCCGTGAACCGCATAAAGCTTTTAAATTTAACCTGTACACATATGAAAATTATCATGTGCTGATGAAGATTTAAAAACGTTGCCTTGAAGTTAGTGGCCTTGTCCAGCTCTAATTTGCACAATATTGTAGCCAGATGTTGGTGATTGGTTTCAAATTTACATTCTAAAGTAAAATTTAAATTTAGACCGGATATGGTGTTTTGTATGTGCATACTAAAATAATTGAAACTTATTAAGAGTGGAGTAAAATGAGAAAGAAAGAGCAAAAGGTTTAAAAATTTTATAATAATAACTAGATGACTATTAGAAGAGGACGGCACTAGAAGAATGGGCTACCAAACGTGGATATTACAAAGAAACAAAATTTGTAGGGTGTACATATGATGATAAGTGTCCAATAATTCCACAATTAAATTGACCCAAGAGAGGCTGACAGAAAGGAACATACCCTTTACATATGCTACAAATTCGATTTAACAAGGACTTAGCACCCGAAAAAATGGCTTTTAGCAAAATAAAATAATTAATGACATCACCTCATCATCTAAACTAAATGGTCCATATCGCTTCACTTTGATATTATTGGTGCAAGCACGTAAGTTGTTGATTCTTTTATTCGATCAAATAACTGGGAACCCTTTTATTTAATTTCTTTGCTTTATCAAAATTTGGTTAAGCAATATCATCATATAACCACCGACAGATACAAATGAAGACATTAATTGTATATACTTTTTTCTCCACGTGATGTGAATAATAATATTAGCAGTATTTAAGCACTTATATGCTACGTTATATGTGAGTAGGATTGATCAAATTTAGTAGAAAGACTGTGTTTGTTTAGCTCTAAAGATGCTCTAAAGATACAAGGCAATTACTTAAATAGCTTGCTTGCTAACCATTATTATTCACCACGTCAAGACTGATTAAAACATGTAATAATTTTTGTGGTCGAAAACGGGAAGGATAAAAAAGGTGATGAGAAAGGATGAAAGGAAATTTTTGGTGGGATAGGACGGAAAGGATCAAGGACTAGGACCTAGCTGGATAGGGTTTTGACATAAATAGGATTACCGTATCAAAAAAATGTTCCCCAAAGAACAAAAAGTTGACATAAATTCATTGAGTAAAAGCACATTGTAATAAGTCTTCACACTGGCTTTGTCATTAAAGTAGGAGTAAATGTGATATATTTTCATGCATGAATTAGAGAAGAAGTTGGTGGGTGTGAGTGAATTACTAAATTTTGATAAAGCCTTATTACACGGGGTAATTTGTCTCTAATTGAGCTTAAGTGGGTGTCTTGATTTGTTCGTTGACGAGATTTTTGAGGCAATTTGGATTCTTGATTGATTTGACAACACCCGCGGACATCTTCATAATTGAGATAATAATTTTGTTAACTCCATATGGGGGTCAGCACCACCAACTCTTTGATGTTTGCCCAAATAATTCTTTCTTCCCTTAAGAGTTTTGGCTGTATTGATAAATAAAATCAAATTAAGTACGAGTCCACGGGCTTTGACTCGAGGCAATTTAGATGAAGTTCCAACTCAAAAATCTACCACGAATGCATATTTATTCTTTACAATGTTTGGATAGGAACAAAAAATAAAAAAAAAACTTCACTCACCAAACAATTTCTAATTTTTGATTATGTTGCTTAACTCAGACAATCACCGATGTAAAACGCATTCACGGCCAACTAAATTACACCGAGTGTTTTTGTGTCATCATCAACTGGATACAAAATATTTTCGATCCCGATTAATTTCATATTTATCATTTATTAATTATTATTATTATTATTATTAGATCACCAGTCTTCATCTAAAGGACTAGTGCTCCACACGGAAACCACAACAAAAACTATTGCTGGTGTCTGAAGCATAACGAAATGAGAAAGAGATATCGCATTAAGTTGGCCTAAAAAAGGTAGGCAAAGACAAGGCATGCGCATATTCCGTGAACAATTTTCGAACCCCAGCCACGCGTGCGTCATTCTTCAACATCCGTTACCTACGTATATAAATTAGAATCATTTCCTTATCTATATAGTGAGTCAACAAGAGACAAAAGGAACAGTACTTGTTAACGCACACTATACCCAAATTAATGAAGAAAGAATGAGTAACTTTCTAAGAAGAGATGAGTTGAATTAAAAGGTTAAAAAAAATATATATATATTAATGTAGTATATCTTATTTTATAGTATTTTAGAATGTATATTTTCGTTGTTTTTAAGAGATCTCTTATTTTAATAAAATACAGGATTCCTCGTTAGAACATTACTCAAAAAGAACAACATATATTTAGTTATGTTTAAGTGTGGATGTGCACGTGAAAATGTCGTGTAGATGGAGTTAAAAATTAAAAAAATAAAAATAAACTCCAATAGATAAAAAGACCAAAAAAAAAAATAATAATAATAGATTGGTGTCCATATTTTTCTTGTTTTCTAGCTCTGTCCGCATTTTAATTTTGTATAATCGTCTATGTATGAGTACCTAATTTAGGCTATTGGATTCACAAATCTAATGAATCCAATGACTTATTGCTTTTTTTATTTTAAAATCTACACATAGTAGAATCCACCATGTGCAGATTTTAAGAACAATTAGATCCAATAGTTTCGCCTAGAGATTAGAGGATCCCCAATCCAGAGTAATGACTTGGGTATTGGGTTCACACAAATTCAATAAAAGAAATTAAAAGTACATCAATCCCACATATCCTCATAAGCAATACATGGTCAGTTCCTTAAACTACAACACTTTCTAAAATTAACCCCAAAAAAAGAAAAGGAAAAGGAAAAGGAAAAGGGGGAAAAAGAAAAAAAAAACACTATACTTTTCTCCGGGTTTTGATCAAAAGCTATCAGCCCCAGCACCCGTACAAGAAGATGAAAATAAATAATATAATAACAGTTTGTTCCTCCCAACCCTAAAAATATTTTCATTTTTGAAAATTTGTTCATAAGTTTGACCTTGAAAAAGCTGAGGTAACACCGGCTTTTGCTTGGTTACTTATCAGTGGCAAAAGGCAGAGTGGACGCCACGATGCCTGTCCTCTACCAGGCAAAATATCCCACTCAGATCTTCCTTTCTCACACTTCTTTATTTTGTACAGTATTTGTCTTTTTCACTCGATTCTCGGAGCCCCTCTTCTTTTCTTTGCCTATATTCATTCATTCACTGTCAAAAGTAAAAGCTGTTGCTAACTTGCTATGCCACTTCAGCTTTTCTTCTTCATTTCTTTTCTTTCTTTCTTTCTTTCTTTTTTTTTTCTTTTAAATATGTTTTTTGACCCTGCCAAATTCATAATCAGAAACAGGGGACTTAATAATGAATAATAATATCAAATGCAGACATGAACTATAAGCTGATGATTTTGAACACATGCTGGCCCACAACAATAAGCTTGGAATGTAGTAAGAGCAAGGGGTTGCTTGTTTGCTTCTTTGCTTGTCCGTTTAAAAGAGAATTCAAGAAAGGGACAATCTCCTTCTCCTCTACTTTAAGCAAGAATTAAGAATAAGACTCTAATAAAATGCAAGGGGGAATCACAAGCTAAGCGTAACTGATATTTTAATCAAGCTCTCAATTAAATAAGCCAAACTTTTAATCTTCGAAGGAAGTACGGAGAACAAGAAAAAACAAGGACACCTGCCTGACTCATGATGGATACGTTTTGAAGGACCTAAAAGAGAAATTTATGTGACGATTCATTATTACATTAATGCCCTTCTTCACCTGATGGTCTCAAGTTCGAAGGTCCAGCGAGATATGATAATAGAAAAAACATTATTCCGGACCACGGAGATGCCTTTTGGCCACCCTTGAACGATTTGATTCTGTATTGAATGACCAAAACACCCTTTTGAGGGGAGAGTCTCATGAATTAGTGTCGGTAAACCGACAACCATGGGAGCAATCTTCCCCACATGAACTATTTCAGGAATTGCCTAATTGTTTTTTGTTACTTAACAACAGCAGCAGCAACTGCAACGTGTTGCAAGGTTTCATCTCTTGAATAGAAAAATGAAAAGACAAGGTGAGCCCACGATGGTTCACCATAGCACTAACTGACAATTCTAATACCTGCTTGTGGGTCGTGATTATACAAAGTCATCAAAGTCGGGCAGAAAGAAAAGTTTAGTTTGACAATAGAAAGGTTACACAAGTGGAACGCAATCTGGATATACCAAAATGAAGAGTGAGAGATGAAATTCGCATGTTATTTATGTGCTCATTTCCGTTTTTAGGTGAAATTTATTTCAATTGATAGAGACATTTCATAGTTGAAAAAATGAATTTGGATTTCCAAGAGAAAAACTAAGTCTTTAAGAATTTTAGTACTTAAACTATGAAAACATCTTTTAAAGGACTCCATGGCATGGTCATAACAAAAGGGTCTACATTTTAATTATTTCCACTCAATTAGGGTCCCACTATGATGCTTTCTTTAGATAAAATAAATGCATGAAAATATATATCAACAATTGAATACCTTTTCCAGTGAAGTCTAGGACGACTTGGAAGTGGCCTGCTTGAAAGCAACAGTGGGAGCTATTCTGCAACTTCTCCTCTCATGCTCAAGCACCAGTTCATTGGCGAACCATTCGAGTTTCTCAAAATTGCTTTGCTCTGCGATCCTTTTACCTCCAAAGAGCACCGATTCAACATTTTTCTGCTTCAACATTTCCTCAGCTGCTCCTATCAGCATCTTTACATTGCTGGGACTAGGGTCTATATCAACATTGTGTCCACACCGGCCTAAACTGGACCCGGTTGCCTGAGGTACCCAAATTAATTGAAAATCAGCATAATGCTTGCATATTTCAAGCAAACTAACTTTAGTGCAAAATTGGTCCACAATTAAATGCTTATACACATTAAAACAAACGGAAAATAAGAGGCAATATATATATATATATATATGGGGACTAAAAGCTACCAAAATTCAGCAGTTGCAATCAATCATTAGGTCTAATTACAGTCACATTTTCAACTACTTAGCCAAACCAAATTCAGTGGACCACTAGGATTGATACTTAAACAAGTTTTGGTCTACAACCTCTCATTAATGCTCTAATTTTTCCTTTTTCCACTTTATTCCCCTATAAAAATGGTAAAAACTGTAACAGAAAGAGCAAATTTTGCCGCAGAAAGGCATGCAAATTGCAGCATTATCTACAATCATAATAATTCTTTTGTGTCATTTTACCATTTTGTATCCTAAATTCAAGTGGCCAGAACCTGGACCCAAATTGAAACAAACTTCTCCTTTCCTTTCTATAAACATTGGATGCCCAACATTAGGATAGCACAAGAATAGCAAACTCAGTGACCTTATTCTGCTACATTGACAGCACACAAAGTAATAGATTAGAATAGGCCTTAATAATAAATGCTAACCATAATTAGGGAAGCATATTTTCAAATCAACATAGGAAGATCAAATGATCAATCATGATTGACAATTTTATGACCACTCATTGCCCTACTCCTACCAAATCCAAAATCCCCCAACTATCCAGCCAATCTCACCCACTTGAATGGCACAATATCCCCCCATAAAATATCTTTTAAATTATTTTGTTCAACATTTCAGAACAGGGTTCGTGCTCTAAGAAAATTTTAGCCAAAAGAATATATCCCAATATCAATCCTATTTCTTGGGTAAAGTGGGTTTCAGTTTCTGGCGTAAAGAAATAGTGTGAAAGAAAATTTTTTTTCTAAAAAAAAAAAACTGCCAATTTTTACAGCTGAATTGAAAGCTAACCAAATCAATTTTCACAGACAATTCAGCAACTTTGGGTCTGGTTATGAAAGTGACTGACATCTTGACCGAAAAGACATATACCCATTAAGAACAAAACATGCTAAAGTGCACCGTGTGTTAACTTTGGTCACCTGAAACAAGTAAACAAAAAACACAGCACCACCTAAGTTCTTGAGCCAGCTAACCAAAAACAGAAAATGAAAAATCCATCGTTTGACAACAAAAGCTGCGCTCCCACAAACCCTAAGAACAAGAAACAGGTCCCCATTGTTCTAATTGGCTTTGGCTGCTGCTGCTGTCACCGTGCATAGGTTTACAGGCAAGGCAACTGAGGCCACAAAATGACCCCATTATACGAGGCCTTATAAAACATACGCCGCCTATTCAATGTCCATCATCAACACCACACACCACCCCCCCCCCAAAAGAACATATCATCTCCTTCCCCAAGCTAAGACAAGTGCCTTTAACCCCACCAGCCTGGCTCTTATTGTCTCTTCCACTAATGTTAAACCAAAATTCGATCCTCCTATGAGCTGTAAACTATTAACGCTGAAATTGAAAAGATCGATCATTTTAGAATTTACATTGAATGTAACTTAGAGAGTCCCTTTTATGAATTGTGAAATAAAACGGTTGGTTAAAAGACTATAATATAAAAGCACAAGAATCAGAAATGTTTTTGGAATGGGACCGTTACACATACCTGAATGCGAACATAATTACTGCTTTTAGACTGACCAAACGCTAAGGCCACGGCCTGGTCCACCAACTCGGCCGAGCCATCACCAGAAATCCGAGCCATGGGTCGAGCCCAATCTTTGACCCGCCAATTCTTGACCTGGTCATAGTCATAGCTAACTTCTAGTAGCTGCCCGGTCCCCAACGACAGCACCAACAAGTCCTCGACTCCTCGCACGAACGGAAATTCTTGCTTGTTGTGCAGCACGTGCGTGATTGCTGCGGCAGTCGGGTTGCTCATGGCCAACCCACCATCAACCGCCACGCACGGGGTCTGACCGTCCACTGACCGCATTAAGACTGGGTCGAATAAACCTGGTTCGGCTGACGTGGCGCGACAGACTTCCCAGAGCCTAAAATCAAAACTCTCCGTTTCAAGCGCGTCCGCTCTAGAAAACAAAAACGGCGCCGCGCTTGAAAGATCGAAACACGGAATCAGCACCGGTTTTAACGTGTCTCTTAACGTCAAGCTGCGGCCTTTCTCGGTGAACATCTCTTTCACGGCCTTCTCCAGACCGCCAGAGGCAGCACCGGTCGAAACGGGGGCCGAACCGCCCTTGAAAATCCGTTTCAGAAAACTCCCCGAACTTGAACCCGACGACGACCGGTAAAACCTCTTGCCTTGGTCAGCAAGAAACCGCCACGTGTCATCAGCCTTGAAAATCGGGCGGTCTTGATCTCTGGTGGCGAAAAGCATAGCTGTAAAGACACCACCGACGCCAGTGCCAGCCGCCACGTCGAAATAATCGGCTATTCTGGCGTTCGGATTACCAGACTTGGACTTAAGCGCGTGTTCGAGATAAGCCAAGGCTTTACCAGAGAGAATCCCACGCATGCCGCCGCCGCCGTCGATGCTGAGTATACAAATTTTGCCACGCTGGTTCTTGATAGACGACACGCCGTTCTCCGCCTCGGGCTTGGGTTCCATTGTCGTCTGAGGGATCTGTTTGGGAATCCAAAGCTTCTGATCATCGTAGCCGAACAAGAACTTGCTTTCCAAGATAGAAAAGATTTCGTAGCTTAGCTTATCCGTGTCGATACTCGGTTCTTGCATTTCCGAAGATTGATTACAGGCCATTCTTTCTTTCTTTCTTTTTTCCTTTTTTTTTTACTTCAAGATTCCTCCTCAGCAATAACTTGATAAAAAAAATTTCAATTTCATTCCATTACGCTTAACGTCGGAATTGACGCAAAGCAAAAACAATAACTGTATCTTTCGCTGACGTTGAAGTAATATTATATACCAGAAAAAGAAGAGAAAGAAAGAAAGAAAAGACTTTTTGTTCAATCAATTATCAATTCAAACTCCAACTTTCTCTGTGTCTCTTTCTTCTCTTTCTTCTCTAAGAGCTCTGTTCAGCTTAATGTGAGCTACGTCAATAAATATACACGTATATTAAAAGATTAAATCCAACCAGCCAGCCCAGGCAGCTTGCACTCAAAAACAAAAATACTCGATAACAATAATACAAAAGCCAAAACAAGAACCAGAGAAAGGAGGCAAAGAACACAGCAGTTGTTTTGCAGAGCATGTCTGTTTTTATATGCATTTTTTTATTATAATATACTTTTTTGAAGAATTATGAAATTCATCCCCACAAAATTGACTATTTCTTTCATATTAGTCCTTATCAATTAACCGTTTTACGTGTTTGACCATTATTAATTTTTTAAAATTTTATTATATGACCTCTGTCTATTTGGTTCTGCTGACGGAGTTAAATGACGTGGACAAATTTTGGATAACTGATAATTTTGTAGAGATGTTAATTTCTTGTAAATTTTAAGGACGACTTTTGATAATTTACTTCAATAAATCCGACCGTTTTTGGGTTTAAAAATGTGATTTCACCCAATACGTGACCGACGGTTGTTTCATCTTCCTCGATGTCATGGCCCATACTGTTTGTCCGGTATCGGTCCGTGATCAACGGTCCGGTTCCAATATAAAAAAAAAAAAATTAAAAACGAAACATTACTTTTGTTTTTATTTTTTAATCTTTCTACAATTTTCCTCCCGCGCTTGTGGTTGCGCGTGGACCCGGTTACAATTTCCCGTCGGCAGAGATGACTGGAGACGCACTAATTATGCTAATTTTCCCAAAATTTCTGTGCAAATTTTTTTAATTTTTATTAACTTAGAAAAAGAATATTGGTAAATTGTGGGGTCAACTTCATATAGATGCAAAATGTATCCGTGCTGACGGGTAAAAGTGCGGTCAAATCTTATGTCAGTTCACAAAACAGACCTTTTCTTTCTTTAGCTGAGTAATTTTTTTTTTCTTTTTTCATTATCGAACAATTAGAGAAGACTCGAGTAACTTTTTGTATCAGCGTCCGTTTCTGAAAATTCGGTATCCCAGGGTCCAAGCGCTACTAAGTAATCAGAAATTCAATTAAAATAATAAAATTTTCTATATGCGACAACGTTTAGTTTGTTGTATGTCAAAAGTTTTTTTTAATGAGATTTTATTTTTTATTTAAAAGATTATTTTAAAATTAAATGTTTCAAAATATTTTTTTAGATAATATTTTTCTCTTTTTAATACTAAATAGTGACTATTTCCTCTTCCATTCATATTATATTATTTTTTATACCATCATTATCGAAGAGCCATAAGTAATGTAACTACAATATTTTTTTTATTTGTAACGAAAGGAAATATTTCAATAAAATAATATGAACTTATTTCTATTTGAAAAGTTTTTTTAAAAGAGAGTTTATTTTTTTCACTTGGAAATTATCAGTTTCTCCCTATTGAAATTAATATATACCACTTACTCGTTATTATTTTTATAATACTTAATAATTCTCTCGCACCATCTTTACAATATTATCTTTATTTTCAAATACATTTTTATTCATATTTATTGTAAAATAAATTAATCTTGTAAATTGAAATTAGAATAAAAAAATTTAAATATTAAAAACAAAAAATATAGGTTTCAATATAATTTAAAACTAATAAAAGATACTTTTCTTATACTTTTTGTTATTTTTAAGTGTTTTTCTTATGATAAATATATATTTTATATTCCAAAGATCAACAATGAATAAATTATCCATTTACTCCTATTTTTCTTTAGATATTTTATATAGGGAGAATTATGGGGCATTATAAATATAGTAGGAGTAAATGATATATATTAATTTCCTAACGAGGAAAACTAACAATCTCTCATTTTTTTCACTCTTCTAATCACCAAATAAATAAGCAAATAATCATTTAAATAGTAAAATTAAAGAGTCTTTTGGTGATTCTCTTAGAAATTTGGGTATCACAATCACAATTTTTTAACTCAAATAGTATAATATTATAAAATTCTTTTAGCTAAGTTATATTTATACCATCTATTTAAGTTTTTTTTTTTTTAAATGTAAAGCTCTCACTTCTAAGTGGGTTTTAGTCTTAAATAGTGTTTATGTTTTTCTCTAAAATCTAAATGGATCAAAATAGAAATGTTTAAATGACTTTTTTTAATATCTAAATATAAGTGATATTTTATTTATTTTTGTAATTAAAAAATATCTTAAACATAATTATTTGATATTTATGTCCTTTTAAATCAAAACAAAAAAAAAGAGATTAGGTTTTATAACTCAAGAAATAAGTATATTTGATAGGGATATTTTTAGAATATAATATTTACTTAGCATTTAAAGCTCTCTCCATTCAGGTAAAGTCATAAAAATTATTTATCAAAAAAATATTTAAGTATATAACATAATATTTGGGCATTAATATTGTTTTGATATAAATTTTTCATAGATAAGAAATTGTAACTTATTCTAGAATTCTAGGTACAAATCCAGTTAAAAAAGGGTCTAACTCTAGCCAATCTCGAAAAGTAGCTGCTGCTCTATCAATTTAACTGTTAAAATAATAAAAGTGTGGCTAGCTGTTCTCTATTTTGTTTGGAAATAGTAATTTGAAGGAAAGGAAGACAATGGGCAAGCGTAGTGGATAAGAGAATAAAAGAGATTGGTGTTGACACATAAAACGAGGAGTTTTGACTGCAATCAGCAAGAGTAAGAGCAAATGCTCAAAACTAAATGGACCGCTGGCTGTGTAATTTTCAGGAAGCAGTAAGAAACAAAATCAAGTCTCCAACAACAACATTGTTGAAATTCCTGATTCCTGATTCTCTGTTTGAGAAAGACCGGTCATGACGTGAAGTCCTCTTCAGTTATCTATTTCTATCCATTCCGGATCTTCTAATATTTACGAAGAAAAATTTTATTGACACTGTCAAATATTCCTCAACAAAACACGTTTTAGCTTATATTTTTTCTTTCCATTTTCTACCTAAGCTTTGTTCCAACAATAAACGTTTGAGTTGATACCCACATTGTTGTGGTTTTATATTTAATTTTTTAATAAAAAATTTTTATATATATGTGTGTGTAAAAGATCTTTGAGTATTCTTCGGCGCAATTTAATTAGTGGGTTTGGATTTGGTGTTTGGCTATATCGAGATCTTAGTTTTTAATCATACTCATTGTTATCTCATGGATCAACGAGTGTGGTGGCAGCACAACTCCATTATGAGATAAATGTTTACATGCACTAATTTTATATGGAATATGTTATACGATATACGATATGTATGATATATGTATAATTTGTGTTCTAATTCAGGATCTTAACTTTTGTTAAAGTCTAATATTATATTATTAAACTGTATAATTTAATAATTTTTTTGAATTTTAATAGAATTCAAGTGTGTGTGAGTCTATATATATAATCTTAGCTTGTCATCTCGAAAGAAAATTTGATTTTGAAATAATTGAAAGAGCCCTGGAAGAATGACACTTATCATCTTAGCTCCATTCATTTAGTGGCAGTTTGTTGATAAAATGATAAGCCTGCTCCATCACGTCAACAAGTAATCAAATTTGCGTCCTTAAACCTATTTTGCTAGGATAAGTTCTCATCATTTCCGAATTTACGAAAAATACTTGTGGGTCAAATTTCACCACACCCCCATCATTTATTGAAAATTTTCAGCAGGCCCCAGAGATGTGTAAGTCCATATCTTGTCCCCACACCGTCAGTTTTACACTGATTTGAACAGTTGACAATATTTGACTGATCAGTGATGAATGTATTTTTGTCTCTTAGCCACTGATGAATGTATGTATTTGTCCCTCGCAAAAATGTGATGTCGGTGTGAAAAAGAAAAGTGCCCTTAAATGATATACAATATGATCTATTTTAAAATTTCTAGTATGATTGTTACATGAGAAAGATATCAGACTAGATCCATAAAATTCGTAAGAACCAAATTTTATTTCTCATGAATTTTGCCTGATGATATATAAGCAAACAAGGATATTGAAATTGAAGAAAAGGATAGCTCGGTTGATTTGTCTTCTTGTAAGTGGTCTAATTTTAAGGGACCATATTTACTTTTTTTTTTTTTTTGGTGGGGGTGGTGGTGGTGATGGGGGCTCTATAGTAACTTAGAGGTGGATCTACCACACGATCGGTGGGACCTCAAGTCCTATACGAAAAAATAATTTAAAAAAAATAAAGAAAAAATTACTTTGGTTATTAGTTAGTCTTTGTTAAATGTATTGAAGTAGTCTCATTAAATTTATAAAAATAGTTCCATAAATTCTAGGTTCAAAAAACCTTCAACAATTCGAAAATATTTAAATATGGAAAATTATCACTCTGTACCCTTTAACCATCTTGTTATCAAACATATTACAACACTTGCAATATATATCATTTGTTTACCTAAAATTGATAAAATGTATCTGTCATCCACTAAATTGTTAATTGCCATTTAAATGTGATGATGTGAAGGAGTAATCCAATCTTTTAATATAGAAAAAAAAAACTTTGATTATTAAATTTCAATCCATTATTAAAATTACTAGCTCCATGATTCTTGCTCCCTTCTCCTCTAAATCTAGATTCCCTCACAATTCAAATATCCAATAATTTAGTTTGTACTAAAATGAAATGTGAATGAGGCACAAGCGTAAAAGCACTTGTATTAACGGAGGCTCAAAAATGGATTTTTGCCTCATACAAAGTGGGTTTCGGCGTTTGGGTTGCTGAGTATTTTGGTGCTGCTAGTTTTATCTTGGCTTTGAAAAAAGATGCCAAAATTTGAAATTTGAGTGGCTATTCATGGCCATCTGAGAAAGAGAATTGTTCGGAGAAGTTGTGCTAGGTAGCTGGATTTCAAAATTTTGCCAATAGTTGTTTTTTTTATTACAGAATCTTGGCAATAATTAAGGTAAATCCGGCCAATGAAGTTAGTAGTTTTGATGGTGCCCCCAAGGGCGTAGTCGAGTTGGTTGGCAGTGCAATCTGTCGCCCCTCACTTGTGTAGACTCGGGTTCGAGTCTTGGGGGTGAGAGGGGGTTAAAAATTGATTTAGGCTTGCCCACCCCCCCTTTTTCCTTTTAAAAAAAAAATTAGCAGTTTTGATGGTTGTTTGTGCAACAGTTTATGGCAGTGGTTAAGGATAGTTGTTAGTCGAGTTTTGTTGGACAGCGGCTAAGGATTGTAACAGTAGTGATGATTAATGATGGTGAGGGCTGTAGGCGGCTGATATTAGGGTGGCGACTAGCGGCTTGGGTTTTCTTTAGCAGTGGCTGCGCGGCTATTTCACGTTGAGGCTAAACGAGCTTTGGTCAATGGAGGCCAGTGAGTTTGGTGGTGGTGTTGGCAAGCTAAATGGCATGGTTGGTTTTTGTAGTGGGAGCGATTGTTGTGTAATTATGTTTTTTTACCTTAATTTGAGTTTGAAGAGTAAAATCATTAATTTACTATAATTTTATTAACATCCAAATAGCAGCTAATAATTTAGCGGATGACAGATATATTTTATCAACTTTAGGTGAACGAACGATAAAAACTAAAAATATTGTATTATATTTTGATAAAAAGATAATTTAAAAATATTCCATTTATAATTTTCCTTTAAATAAAAAAGATAAAATGTATATGTTCCTTCTACCTAGTCAAGCTTTTCTTCTTTAGTTCTTGAAAATCTTAAAAAATTAGACTCGAGCGCGTACTTGCAAAAGCACTCCAATGCTTTGTTAGTATTTGTTTTGTAAAGTTTTATGAATTTGGGATTTAGATTTCTCTTGCTTAAGTGACAATTTTGCCAAATTAGCCTTTCTCAATCCTTTTGGGCTTGTATTTATAGATTAAAGAAAGCAGACTTGGTGGGAAAATTAATTTCCAATCTAAAGTCTCCATCGTTAATTTTTTTGCTTTATTTTGCATTGTTAGATTTGTTAACCATTTTCGTTTGTTTTTGAATTGTTGATACGTGATTTTATTAGTGATCACATACCACTTACTAGTAATGTTCTGAATTGGAATCATAACTTTTAGGGCTTAGTATAAGTTGTCGTGCGATTTTTATATTATCACATGTTGTCTTCTCTTAAACCGGACCTCGGCGTAATGTGAAAACATTTCATCATGTATTTTTGCTATATTTTCTGAACACATACAAGGTGTTACTGGTTATATTTTTTTAGCACTTACGAATCTATAAACCTATAAAATTTAAAATTTTAACTTTGAGAATTATATAAAATCCCACACTTTAATTAAAAAAATTGGAAGCCCACAGTAATCCATATAGTGATTTTGTTATTATTTAATTTACTAACTTTATTAAAGTAACACTTAAAAACTCATTAACACATAAAATTTTAATTTTCACAACTTTTTGTCATGTAATTTAGCCCCTGACAAATCATTTTTCTAGACTCGCCACTATGCTAACTTAACTTCTAGATCTGCGACTATGGTAACTTAAAAAAGAGTTAAAAGGTATAATAATTGGAATAGAACCACTATAATGATGGATAAAGAAAGAAATCTAAGGAAACAAATTTAAGGATTTAACACAAAATATAAATCGGAGAGCATTAAGAAATCTCCCCCCGCCCCCCAAAAGAAATCTCATTCTTCAATAAAGGAAACCAACAATAAAGAATTCGATAAATAAAATCTCAAGTACTTTTCGATAATTTATCAACAACAAAACAACCACAATTTAGTTAGGCAAATAACAGTAATCAAATTTACCATAATTCAGGTATCAACCAAGCAAATAATGCAGGCTGCCTAAATTGTTTATAACAAGCCTTGCATCTGCTGAGCATGTTCACACAAGGCCTATTAGACAAGCTCCTGTAGCCATGCATGGTTGCCTAATCTACATGCATTGACTTATAAGTGCAGACTCTCTCTTTTTCTTTTTTTTTTATGCGGACACATTATTAAACCATGCAGTTTAATAATAATAATAGTGTATCTGCACTTGAGAATTATTTTATATATATATATATATAACCTTGTTTCAGTGGGGATATCTTCACTTTGTTAAATTAAGATTGTCACTGAAATATAAAAAAACACAAATTTTTAATTTTTTCTACTAACATCCTTATTTTAACAAAATGCAGATAATATATATAGATTTTCTAATTTAGGATCATAGATTTATTGAAGTCCAAGAAAGCTATTAAATCACACAATTTAATAGCTTTCCTAGACTTTAATAAAGTCCAAAATCCTAGATATGATTAGCACTTATATATATATATATATAATTATTTTATAATTAAGATATCCTTTAGCAAAGTGAGGATGTCCTTATTAGAAAATGACAAATACATATACACATACATATGTATGTATGTATGAATGTGTCTGAGAGAGAGAGAGAGAGAGTAATGACAAATTATTAGAAAAATAACATAAAAATAGTTATTTTAAGGCCAAGTTTGAGCTAGATTTATTTTGAGGAAATATGATTGCATGTATGATTCGGAATCTTCTCCATAAACTCTTCACAAGTAATCATAGAACACTTAAATTGTGCTTAAATTAATGAAAAAATAGATCCCAAAAAGCACCCATTAGTTTGTGCAAAAAAAAAAAAGATTAAATTTGATTTTACCATTTTCTTTTATTGCACTGGAATTGAATCTGAATTAAATCTATAAATGGTAATTACAATATCAATATTTGATATTGATCATAACAACAAGGTATTAAAGTGCACTTAAATGATGGATATGGTTGATTTTCAAAGAAAAATCCCACTTAATATTACAAGTGATTGAAGACAAATAAATGCATTTGTTGCAGATTTTATTTCAAGTGTGTAACTTCAATGGTTAATACTTAATTTTTCTATACCAAAAATGCTCTCCACAAATTCTATAAATTGGCTTCTAATTTCATTTGTGAAGCACACTAAATTTAGGTGATATTTTTTTCTTCACTCTCAAACAAGTTCTCTGTAATTTTAGACTTTAGTGTGATAGCGTTCAAACATCAATTTGAAGTTTGTTGGAATAGTGAGGTTGTGCTATTCGAATTCGTTGTATCCTACAATACATCCATATAACTTAATCATCATTGAGAAGGTGGAGAATCTGTTTTTAAGAAAACTATAACTTTATACGCCTTAGGTTTATTTATTATTTTGTCAATTAATAATATATTGATGCTATTTCAATTTTATTACTATATAGTTGTAATAAGTGTGTAAGTTTATTTACTCTATAAAGGTTATGTTCAGAGGTTACAAATTGTCTAAGAAGTCTAAGTTTCATGTGAGTGCATTTTGATCTCTCCCATATTTCTTGATATTCTAACTAGTTTATTTTTACATATAACTTGGATGGTCTTATATCACCTACTAATATATTCATGTGATTAATTAATTTTTTTTCAAAAAAACTTTTTATCAAGTTAACAATTTGAAAGTATAATTGTAACCTTCATCGAGTTAACTTAAACGATGGAAACGAATAATGTGGTGCAATGTAGACTTACAATAAATTTAGGAGGAATTGAAATTTGTCAATAAATGATAAGGGCGGTGTGAAATTTACCCTTGATTTTGTGATAAAGTATTTTCTCCCCACTTGCTCCACTGCACTTAAGCACGTTGCTAATGATGAGAAAGTTTACTATTTAGCCTTGATTTCTCCAAATTTAATAATTTGTTCTCGGCCTACAAATTTTCCTTTTTTTTTTTTTTTTAATTTAAGTAGTTGTTAGCTAATGCTTGTTGCCTTGCAAGTAACATCCGATGCAACAGAAGTAGGCCCTTACTTAAATCACAACTAAAAATTTTATGAAAAATACTCTGAAAGAAATTTTTAATTTATGCAATAATTTATTTGGTGGGCGTAGTCATTAGGGAAGATTTATCTGGAATGATCAATTAATGCACTAATTGTGGAGGGGAAGCGAGCCGTATGAGTTATGATTAGAAATAATACCTTGCCAAATCACAAAGTAAGCAAAGATCTGTTCAGGGGTGAAAGTGAGAAATTAGCTTCAAGTTTTCTTTCTTTAAACCTTTTGACATAAAAAAATTCCTTCCTGGAATCCAATGTCAGGCAATGTATGTAAATGTGATACGTTACATCTTCTTTTAGAGCACCATGCTATGAAAATTACACTGTACTTGTTATTTATGAATTTTGTTTTAAAATTTATTCTTCCACATTTCACACATCCCCCAATCAAGCTATTCCGTTGGGATATTCCTTACATATGAATATGATGCTGCGTATTTATCCCAAAAAAAAAAAAAAAAATCCCCCCCCTTCAATACTTTTATATCTTGGCCCCCCAAAAAAACAATTGAAACAACAGTAAGTGGATCGTGAATGCAATGCACGTGTGAAGAGTTTTCATATGCTTTGTCATTTTGTATGGCCGGGCCAGGGAATGGGGTTGAAACCCTCTGTGCTATGCAGCGAAGAGTGAGAGACACAGCATTGAAGTTAAAGAAGACCGGCAGGCACCAAAGCAAGTCATTTAAGCCGAAGTAAATCCCTGCCCGATGCTTGCTCTTGCTGTTACTTACCGCTTTATTTTTATTTTCATTTGTCAAAAAAAAAAAAAAGGATGGCCTGATGTTGTTTGTCACAATGTCCCTCCATAACTCAGAAGTCATTGTCGCATTTATCTCTTAAAGTGTTAACCCATAACCTTCTTCAACCTCTATCTTCTCATGTCGCCCTCTCCCCTAGCCGCAGCGCCAGTGACCTTTGAAAACCACACTGACATTGTTTTTTTTTATTCCAACTTTTTTTTTTCACCTTTTCCGCATTTTGGTGGTATATGTTGTTTGCCTTTCGTGCCATCCGACATTTTGTACATCGATCAACTGAAAGGTACTCATCAGCTTTGTTAGCAAAAGCAAACAGTACAAGGCAAAATGGAGCGCAAAAAGTCTCTGGGTATGGGCCTACTCCCAGTTGCTTGAAGCCCGTTTACTTGTTGGGCCAATTTTCATATGTGGGTCAAAGTTCCCAACATAACTTTTATCAGGGACACCATGTCCCAGCTGGTTCGAATCATCTTTAATTTCTTCCACAATCAATTAGTTCAAATTTCGGGTGTATTTCGGACGGTGGTTGAGTAGCCGTATATTAAAATGTACAGTAATAAAATATTTGGTAAATACTAATCGTGGTATCTTTTAAATTATGCTAATATGATTTTTACTTGTATGATGAAAATTCTATTATATCTTTAATAATATCATTAAAATTATTATTTATAATTTATATTTATTATATATTACTGATTTTTATTTTATAATTATAATTTTTTTTCACAGTAGTTGTATCTTTTTAAGGTATAGCATCTCAATTCCAAATACATCTTTCATCTTGTTTGTTGACAGCTCGAGTCGGAGTTTTCATGGGAACTCAAACATTTCCCCTCTGAAAAATACAGGTTGGGTAGATATCTTCCAAAAAAATTAATAAGGGGAGGTTTTCGAACTATTCTCAATATATGTTTAAATTTCAACAGACCTCATACGGTAATATTTGTAGAATGTAACGAATTTTTTTTTTTTTTTTTTAATCATCATATTGTAAACTTTGAACACTTCTAAGTTATGCCACAGTCAGATGGACCTGCAAGATTAATGTGGAGCAAATTCAACTTGGTTAAAAAATGGTGACAGAGTAATTCAATTTAACTCAGACTAGCAAGCTTCTAATGACTACTAAAAATATCTTGTGTGGTCCAAGTTTTTCCTTAGGTTTTTTTTCTTGCTTTATAGTAGAATCTTTATAGTATAAGACTGACTAATTATATTCTTGCAGAATCTATTTCCAAGATATTTGGAAAGCTTGCATTTACAGTCCATTCATTTCTATATCTCCTGCTCTCATGGTCTTGCTCTTACAGTGCAGTCCTTCTTCCTCTTTGCATACAAGAGCTCAAAGAAAATTAAGGACCACTCCATCATGCAACACAAATCATCAAAAGAGCTCGACAATTTGCTTGAAATTAAGATTGTATGATCTAACTCTCTGCTTCTGTTGTGCATTTCATTGTTGTAACTATCAGTTTCTATCCTTGTGCCTGCAGCCAATGGAGGCAAGAGCAACAGTTATCGATCACTCGAAAACCAGCTTACATGAACAAGGCAAAGAAAGGCCTTATACAATTGGAAGAAGAGGCTATAAAGAATGATCAGAAAAAGGGCACAATAGCTGGTGCAGTAGCTCTTATTATTGGTACTAGTATTGGTTCAGGGATTCTTGCTCTTCCACAGAAAGCTTCTCCTGCTGTAAAACGTTTTACCACCTTCTCTATTTGTCTCATCTCTTGATGCTTAATCGTGCTTAACTCTGTTTTACACTGCAGGGAATCTTTCCAAGTTCAATATCATTGATAGTATGCTGGGGTTTTCTTCTGATTGAAGCACTTATACTCATTGAAATCAATGTGAGTTTGCGGCGTAGGAAGAGGAAAAGAGAAGAAGAGAATGAATTAGAGGTCATTTCTATAAGGACTATGGCTCAAGAAACACTAGGGGACTGGAGTGGAACTTTAGCCACTGTCCTTTATGTTTTCTTGGGTTACACTTCCACGATTGCCTACTGTTCCAAGTCCGGTGAGATCCTTTTCCATTTGCTCAATATACCAGAATCCATTTCAGGATTCTTATTCACTGCAGTCTTCACCTTGCTCATCTCCATTGGCGGGACTCAAGCAACTGATCAGGTCAACCAATGGCTCACTGCTTCAATGATAGGTAGCATATAATACTAATCTTGACACTTAAAGTTGTGTTATGATGAATGGTTGCATAGCTTTCCAAGTGCTTAAAAAATTTTCTGACTGATGAAAGAATGATAATTACAATATAATGTTCTTATTGGCAACATATTAATTCTAAGAAATGGATGCATTATGCACAGGTTTGTTGGTAGCGATTGAGGTGATAGCAGTTGTGTTTGGAGGGTGGTCAGAATTGGATGGAAGCGGGAATTGGGGAAAAGTTCCAGCTACAATTCCCGTAATAATCTTCTCTCTGGTATATCATGACCAAGCACCAGGTAAAAATGACTGTTCATTTAATAACTCTACTTCATGTTTCGAGCAATAGAATTGAGTCAAATGATGTCTCCCGGTTTATGTTTTCAGCTATTTCTTTTTGGGAGTTCTTTGTGCTTACTTGGGTGGTGATCTTCCTCGCTTAAGGGCATCAGTTTTGCTTGGTAGCCTTATTCCATTGCTGTCATTGCTTGTTTGGGATGCAATTTCACTTGGCCTCTCAGCTCAGGTTGACCAAGTTGTTGATCCTGTTGAATTGCTTATGAGGTATAAGTTGATAACCCATTAACAGATTCGCTCAGTGAAATGCATTAGTTTTTGATAAGTAGCCAGCTGAGCTTCAAAAACAAATAAACAACCCAAGCTGGTCAGTGCATAAGAACCCTTTTATATTAGACCTTCAATTCTGGGGACAGAATCTTTTGTAAAATATCAAATATTGCATTCTCATATATGGGAAATGTTAAACCCAGGACAGGCAAGTAGATAGCCGAAAACCGTGTTCATATAGAAACCCACATTGAGGAATTAAGCAATGCAAGAAGCCTTCTTATTAAGCAGTGTCTTGACACACAGGCACGACCTTACTTGAACAGGATCTGTTCTATAGGCTCGTACATCTGTGTCCTTGAGTTCTAAGGAGACAGGATATCACGTCTGGTGGATGAATCATGACCGTGTGATCAGAGCGTGATTGACGGCCATCACTGACCCTTGGGTTGTTGAGGCTGTAGAGGATCGTTCTCAGCTGGGTTATTCCGGCTGGGGTGGTCACGCGGTTGTCTGACAGACTTCCAACTTTCATTTTGCCGATTCTGAATTTAGTTTTTAATTTGATTCAGACTGCCGTCAGAATGAATTTCATGCTTCTTGGTGGATGAATCATGACCGTGTGATCAGAGCGTGATTGACGGCCATCACTGACCCTTGGGTTGTTGAGGCTGTAGAGGATCGTTCTCAGCTGGGTTATTCCGGCTGGGGTGGTCACGCGGTTGTCTGACAGTCTTCCAACTTTCATTTTGCCGATTCTGAATTTAGTTTTTAATTTGATTCAGACTGCCGTCAGAATGAATTTCATGCTTCTTGCACTCATTACCTATTCTTTTTCTGGTTTATATTTTGTGCTAAATTTGACATCAAAGTTCTGTTCAGGGTGAGATGGAGTGGTGTTTCATTAATTGTAGAGGCATTTTCACTGACCGCAGTAGGAACTTCACTATTAGGCACTCTCTTGGGCTTCTCAGAATTCTTTAAGGAGCAGCTCAAAAACCTGTCATGGAATTCTCCCTCTACAAAAACATCTAAGGTAGCTTCGAAAATATATTCCTATTAAGTTTACTGCTGTGTTTTCAGTTTCTTTTACATTTTGTTCCAAACTATTAATACCCTTGCATAAAAGGAATCAACAGAGCTCTTTGGGTTGAGGAACTGGTGGGAGAGAAATAAAATCAGCTTCACTGCAATGGCAATGGTAGTTGCTCCGTCCCTCTTCATCTCGGCAACACTACCCGATGCATTCTCCGCTGCCACAGATATTGCTGTAAGTTTAAGCATACATCAAGTAATGAAAACTTGACAACATTTCAAACTTTCCCTGTTGACACATTAATGTAGGGGGGCTACTGTATGACAATTCTATATGGCGTTCTACCGCCAGCAATGGCGTGGGCAGTGCACAATCAAGAATCCAAAGATTCGGATAGAAATGAGTTATCGAGAGCAAAGCCCGTGGTTTTCGCTGCAGGAATATTTGCCTGTGGTATTGTGGTGGAGCAAGTCTTGCAGAATTTTTCTGCATTTCACCTTTAGAAACAATTAACCAAAGTGTTGTTACTCATTGCATGTTTTCTGATATCAAATTGTAAAGTCATTTATCTTTTCGGTGCGTTCAATAATAGCTCTTCAAAGCTCAAACTTCTCTTGTCTTTGAACTTAGACGAAAAAAACGCCAATCTGAAGCATTACGGTCTGGGATAGACCGATGGAATCATCATCAAGGGATTGAGCTGGATAAGTAGGTGAAACTCAAATTACAATGAATTTGTTGAATTGCCCTTTAGGGAAAAGTAATTTTGAAGATTCCCCGAAAACCTGTTTCCAAAACGTTCATGATGTTTCTAACATAAAAATAAATACGAACTAATATGTTGAAAGTGTTTAATTTCTTTCAGAGCTGAAAATGAAGTTTACATTATCTGGATTAAGGTGCCTCAGACTTTGAAAGTTTAATGCCATTTTGTTGCATTGGAAATTTTGAAAAGCCTCTTAGAAGTTGGAAAAATGGGGGAACTCAGCGAGTTGGAAGGTGTCTTTGATAATCATATGTCTGTTTGTGTAAGGTTATGGCAGACTAATTAGCCGGTTAACTGCAGAAAGAAGAAGAATAAACAACTAATAGTGGTAAGTGATTAAAGAAACGTTTTGTATGACGATTAAAACCTTATTTCAAGGGAAAACGACAACATTTCTGTGCAAGAAAACGATGTTTCCTTTTTTGTCGTTTATCCCACATGGGAAAGTTACAGAAATGGAAGAAGGATACTTATTAAGCTACGCAGACACCAGTGGGCACGACCTTACTTGAACCGGATCTGTTCTAAGGCTCGTACTTCTGTGTCCTTGAGTTCTAAGGAGACAGGATATCAAGTCTGGTAGATGAATCATGACCTTATGATCGGAGCGTGAGTAGCAGCGCTATCAATAACCCGATGGGGTTGCTGAGGCCGTAGAGGTTCGTTCCCGGCTGGGTTTAACTCTAGTTGGGATGGTCGCAGGGTTGTCTGACAGATTTCTAGCCCACTACTTTTGCTGATTCTGTCTGAATTTAGTTTTTCATTTGATTTAAGACTGCTGTCAGAATAAAGTTGAATTTGTTAGTTAAGTTCTTCAATGAATGTGTTATTGGATCTAACAGAATGGTTTTTGGTGGAGCTGCAATTGATTAGAGATCCTCTATTGGATAAATCTGGAAGAGCACAAAAATTCTGAAGGAAAGATGTCAAAGAAAGGCGAAAGAATAGTTCGCTCTGTGCTCACCGCACGGCTCCGTGCCTTATGACCTTATGATCGGAGCGTGAGTAACAGCGCTATCAATAACCCGATGGGGTTGCTGAGGCCGTAGAGGATCGTTCCCGGCTGGGTTTAACTCCAGTTGGGGTGGTCGCAGGTTTGTCTGACAGATTTCTAGCCCACTACTTTTGCTGATTCCGTCTGAATTTAGTTTTTCATTTGATTTAAGACTGCTGTCAGAATAAAGTTGAATTTGTTAGTTAAGTTCTTCAATGAATGTGTTATTGGATCTAACAGAATGGTTTTTGGTGGAGCTGCAATTGATTAGAGATCCTCTATTGGATAAATCTGGAAGAGCACAAAAATTCTGAAGGAAAGATGTCAAAGAAAGGCAAAGTGAATCCCACATCGAATGCTAGAGATTTAGCAGCGACTAGCTCCCCACTACAAAATCAAAGGCCTCCGCCCTTGGTAAGGGCACGGAGCCGTGCGGTGAGCACAGAGCGAACTATTCTTTCGCCTTTTACTAAAGAATACCGTGTGCTCGCCGCTTTAAAGCGGCATACGCCTATGTTTGGAGGGGTGTTTCTGTGGAAATGCCCCCATCAAATCATCTAGAAATGGTTAAGAGGATGGGTGGTGGCCTGAGGTTGTCTTGTAGAATGGTAACTTGTTAGCCGGTTAGTCAAGTTTGCGTTTGGTGTTATTTACCCTTGAGAGCCTAATAATGTTCGATTGCCGACCTCTATCTGGCCTTTGCAAAGTTGTGGTCAATTTCAGCAAATTTTGCAATTCCACCAAGATCTCTTCGTTCGTTAGTTGGGGGAAGAATCTGAGAATTGGTTGGTTGACAATGTGCGGTTGGTAACAGTCTTCTGGACATTCCCCAATGTCCCAGTTATTTACGGAACGTGAAAAGCTCTGGAAGGGAGAAATCGAAGAATTTCTCGGGAATCCTGACCTTATTCCGTTGGTTGGCCGTCCGCAGTTACGTTTCTTTTGTGCATTTCTTTTGCCTTTTATGATTAGTATGTTTGCACGTAAAATTTTACTCAGTTACCAATACGTGTTTTGTGACGTTATGAGTCATTGTGCAATCTGCGAAGTAAAAGACAATTATTAATGTATACTTGTTATTCCAAATTGGTCAGATGGGTTCGTATTTTCAACAAAGAAAGTATTCATAAAAGGCAGATGGGACATCACATATGATGAGGAATGGAGAAGTTATACTTGAAAATTTGATTGCATTTTGGAATGGAAAACGCAATCCTATTCGCAACTTCTCAATTGAAGAGCTTATCACAGCAACAAACGATTTTGACCATCAAAATGCTATAACAAATAAATCTGCTAGTAATTTGTGCAAGGGATTTTTGGAAGATCGACCAATTTCTGTTACGTAGTTTCAAGACGACTCTGTTGCAAAACAATTTTGTTTTAACAACATTGCATTTGCCTCACGTATGAGTCACAGAAATGTTTTGAAGCTGATCGGATGCTGCTTAGAGAGTCAAATTCCCGTTCTAGTTTTTGAACCTGTAGAATGTCACTCATGCTGATCATGTTTAAGGTCCTTTTGGATCACATCTTTGAGCCTTTAATATTGAAAAATAGCTCAAAGATTGCCATGGAAATGCCTAATGCAGTTGCATATCTCCACTTTGGACTCTCGAAGCCCATCGTTTTCAGAATGATTGAGCCATCGAGGATCTTACTTGATGATCACTATGTTATCAAACTACTTGATTTTTCACCATCTGTCTATTCCTGAACGACAGACCCATGTCGAAGATGCTGATGGGAACAAGTGGGTTCATAGCACCTGAGTACTGGACAAGAGGTGATCACAATGAGAAATGTGATGTTTGTAGTTTTGATTTATTGCTGCCTGTGCTTTTGACTGGACGGAAAGAAACTGATGTTTCCCGACTTGAGAATGGTGATGGATAATTTTTTACCGAATAATGTGAAAAAATATGTTGAACATAATATGTTAAATGAGATAGTAGATCCTGTAATCCTTGCAGATGAATCATCCTGTGTAGACAAAGAGCAGCGATTGAATTGCTGAAGAAGGGTTTTGGAGTTGTTGGGTTGAATTGCCGAGCTGAATGGTGGGTTTAGAGTCCCCGCTCCCCCCCCTCTCATTCTGAACGCATATATGTTGGGAATATGAATATGAATTTGCATTTCCAATAACTCGGGACTGTTTATTTTATTTCTGTTGGAGCAGTAATTTGGTGAAAATTTTCTTCCTTGTTTAAGTATAATAATTAATGGATGAAGAATTGCTCAATGAATGTTTCAGATGTCAAAGTATCAAACTGTAAGGTCATTTTGTTTATGCCATTCGCGAATTCTGAATCTAACTTTTATGATCTCAATTGCTTGTTGGTTCTCTCTTCAAAGGTAAGGTTTTTGCTAAAATTTTCCTACTGTTGGTTTCTGCTGTGGCTTTCCAAGTTGGTATGGGGATATTACACGATTGTACTCTTTGCCTGTTCTTCTCACTATGATACAACCTCTTTAGTACATGCTGCATTTTCAAAAGTTAGATACATTTGTTTAGGTAGAATAGCGGAAAACAGAGTTGACAATGTCTAATATCTTTGTGGCCAAAACTTTGAAAATGAATGCCTTTACAATGTGTTTTAGAAACAATTTGACAATGTTAAAAGCCATTGTTAGCTATATGCTGCATTTTCAATGAATGATCAATCGAACTTGGAGTTCTTGTAGCTAATTATTGTAACTACGCTAGTGCAGAAGTAAATAAATTCTCCTGTGCCAATGATATTAATTAAGTCCAACGTATAGAGTTGGAAAGAACACAAAAGTTTTGAAGAGAAAATGACTGGAAAGAGGTGTCTCCCACATCGAAAGCGAGTGAGCCAGCAGCAATCACCTCCCACATACAAAATGAGACGCTTCTTCCAATCTAATGCTCACGGAGCCGTGCGGTGAGCACAGAGCGAACTATTCTTTCGCCTTTTACTAAAGAATACCGTGTGCTCGCCGCTTTAAAGCGGCATACGCCTATTTTTGGAGGGGTGTTTCTCTGGAAAACGCCCCCATTTAATCTGAGTGGAATGTTTTTGTTAATTGTAGCATTTGGTTACGGACTGGCAGCTGACTACTTTTTGAAGCGTCAGAAATTAGCCTAGAAATGCCCGGATTCGTAGCTGTTGTTGTAGCGCATCAACGCATGCTTACCCATACATACAGTGACTAGAAGTAAACCCATGAACAAATTACTCCTCTGTATCACTTGTTGTATGCAGAAATGCTCTAGCGTGGACACTGTAAAGAAGTCCCATGCAAAAATCTTTGCTTGTGGACTCCAAAATGACAACAACATACTAAACCAAATTTCTATTTTTTATGTTCAATTCAAGAAGTTAGATACTGCAAGGCTTGTTTTTGAATATATACCAAACCCATGTAGCTATCTTTGGAATATTTTGATTAGAGAATATGCCACTCAAGGCAAATTCAGCCAATCTTTGGCTCTGTATGCGGAAATGATGCAAAATGGTTTAAGGCCTGACAAGTTTGCCTTCCCTTTCGCGCTAAAAGCATGCGCAGGCTTGTCTAACTTGCAGATAGGCAAGTTAGTTCACCAGCAGTTGGTTCGTTGTGGTTGTGATTCCGATGTTTTTGTTAATGCTGCTTTAGTAAATATGTATGCAAAGTGTGGCAATGTTGAGGATGCACGCGTTGTGTTTGATAAAATGTCTGTCAGGGACTTGGTTTCCTGGACTTCGATGATTTCTGGGTATGCCCAGAACGGATTTAACAGTGAAACATTGAGTTTTTTTGATTTGATGCGTGATCTAGGGGTTAAGCCAAATAGGGTCAGTGTTTTGAGTGTACTTCTGGCGTGTGGTAATCTTGGAGCTTTGAGGAAAGGTGAGTGGTTTCACAGTTATGTGATTCACACTGGGTTTGAGTCTAATGTTCTGGTTGCAACTGCTGTGATGGATATGTATGCTAAGTGTGGGAGTTTGGATTTGGCGCATAAATTATTTGATCAAACAGGAGGGAAAGATGTTGTTTGTTGGAGTGCAATGATCGCTAGCTGTGGATTTCATGGGCAAGGAAGGCAGGCAATTGATATCTTCAATAACATGGTAAAAGCTGGGGTGAGGCCCAATTATATAACATTCACTTCTATTCTATCAGCTTGTAGTCACTGTGGGTTATTGGAAGAGGGCAAGAGGTATTTTGAAGCGATGAAGGAGTTTGGAATTGTACCAAAACTCAACAATTACTCATGTATGGTAGATCTTCTTGGCCGCGCTGGACAACTTCCCGAAGCAGAGAAACTTATAAAGAATATGCCAATGGAACCTGATGCAAGTCTATGGGGATCTTTGCTTGGTGCGTGCAGAATTTATGGTAATTTAGATTTAGCAGAGAAAATTGCTGATCGTATTTTTCATCTGGACCCCTATAATTCAGGCTATCATGTATTACTCTCAAACATCTATGCTGCTAAATCTAGGTGGAAAGAAGTAGAAAAGGTGAGGTTGATAATGGGTAAAAGAGGAGCCAATAAAGAGCAGGGTTTTAGTTTAATCGAGTTTAACAATGTAGTTTACAAGTTTGGGGTAGCAGACAGGTCTCATCCTGAATCTAATAAGATTTATTCTGCACTTCAAGAATTAGCTGCGCCAATGAAACAATTAGGTTATATTCCCATGACAGATTTTGTGCTTCATGATATTGAAGAGGAGGCAAAAGAAGAGGCACTTTCTTACCACAGTGAGAGGCTGGCCATTGCTTTTGGTCTCATCAAAACTGCTCCAGGTACTACCATTCGCATCACCAAGAATCTCAGGATATGTGGAGACTGTCACAATGCGATTAAGTTGATTTCAAAGATTGAGAATCGGCTCATTGTTGTAAGGGACATGCATCGGTTTCACCATTTTAAGGATGGTGTTTGTTCTTGTAGGGATTATTGGTGACTGCATGCTTTAGTTCATGACTTCAGATACAGAGTATAGGCCTTTGTACTGGCAGTTAGTTTCTGAACTTCACTCAGGTTATCAAAGATAACTTATTTTTTACGATTAAATGGCCTTTGCAATTACTATCCCAGATTAGTGTCTCTATCTGTTGATCTATAGCAATTTGTTATTTAAAATAAAGGAAATGGCATTTTGGAATTTTTTTTTTAAAAAAGAGAAAATGAAAGAAGAAAAAACCATCATGTGCACGAAAGTTACTAAGGTAGAGATTGCCCAAGGTCACTTGTATATAGCATTTCCATTCCATTGAAACTAAAGAATTGAACCATTTTGCATTGCTCGGAAAACAATGTTTTATTGTTTTGGAGAAACAAACCACCAAACCAACAATGAATTGTGCGACACTATATTTTTTAGCTACAGTTCTCTGCAGCCCACAAACAATAATAAATGCAACTGCCCTCCGGGTTCTGAATAATGGCTAATCAAAGTACATCACAGCCTTTGCTGGAGCACTTGATTTCAAAATCATTTCTTCATATTCATCTTCAGGATTTGATAAGGCAACAATAGCCCCTCCTGCTCCTATAGAAGCTTCACCCTCGTGTATGATGACTGTTCTTATGACTATGTTTAGATCAAATGTTCGATTATATGAGAAATACCCAATTGAGCCAGAGTAGATACCTCGAGAACAACTCTCAATAGACTCAAGAATTTCCATTGACCTCAACTTTGGTGCACCAGTCATTGAACCACCTGGAAATGCTGCTCTGACACAATTAACTGCACTAACATTTGAATGCTTTTTTCCACAGATTGTACTCACCATGGTATGAACTGTTGCATATGATTCCACATCCATGAGATTTGGGACATGTACAGACCCTGGCTCACAGACACGACCAAGGTCATTCCTTAGAAGATCCACAATCATCAGGTTTTCAGCCTGATCCTTTTCACTGTCAACAGAAAGAAAGGAGAAAAAGAGGACATGTTAGTTCACAGAATGAAGACGAGAGATGAAAAATCTAAATTTTTCTGCAAGCTGCACGGGGTTGATGCCTAAAGGAGAGATATGCTTTACTTGATGAGACACTACCGTTGCTAATCGAAAAAATACTGTTAAGTCAATGGGGAAACAAAGTGCAATGGTATTTTCGACGTTGCTGGAATACCAAATTGTTATTACCTGTATTGCAGTTGCAATTTGAGCTGTTCATCTTCTTCTGGTGTGGATCCACGAGCTATAGTACCCTTGATCGGTTTTGCTTCTAATAAGTCATTCTTATCCAATCGTAGAAACCTCTCAGGAGACGAACAACAAATGCATAAATCCTCCTTAGAAAAACTAAGCCAGGCAGCATATGGTGCTGGATTTTTTTCTCTAAGGTGAAGGTAAAGCCCCAAAGAATCTATTTCCCCAATTCTTTTCCGTAGCTGGGTTGTAAGACACAACTCATAGCTTTCTCCATCTTTTATGTATTGCAGACAGTTCTCAACATTGTTTATGTAGTCCCCTCTTGATACCTCAGAAATAAAGGCTGACTTATTTCGAGAAACCGTTGAAGCATGTAAACTCTGCTCCTCCAACTGCCTTGTTGAAGAAGCTCTTAAGCTAATAAGCTTCTGTTCTGTATCATCCAACCATGTGGATGTTGGTCTGTTTTCTTCATGTAGCGACAATATATAAACATCATCATAAAGATGATCTATAACTACAACATTATCGGCAAAGAAGAAACAAGCATCAGGAGTCCTGGATTTGTGATGGTTAGATGACGCACCACATTCAACTTTAAGGTTATATCTGCATTACAAGAAAATTGATTTCAGATCCTATCAGAATGGAAGTAGAAAATTATGGAGTTCAACCTCTTATTTCGAGTAAGATAAGAGATGATAAGATCCCTCAAAACATAAAGATTAAATTTTAGCAAAAATAATGCCTCCAGTAATCTGTTTGTTTTATGATATCCAATATCTTGAACTTGGGTTTCCCCACTTCAAATCAAGAAATGAAAAGGGATTCATGAGCACAGTTTATGATCTCAAAGTTACAATCTTATGAAAAATATAAATGGGGTTATGTCTACATCCAGGTGGATTAAGAACACTGAAGTCAGAATTTCACGTATCTAAAGAGAATGATTATGGTGCTAATTACGAAGGCTACACAGTTGTAAAGAAATTAAAGAAGAGAAATTTAATGACATGCACAAAACTTGAAAACACTTCTAACATGATGCTTTAATTAAACATCGTCAACAATTGGATAATTATTCCACATAATATAACAACAATATGAAAAACATGCCCTGAATCATATTAGTTTAGTGAAGAACTGTAAGAGAAAAAAAATTTGGATTGATGAATGTCTTGTTGAATAAAATTTACCACATACCCTATATAACCAATATATCCACCGTAAAAGTCAAATGGCAATCCTTCATAATCTTTTTTCTCATGATGGAATGAAAGAAGCTCCTGTTACAGAGATCAAATAATGAGAGACATATCAATGAATTAAGTAACAAACTTAATTTTGGTATAAACATTATTAAATTATTGTATGTAAATAGGAGAAAGAATTCTTATGGATAGAATATATTACTATACATCGAATACCTTATCCAAAAAATCAAAAAATCCTTCTTCCAGATATGCTCCTCCAATAGAGCCTTGAGCATCTTCAATCAATAAATGTCCTCCAGAGGTAAATCTCACATCACTGAAACAATTACGTCTCATATATCATTTCTGCAAATTGTATATGATAATCTTAATATATGGAAACTTTGCAATTAGTTGTCAAACTTAATGTTCAATGGATAACCAGGTACACGGTTAACAATGAAAACCTAAAAAACACAGATATTACATTTTAAACAGAATCAACACAAAAATTTTTGAAATTTCAGCACTAATTTACAAGGCTAGAGCTTATTCAAACCTATGATCAGACAATCTAAATGTCACTTGCTTCCAAAGAGATCCACCTTTACCCCCCATGAAAGAAAAACGTGCTCTTCCCTGATCATAGAAGAGAAAACTAAGAAATATAAGATTTCCAATCAACAGAAGTTGATTCAACATAAGTTACAGTACCCTACAACAAAATAAAAGATATTCTATATGTTAACATATCATCAGTAACAGAAGTCATTGAGCAGAAAACCAACCTTCTCTGTCGAGGAACTGTCCAACCAAAATGTGTTTTCAGCCTTGTTATTCCCAAACAGTTCACAGAAAATATTTCTTGCCCCTCCAACCGTACTTGCCAAGTGATCAAATTTCCTCCATGTCAACTTTAAACACTTTACTCCAATGCTTGAATGTTGAATTCCAAACCTTCTTGAATGTTGAATTCTGAACCTTCTGTCACCCAAATCACAAAATAATTGCCCAGGTCTAAGAGCTTCTCTACCAAGTTCATCAGAGTTATTCACTGATTGGCGACTTCTAGTAATTTCTCTGAGAAGTAGGCTTTCAGCACCTGCATGCATCTATAAACGGTTCACTGCCCAAAGAAAATCACAGGTATTTTCCTCGTAAAAAGTGAATCAACATAGGCATCTACTCAGCACATGATGTAGCCAACAAGAAGTAGATTCCTTAAATACATGCATGGAAATGCATGTTTATGTATCTATATAAAGAGAAGGGAGAGTGGAGTAAATAAAACTCAGGTTTAGCATACAAGAACAGCAGTCCATTCATAATCTTAAAGAGCTCCTATTTACCAGTATAATGAACATTTCTCCCCTTAACGAATGGTGATCTCAATCTCTTCCAATAATCTTCTGTTATCTCTCTGAAATTTCTTAATATCTTGCTCCCGTAAGAGGTAGCAATGCTCTCTGGATGAAACTGAATCCCAGAAGAAGTCAATAAAGTGGAACAAAAATAAAAGAGTAAAAGTAAAAAAATAAAAAATCAGAGATAAGGTAATACAAATTCACTTGCACCTGCACACCGTAGTGAGGCCTGGTAGAATGCATGATACCCATGAGAACTTCTCTGCGCATTCTATTAGAGTAGATTGAATGCAGATAACTTCCTTTTTTTAACTGGGTTGAAATATCATTGAGAAGGATTTTTTGCCTACTCTGACTTTCATAAGCATCTGGGATTTCACCAGACTGCAGGGTGCCAAGATAAGAAAACCCGTCTGCAGAATTGGACCAAGCTATAGGTATGAGTTCCTTGGGCAGGGAATCTGCATCTATTACAAGTGAATGATATCGAACTACCTGCATTAAATAATAAATAAAATGAGCTCAAAGGCAATGCCCACACACCCTTTGGATCAACAGTAGCTTACTCTTCTAAGATGATACCTTTTTTTTTTTTTTAACAAGAAACTATGAGTGTTTGAATCACCAAATAATGGACAAAAGCACTTTAGTACTGGACCAGTTATCCACCGAAAATCAATCAAAGCTATACAGAACTGTATCAATCCCCAAAAGTTGACTTAACCCAAAAGAGACTACCTAACCCTATGCAGATTCTAAAACTCCCCTCCAGTAAAGATGTATGAAGAAAAATGAAGTGTCCTGGAAATCCTTAGTGATCAACACCCATAGTGAAGCTAAGTGATACTTTAATTGCATAGAAAGATCAATCACATACGAGAAGGCCATTAACAGTTTTAACTATACTTCTCTGGATTTTCAAATCAAAGTTGCCATATATACAGAGTAATCCCACAATTTTGTACGTATCAGACAACATTTCTAATACGTAAAACTTTGGCTTCAGCGTGCTTCAAAAGTTGCAAGTTGCAACTTGTTCTGCAATGTAATAAGATTGAAGAGTAGAATCATGAACATGAAGAAATTTGAAATCTTGCAGTATTTTCAGAATGTCTGCATGTGATATGGGAGAAGTATTAATCTGAGAGTCCACAAATGAAAGCACTGCTTTCTCATGCTAATACTTCTCCAATAACCAAATGACTAATCAAATAGTAGTTGTTATAGCATACAAAGAGACAACAGGTAATTCAAACTTGTTCAAAAGACAAAATGACAAACTCACCTTGAATCCTGAATTCTGGCCAGAAGGAATATCACGAAACAGTCTGTCCCCATTATGCTCAATTTCGCTGACCAAGACAACAAATAAGCTAATGAAGGAAATAGGAGTACACACCAGCAGGCATTCTTTATGAGGAAATAAAGAAATATAGATTTGTTATCAATGTCAACAGAAGTCAGACACACGAGATTCAGTATCAACCAAAACTATATATTCATGGTTATCACTAATAGAACGTGTTTTTGAAAATACCTCAAACGTCCATGAACAGGTTCAGGTGCATGGACAATGTCAGCACCATGCACATAGCCTAAAGCCTGCAAAATTGTCAGTATTCACATCATCATCTATAATTTATTAAAACCGTGGAGATGAAGTGGCATTAAAAATACATAAAACTACAATAGGGAATTTTAGGAAATTGACTAGGATGGTAAAGGTTGTTCAATATTCATAAAGCACCATGTTTGACAAATTCTACACTTCAGCTCTCAGAAGGAACACAAAAGTCCCACCAAGATCATAACATGAAACCTTAAACAGGAAAAGTAAACAAACATATTATAGATTCAAAAGAGGCAACAGCCAGGTTAAAGCACTAAAGAGAAATAAAACAAAATACAAATCAATATGTCAACATACAAACCCATGCTTACCAACTGATGAACTTAAATAGTGATATCAGGCATCAGATTACTGTAAACAACACATACCCAAAGTGACAAAAGAAAAAATAAAATATTAAAAATGAGACACCTGGTGTCCCAAGCAAACGCCCAAAATAGGCACATCCCAGCACTCGAGCAGCACACGAAGACATATTCCTGTAAAAATTTAACATCATTTTTTAAAATTTAAAAATAAGTAGACTTATGTAGACAGAAATAAAACAGAAGTCTGAATAGATAAATATTTCTATGTTGATCTGGCAAGATCATCCCAATTACATTCAAGTTGTTGTATGAACAATCAAATTGTAGCATACCACTCTATGCAGGATGTGGCAACAATTAGATATATGTGAACGCAGTAGCAATCATTTTGGTTGTGACTTATGATGGTAGATTCCACCCCTCAAGATTGCAAAAGCCTTGTAGACATCCAGCCTGTACTTTCTAGACTATATGTCAAAAAATTATTGCTTTCTCACCTATATCTTCCGGACACGCAGGTGAACCAGGTCCAGGGGATATTACGATATTGTCGAATGCATTCTCTTCATACAAGTATCGACAAATGTCTCTCCATGTCCACTCATCATTGCGCACCACAACAGGGGGCACTGGAACAGTAACCCAACATAAAGGCATCAAAACAATGATCATTTTGGCTTGTATTAACTACTTATGTTGTGACATGAGGACTTCAGAATCTATGATCACAAAGATTGAACAAATGAATCAACGAACAACCATCTTTCCTGTGAGAGTTGTCACCATTTTTCTAATGGACACGACAAAATGATTTCTTTGAATAGAACTCAGCTTCAAAAATGATACCAAATAGGAAAGACATAATCTCACTGACTTGACTATAATGACGGTATTAGCTAACAAGAATCTAATCTGGTGGTCAAACAGAATTGCTTTTGGAAACTAATCTGATTTCAAGATAATGCTAAAAGGAGTAAAACAGTAAAATCATTACTCCCTCAACAGTTATAAGTCAACTGAGCATTAAAGCAAAAAAGGAGACACATAAATCAAAGTTATCTATCTTCTAGTACTTAGACTTTTCCACTAGGACATGCAACATAGCCTTGATTTATGCTAGTAACCAACATATGAGAGGCAACAACATAAGACCTACCACATTTAACGAACATTTTGAAATATATCAAACACTTTGAAGGTTTTGGTCCTTTTGGATACCACATATAAATGGGTAGGTGAGTGAGTGGTTGGTACACGTTAGCCGCCAAATGTAAAGTGGATTTTTTTGGCTTTTTTCAAACATTTTAGCCGCAGTATTTGCAAAATTTCAAAAATCAAGCGAAAACACAACCCGATATACGTTTACAAGACAGCATATTGTGTCCACACAAATTCTTTTGAAAATTTCAAGAACAAAGAATTGCATCTGGGTTTTCGAAGGGGAAAAAATTTTAAAAAAAAGGAAGAAGAATGAAGAAGAAGAAGAAGCTTACTGCCATTAATGGTACTGAGCTCCTGATAGATATTGTAAGTGTAGCTGTCATAGTTATCAATCAACAATGTTCTGACGAATTCAAGCTTCCTGTGAGGAGGAGGTTCCTGGAGGCGTTTCCTTTCCATAAAGGATCCTTCCAAGTGCCCACTTAGCTGGCTTGATGCTTGAACTTGAACACGACCCTTGCTTGAATAGCAATCACCAATCTTTAGAAATTGGTTTGGCTCATTAAAGCTCAGATTTTTACCTCTCAAATTGTCAAAGCAACAACATTTAAGCTCAGTGGAAATTGATGATGAACAACACAAAGCCATTCTCACTTTGCTTCTTCTTGCTTCTGCAATAAGCAAATATTTAAATTGTAAATTTCATATAATATTATAAGAAAAGTAAGAGACAATTGCCTAATAAAGTTGGAAAGTTGAGAAACGAAGCAAACCTTTGTTATGATCGCGGGCTTGGTTGGTTTTGTTGGTTGGATTATGCGGCGTCGTTCTGGCAGGTGGTGTGGTGGGGGTTGGCGAATGAAAGAGAATATGCGGTTGTACTGTATTTGGAGGGAATGAATAAATAAGTCGGCTTGGCTGCAGCAACCTGGGGCCCACCTAGATATGGACGGCTCAGATCCATCGAGAAAGATTCATTGGTACTGGACAGTCAAACTCAAGTAACTGCCCAGATTCATTTAAATAATTTAGGATTTGAGACATACATATCCTCCCCCCTGTAGCATTGCGGGAAAATTTATTCTTATTGATAAGTGATGAATGTTCTTATTAAAATCTAACAAGCCTCATAAAATTCGAACTCACACCCTCAATAGCATTAGTAGTTAAGAAATATAAAAAAAAGAGAGGGAGAGAGAGAATCATAGCCGTTTATTACTCTTCCTGTACTGTTACAGTGATTGATAGTCAATATCTTTTTGTAAGATCAATAATTGTTTTTATGTATAATTATATAATGAATTTATAATTCTTGAGTTGTTTTATTATTATTATTATTATTTTGGTAATTATCGCTTCATTACTTTCAATATTGCATACACCACCGTAATTAAAAATTGTCATGTGTCACGTGTTATCCTTGTTTTCAATAATTAATGTGATAATTTTACACCAAATATTAAAAAAAATGCAACTTACATTTCATATTTTTTGAGATAAAAACTTTGCGCATCGACTATCGAGTGCTTAATAAGATCACCATCAAGAATAAGTATCCAATCCCATTGATCGCGGATTTGTTTGACCAACTTGGCAAGGCGCGGTACTTCACCAAACTCGACTTGCAATTTGGGTTTTACCAAGTGCGCATTGCCAAGAAAGACAAGCCAAAGACGACGTACGTGACCAGGTATAGATCTTTCGAATTCCTTATCATGCCATTTAGCCTCACCAATGCACCGGCCACATTTTGCACCCTTATGAATAAGGTCTTCCAACCGTTTCTCGATCGCTTCATTGTCATGTGCTTGGACGACATTGTGGTGTACAACGCCACACTCGAGGAACATGCACAACATTTGCGACATGTTTTCCAAGTACTACGCAATAATGAACTTTACTTCAAGATGGAGAAATGCTCATTTGCTTAACAAGAAGTGGAGTTCCTTGGACACAAAATAGTGGATGGGAAACTTATGATGGAGAACTCGAAGATGAAGGCCATCCTCAAGTGGGAACCTCCCACCAAAGTACCCAAACTCCGGTCTTTTCTCGGATTGGTGAACTACTACCATTACTTCATCAAGGGTTATTTAGCGAAAGCGGCACCCTTGATCGACCTACTCAAGAAGAACCGTACATGGCATTGGTCGAGGAACGCCAACACGCATTCGAAGACTTGAAGAAGGCAATTTCTGAGGAACCCGTCCTCATTTTTTCGGACCACACGAAGCTGTTCGAGGTGCAAATGGATGCTTCCAACTTCGCCATTAGTAGAGTACTTATGTAAGAAGGCCACCTATAGCGTTCAAGAGCTGAAAGCTAAACGGCACGATCCGCCGCTACGTCGTTGTTGTGGTGTAGGTTTAATCTCTTATAATATAGATGCCAGTACGCAAGTGTACATAAAAGTAATATAATGATAAGTATTCGAGATCGTCTCCATAGGAATTGATGCTATTATAGTTGTTACAACAATTAATATGGTGCCACTTCAATCTAATTAAATTAAACTCTTTTATCAACTAATTAAGCTAATTAATCAAAGTAACAGAAAATAAAATGCAATAAAATAAATTGACACGTCTTACACAAGAATATAACCACTAGGAATAATGTAGTTGATTGAATCAATTTACTTAATGGCTTTGACTGGATTTTTGTTATAGTACCATTGTTACAACAATTACGACAACACTAGGCAGAACTCTAATGCATACTCAGCTGACGCTTGTTGGATATCTTTTATCTATATGTAACTTAACAATGACCAGTTGTTATGCCAACACAAAATATAGCATTATACGTTCAATGTTTCTATTACCTTACAAGGTAAATCCTTATGTTCAGTTCCTCACTAGTTTTAAATTAAGCACAATCCTATTTAAATTAAGTTTAACCCAACTTGGGAAACCTAATATAAAATCAAGTATTGTTATGATATGTTCCACTAAAACATACTTTTTTTATGCTTTCTCTTAGCTAGTATTACTAAATGAATGGTCAGCCGAAATAGTAAATTAAATTAAGCATTATCAAAACAAATGCTATAGTAATCATTCAGCAATACATAAAATTAGTCAATTAACCATCAAATTTGTTTATCACTCAACTACAAATAAATTAAGTTCATGATTTGTGATAAAACAGAAATAAAAATAGTTTTAGCCATCATATATATCACCATAAATTAAAGAAAACAAGTAGAACAGAGATAGAGGCTAGTGTCCCTTCTAGATTCTTGATTTTTTCTTCCTCTCACCTGTAATTTTCTGTTCAACCCTAGAATTTTCCCTTTTCTTCCCTGTTTTCTTTTTTTTTTCTTGGTTATTTGTTGTGGTTGATAGCTCTCTTCTCTTTCCTTGTGCGTGTGCTTCTTTTATAACTGAAAATTAGGACAAACAGAAGTTTAAGGCATGTATCTTCCAGATTTGGAAACTACAGATCACACTTTTTTTTAGATTCGCGTGAAATTTTCTCTTTTGATGATTTAGGATTGCTTTAGTAACGACTGCTACAACATTGGTTACAATATCTGCACTGTTCCAGACTCATTTTTACAAGTCATTATATAACATTCCTACCTTGAAATTTGCACTTCCCATTGCCTATAATTACACATATGATTTAAGCACACAATTTATTCCAAAACAGCATAATTCATTAAAAATAACTAAAATAGGTAATTATGTAAAATATAACTGAAAGGTAATAAAAATATGTCATTTACTCTCTAAGTAATCTGGATTTAAGTCTAGAAGGACTCCAACAAGGCTCTTATGCAAAAGACTTGTTGGAAAAGATGCTCGAAGGTAAGACAAAGCGATTTTGGCTAGAAGAAGACATCTTCCTCACCAAAGGAGATTAACTCTTCGTGCCTAGGTGAGGAAATTTGCAGAAACAAATGATTAAGGAGCACCACAACTTGAAGTGGGCTGGTTAGCTCAAAGTAGAGCGCACAACCACACTCGTCCAAGCCTTGTACTTTTGGTCGCACATGAGAGACGACATTGAGACCTATGTGCGGACTTGTTTTGTGTGCCAACAAGACAAAGTTGATCACCAACTTCTGGCATGATTGTTGGAGCCCCTGCCAATAGCATCAAGGCCATGAGAAGGTGTCACCAAGGACTTCATCTCGGCCTTACTAAAATTCAACGGGTGTGAAAGCTTCATAGTTGTGGTCGATCGCTATAGTAAATATGCGACATTAATAACTATATGAAATGAGAGTTATCAATGACACTTTTAGACTTAAATCAAGATTACTTAGAGAATAAATTATGTGTTTTAGTTGTATTTTAGCTTAATTTTGCATATTTATCTATTTTTAGTTATTTGTAATAAATTAGGTGATTTTGAAATAAATTGTGTGTGCTTAGAATATGTCTTTACATTGTAGGCAACTGGAAGTGCAAATTCAAAGAAAAAATACTGTGAAATAGACTTGGAAAAATGAGGAAAGAAATTGGCTGCAGAAAAGTAGAAACTAGTATGAAACAATGCATTGCTGTAACAATCTTAGAACAACAGAAAAGAAAAATTTACGCAAATTTCAGAAAAAATCTACGATCTATAATTTCTAAATATGGAAGATGTGTGCCCTAGGTGTCTAGTTGCCCCTAGTTTTAAATTATAAAAGGAAACACACATAAAAGAAAAGGGAGAGCCGTCAACCCTAAGAAAATAACGAGAAAATAAAAAGAAAACGGCAAAAAGAAGAGAAATTCAAGGGCTGATCAGAAGTTGCAGACGTGAAGAGAAGAAGAATTAAGAAATCTAAAAGGATCACTCGCCTCTATTTATATTCTTTTTGTTTTCTTAATTCATAATGAAGTATATGATGGCTGAATTGGTTTTATTTTCTGTTTTAATACAAATCATGAACTAAGTCTATTTGAAGTTGAGTGAATGACAAGCTTGATGGTTTATTGATTGAAATGATATGTTGCTGCATGACTGCTATAACATTTTGTTTTCATAGTACTTAATTTCATTCACTATTTTGGCTGACCACGCATTTAGTGATACAAGCTAAGAGAAAGCCATAAAAGAGCATGTTTTAGTGAAAAATATCATAGCAATACTTGGTTTTATATTATGTTTCTCAAGTTAGGTTAACTCAATTTGAATAAGGCTATTCTTAATTTAAAATTAGTGATGAACTAGACATAGGGATTCATCTTGTAGGGTAATTAGGAATCATGATCGCATAATGTTATAACTTGTGTGATTTATCAACTGGTCATTGTTAGTTGCATATAGATATAAGAAATCCAACAAGGGACAGCTGAAGATGCATTAGGATTCTCCTTGCTTTCTTTGTAGTAATTCAGAAGAACTGCATCATGAATGAAAAAACAAATAATACCATTAAGTGAGTTAATTCACTCAACTACATTATTTTTAGTGATTACATTTTTATGTGAAACGTGTTGATTTATTTTAGTGCACTTTATTTTCTGTCATTTAGATTTCTTAGTTTAATTTAGTTGTTAAAAATAATTTAATTTAATTGAAATTGCACCACAATTACTTGTTGTAGCAATTCTTATAGCATCAGTCCATGTGGAGACGATACTTGAATACTTATCACTTTATTATTTGTTGTGTATATTTGCCCACTGACACATATATATTAAGTGAAATACTAACTAGGCTACCCAAAAGGGGGGTGAATTGAGTTTTTTAAAAATTAAGCAAATAAACCCACACAACAATTAAAACTAATGTCTTAATAAAATTAAAAGCAATAAATTTAACAATGCTCGAAATTAAAAAGATAAGGGAAGAGAGATCAAACACGAGATTTTTACGTGGTTCGGCCAACTGTGCTCACGTCCACGCCTCCAAGCTCACCGGGCTTGAGGATTCCACTAAGCAAGCCTCCAAAGCTTCAATAACACTTACAATTGACTTCAAAGGTGTCAATGAACCTTTACAACAAGAGATTATCCTCAATCTCTTAACCCAAGTGTATCCCAACACTTACAATCACTCAATAATAAAGATTTAAAATCAACCTATCTCTCACACAATCTATATGAATACAATTAAAATCTCAAAGTGTGAATCAATGAAATATAACAAGTTTAAAGCTCAAAAGAGATTGTTTTTTCAATAGCAAGCTCAAAGATAATTGTTGGATCGCTTATTTTTTGAATTTGATTGAGCTATTTTATAGTTGGAGCTGAAAACTAGTCGTTGTTGACTTTCTGAGAATAATTGGATCACCATTTGCTTCTAACGGTTAACCGTTTTGACTTGTCCAAATAGCCATTATGCTTAGGTTTTAAATAAACAGTTTACCGTTTAAAGTTATCAGATCGTCGTTTGCTTCCAGAGACCTGCAAAACAAACTTAGCTTTCCGTTTTTGCTAAACGGCTCAAGGTTAAAAACTTTCTTCTTTCTATCCATTATCGGTTAGCCGTTTTCAAATAAACGGTTCACCGTTTAATTTTTAGAATCTTCTAAGATAAACGGTGCAGGATTAAAAAAACAGTTTCCTCTCTGGAACTTATCGGTTTACCGTTTTTCAATAAACAGTTCACCGTTAATTTTCCAAAATCTATATTTTTGGTAACTTTTGTTTAGAAAAAGATTTTCCAACTCAAGTTAACAACCATTAAGCTTTCTTTAAACATGTCTATGGCTTTAAGAAATTCATTTTAATAGCCCTAACATTTTAACCAAGAATATATAATTTTTGTTATCATCAAAATCAATATTATGAGATCAACATTAAGAAATCATCTAACAGACATTCATTAATGCATTAATCAATTGCAAAAGGGATGAAGTTGCTTGCCTTTTCATCAAACACATTGTGAAGTTATGGGGAGTTCCGAAGAACATAGTGAAAGACCAAGACCCACGATTCACCCGTCGCTTTTGGACGGAGCTCTTTAAGTTGTTAGGAACCAGCCTCAAGTTCTTGACAAGCTTCCACTCGTAGATCAATGGCCAAATCGAGCACATCAACAGCCTTCTCAAGATGTATCTAAGGCATTACGTAAGTGCTTATCAGCGAAATTGGGCTAAGTTGCTAGATATTGCCCAATTCTCGTACAATCTTCAACAGGGCGAGGCTACAGGCAAGATTCCATTTGAGATCATCCTGAGATTCCAATCTATGACGCCTAATACCATAGCCTTGACATACGGAAGAAAAAGCTCAACAGCTCATAAGCTCACCCGCAAATGGTAAGAAGAAGCGGACATCACTCGAGCTTATCTTAACAAAACCACACGGAGAATGAAGAAATGAGCCGATTCAAGGAGATGCCATGTCGAGTACAAGGAAAGCGATCAAGTTATGTTGAAGCTCTTACCCCAACAATTCAAGACGTTGTGGAAAGTGTACAAGAGGGTTAGTAAAGTGTTACGAGGGGCCTTTCTAAATAGTCCGACATGTGGGCAAAGTCTCGTACCAACTCCAACTTCTACCAAGACTTAAGATCCATTCGGTCTTCAACATGAGCTTGCTCAAGCCATAACATGAAAAAGTGAAAAACTTAAAGCGACATGAGACAAAACGTGCCTTAACCACCATTGCCACCATATACGACAAAGATGTAGAGTACATATTCACCAATCGAGTCATTCAAAAGAGGGGCATTCCGACATACAATGAATACTTAGTAAAAGGGAGGAACCTCTTCGAAAGTGAAACAACATAGGAATGCGAAGACAGCCTATGGCAATTCACAGAAATGTCCAAAACTATAAGCACGAGAATGTAACTAGGACGCTGCGAGCATAAGTGGAGGATAGTTATAATGGGCCGCTTGAATCTACTGAAAATGGGGCATAATTTTGTGCGCATGGATTCACTTAGTAAAAGTCTGCCTAAATGCGAAGTACATTTAAAAACAGAGTACGCTTAGCACTAAAGACGAGTTGTGCTTAGAAATGAGATACACTTAGTAATATGCCACTTTACACAACTAGCCAACTGCGATGCGCTAAGCAAAACCCAACCCGAAACACAACTAGCCAACTGCGATACGCTAAGCAAAACCCAGCACGAAATCTAGAATTATCTACAATTGTAAATATCCTAGAGTTTTCTAAAATTAAGCATTTAAGTCCTTGGATATTTAGGCAAGTTGGCAAGTTACATAGTAAGCTATAGAACCCACCATTCAACATTATAAAAAGCCCACCACCCTTGCTATTTTCACACACCTTACCAACAATTCTAGCACACACACACAACACACGCACAAGCTCTTAATCTCTTGTAAAAAGCTCTCTTGTAAATTACTCTTATGAGTAATAAAGTTATATACATTTGGCCATATGGCTCTTACTTCTCTCTATTATTTTCATAAGCGTTCTTACTTAGCTAGTTTGAGAAATATTCTAGACTTACTTAGCGACTTGTGTGCTAAAAGTTGTTTAAGTGTCGCACGGGTTTGCTACGAAAAATACTCATCGCATGACACAATGCTCGAGCTACTTGACTTTAACTTATCGTTTGAGGTATACATAGACACATTGGATAAGGCCATTAGTGGCATGCTTTTCCAAGAAGGCCATCCGATTGCTTTTGAAAGTAGAAAGTTAAAGGATGCAAAGCAACGATAATCGACAAATGAAAAGAAAATGACAGCAATGATGCATTTCCTAGGCATGTAGAGATACTACTTATTGGGTACTGTCTTTTCTATTGTTACTGATAATGTAACTAACACTTATTTTAGGATATAGAAAAAACTATCACCAAAGCAACCTAGGTCTCAACAGTTCCTAGCCGAATATGATTTGATGTGGGTATACAGGCCTGGGAGGCAGAACCAGGTGGCACCTGCTCTCAGCCACAAAGAAGTCGAGGCATATGTGGCTGTTTTGACTACTATGATGACAGAATTTCTTGACAAGCTTAGACAATAAACAAAGACAGATTCTAGCTACTACTAACTCCGTGAGAAGATTAAGTAGAGCTTGGTGCTGAGATATTGGGTCAAGAAGGACTTAATTTATGCACATGGTAGGCGAGTGTATGTTCCTACAGGAAAGGACTTACGGAGGATTTTGTTGCAAGAGGCATATGATCTTCAATAGACCGGACATCTAGGGGTGGAAAAGATGATGGCGTTGCTGAAATATTTATATTACTAGTCGAATATGGAAGATGATGTGCGGTTATACGTCAAAACTTGTCGAGTGTGCCAGCTAGACAAGGCGGAGAAGAGGAAGCCAGTAGGGCTTCTACAGTCGTTACCAAATCCAGAGAAACCTTAGCAATCCATTTATATAGATTTCATTTCGGGGATGGCTAAATTGGAAGGGTAGAAATCGATCTTTGTGGTAGTTAATCGATTTTTGAAACACACAATATTTGTGTCTGCATCTCATGCTTGCCTAACGGACAAGTCAGCTGAGTTGTCTTTTTAAGCATGTGGTGAAATACTTTAGTGTTCTAAAAGACATCAGTAGTGATCAAAATGCTCGATTCATAGGCAGATTTTAGATAGTGCTCTTCAATATAATAAAGACAGATTTGAAGTTTTCTACTGCCAATCATCCTTAGATAAATAGACAGACGGAGAGGGTGAATGCACTGTGGAAGAATATTTGCAGCACTATATAACAGTAAGTCAAAAGAATTGGGTGGATTTGTTGGACGTGGCTCGAGTTTGCTACAATATCTATCATTTGTTGGCAACGGGATAAACCTAGTAGAGATGGTTATTAGGCAGCAACCATTGACTCCTCATAAGGTGCCAAAACAACATATAGGTGGGAAATGCCCTCCTGCTTATCAATTCACACGAGACAAGCAGGAAATGATCAAGGAAGCCTTTGATAGCTTGGCTAAGGCGTCGCGGTGAATGAAAAAGCATGTAGATGTTCGGAGGATGCCATTAGAGTTCAATGTGGATGACAAGGTATTACTTAAGTTGCCACCACAAATTTGGAAGAAAATTAGTAGTAAAATAGTACATCGTGGGCTAGTGCCGAAATATGATAGGCCATTCAAGATGGTCAAGATGGTGGGTCAGATGGTGTATCGATTGCAACTAACTAAGTGATTAAAGATCCATCCTTTGTTTCATGTCAGTTTCCTTAAGCCTTTCAGTAAAGACTTGGCTTACAAGGGGTGCCAACAAGCCAAGTGTAGTTCACAGGTCATTTAAAAGTAATATGACAAGGAAATGGAGAAAATCCTTAATCATAGGACAATGGGGTAAAGAAAAAAGAATCAGAAAATAGAGTATCTGGTTTAATAGAAAAAAGCGGCAGCGAAGCGAATGCTAGCTGAGAGAAGGAAATGTCATTATAGCAATTCGAGAATAAGGTTAAGGCATACATAGACTCCCTATCGAGGAGGACGTCAGGCTGTTCTAGTGGGAGAGGTTTGCCATCGTCTTAGGCCATGTGGGCCAAATGTCTACGCTTGGCTTACGACCTTATGCCAAGCTGTGGCATTATGTGGGAGTGCTTGTGGGCAAACACAAAAGTAAGGCAAGATTAGTACGCGGGCTAGGGCATAGTAGTGAGCGCATGTTGTGAATGGGACAAGTGCAGGGGAGTGCGACGACAATGGGCGCAAGGGCGTGCCAAGGTAGCGCATGCAACATCTCGTAAGTCCAAGGGCGTATAAGCACAATGGCATACGAGCGTGAGATATAATGGCGCATGGGTGCAAGATTTAGTGGTGCGTGCGAGTGCGAGGCCTAATGGCATGAGAGGCACACGGGTGTAGAGCGTGTGAGGCAGGTGTGCTGGTCGAGTTGGATAGTGGGCGAGATAGTGCAAAACTAAGCCATGGGTTGCAAAATAAGCCCTAACAACAAGCTTGAATGGGTAGTTATTGGCGCAACTAGTGGGAGACATGGCCTTGAAATGCATGTTTTGTATGTTTTCTTGTGCTATATGTGTCAATATCCAAGTGTACATAACAAGTAATATAATGATAAGTATTCAAGATCGTCTCCATAGAGATTGATGTTATCATATTTGCTATAGTAATCCTAACAATGCAATTTTGCTTTAATTGAAAATAAAACAAATAATAAAACTAATAAACTACTTAAACTAAAAACGCAATAAATAAAAATGCAGTAAAAAAAATTCTTATGTCATACTCACAGATAAAACTAATGGGAAGGAGTAGTTAAGTGATCAAATTCCCTTAATGGTTTTAACTACTTCTCTAAATTTTAGGTTCGGTTGGTACAGCACTGAGGAGAATCCTTAAGTGTTTTCAATTGTAACTTGTTAGATATCTTACATCTTGATGCAACTTAACAGTGATCAATTGTTATGTTGACATAAGGTATATCATTACACGCTTAAGTTCTAATTACCTTAAAATGTGAATCCCTATGTTTAGTTTATCGCTAATTTTAGATTAAGCATGACCCTTTTGGAATCAAATTAACCTCAACTCAAGAAACCCAATCTAAAACTGAGTATTACTTTGATATGTTCCACTAAGACATGCCCTTTTTAGGCTCTCTCTTAACTAGTATTGTTAAATGGGTGGTCAGCATAAATAATGAATTGAAATAAGTATTATCAAAACAAAGTGCTATAACAAACATGTAACAACACATAAAATTAGTCAATTAACCATCAAGATTGTTTATGACTCAACCACAAATAAAATTAATTCATAACTTGCGAAAGAAAAATAAACAAATGAAATCCAGCTATCAAATGCATCCCCATAATTAATTAGTAAACAAGAAAACAAAGAAAGAATAAGAAAGACTGATTTTTCAATTGATCTCTGCAAGTTCTTTTTTGATGCAACCTTAAATCTTGCTATTGAATTCTATTTTTTCTCTTGTTTCTTTTCAGTTTTTCTCTTTAGGTTGACTGCCCTCTTTTTCCTTATGTGTGTGCTTCTTTTATAGTTGAAAATTAGGGTAATTAGAAGTTTAGGGCACGTATCTTCCAGATTTGGAAACTCTAAATCGCAATCTTCTAAGTATCTCGCACAAAATCTTCTCTGTCAATGCTCTAAGATTACTATAGCAACGGTTGCTACGACAATGGTTACAACATCTACACTGTTCCAAACTAGTTTTAATTCTTTTGTAACTAAGTTCGTTCCTTATCTTTACAAGCCTATCACAATAGCATTCCTTTATTAAAAATTGAGTTTCCGATTACCTACAATTAAACATATGATCTAAGCACACAAATTATTCTAAAATAACGCCATTTATTAAAAATAAACTAGAGTGGATATTCATGCAAAATATAACTAAAATACAATAAAAACATGTCATTTACTCTCTAAGTAATATTGATTTAAGTTTAAAAATACCATGATAACTCTCATTTCATAGAGTTATTAGCATGTTTGAAAATGTGAGAGTAAAAAAAGTGGGCAACGGTAGTTACACCCTACAACTTCCTCACTTTTGGGATAATGGGTAACGGTTGCCTTGTTCCTTAAGGGAGTGGAAATATATCCCCTAAAATCATGCGTAATAGTGCCTAGTTTTGTGGGAAATGAATTGAGGTGGTGTGAGAGCAGCGCGCCACCTCGCCTTAGCAAATGGGGGTGGCTTTTGCAATGTGTACATATAATAAAGGTGAGGGTGTGTTTTGAGATCAAAATTTTGGGTAAAGAGTGAGATAATTTAAGCACACATAGCCTCTCGCTAGGTTGTAAGCTTTTCTTATTGTGGGAAATAAAAAAGTTGGAGGTCGTTGCCTTTGTAAAAACAATATTGTGTGCTTGTTTCTCTTTCGTTAAATCAAAAAATCTTGGGGTGCGCATTAGCACATAACCTCCGCTGGCGTTATTGAGTGGTTGGTTGAGCGAGACTTAAAGCCATCATAGGCTTGCTACATCTTAGAGAAAAGTTGTGTGATAAAGGGGATGCAAAGAGTGTTGTTGGTATTGCAATTGATAGGCTTAAAGAACACTTGAGTAAAAGATGAGTTTTATTTTTGCTGGAAAGATAGAGATCGAGGGATTGCCTAAAACAAAATTTGATACACTTGTTAATCATCTACTCTTTTATTGTATTGGTGTATTTACTCTTTTTTTTTTTTGAGGTTTTGGCTTAATAGTTTCCATTAATTTTTGCTCTATTCAAGTTTCTTTACATGTAAGAATTTTATTTGATTTAATGGCAAGAAAGAACTAAGTATTTTTACTTTATTAATTTTTTTCTTTTTTTGCTTTATTAAAGAATTAATGGAGACTTAAGCCTATTAACACTTGGATGGACTTCTAAAGAGCGTGGACATTTTAACAATAATATGGACTTAAGTCTAAACTATAAAAAGCCCACCTTAAGCCGACAAATTGCTAACCCTAAATGATAATTGATAATGAATAGCCTTTTACTTTTTTCGTTAAGCATAATTCATGGACATCATTAAGGAGTAATTATAAAATTCAACCATATGATTTACGAACGTCACAAATAGGTATGTAAGTTCATTGCTTGTTTTAAATTTGTCCTACACATCCAATACCGTTAGCAAAATAATAAAATATCTAAAGACAATACGATCATTTTATTAAATCTATTTCAGTATTTTATCCAATTTTTTTTAAGGAGCTGAACTATTTTGTTGCAATAGTAAGTTATAAGGGCTTATTTTGTTCTTTCAATAATTATGCAAATTTGTTGACAAATATTTGAGACAAATGGGAAATTTGATTATGAGCCTAATTGTTACTTTTGTTAACTAGAGGACTGAATTTGATAATCCTCCTCAATTTAAAGAGTGGCTATTAGCACCCCTTCCAAATTATAAAGTCATCTTTTTCCAAATGTTTTTAGATATTTAATCCAACGTTGGATTTATATATGAATATGTATTGCTAATTGTCTAATAAGGTTAAGCTTAATTAAAAGTAATTTATTAAGGTTTTCAGTAATTTAGGCTTTAATGTATCTGATATAGTGTAAACCTTTAATGTGTAGAGACTTAAAAGTAATTTTTATTTCTATGATGGGTTGAAATATAAATACTTTAAAATAACATAAAAGTTATTTTTATAAGTAGTTATGATCTTTAGATTACACATAAAATTCTATCATTTTCTGACATCTCATCATCAAAGAGAATACAAAGAGAAGTTTAAAGGATTTTTTAAGATAACATGTTGATCTGAAAGACAAATAACATGACTCTAGAGAGTAATTAAGTAGTATGGATTCATACATGCTTTTGTATATTTTATTATTGATTCTTGATTATACAATATAAATGTTCTTGAAATTTAGCTGATGATTTTTGCTAAAGATTGATTTTATAACAAGTGTGTTCCAATAAAATTATAAAAAGGGCAAGTGAGATTGTTAGCTTCGCCTTACTTAGGTTAATATATATCATTTACCCTCTTTACTGTTTTCTTAATAGCTAATAATTTTCTTGAAATAAAAAATTTAAAGAAAAATAGGGATAAATAGGTTATGTACTTGATATTTTATTTTAGAAATATAAAATATATAGTTATCATAAGGAAATATGTTCAAAGATAAGAAAAAGTATAAGAAAAGTATTTTATTGTTTTTTTTTTAATTCACACCAAAACCTGCATTTCTTATTTTTAGTTCTTAATTTTTTTTAATTTCTATTCAAATAAGGATAATAGTGTAAAATTATGGTACCAGGGGGTTAACACCTATTATGAAAACAATAACAAGGCAAATGGTACATATTAATTTCAGTATAGAAAAACTAGTAATACATATTAATTTTAATAGAGGAAACTAACAATTTCCCTTCGTTTGTGTTTCTCATTGTATCTATAAATGAAATACTCTTCTTACTACAAATTCACAAGTAACTATTAATGATTCTCACATTTTTATTAGTATTCTCAAAATATGAATGCAATTCTCACACATTGTTCTTTTAATTTTGAATCCTCTCCCTATCTCATCATTAATAAACTTTGCATTTACCATAAAATCTCTTTCTTGCATAGATTTAAAAGTTATCGTTCTTAACTTTTACTCTACACTAAAGTTAGAATTTTGGCCTTCGATTTCCATAGTGGTGGCTTCTTCAAAGCTGGAGTTTTGTTTATACTCCACGACTTCAATGAAATTTCCTTTTTTTATTTTTTTTTGAATTTCCGAATCAAATGAAAAGGCAATGGTGAAGGAAAAAGGTCGCACAGGGTTGTAATTGAACAGCAAGGTTATGACTGTAACTAAAAACAAAGGAGGCTTTCTCAGGAATACGGAGGGTTGTCAATATCTCTTCTGAAAGTGAAAAAGTTGCGTTGTTTGCATTTTGTTTAGGCCCAACTCCCAATCAGTGTTGTAAAACCCAAGGAGAGTTGTTGTTGTGCTGAATCCGATAGTAGTGCGTGAAAATTTTGATAGCCAAAATTCTTCATCTAGGTTTTACAAGGACTTACTTGGATGATATTATTTTCGGTGACACAGTGGACTTGCAATTTGGCGAGACTTGCAGCGAGATGGGTTCATCTCTATTGATTGTCAAGTCAGATTCGTCATGTATGGTGTCAAATTAGGCTTTTCGAATTCACCATATCTGAAAGATTTGTCAGTAAAATTTGAGGTGTTTTAATTATTTTGTATGGATGAAAATTTTTTCATCCCTCTTTACTCATTGTAATCTTTTGAATTCTCGATAATATGGTTATTCTAGTTTCCATTGGAATTTTTTTCCCTTTTTGTCTAAATCATCGTAGTCCAGTAAAAAGAATCAACGTAAATTGAAAATGTTGATTTTATTTATTCAGGTCGTCAAATGGACGAAGTTCTTTTGGGGAAAAAACAAAAAAGAAAGAGACTGCATTTACTATAAGACGAGGTCTGTTTACCTACAAGACACTGTATTCATTCCTTGGTCAAAAAATTGAATTTCAAAGTGGAATTGGGTAATGGGTATGACCGAACTTAAATACACCCTCTCATTTCTTAAAAAGAAAATTATGAACAACATGATAAAAGTTAGATTTGAAAATTAATGTATTATCGTATCTAGTCAATAAATCCCAATTTCACCGAGAATTTAGATGAAAGTCATTCAAATTCTGGAAAGTAGTAAACTATAACAATGATATTAGAAAGATAAGCATCATATAAAGTAGGGAGATTGCCAATTTTTCCCATATTGTAATCAATATATAGTACTACTTACCCTCTGTTGTTTTATAATAATCAATTACTCCACTAACAACATAAGTTTATAATATTATTCTTATTTTTAAATATACTCTTATTTATATTTATTATAAATTAAATAAATCATATAAATATTAACTCAATAAAAAAATTAAGTATTAAAAATAAGAAAGATATGTTTTGATGTGAAAAAAATTAACAATAAAATTTTTTTTGTACTTTTTTTATGTTATAAACATTTTCATATAATAAATATATAAGAAATTATTATAAAATGACAAAAAATTATTATACGAAAACTTGAATGATAAATAAAAAAATTATTATAAAATAAATAATAAAATATTTATCTTGTACTTTTTACATTTAATTTTAAAATATTATAAAATATTTATTATAAGAAAATGTTTATAACATAAAAAAAATACAAGAAAAAATTTTATTGTTAATTTTTTTCACATCAAAACATATATTTCTTGTTTTTAATACTTAATTTTTTTATTTAGTTTATATTCATATAATTTATTTAATTTATAATAAATATAAATAAAAGTATATTTAAAAATAGGGGTAATATTATAAACTTATGCTATTAGAAACATAATTAGCTATTACAAAAATAACAGGAGAGTAAATGGTATATATTAATTACACTAGAGGGGAAATTGACAATTTCCCTATAAGGTATATTCTACGGCAAATAATGAAATTATTAAAAGATCAAAGAGCATGAGACATGGTATTAACTTCACTACATTTGGTTCTTGCTAAGTTACAGTATAAGTAACTAATAGTAAATCTAAATATAATTACCTATGATCTCTCACTTATTTTACATGTGACCACTCTTGTATTGAATAATAACTTATTGCAGGTGCATACTCTTTGGCTTATTAATTTATTATCCAATTCATCATACAGTACAAAAACTTCCAAATTTTAAAGTTAAAAAGAAAATACCCAACTATAGTTTCAAACCCAGTTACCATCACTTCTTAAGTTCTATAACAAAATCATTGGATTTAACATGCAATGTTCAATTCTGATTAGCAGCTCTGCTGAGGAGAATATTTCATATTAGCTGATAATGTAATATAGATTTGAAGCAATTCTCAACTCCTGAACTAATTTTTGAGTATAAGTTATAATCCCATCTCTCTATATTTTTAAAACCATCTATTGTATATTAAATAGACTATCAGCGTAACCTGTGGCAATTGGCAAACAATGAAATGAGGGATAAAAGAGCATGATACGGTTTTGACTTCAATTTAAGGTTATAAAATTGCTTATTCAACTCGATGACAATTTCTTGGCACCCTTCTCGTTCTAATAGCAATTCAACAAATTGTCTAGATCATCATGGCTGGCTAAATCCTCAAAATTTCATGACTCACTTTGACCTAGATTGTAATTATAACGATTATGAATTCCATAGACTGCAAAACGCTCGGTAATTTAAATATGATAATTTTGCTTATTAAAGAGTCAAAAATATTAAACAAAAGCAATCACACATGCAGATACAATAATTAATACTAACCGCCGCCCTTCTCTGGTCATCCCTCTCTCCGCCAAGTCAATGGAATGTGCAATCCAACGGTGCTTAAAGCATGCGAAAACATCAATTAAAGATCTGGACCATCAACAATTTATTGGATAATTAAAGAGTCTTACACGTACCAACACTCCTTACTTTAATCACGGTTTAATTTAATGTTTTGCTAATTGAAAACTTCATTGATTACTCGTTGTCTACCCAAGCGGCAATAAAATAATTCTTTAACGATTGCTACATACATTATAAACGTTTTCAGCTGAAAGTCACTGGAACATACAATTCAATGTGAAGTCTCTTTCTTTTCTTTTATTTTCTTTCGTTTGTATCCGTGCATGCCCAGAAGAAGTAGATTACAGAGATAATTTGATGAAATGAAGTTCTTTTTTTCTTTGTCAAAGTGCTGTGCTTCGCCATCAAATTTCTCTGCAGAGGACACTGTAGGAGGTAATATGCAAATTAATGTATTTGCAAAAAGCACATATCTGAAAACATTTTTCTAGTGTTCATTCTGATGCGATCATCTCATATATATGGAGTATGTATTTCTGGTTCATTCATAAAGAATTAAGAGTCTTTCTCTCTCTCATGTGAACTTCTATATTTTGTTAAAATTTTGATCGACTTTCTTTCAGAGTTTTGCAGAGTCTATGTATTTAAAATTAATTATCGTCACTTTTATTATGATAAGTGCCTCTTCAATCTTAGGATTTGGTCAGTTAGGTAGTTAGTTTTTGTAATTTTAAAAATTAATCAAACAAATTGAACTTTATTTCTATCCAATATAAATTAATATTAAAATTAAACTGATATGTTACAAGTAAAACTAGAGAATAATTAAATATAAAAAAAAATGAATTTTAGTGAAAACATATGCAACAAGGCATTTTAATTAATTTTTATAAATTTAAGAACTAACTATGAAATTTGCTCGAGCTTTAAAGTCTAAAGGAGCACTCGCCTTTTAATTTTTCCTTAAATCTCTCTTATAGATTGACTTTGCATATTGTTGTTGTCTGTTGATCAAGCAATGCGGTCAGTGGTAATTAGTCAGTACGATCACACCATTGTTCCCAACATATAAACTAATTATTCGTCTTAAGTACACTTCATGTAGCTAACTTTTTCATGAAATCAGGTGCAAAAATCTTGAAAAATATTAATGCATTCTCCTACAATGAACTGAAAATTGCCACTAACGGTTTCTGTTCATCCAATAAAGTTGGCGAAGGTGGATTTGGCTCCGTTTATAGGGTATTTTTTCTGTAATTTTGGTTTGATTACTCGAATTAATTTGACAATATGTGCATAAAAATCAATTTATATCTTGATTGGACCTTAAAGGGAAAGCTTCAGGATGGAACTGTTGTAGCTGTGAAAGTGCTTTCAGTGGAATCCAAGCAAGGAGAGAAGGAATTCATGTCAGAAATAGCTTCAGTGGCTAATATTTGTCACGAAAATCTTGTAAAGCTTCATGGTGGTTGCATTGAAGGGCCTTGCAGAATTATTGTCTATGATTACATGCAAAACAACAGTCTATCTCAAACATTGCTTGGTATTTATATATATGTCTCCCCATCTTTGATATTACGGCTTTGTTTGAGAATGTTATTTTGTAATTTGATTAGTATAAAAGCACTTTTTCTTGTAAGGAATGATATTTTGGTCCCTCTTAAAAATTATATTACCCATTTTAATCCTGATAAACTTTTAATATCTTGTGCCAATCCTATGTCATCTTGATGTTAAATCAGTAACACAAAGCACACTCGACGTTGACCCTTCAATATAGTAGTGTATGTATATGTCTGTAATGCTTTTTTCTTAATTAATGCAACGTGTGCATGTAGCGTCGCAATATCATATGGTTTGTTGAATTAATTGATGGTTTTTTTTAATTAATCTTGAATTAATGGCAGGTGAGGAGAAAAATAGAGCTAAATTTAACTGGACAGCGAGGTGGGAAATTGCACTAGGAATTGCTCGGGGGCTTGCTTATATTCATGAAGAAATTAAACCAAGTATTGTGCATCGAGATATCAAACCTAGTAACATTCTTTTGGATCAAAATTTCAATCCTAAAATCTCAGATTTTGGCCTCTCCAAGTTATTCCCAAAGGATATTGCTCATATCAGCACACGAGTCGCTGGCACACTGTAAGTGCAACAACGTATATATTATAAATTTGGATTTAATACTAAGTTTAGTTGTGCTAAATCTTTTAGAATCATTAGTCACATGTGCACTTATAGCAGCTAGTTTACAATTAATATTTGATTTTTGACAATTATTTTTTGTCTAATAACTACCAATCACAATGTTGTAAAAACTCAGCACAAAGCTGACAGTTCAACATTGAATTCAAATTCACAAATTAATCTTATCTATCTTTACTAGAGGATTTATTTGAAGGAATTATTACTTTATTATAATATTGAGCAAAAATTTCTCTTCCAGTACCCGGTTTATTATATAAGGTTATTGAAATTATTGATGTTCGCTTATTTTGGTACAAATTAAATTAGAGGCTATCTCGCTCCAGACTATGCTGTGAGTGGTCATTTAAATCCAAAATCAGATATCTATAGTTTTGGAGTGCTGCTTCTTCAAATAGTCACCGGACAAGCAGCAGTTGATTTTGACAAAGAGCTTGGAGAGTATTATCTAGTGGAGAAGGTAATGTATGTTTATATACATATATGTATCTATTCATAATCCTTTTTGTAGATGATTCTTTGCTTCTAAAAATGGTATCATATTTGATATCATAAAGAGTCCCCACACATAATTTACAAAATGTGAATTTTGGAGCATCAATACACCGGTGTTTTGCAGTGAAAAAATAATGAAAACTAGTAATGCGTTGCTCCGATATAATTTTGTAAATTGCAGATGTCTGCATCTAAAAATTTTCAGTAAATAAAGTATATATGACAAGAAAGAAATTTGAAAATTGAAATATTTTGTGCAACCAAGCAGGCTTGGGAAATGTACAACACAGACAAGCTTCAACATTTAGTGGATCCAATGCTATACGGTAACTTCTCAGAAAATGAAGCCGTTCGATTCCTGAAAGTTGGCCTACTCTGTGTACAAGAAAAATCCAGCCTCCGACCTCGCATGTCAACGGTGATCGAGATGATCAACGGTGAGATCGACATCGATGATAACGTGGAAATATGGGAGCCGGGGCTTATCAATGATATCATGGATGTGAAACTACACTATTAGCAACACTCCTATGATGCATGGTAGAATGGCGCGACGCCCAACAATTGAAACCCTTATGTGCGTATATATATATTCAACTTGTTTGTTAAATGTTTGAAGTTTAATTTTTTAAAATTTATTTATTTATTTTTTAATTTATATCTGATTTTCAGACATTTACATTTAAATAAAAAAAGTTTTGTAATTTTTATTTGATTAAGAAATAAATATTATATTTAAAAATATCTCTATTAAATATATTGATTTTCTAAACTATAAACCTAATCTTTTTTTATAAATTAAAAAGATATATATATATATATATATAATCATTCTCAAGTGCAGATGCCTGTATTTTTTTTAATGCGGACACACTGTTAAACTGTGTGGTTTAAAAGAGTTAAATTTTTAATAAACTATAAAACCGTGCGGTTTAAGAGAATTAAAAACCAACCCTTTTAAACCCTATGGTTTTAAAGTATGTATGCATGAGAAAATGAAAGTTTATATATAGAGACATAACACTTTCAAAGCCTTTTGAAACAATTAACTTGTTTACAGATAAATCTTTAAAGCAATTAAAAGAAAAAGGTTTTAATTATATTCATATTGGTCTAATCCAAATTGGAATAAAACCTTTAACTAAAGAAGGACTTGATACGTCCATATTAGCAGTCCTCAGGGATGGGAGGTTTATCTCCTTTGATGATTCCTTACTCAGTAGTATTGAATCTAGTCTCTGTAAAGGACTCATTTCATTTGATTGTTATCCAAATTTAGAAAATCAAATTTCTGCATTTTAAATTTTTAAAGCTTTCTTGTATGAACTGCAGACTGATCTATATCAGATCTGCCATAAAACTTGTTACATTCCTCTGAGGCATAGAGACCTGATCTCTCCCTCAGTTGTATTTCTCTTCTTCCCTTCACTCGAGCACCATTTCTCGGGAACCGAGATGCAAATGTTTTAGAGCCCAACCTTAATGTATGTTTAATTTTGCAAAGCCCTGTGGTTAGGTTTGCTAATAATCCTGACTAAAAATTAAAGACGGTAATCCTTTGGTATATCGGCTGGACACCCGAACGTGCGGACTATTGATCTGTTCTAAGTCAGATCTGGGTCCAATAGGCAGACACTGTTCTGCGTCGATCTGGTTTAACAACGCCACGTACCTAAAAGCAACCTACTAAAATTTACAACAATAAAGTTAATATTATTTCATCAACCGTAATCACTTCCTCAAAACCAATAACTTTTAAAGTCTGGGATTCATAATCCCTCAAAGTTCACACACTCCACGATTCGCCTGCTCGTGTAGTGGTCTAATTGGTATCAGAGCCAAGGGAGAGTAGTGGTATATGGTTTAAAGTTATTCGTGTTTAAAAATTTGATTAAATTATTAAAATTTGATTAATTCAGTAATGGGTTTACCTTCGGGTGCTTAGGTAGCTTCTGGTCATAAGTCCCGTCATTGTGTTAAAAGGGCAATCAAACCAGTTCTTAGCCTAGGATTAATTTACTGTTTTAAAAGAATTTTAAGACATTTAAAAGAATTTTTATTCATGGATTCTTTACTTCATAGAACATCATCTTTCTCTAGCTCTTCCTCCGAGAGGAATAGTATTTCAAAGAATGTTGTGAATTCTGAGGAATTCATAATTGCAGATTTTGACAAAGCTATTGATTGTTGGGAACTCCCAAAGATTTCTAAAGACAAGATTTATAAAATGAAGAAACTTGATTTTCTAAAGACAGATTATGTTATAAAAACTGAAGAAAGAGACATAACACTTTCAAAGCCTTTTGAAACAATTAACTTGTTTACAGATAAATCTTTAAAGCAATTAAAAGAAAAAGGTTTTAATTATATTCATATTGGTCTAATCCAAATTGGAATAAAACCTTTAACTAAAGAAGGACTTGATACGTCCATATTAGCAGTCCTCAGGGATGGGAGGTTTATCTCCTTTGATGATTCCTTACTCAGTAGTATTGAATCTAGTCTCTGTAAAGGACCCATTTCATTTGATTGTTATCCAAACATAACAGTCTCTCTTAAAGATAAAAATATTTTAAAAAGCATGATTCTTCAAATCAAAACTCATAATTACCACATGATTGAAGGATCAATTCCTGTAGCCCTAATCTACAAAATATCTTATAAAGCCATGCATTCAGCGTTTAATACGCAACATAGATTCCAGTCAAAAAGAGATGAGACTCTTCTCTTACAGACTGATTTGTCCAAAGCAAATATTGTCATTCCAAAACCCATACAATGGAAAGATATTCACCTTCCAGAAGAATGGATTCTGGATGGAGCCACTGAACCAGTGATTCCAAAACAACTTGAGCCAAATACAGAGTTGCAAAACGTGACTCAGTATTCAGATGGCAGAGTTAAACTATCCTTCAGAAGATCTGCTTCTTCCAGATATTCTGATAAAGACTCTGTCTCTGGTCTTCATTCCACGGAAAGAAGATTTTCTAAAGTCCCATCTGTCATTAATCTTCCTTTCCAAACTACTAAAGACCAACCTAGGTTTTCTACTTCAGATATACCTAGTTCTTCAATCCGTTCTGTAGACTATTCAACTAGTGTACCTCACCCTATATACACTAGCCGTCCACAAGAACAAAGCCAGGAAGAGAAAGAACCTTCTCCTCCAACATCCCCCACATTCTCGGCAGTCACCGAAAATGTCATAGGAGTCATTGAAAAGGTTTTTGAACTTGATAAGACCCTTTTACATAATGATTTCTATTCTGATAATAATAAAGAAAAAAGACTTTGGTTTTTTAAACATTTTCTGAATCAAAGAAAGCAAATTCAAGAATTTTATTATGAATTTGTCAATTTACATAAAGTCCATATTTTATTTTTTGATTGGTTCGAAATGTATGCATTTGACAACAACATTTTGTACTCTTTTAAAGAGTCAAACCCAATCAAAATAATGATGTAATTATTGAGTCTGAACATCCCCCTCTAAGGAGCTTAACCATAGATCATGGTGAACCTCCAACTCAAATCAAAGCATCTCCTTACAAAATTGCCAAAGCCAATATAGAGTCAAATTTAGATAGTATTATCCAACAGAATAACTTCTGTAATACTAATCTAAATACAATAGGAAAACAATTGACTAGGATTGAGAATCAAATCCAACAGTCAACCATCTCTGTTTCTCCTATTCAAAGACCCATACCTACAAAACCTGATACCTTGAAAAAGCTTAAAGAACCTATTTTCAAACCATTCCAGGTTTCGAAACATAGTCAAAAGCTTGTTCAAGATTCCAAATCAGATTTTGCTAAAGCTATTAAAGAACAACTAGATAGAATAGAAGCATCTTCTTCTTCTGCTTCTACTTCTAAAAATCAAATTGCTCCTGACACCCAATCCAAGTCTATTGGAGTATTGGATCAGGATCAATCTTTAATTGCCTCTTCTGATATAGAAGCTTTTAAAGAAGAACCAATTCCAAAAGCTAATAAAATTCATTGGGAATTAGCACTTCCTGCTAGTTCTCATTCTCCTCCTGATCTTGCAATTGATAATAGGCCCAGTGCGCTAAACCAATCGCGGTTTAATGCATCTTCTGTCTATGAATGGAATATAGATGGAATGTCTGAGTATAATATATTTGGCCTATTACAACAAATGACCATGGCAGCCAATGCCTATAAAACCCAATCAGGAACCTCTGATAAAGCTATAGCAGAAATCCTTATTGCAGGATTTACTGGTCAACTTAAAGGTTGGTGGGATCATTTCCTTACCAAACAACAACAATCAGATATTTTGAATGCAATTCAAGTAAATGAGGATGGAACGCCCAACCTCGATGAATTTACTAACCCCATTCAAGATGCTGTTGCAACTTTAATTTTGACCATTTCCCTCCATTTTATCGGAGATCCTTCTCATTTAAGAGACAAAAACGCTGAGTTACTACATAACCTCAGATGTAGGAAACTTAGTGATTTCCCCGCTTATAGAACCACCTTCTTTACCCGAGTCTTTCTAAGAGATGATGCAAATCATTCTACTTGGAAAGAAAAGTTCTAATAGGTTTTACCTACTCTTTTAGGTGAAAAAGTAAGAAACACTATTAAAGCCTTATATGACAACCGTATTCCTTACGATGAACTCACCTATGGTGAACTTGTTAGTTTCATTAATAAGGAAGGTTTAAAGATTTGTCAAGATTTGAAATTACAAAAACGTCTAAAATGGGAGCTTAGAAAGTCTAAGCAAGAATTAATTAGCGATTTTGTAAACAATTCAACTACGACCCTTTTAAAGCCTCCACTTCTAAAGATTGTAATGGTAAGTGCTCTACAAAGCCTTACAGAAAACATTACAAGTCCAAAAGGCATAGAAAATTCCTTCCTGAGCCAAAGGAAGCCTACTACAAAAAACCCTCAAGACCTTATAAAAGACATTCAAAATCTTTTCAGAAACCCCATACCTCTCAGAAAAAGGATTTTCAAACAAAACCAAAGACCCCTTTTAACTACAAAGAAGCTATTTGCCACAGATGTGGAAAGAAAGGACATACTGCAAAGTATTGTAGGATGAGCAAAAAACTTCACGAGCTTGGGCTCGAGGAACAAATCCTTTCTAAAATAGCATCTCTTCTTGTAGAGTCTTCTGGTTCTGAGTCCTCCATGACTGGAGATAGTGAACCCCTACAGGTTGATGAGTTAATTGACTCTGACACCTCTTCCTATGAAAGTAGTGATTCTAATTCAGAATCCTATCTAAAGAAAATCAATGTTTTGACTAAAGAACAAGAAACATTTCTAGAATTAGTCAAACACATTTCTGACCCTACCCTTCAAAAAGAGTATTTAGACAAGCTTCTAAAAACTCTTGAGTTGAAGCCTGAGTCTTCTAAAGTCCCTGTTGTCAAGAAAAATGCATATGATCTTACTACAATTTTGGATAAAAGAAAAATCAAGAATTTGAGTCCTTCTATTCAAGATCTTCAAAAAGAAATCAAAGAAATCAAATCTGAGATTAAAGAACTTAAAGAAAAACAAAAAACTGATTCTGATACAATCCAACTCCTTTTACAAAAACAGTTGGAAGAACATTCTGATAAAGAATCAGAGTCTGAAGATGGTGATAATCCAAATCTTGAAAACATTGAGTCTTTACCCAATGATTTTCTTTTTGTTTTAAAGCAAATTACCACAAGAAAATACTTGATTAAAATCACTTTAATGTTTTCTAAAGAATTTGAATTTGACACTGTCGCTCTTTTTGATACTGGTGCAGATTTAAACTGCATTAGAGAGGACATAGTTCCCAGAAAGTTTCATGAAAAGACAAAAGAAAGACTTTCTGCCGCCAACAATTCAAAATTAAAAGTTAATTTTAAAGTGGATGCCTCTGTGCATAACGATGGATTTGAGTTTAGGACTACCTTTATTTTGACAAATGACATTCATCATGCAGTCATTTTAGGAACTCCTTTCATAAACCTCATTACCCCTTATACTGTCAATTATGACAGCATATCCTTTAAAGCAAAGAATAAAAAACTTGTTTTCCCTTTCATTGAGAAACCAAAAACAAGAAATTTGAATATTGTAAAAGCCTGTTCAGTTTATAAAAACCAAATCAATGTTTTGCTTAAAACAAAACAGAATGATTTAACCTGTTTAAAGAAAGACTTGAATCTGCAAAGAATTGAAAATCGAAAAATTTTTTCTAAAAAGAAAAATTTCTGGTCTAAAAGCCCTAATTGAAAAGGAAATTTGTGCTGACTTACCTTCTGCCTTTTGGGAAAGAAAACAGCACATGGTTGATTTACCGTATGAAAATTCCTTTGACGAAAAACAAATTCCTACAAAAGCCCGACCTATTCAGATGAATATGGAATTAGAACAGCATTGTAGGAATGAGATCAAAGATTTAGAAACTAAAGGTCTAATTGTGAAATCAAGGTCTCCCTGGTCTTGTGCTGCTTTCTATGTCAATAAAAATTCTGAGATAGAAAGAGGGACACCAAGATTAGTGATCAATTACAAACCCTTGAATAAAGCTTTAAAATGGATTAGGTATCCAATACCTAATAAAAAAGATTTACTCCAAAAACTCCATTCTGCATTCATATTTTCAAAATTTGACATGAAGTCTGGATTTTGGCAAATACAAATTCACCCTAAAGACCGTTACAAAACTGCTTTTACTGTTCCATTTGGACAGTATGAATGGACAGTTATGCCTTTTGGTTTAAAAAATGCCCTTTCAGAATTTCAAAGAGTTATGAATGATATTTATAACCCTTATTCTGAATTTTGTATTGTCTACATTGATGACGTATTGATTTTTTCTCAATCAATTGATCAGCATTTCAAGCATTTAAAGACTTTTTATTTTGCCACTAGAAAAGCTGGTTTAGCGGTTTCTAGTTCAAAGATTTCTTTATTTCAAACAAAAATCAGGTTCCTAGGTCACTATATTTCCAAAGGAACCATAACTCCCATTGAAAGGTCACTTGCATTTACTGACAAGTTTCCTGATAAAATTTTGGATAAAACCCAACTACAAAGATTTCTTGGAAGTTTAAATTATGTTCTTGATTTTTGTCCAAATATAAATAGAATTGCAAAACCTTTGCATGACCGATTAAAGAAAAAACCAGTTCATGGACAGAGAACATACAAAAATCATAAAACAAATAAAGAGCATTGTTAAAGAAATTCCATGTTTATTTTTGGCTAATCCTACTTTACCTAAGGTTGTTGAAACTGATGCATCAGACTTAGGTTATTGAGGTATTCTAAAACAAATTAATAATGGTAAAGAACAAATAGTTCAATATGCATCTGCACATTGGAATGAATGTCAGAAAAATTATTCAACCATTAAAAAAGAAATTTTATCTATAGTTTTATGCATTTCTAAATTCCAAAGTGATCTATTAAATCAAAAATTTTTACTTAGAATTGATTGTAAAGCTGCAAAACATGTTTTAGAAAAGGATGTTCAAAACATTGCATCTAAACAAATTTTTGCACGATGGCAAGCAATTTTAAGCATTTTTTATTTTGATATTGAATTTATAAAGGGAGACAGAAATTATTGCATTCATTTTCTAACGAGAGAATTTTTGCAAAACAGATAAATGCCGCCCAAAAAGAAACCAGACAAAGGGAAAGGGATCATGAAAGACCCTGTATCCCAACCTAAAGTCTCCACTCCTCCTAAAGAGAAATTGCTGTCTTCAGCAATCTCATCCATAAAGCCTATAAAGTCATGGATCGACATAGTTGAAAGCCAAGAGGCCCAAGAGGCCCAATCTAAAGCTGTTGCATCTCCGGATCAGGTAAATGAATGGATGAAATCCATTTCTAAATCCCCTGAACTCATGTTCGCATTACAAAGCTTTTCTCAAACTCTTTCTCCTATTCCAGAGAAAGAAGAAAAACAAATTTCTAAAGCCCCTGTTTCTAAAGATATTATTTCAAGTGGGAGTTCATCTTCCCAGGTTGTGGTTTCCCAACCAAAGAATTCACCAAGGTCGGATTGGTATTTTAAAACCTATCACCAAAACATTTTCACTATTGAAGATGGGTTTTATAATGCTGACCCATTTCAAGCACTTTCAAAGATCTTTCCTCAGGGCTGGTATTTCAAACCATGGGATTTAACAAAACCCCAGTCCTATTACCATGATATTCTGGAGTTCACTGAGTCTGTTAAATTCAAACACTTCTTTCTTAGTGAAACCCATAAAGAACCGGCCTACTCCACGGCCACAATTCTTAAAGTTATTAGCCCAAACCAATGGGGTGATTCACTCCATAAGTCTAAAGCCTTCCCCCTAAATTTCCATAACAATCCCAACCACTGTCTGTCTTTCTCCTACTGGGATTATCAGCAGGCGTGGTATAATACATTCTTTATTCAAAACCCTAAAAAGACCCACTCATGGTTATTTTTCTTCAATTCGAATATAACCATTCAAAGCCTTCCAAACTGGTTTAAACATTGGTGGACCTTCTTTGGGCCTTGCCCAGAAATATTTAAAGTCTTGTAAATATTTAAAGTCTTGTAAAAAAAAAAAAAAAAAAAAAAGTAGAATATTTTACTTTCTTCCCTTATCTTGTCATTTGACGTTCTTTGTCTTTATCCCCCTTCACTCACTATTCTCATCACGAGAAAAAAGCTGAGGGGATAAGATTCTCTTATCTTTATTCAAAGCTTTTGTCTCCCGTGTTTACCGGCTTTTTCAAAAGCACACGAGCAAGAAGACTTTCCACTTGTTCTTGTATCGAATGAGTCAGAAGAAAACCAAATAAGATGTTATTTGATATATATATATATATATCAAATAACTATGTTCAAGATATTTTTCATTTATAAAAACAAATAAGATGTTATTTATATTCAAATATTAAAAAAAATACATGTAATACATTTATATTTGGACATATTTTAATTTCAGCCAACTTCAGACCTATTTAAGTTAAAAAAAAAAAACTACAAAATCTTCAAATTTGAGAGACAAAATATTATTTATAAAGTTATGATGAGGTTCAATCCATACTTCAGGCAATTTTGAATTTAAACGTTGTGAGGGTTTGATAGAACTGTTTTTTCCTTTATATTGTAATAAATCATTATCTACATATAACCTTTTTTTTTTTATACGGATAAACTATTAAGTCATTTATTCAGTGTTTAATTCAATATAAAATCATGTGGTATAATAGCATGTCTGCACTGACTTTATTAAATTATGTAACTTAATAATGTTTTTGCATAAAAAAAATGAGAGCACCTACATGAGAGGACTCTCTCTCTCTCTCTCTCTCTCTCTCTCTCTCTACACACACACGCATAGTAGAACCTCTATAAATTAATACTCGCTAAATTAATAATCTCAATTATATAATAAATTTTCATGGTCCTCACTTGGGCCAATGTACTAAATTAATAATTTTGATAAAATAATAAGATAATGCTTTTCTAAAAAAATCTTATATAACTTTGTGATCCAATTCAAATCATAAATTAATAATTTATTAAAATTAGAAATGTTGTTTACTATGATATTTTAATTACATAAAATATGACTCTATTGTTACATATTTACATAAATCTATTGTTATTTTTTTTTAATTTAAATATAGTTGGATCTCATCTCTTATTTTTCTTAGAGTGGGACTATTGGCACCCCTCCAAATACCTCTTAACACCCCTTTGGGTTATTTTACAATTTTAACCTTCATTAAAATTACATAATAGGATAATTTCTAATTAAACCCCCACTCAAAAGAATTTTTTTCCCTTAAAAATTCTTTATACAACATATTTTTATTTAAGAGTTTTAAGTTTTTTATACAACATCTAATATAAATTCCCTTTTCTTTCTTAAACCCTAATTTAAGAGTTTCAAATTTATGAGAAAATAATCATGTAAACAGATGAAGATGATAATAAAAAAGTAAGTTTACTATTATTTTATTTTTATTTTCGAATTATAATAATAGGGAGAATTTGAATAATGCTGAAAATATATCCCCTTAACAAACATCAATTGTTCGATTGATCATTGTTGAATAAATTGCTATTGTTTGAGTTTTGTGTTTCAAGTTTAGTTGTATTAATTTATGTAATGTCTATACAATGATTGTGAAGGAGGAAAAGCTGGAATTGTTTGTTTTATTGTTACTCAAGATGATAATCTGACTCTAATTTTTTTTTTATTTCTTTTTTAATATTTCCAAGTTTACTCCAATTGCAAACTAATTTATGGATTATGATCTAGATAGTACAAATTTAAGTAATGCTACAAGTGATTGTAAATATTAAAATGTCAGCAGAAAAATAAAAAAACAACTTGATTAAGAGAAAAATGAATAGCACCTAAAAATTGAAATTAAACATTTTGGAAATTAAAGAATATTGATGCAGGCAAAAATAAATAAAAATTAAATAATGGGGTTTATACTAATAGATTTTAATTAAGGGTATTTTTGTCATTGAAAGGGGTGTTAAAAAATTTTTATAATATTTTAAAATATTTTAATGGTGTTAATAAAGAAAAGAGGTGTTAAGAGATATTTAGAGGGGTGCCAATAGTCCCACTCTTTTTCTTATTACATCTAAAAGTGTTGGGGTTGACTTCTTAAATTGTAATAAGACATTATGAAGTGTTGTTGATGTATATTAATTGAATTGTAAATAACTCTGTAAACAAATAAATTATTAATTTATCAATTATTTAATTTCTCCTTTAATTAGTAGATTTTATATGGTTTTAATCCTATTAATTTATAGAGGTTTTACTATATATATAGAGGGGATTCTAACTCTTCACCTTAGACATACATAGGAGTTTCTAACTCTCTGCCTTAAAGTTATGGAGAGAATATGTCGACCAATCCAGGGGTTGTTAGCAATTGTGTAACGTATTTTTAAAGGCGCATCTCGAACAAATATATTTGTTAAGAGTTTATTACGAGGATAAATATGGTATCATCTGCTAACTGCAAAAACTTACGTACACTGGAAGTACGAATAATCAACCAATAGAGTCATTACATGTAAGGGAAGAACCATGTGACCCAGATACCGATCTATGCAAATTTAAATTTGGTCTTAAGTTTAAAATATTTATGCCAAAGTCGTTTCCAGTTGGTATTATAGTCGTTTTTATTTGCTCCCTCTTTTTTATTGATTTTATTTGATAACCAACTTAAGTTTTTGGCTTCTTCGTTTTGTCCCCTTCCGAATGAAAATCCTAATTCTGCCTCAGTGCCCATAATGACATGTATGCTCAGGGCCGGCTCTAGAGTACTAGGGGCCTTAGACGAAATTTTTTTATTATACTTCCTTACTTTTAGTAGTTTCAATACTTAAAAAACATAAAAATACTCAAAATTTAATTAGTTTTTAACATATATTGAATATTAACAATCAATAAGATAATAAGAAATCTCAAAAAAGAAAAGTAATCAAGAAGATTTTTTTTTCAACTTCCTAAGATTATTATTTCAAGAAACAATTTTTTTTTTACTTCAAACGTAAACAAATAAATGTAAGAATTTTCTTTATAAAGAAGAGTGCAAGAAATTTTATAAAATTAAATAATTAAGTTTTTTAAATAGATAAATAATTTTTAATATTTTTCTACAAAAAAAATAATGAATTAACAGTTAATACTATTAATTATAGTTCTTTAACATTAAAGTTATCAAATATAAATTTGGTGCAAAAAGTTTTAATTGTAAAATCATTATCAATTAAAGAGAGGCCTAAGAAATAGGCTTTTTTATTATAAGTAGGTTAAAAAAAATTAATTTGAGTGTATTAATGAAATAAAAAAAAAAAGTTTTCTAACATATGAGAACTAGACAGTCACAACGAGGCCTCCTAATATATAGGGCTCTAGACGACCGCCTTATTCGCCTGTTCTTAAAGCCACTCTTGTGTACACTGAAGATATATATCTCATGATTCTACTGGTTAATTGTATGTGTAAAATTAAGATTAAGCATATTTTCAAAGTCATAACAAGGATACTAGTGATAGTTTTTTAACCATAAGGGCCAGGAATCACAATTGCAAACAATAAAATAGGGATATAAGTGCATGATTTACGTTGTATTTTTATTTCACTACAAGGATATAAGATTTCTTTAATGTTCTTTGCCTCTTTTATTAATTACCAAATTGATCGCTCCCCAAGCAGCACACAAATTTGAATTTTGAAAATGAAAGTCAAAATATATTGAAAAATAAAATGATAATTATGTACAAAGAGAGTAGATGGTATTAAGGATATTGACGAATTTGACGATTGAATTGACAGATTCTAGATGGCTCGCAAAAGTTTCGGGAGTCAGGACTTACACTTTGACCTTGACCTGATCCATAGAATGCGTTGCAATTATATACTATTTCTGCTTATTTCTGGATCTAACTTCAAAGTCAGAAAGGAAAATAAAATAAAAATAACATGTAGAATTTCAATAATTAGTACAAATCGCCACCCTTCTCCCTTTAGTCGTTTAGTCCATGGAATGCACAATCCAATGGTACTTAAAAACATGCGAAAAATATCAAATCAAGATCTGAGCCGTCGAATTCTTCGTACATGGATTAAGAAACAGTCTTATACGACCCAATTGGGAATAAAAAAATTCTTAAACGATGATTATATTTATCGTTTTGAGCTAATTAATGATTCTTAACTGGCACATTTTGTTGCGAAGTAGTATCCTCTTTCTCAGTCCTTGGGAAATATCCTCGCAACGAATTTAATTCAGAAGTTAATTACCAGTCTCGTGCTTGCTGTTTTGATGAAAACGTTCTTTTTTTTCTTTGTCAAGGTGCTTCTCTTCTCCACCAAAGCCCTCTACAGAGAACACTGCAGGAGCTAATTATGTATAAAGATTTTTCTGCCATTTATTTTTTTCTTCATCTACATGTGATCAACATCTCTCATACAACATTTTTTGGTTTCATAAAGAGTTAAAAAATTCTTCCTCTCGTACGAACTCTTGCATTTTATTAAAATTTGGGTTAATAACAACTCTCTCATTTTATATATATATATATGTGTGTGTGTATGTATGTACGTATGTACGTACGTATGTATTGTTGGGGATAAAATATTTACTATCGTTGAAAGAAAAAAAAAAGCTGCTATACTCTCCTACAACGAGTTGCACAAAATATTTGCACTCACGTGTACATGAGAATTCTTCCTAGCTAATACTAGGAAATAACATTTGATGTCTCATTCCACATAGGGAGGCGCAAGCTTAGGAGTGTTTATTCACATTGCAAGCATATGCATAATAATCTATTGTCCTAAGCAGACTTTTTTTTGGGTTTTTAAAGGTACGGGTGGCTAAAGCCCACACTAATCATTTAGTTCTATGACTACAGATTGAAACTCGTGTGGCAAGTTGTTTAAAAATTACTCAGCTAAGCTCCTGAGACAAAAATTAATAAGAACGTAATTCCGCTGCTTAAGTATGTAGCTAACTTTTTCATTTAATCAGGCATACAGATCCAGAAAAATATTAATGCGTTCTCCTACAAGGAACTGGAAATTGCCACCAACGGCTTCTGTATTTCCAATAAAATTGGGGAAGGAGGATTTGGCTCCGTGTATCAGGTATGTTCATTCTCTAATTTTACATTAAATAACGTGTGTATGAATCTTCAAAATATGTGCATAAACTTCAACCTCATTATTAGTCGATTGGATTTTAAAGGGAAGGCTTCAAGATGGAACTATTGTAGCTGTGAAAGTGCTTTCAATGGAATCCAAGCAAGGGGAGAAAGAATTCTTGTCCGAAGTAGCTTCCATGGCGACTGTTTGTCTCGAAAATCTTGTTAAGCTTCATGGTGGTTGCATTGACGGGCCTTCCAGAATTCTTGTTTATGATTACAAGCAAAATAAGAGTCTATCTCAAACATTTCTTGGTATACATTTTTATCTTTCCATCTTCGATATTACGGAGCACTTGAGAATGCCATTTTTATAACTTCTTTATGCAAGGATGGTTGTCATGTTATATGATTATAAATCTTATTTCTTGAATTAATACTAGGTGAGGAGAAAAATAGAGCTAAGTTTAGTTGGACAGTAAGGCGAGAAATTGCACTAGGAGTTGCTCGGGGACTTGCTTATATTCATGAAGGAATTAAACCGCATATTGTGCATCGAGATATTAAACCCAGCAATATTATTTTGGACCAAAATTTCAATCCTAAAATCTCAGATTTTGGCCTATCCAAGCTATTTCATGAGAACGTCGCTCATGTTAGCACACAAGTAGCAGGCACACTGTAAGTATATATATTATAATATATCATGTTTTTTGAAATTAAAGGTATATAAGATTATTGAAACTGTATATACGTTATTTTTTTTAACATATATTTACTTTTTGTGTTCTAAATTAGAGGTTACCTCGCTCCAAACTATGCAGCTAGAGGACATTTAAATCCAAAATCAGATGTTTATAGTTTTGGAGTACTACTTCTTCAAATAGTCACAGGAGAAAGAGCAATTCAATTCCACTTAGAGCTCGGAGAGTACTATCTAGTGGAGAAGGTAATGTGTTTGTACATGATTTTCTATTTCTAAGGGGAAAAAAAAAACAGAGAGAACCATATTTGATTATTTGATGCCGTAAAGGTGCTTCATCAAAGTTACTCTCTTCTACGAAAGGCGACACAGACACTTCACAAAATTTTTGCAGCAGTGCATTGCTTCAATGTGAATTTTGTAAAGAGCACACATTCACTGTAGAAAGTTTTCGTTCAAAAGGTTTATTACATAATATAGATACATTGTAAAACTTATTCGACAATTTTATATGTCCATGTGTATGTATATACATATATGATAACAAAGCAATTAAACAAATTGAAATACGAAATATCTATGCATCCAAGCAGGTTTGGGAAATGTACAACACAAACGAGCTTCAGCGTTTAGTGGATCCAGTGCTATACGGTGACTTCTCAGAAGATGAAGCCATTCGATTCCTGAAGGTTGGCCCACTGTGTGTTCAAGAGAAATCCAGCCTCCGACCCAACATGTCAACGGTGACGGCGATGATCAACGGTGAGATTTACATCGATGATGACGTGGAAATATGGGTGCCAGGGCTCATCAATGATATCATGGATGTGAAACTGCGCTAGCAAAAGCTCCTGACAAAGCATCGTGACCAGAACGCACGGCCAGCAGTTGCACATGCAATAGAGCTTAATTATCTTACAAAATCTAGGGCTTTAATAATGTATAGAGAAAAAATAGGAAAGTTTATCTTAGTGATTCAGTTTCCGAAAAAACCCGGCCCGGCCCGGCCGCGCAGTGGATGACTGCCAGGGCTTGGGCCAGGGTTTGTTCTTTCTTTGTCCATCTAACGGTGGAAGTTTATTATGTTTTAAATATTGCATATTCTATTTATGCTTCAATATTAAACGCTGTGTTCTATCTATTTCTTTTCTTAATGAATTCTTTATTATTTTTTAAATTTGATTGAGATTCTAGCTACAATTCAGGATTTACAACTTCTAAAATAAATTTAAGAAATACATCTACTAAAAAGGAACCCCATTTTGTGCTGATGATAGGCTCAAGCCCGGCCCGGCCCATTTGTTATCCCTAACCAAAACCACTTTTCAAATTTGCTTTTTCCAGACATAACTTGGTAAAGTGAAGTTTACTCATGTCATAAAATTCAAAAGAATTCAGTTGTGTGTTGGCAATGCATTAATTATATGATTATTGTGTTGAATATGATTTTTTTTTTTTAATTTTTAAGATATTTTGTATTGATCCTTGATAATAATTTTCATATGTATCAACTAAATAATCAATCATATGAGAAATTTATATCCATGATTTAAATAAATTAGGATGTATTGAAACAAAATAAACATTCTAAATATCACTAGCTATATATGGACAATTTTTAGTATTAAATGGGGATAATTTACAAAAGGGTGGGGCCATGGGGCAATTTGCTCTAAAAAACTTAATTTGAACATTCTATTATTTTGTATACTCATATACTAACTTAAAAAAAGAAATTAAGTTTTACTTTGTACCCTCTTTGAGATTCTAAAAAAATCCCTATATTTAACATTATTACTTGAAACATCAACAAAATTATGCACTACACCCAATTTTAAAAGAGTTAACATATATTTAGAACAATAAATTCAAGTTAAGTTGTAAACAAATCATTTAAGACAATTTTAGTTGTCAATTTTTTTTATGTTCAATAATTTGATATTGGGAAGGACCTTGATAAGAAGGATTGTAATTATTATAATGATTACGATTGTTGGATAATGTTAGCCTAGAGGGCTATATAATTTATAATTTTGATGATAACAAACATGTGTTATTGTATATCACAATTTCACTAGTTTTTTAAGGGCAAAATTTATTCAAGTAAATTAAGTAAAATTGAGCTCAAACATTCAACGGATAACGGCTCAACCAAGAATGAGTATTAGCGCAAGTATCTTCATTACTACAAATCTTGTAAAGCTGGTATGATTTCATGTATGCATGATTTAGTATTTGAAAATCTCAAGATTTTGTTTAATAAATCATTATTTTTCATAAACCAAAGGTTTTATAATTATAAGCTAAGTATTTTATGAAATTGGTTATTTTTCCAGATATGGATTAAAATGAAAAAGTTTTGCAATCTTTAATTTCAACAAGTATTTGTTTTAAATTATGGATTTGGACCTATTTGAAAAAATATAATTTTCAACAATATTAGACTATATTTTAATTTCCAAAAGTTTTGAGGCCAAATTACAAATATTAAAAATACTCTTGGCAGACAGAAAGGTAGTGGCTAACCGCTTAAAAATAAGCGACTAATTGCTTGGGGCAAATTTTTCAAATTTTAGAGCTAAATTTGAAATGCTAACTTGTTACAAAAGTCTAAACGACTAACTGGCAAGTCAAAAGGCTAACTGCTATTCTCTGAAGGTTAATAACGGCTAGTTTACTTATCAAATCTATATAAACTCAAATCAAAATCAAATTTAACAAGTTTTTCAAGCAAAAATCATTTCATACAATATCTCTTGAGTTTTCATTTTGCAAATCTTCTTACTTTGAGTTATCATTGAGCTATCATTTGTACATCCACTCTAAAAGAGAGTTTTTGTTGTAATATTTAAATTCATTAGCAAATTTGTATGAGTATAAGTGTGGAAAACACTTGGGGAAAGGTGTGTGTGAGTGAAAAGTGTAGGAAATACTTGGGGAAAGGTCTAAGTGAGTGAAACACCATTTGTAAAGGTTTATTGATATCTTGGAAGTCAATTGTAAGAACTTAAAGTCTTGGAAGCTTGGATAGTGAAATCCTCAAGCTTGGTTTGCTTGGAGGTATGGACGTAAGCCGGTTTTGCCGAACTACGTAAAAACTCACATGTTTGATCTCTTTCTCCTTATCCTTTTAATTTTGAGTATTGTTAAATTTATTGTTTTTAATTTTATTAAGACATTAGTTTAAGTTGTTGTGTGGTTTTATTTGCTTAAGTTTTAAAAACTCAATTCACCCCTCCTCTTAGGTTGTTTAGCTAGAATTTCAGATAACTGTTTATATACAACATAATTTGAAGGAGATGAGGTGTGTTTTGTTGTAATGATTGATCATTCCTTGTCTCAGCTAAGGCATTTTTAGGACTAAAACAAAATTGCTTTTATTTTGGCGGTGGTCTAATATTTCAAAAGAAGAATTTTGATGGTGGGGACCACCAAAATTTTTAGACTATGCTAAAATTTTTCGGCGACCACCAACTTGGCTGAAGAGTAGAGAGATTCTTCATTGAATGTAATTAGTGTTATCAAATTTCTCTAATTTTGATCCAAGGTAATTTCGTTTATTTTATTTTTTAAAAAAAATACAAAGCATTACACATGTTTTATAGTCAAAATATTTTCAAAAATATTGATTTCATCATGGTTCATAAAAGTATCAATTTAACAATTTAACATGTTAGAAATAAAAATTTTAGGTTGTAGGCATGAGAATTGTATATTAAATAATAAGTGTGCTATATAGGTGTTCAAAGTAATTATATAATATTAACTTAAAATAAATTATCCTTAATAGTAATTTACATTATGAGTATTTTTGTAATAAATCTTTTTATTAAAGTTAGAGTATTTAGAGTAATTTTTAGAGTGTAAATATCCCCATTTACAAAAAAACATTATTTTCAATCTTTCCATCAGGTGTACTTATTAGTAGGTTCCATGACCAAAAAATAATCATATTTCTTTTTTTAAAAAAAATATTAGTTGATTAAATTATATAGATCACAAAGGCAACACTCATCATCCAAGGCCTGTTGGGTGCAAACCAATTTCATTCTTAGTCATTGGGGCTTTAGTAGGGCGAGTAATTTGATAGTGACTTCTTTTGTTTGGTAGGGCGACAAAAGACTACTTTAGTCTAAGAAATAGCTAGAAACTTGAGAGGGTCACCTTTATGGTTCTACATGAGAAACCAGTATGAATATAATCAACATGTTTGATTGAACTATGAGTTAGAAGCCTTTTTACTTTCGTTTGGGCTGTGGCAACCATTGCCCTGAGATCATAGAAGCAATGCTAGGGAAATTAAAAAAAAAAAAAGATTTGTTGCAATGTGGTTGGCAGTTGTATCTTAAAAGCTACGTTATTAAAGTGTTTGGCAAGCACTTATTATTGTGGTTTGAAAATTATATTGATTTGATCACTTCTATGATAAAAGTGAATACATGTTTACTATTTTTGTCAAAATTTTATTTAAAAGTCATATTTACAGTATAATAATAATTTTTATTTTATAGTTAGCCCCCCCCCCTCCCCCCCACCAAAATAGGACTTGCCTCCTATCATTTCAAGCTTTAAAAGTGAGCCTATTTGAAAAGAAAAAAGAATCATCAATAACATTACCCAAATTAGTCTCCATTTGGGATTAAGTTTGCAATGTTATAAGTTACTTATTTCATAAATGTTGACAAAAATGACATTTAGTAAATCTTTAAAAGTTGTTTATTTCATAAATTTCTTGATTTTAACAAAAACTTTTAAAAACAAAAATGGGGTTACTTTTATATGCAACTTATCCGATCAGTCATCCCATCTTTTTAAAAGTTATTATAATATTAATTTTTTTAATAAAAGACAATCATATCTTATTTTTCTATTCATGATATATAAATAAAAGTTAGTGTAAACTTATATCTACTTTGGTCCTTATATAATGAAATAACAATTTCATAATAAAATAAAACCAAATGTATGTATTCTGTTTTTCAAACTGATAGCTAATGCAACAATACTCTCTACCAAACACTTAGTTACTTTTTAATAAACAAGTTCATTTCATCTGCATAGCATAAATACCTTATTTCACCAATTATCGCCATCTCAAATTAGCCCTTTGTCCACCACTTTTGCCCACTTGTTCTAATTGTGTTTATGACACTAATGCATTTATTTATTAACTAAATCTTCTTTAATTCTAAGAATTTAAAAAAAATTGTGGAATGATTAGCAGAAATATATAACTAGTGACAAATAGTGAGATGAAGATAAAAGAGGATGATAAATTGCATTGAGTTTATCCAAGTTTCAAGCAAACTTATTGTTGTGACTTAAAAAATAAATGAATAAATAAATAAAACAACATTATATACTTCTAGGAAAGCTTATTAATTCCTTAAATTTCAAGTGTGTCAAAATGTTTTTAAATGCATTGAATGTGATTTATCAAGGAAGAAATATTTTAACTTAAAATTTTAACATAAAGTTTGAGTCATCGATCTCATATAATTTTATGGTGAATGAATTGGTTATTGGATCATAAACTTGATCCATCCAATTTTGAAGCCCAAATTATCTTTGATATACCGCAGGGAAGTTTCTTTAGGTGGCTAAGATTTATGGTGTTAAATATGGTAATGTGGTAAGTAGAGCTTATAGTGTTAAGTACGGTTATTAGGTTTGATTTGTGGTTATGATTCACGTGGTAATTAGGTTAATGTATGGTTGTGATTAAATTATAACAAGTATAAATACTTCATCTCTTAATTAGTTTAAGCAAACAAGAAATAATAAAGCCTTTAAGTTCTAAATAAGTTGTATTGAGTTTATAAGAAAAAAGAGTGTTTTTGCGTGTTTAGTCATTCAAATTTGGCATTATTAAATGCTATTTTGACTTTCAATGTCTACCATTGAATTGTATGAGATTAATTACTCAAATTTTGTATAAAAAATTTGAGTTAAAATATCGCCCAATTTATTAAGTCATTAGTTTTTGATGTAGCACTAGTAAAGAGTATTTTTAGTGAATAAGGTTATTAGAACTTAAATTTTTTACTTAAAATTTCTATACAAATCTTAAGCTATTGATTAAGAAAATCTAGTGGTGGATGAACAACTATTATTAAATATTACTTTAATTTTTAATATGTACCATTGGATTGCTTGAAACTACTAGCTCAAGATTTGTGTAAAAAATTTAAGCAAAAAATAGCCCTTCCCATTTTTTTTAATTTATTTTGCCTTTCTTATTTTAGTTAAAATATTGTATTTACTTAGATGTGATATGCGAGCAGTATTTGTTATTTGCAACCTTAAGAATTATTTCATGTGTTAGAGTAGAAGTAATGAAGTTTGCTCCGACCTTACATCCTTAACCCCACTTAACTCAAGATTCATTCTACTCGGTGTGGGATAATGGAACCTAACAATTTGGACTACGTCATCATATTGTCATTATAGGTGATTTATCTGTTAAGTTGAGCCAACATTTGCAAGGTTATTTATTCCCCTGTTAAATTTGGGCCACCATTTACGAGAATGAGATTTTTATAATATAATACTGTATAAAAAAAATTAAAGGTGTTTCAATGTTCAACGCTTGAAATATTTTAACCACTCAAATTCTCCCTCAATTAAAAATAATTGAGTGGAGCTAGCTAGTTTACAGTCTAGTTTGTAATTATTTTTTCTTGTAAAATGTGAGTACAACAAATATTTCTCGTAAGGTTAGACAATTTAACGAAGTGTTTCATAGAATTTAATGTAAAATTATTGTGTCAGTTAATTGTCTAATTATAAATCTTAATAATTGTCTGCTTGAATAAGGATTATAGATACCGGTCGTCTATATTATCTGTGTAAAAAAAAAAAAAACGCCTTGAGATATTTTTAGGGCAAAGCAATTTAAATGACTGAAACTCCTTAGTCTCTTTGGCTCATTATCACGCAATTGATAATCCAAATTACGCAAGCACACAAATCGAAAATTGAAAATGAACACCAAATTATTCTGAAAAGTTTGCGAATTATATAATTGACAACTGCCTTTAGTGCCATGCAAAATTAGCAATTTGACAAATTCTTCATATTTTGTCAAATTCTCAAAGTTTAAGGACTCAGTTTGACCTTGGACCGTAGTTTGCATACGGTAGGGTTGAATAATTCAATTAATCCATTGTTGAAAGCCTGGCTGCTGAGTCGATGATTAAACCCAGTCTCTTTTTCTCAATCTTAGTTAGGGCACAAGTGCTTCGTGTTCTTGAGAAATAATTTGGGATGGTAATTAGATCAACTATTGACAGTTTACACAAATTAAAGGTTTAGAATTTGAATCTTGCTTATCTATGTTATAGTAATTACAAGAGTGTTGATCAGATAAAATTAGCTCAAATCGAATTCAAGTTGATATTACTTCGATATCTGGAGTTAATGAACTCGATGAGGGATCAAAATTAATTGATAAGAGTATGGTCTGGCTTTCAATAAGTTAATAGAGAAATTAAGCCATAAAATAGTTGAGAGTTTGTTTCACTACAAGCAGCAAAGAGAGAGGAGTAAATGATATGAAGTATAAATCCTGCGAAGGATGTGTGTATTTTATTGGATAAATCCTATCAAACATAATAATTAATCGATAGGAAACAAATCGGCGGACAAGAGTTCTACTTATAATGACCCACAATGTTACTAATTCTATTAATTTCTAGTCTTAAATCAAGAAGGTCGCGATAAGATTCTTATTAATAACAGCCCCCACCACCTTTTCAGAACGAAATTAATAATATCCAATTGCTACATATTAACTTAACAAAATTTTGATACTTTTCCTAATTTAAGCTCTTTTCAGACTTTAAAAATCTTGTGTCTAATGTCTTTTAGTGATAGTGTATAATTAAAACTTTATTAAATTAAAATAAGTATTCTAAATATGACTATGATCTGGTTAATTCAACTAAAGGTTAGATTGAGTTTTTTTTTATCATTCCTATATCAGTCAACTATATGAATTTTAACTCATGAGCTAAAAGTTAGAATGACGGGCGGATCCCTTTGCAATTTAGCAGTCTTTTATCACTCCTTTAACCATGGCTTAATTTAATGTTTTCACTGTCAATTCTATCATTGTCCAATTGGCAATAAAATAATAAAATAAATCTTGGATGGTCATGATATAAACGTCTTCATCGCGAGCTAAAAATCACTGGCATATATTGTTGTGAAGTCTGGAGTCTCTCTTTTTCTCTGATTCTTTCATTTGTATATCAAAGAATTTGATGAAATGATGTTCCTTTCTTCTTGCTCAAAGTGCTTTTCTTTTCCATCAGAAATCTCTGCAGAGAACACTCTAGAAGATAATTAATATATAAATTTATTTGCAAATTGAACACTAAATGAATTTTTTAAACAATCATTGTTTTTTGCTTTTTACCCTATTCATCTAGTACAACATTATTTAATTAGAAAAAACAAGCATAATACAACATTTCTGGTTTCATTCAGTTTATAGAACTAAGAATGTGATTTTGCCTATTTTAATCATTGCTAATTGTGTATTTTCAAGAGCAAAAAAAAAAGCCTTATAAAAACTCACTTATTTAATGAATGCACGCATCTCTATCCCCTCAACGTATCACAATAACTTAATCAGATGGCATTTGTCGAGAAAACAAATAAGTCACCAATCAAGTAACAGGATCTTATGAATGACCTTATTAATGCTGCAGGCTGGCTGGCCATTATTGAGAAAGCGATCCATAGATATAAGATATGAAAAAATTATCTACTAACCACATTTTTGTATAGAATTTTTTTAAAAATATATTATTTTTATTTTTTTAACTGAATTTCATATAAAATTATATTTTTTTATATTTTTCTACCTCCGTCTGTTGACTGTTAAATATTTTATTAAATTTTTTAATAAAATAATAATTTTATCCCTCAAATATAAAATTATATTTCATTTCACAGTATTAATTTTGGGGGCAAAACTATTATTTTATTAAGAGAACTAACAAAATATTTAACCATCAACAAATAAAAATAAAAAAAGTCAAAAAATTTAATTTTAAATGAAATTCAATAAAAAAAAACAAAAATTATATATTTTTAAAAAAATTTTAAAAAAATAAGCTATCGGTAAACAATATCCGTAAGCTATAAACATCTCTTTTGAGTATAATCTAAAAATCATAGTGAAATTCTGACATCTCAAGTTGGCATTACCAATTTTATAATTTGATGTTACGGGTGAAGGATGTTATAACCCCCACTAACTAGTAATGTCACGTGGTACTGTCATTTATCATCTGCTACATCATTATTCATACGTCACTTTCAGGATAATTTCTAGAGCTACCTGGATTAATAGGTCAGAAAACGTGTCTCCTAATCAAACGTCAGGCATGGCTATTTCATCATTCTCAATACTCAATAATTAATTATTCATGAAATGTACAGGGGTACAAGTTTCTAAAAATATCCTTGCATTCTCCTACAACGAACTGAAAATTGCCACCAATGGCTTCCGTTCATCCAATAAAATTGGCGAAGGCGAATTTGGTTCCGTTTACGAGGTATGTATGTTCATACTCTGTTTTTACATTAAACATATAGGTTTTGGTTTGATTAATTCTAATAACTTCAAAATAGATACATAAAAACGTAATTTATTTGTTGAATAATGGATATTTGATCTTAAAGGGAAGGCTTGAAGATGGAGCAGTGGTTGCGGTGAAAGTGCTTTCAGTGGAATCCAAGCAAGGAGAAAAAGAATTCGTGTGGGAAGTTGCTTCCATGGCCAATATAAATATTTGTCACGAAAATCTTGTTAAGCTTCATGGTGGTTGCATCGATGGGCCTTCCAGAATTCTTGTTTATGACTGCACGCAAAACAGCAGTCTCTCTCAAACGTTTCTTGGTACAATGATGATTTATCTCTCTATCTTTTATATTACGATGTATCTGAGAATGTTAACGTGTTGTTACTAAATTGAACTAGCATTCAACTTTTCCCTTTCAGGATGAATGGCATTTCTCCAAACGTAATTCTCAAGCTCTGACAGTATGAAAGATTTTTGAAATTATTGTTGAATGAAAACTGAATTAGTTTTCTCGACTTTTATTCAATCCATACAGTGTTTATATACATAAAGATGTGATAATTTATAAGTGATTATTTTATACGTACCCATCTCAGCAGATCAATTTATGAGTGATTATTTATGTTTATATACATAAAGTTTTTCGGCAAATTTCTGGGCTGTACTACAAATGAATGTATAATTTATATCTTTAGATAGTAACTATCCCAAAAAAAAATATTAGTGATGCAAATTTTGTAATTATAATCTTGGAAGTGTTGCAGTACGTTTTATTGAATTAACGGTAGGTGAGGAGAAAAATACAGCTAAATTTAGTTGGATAGCGAGGCGAGAAATTGCATTAGCTAGGAATTGCTCGGGGGCTTACTTATATTCATGAAGAAATTAAACCACATATTGTGCATCGAGATATCAAAGCTAGCAATATTCTCTTGGATCAAAATTTCAATCCCAAAATATCAGATTTTGTTCTCTGCAAATTATTCCCAGAGAACGTCACTTATATTAGTACACAAGTCTCTGGCACGCTGTAAGTGCAGCACATACATACTTAAAAATTTTTCAAGAACTTAAATAAAATGTTACTTTCTCTTATGATATTATGTACTTGATGTTTTTTAACTTTTTTTTAGTATATACTATTTTCTGTTCTATATTAGGGGCTATCTTGCTCCATAATATGCAATAAGCACACACGTTTAACTCAAAAATTAAATGTATATAATTTCGGGGTGCTATTTCTTGAAATAATCAAAGGAAGAATGGCAGTTGATTTTGACATAGAAATTGGAGAGTACTATCTTATCTTCTTGAAAAGGTAAATATTAGAATTTAGATTTAAAAAAAAATCAATATTAAAAGACTTTTTGGTTTCTTGAAATAATTTAATATTGCAGTTAAGATGTATTGTGTGAATATCTTGACTGAAGTGCCACATACTTATCAATAATTCTCATGAGTTAACTGATAATGAACTCCATTATCTATAATAAACCGTTACACTTGTACTAACTTACAGTTTGCCTAATTCATGAGGTGGCCCTCTACTACTGATACTTGCACAGGCGTAAGATACAGCAACAGTAATTTAGTCTTTGTTTTATAATTATTGTGATAATCTAACATATACCAAAGTATTACATGTTTTAAATAATATCACTTAATACTATCCTTCTAATATTTAGGACATCATTAAAGAGTAACATATTGTAGGAGTTCATAGATCTAACTCATGTTTTAAATAATATCACTTAATTCGATCCTTCTAATATTTAGGACACCATTAAAGAGTAACATATTGTAGGAGTTCATAGATCTAACTCATACTTAAAAATTAGTTCATGAGTCTTACTCAAAATCTTGTATATTAATCTCACTAATATCCCCCGTTATACAGTATTTTTACTGATTCTTGCCACCCGATTTTGTTTTATATATGTCAATTGACATACTCTTATGTAATGTAGTTCAATTAATCAGTCATGTTTACAATGTTGTATCGTGTATGATGAAATGTGAAATTTGTATTCATTATGCATCCAAGCAGGCTTGGGGAATGTACAAGTATAAGGAGCTTCTGCGTCTAGTGGATCCTTTGCTAAGTGGCAGATTCAACGACAATGAAGCCATTAGACTTCGAAAATTTGGGCTATTATGCGTGCAAGAGAAATCAAACCTCCGACCCCTTATGTCAACGGTGATCAAGATAATGAGCGATGAAATCAACATAGATGACGTGGAAATAGCGCAGCCAGGGCTCATAACTGATATCATGGATGTGAAAGTAGGCCAGCGGCGGTCGTCATAAAGCAACTCTAGAATTAGAAACCGGAGCCAACAATCGTACGCGTTGTAGAGTATAAATTTTTGTGTGAGATAGAGATTAGATAAGAACATATCTTATGTTCCAAAATTAGTAATTTTTTTTTTATTTAACAAAGTAGAAGAGAGGACAAAGTTCATATTAATTTTTTATCTCTTTATTTCCTCCAGGTGTTTTAGTTGGCCAGTAAAAAAAAAACTCAATGAAACCGTTTTAGCGTAAAATAAGTACATAATTTAATTATCTCAATAAAGATTAATTATCTTATACGCTCACCATTTAGTTATCACAAAATGTTGTTTTTTTTTTTCATGTTCTTTCCAATTTATCATGAAAATTTATAGTTCCATGTTATAAGAACACAAAACTTTTTATCACTTCTTTTTATTTCATAAGAAACAAAATTAGCATCATATGGGTACTTTGAGGGCGAAAAGGAAAGCATTTTCTATTGATCTCCAAATAGAAAGCCAGGCGGATGCTTTACTTTGATCAAAGAAATAAGAACAAAAAATCAATTATGAAAATGGCATTTCAAACATCAAGGCCCATTGGTGGCAACTAATTAACGTGGTGCACAAGCCAGCTGGACAGGCTGTCGACGTGCTATTGAGATTGACATGTCAAGTACTCAATCCACTAGCGATTGGAAGGCGATCAGAGCTCCATATTTTACCAAGGGGCCTTTGGTTCAAAATGTACATTTTGAATTCGTAAAATTGACCCTGATTTTAGACTATTTTAATAAATTTTCCAAAATAATAATAATAATAATTAGTACAGTCGAGTGGTTGACTTCTTGTGGTGGCCCGCTAGTATGGGAAAGAGAAAGAAGAAAATAGAGTAAAAAAGAGGGGAGAGAGAAAGAATTATAATGTTTATTATCTGCATATTACTTGAATAAAATAAATTATTACGAATATATTATGAGAGGAAGTTGTGATGATGTCGAAATCTTGGATCAAGGCACATGTTAAATTAATCTGTAATAGAAATGTACAATTGCTGATCGATGGCAACACTCCCAATTATTGGTCGTTGTAGAAATTAAGTTGCAATAGGAGTTTGTCATACTACTAATTCCACTTATTTTTGTTCTTCGAATAAAAGTCAGAAGGAAATTAAATATAATTTTAGACCAGCCGCCAGGCCCGCCACCCCACTCTCGTTTCCCATCCAATTTGTCGATGAATTGACATGCATTGTGCCCACTTAATGCTGTTGAATTGTGACTCCACTCGCGACCCAATTGGCAAAAAAATATTTCTCACTTTTATGATTGTTTATATATATAAACCTTAAATCAGATAAGAACCAATTAATTCATCGCATTTTGTTGCAATCTCGAGTGTCTCTTTTACTCTTTCTTTCATTTGTATTTTAAAAAGCCGCAGGTGTTGGCACCCACCGTGCCATGGAAGTTCAGAAGTAATAACTGATAAGAAAGTTCAATTTCCTGCAAGCCCTGCACATTTGAATTTGATGAAATGAAGTCCATTTTTTCTTGCTTTTCTTTTCCATCAAGAGTCTCTGCGGAGAACGCAATCGGAGGTAATTTATAAATTTATCTGCAAAATTTTCAAAAATAAGAATATCCTTTCAACTGTGTTTTCTTCATCTTCATCTGATCATTTTGCATAACATTTGTGGTTCATTCACAGAATGCTACATATATAGATAGAATCATCAATTTTGTTATGTTTAAAGTACCCTTATCTAGAGGCTAGAGTCTTACCCTCCAATGAATCTTGCATTAAAACAAAAATTGGACAGCCAATTCTTCCTATAACAAAATGTTAAAAAGATAAAAATTTGTTCAACTCGTGGCATAATTAAATCATGAAATTAATGATTTTTATGTTTTAATAACAAAATTTTATCTAGTAATTCACCTTGTGATAGTTCATTTTCCCCATATTCCAATTAGAGGTCGTAATTGTCAACAAATCCGGCCGTCCATGGCGGCTGAAGGCTTAGGCTAGTTGCCAAGTGCGATTTTTTTAAAAAAAATTTCCTATTTTTATTTTTTCAGAATTATAACTTTTCCACCGTAATAATTTTTTTTTATCACTTATCCCCTGCAATTTTTACAATACCTCATTGCCCCCTCAACGTCAATTTTTTTTATGATCAGCTCATCCTAAAATTTTTGTGGAGAAAAGTGACAATCTCGCTCTTTTTCTGTTTTTTTAGGTAGCAAGTGAAATGAACATAGAATTAATTTCATAAAATCTAAAAAATGTATATAAAAATAATGTATTCCTGTAGTTATCAATTATTGTACGTCACTTTCATGTGATAATTTATGCATCTTGATTCCACAAGGCTTTTTTTTTTCTTAAATTAATTTGAATACGACTTAAGTTGGCATTACGCATCAATCAAGCATCTCGGTCACATCATTCTCAAAATGTAAATTAATTATTTGTCTTTAGCAAATTAACGTCATATGTATTATTTCTCAAAAAAATTATATGTACCAACATATAGCTAACTTTTTTTTCCAAAATTTTCATGAAATAAGGTGAACAAATTCTGAGAAATATTAATGCATTCTCCTACAATGAACTGAAAATTGCCACCAATGGCTTCCGTTCGTCCAATAAGATTGGCGAAGGTGGATTTGGCTCCGTTTATAAGGTATGTTCATTCTGTAATTTTAAATTAATTACGGTATATATAGATTGTTCATTCTGTGATTTTAAATTAATTACGGTATATATAGATTGTTCCTTTTTTCTTGTTTTTGTGACTTTTCCAAATACTTTTTTAATTTTTTATATTATTTTTTATTGTTAAAAACCATCGCTAAAATAAATATGCTGTTAAAGACATTCTCAAATTCTCAAATTAAAATAAACTATCCTACAAATGGGCTTGGACTTATATTTTAGTTAGTATATGTCGTCCTAATTGTTGAAGCATGTCAATGCTGGGGAAAAAAAAAGTATGAATTGAGTTTATGGTTCCAAATTCAATTGACTGTGGTAACACTAGAGTTTTGGTTTTTGAAAAATGTAAATATTTGATCTTAAAGGGAAGGCTTCAAGATGGAACAATTGTTGCTGTGAAGATGCTGTCAGTGGAATCCAAGCAAGAAGAGAAAGATTTCATGTCAGAAGTAGCTTCCATGGCCAATGTAAATGTTTGTCACGAAAATCTTGTTAAGCTTCATGGTGGTTGCATTGACGGGCCTTGCAGAATTCTTGTTTATGACTACATGCCAAACAACAGTCTCTCGCAAACTTTGCTTGGTACGCATATGTATATATCTCCCTATCTTTGGTATTGAGGCATGTTAATTTTAAAGCTTATTCTGTAATCTAACTTACATATATATATATATATATATATCACAGATCATTTTATAATATGTGTTTAGAGTTTTTGATTGACAATTTGTAATACCCATCTTTGCATGATACGTCAGATATGCCACATTAGTATTCCATCATTAGTGTGTATAAGTCAATACACAAACATTATGCGTACGACATCATTTGTCTTATGATACAAAATTCGTATCATAATTTTATAAGAGTGGCAATATTTACACGTATGGTTTCTCGAACTAATTGGTAGGCGAGGAGAAAAGTAGAGCTAAATTTAGCTGGAAGGCAAGGCGAAAAATTATCATGGGAATTGCTCGGGGACTTGCTTATATTCATGAGGAAATGCAGCCACATATTGTGCATCGAGATGTCAAAGCTAGCAATATCCTTTTGGATCAAAATTTCAATCCTAAAATTTCAGATTTTGGGCTCTCTAAACTATTCCCAGAAAATATCACTCATGTTAGTACACGCGTTGCAGGCACACTGTAAGTGCATCGTATCTCTCTAGCTGATTTTACAAACCTTTAATCAAAATATATAACTTTATCATAAAACTATCTCTAACAGAGGAGTTATTTGACAAAAGAACAATAATTTCCTAAGATATTGAGTTTGCATTGAGTTATTAAAACTATGTATGTTAACTTTTTATTTTTTATGGTTTTTTTTTTTAATTTCTTGAATAGAGGCTACCTAGCTCCAGAGTATGCAATAAGTGGACGTTTAACTCGAAAATCAGATGTTTATAGTTTTGGAGTGCTACTTCTTGAAATAGTCAGTGGAAGAACAGCAGTTGATTTTGATTTACAACTTGGAGAGTATTATCTTGTGGAGAAGGTACGATCGATTAACATAAAACTATATTCTCAAAGGATAATTCAGAGAGGCTAAGGATTTTAAATCTAAAGAAACAATTTTAATTTAGGAGTGAGATGGGAATGGGTGCAAGGTAAATAAAAAATATATATATAGAAAATGTTGCACAGAAATTCTTTTGAATCGGTAGTATTGATTTTGGTCAATTTAATGTCAATCTATTGAAATTGGCGAAGGATCGACAAATCCAGAATCCGATCGATTCATCATCTCTGGTATACGATCTTATGTTTCTCACAAATCTGTCTAACCAAATTAATCAAAAGTGTATGATAAGGTCACTTGTCAATTAATCAAAACAAATTACAAGAAAATTAACGGCTGTTATTTTTAAACAACTAATAAATGACCGTGACAATGTGTTAACTGTTAAATAGCTATAGGCTATTTACAATATTATTAATGATAGTTATGTAACTCTAATTAATGTCACGTTAATTGGAATACAAATTTTGTTAAAGCGTAATTGAATAGCAAAATATCTGTGGCTCCAACCAGGCCTGGGGAATGTACAACTCTAAGGAGCTTATGAATCTAGTGGATCCTATGCTACATGGCAACTTCTCAGAAATTGAAGCCATTAGATTCCTGAAGGTTGGCTTACTATGTGTACAAGAGAAATCCAAACTCCGGCCTCAAATGTCCACGGCGATCAAGATAATGAATGAAGAGATCAACATCGATGATGACGACGTGGAGATATCGCAGCCGGGGCTCATCAGCGATATCATGGACGTGAAAGTAGGCCAGAGAAGCTCCTCAAAAAGCATGACCAATAACGGCAGCCAACAGTTGTACCCGTTATGAGTGTATGAATACTTTGTGTGACAAAAAGAAAAAAATTTTGTTCAAAAATAGAGGAAAGAAAGCAATGCTTAAAAGTTGTACCTTGCAAATTAATACTGGACTCAGACACGATTAATTAATTAATGAAGGCAGTTCTCACCATTTATTATCAGATTTTTTTTTTCTATTCTGCCAATTATCATGGGAACCTTGTATTTTAATGTTATACGAACACATTTTAATTTGTTGCTCGTTTTTTCAATCTTTTTCTTTTTCATAGAAAAATGTTAGATATTGTTCCGATGAGAAGGCCTCGTACCGTGACAGTTTTCAACCATGAAAAAAATTTACATGGATAACTAATATGAAAGTCCACGATTTAATTCATGCTTTTTAATTTTATAAAAAGAAAATTTATATTTAAAAGTTGAGGGTTAGTTCTTGGACTAGTACGAGGGCAATCCTCAACGATGAGTTTGGGTAACAACACTTAACTCATGAGTTAACTTTTAATATGATAGTTTTTGTCCATGGATTTTTACATGGTTTCGTAATTTAACCCATGCTCGAATGGTATACACCTATCTTTTTCTGTACATGACAATAACTAGAAAAAACAATTTAGTTTAAAGAGATTATCTCTCATCAATTGAAAATAAATTGTGCACTCACGGTATAAGTATAGGGCTGGACAATTTAACTCTCGAGTTAATTTTTGAACATGAATTTTTCCTTTGATTTCTATGATTTAAGCCATGTTTAATATTGAAGGATTGTAACTTTTAATTTTACAATTTTTGTGAAAAAAAAAAGAATTGTAACTATTAAATAAATATTAATATTATATAGTAAATATGATTTTTTTAACAGTAGTTTAGACAAAAATAGTAAAAATAATTATAAATTTTTCATCAAATTAACGTAAAAATCAACTTAATTTTCAAAATACAATAACACTAATATTCACCGCCGTAACTTTTAAATTAGAGTTGCACAGTCGCAATAGCAATCAAGCACTATACTTCATCTAAATTAACTGGCATATTGATGAAAAGAACAGTGTTTTCTAGGGTTTGCATGACCTATTTGATCTAGCCAAGAACATTATAATACAAATGCAATAAATTAATTTACGACATACATGTTGTACGTCGACTGGCAACTGGCAAGCCTATAGCCCAAGGGTAAATAATAAAAATTAAATAATTTTTCAGTGAAGATTAATTTTGAGGAGTATCTGACATTTGGAGACATTACATCTTCTATGATGCAGAAAAATCTAGTCAAAGAAACTTTAAGATCATCATCTCTTCACTTTATCTCTCTCACGTACAAGTCTAATTTACTTTAGCTCTCTCACGTACAAGTCTAATTTCTAGAGGCTGGAAAAGAAGACATATTTTGTTCCCTATTTTGGAACAAAGTGGCCTCTTTATTACTAGAGAACATTATTGTACCCTCTAACTCAACAATCAGGCTATTTCCAGCCTAACAAAATACAAAAAGCTAACAGGCATATTCAATAATACTCCTCCAAAAAAAAAAAAAAAACACAAATTATACGATCTACCTTAATTACAAAACTGGTGATGCCCATTAACCAAGATATAAAATTCCTACCATGAATCTGAGCGAACCTGTTCAGAATATTATCACTAAAGTCTTTGTTCTTACAAGAAGCAAGTGTCATATACGTTACTGTAAATCTCTGAGCTATACTGAAACAAATTAATCTGGCAAAACGTTAACTCCATTAAGGAAATAAATGTAGTCGCTGCAGCTTCCAGATTCTCTTTTCAAAACCTGAAATCATTGCATTAGAAATCAAAGCATGCTCATCAATTACTATAAAAACTATTAATGCAGCAATCTCAAGAATCCAAGAATATGATCATTTTTCTTCATTGGAACACAGAGAGTAAAATGGTGGACCCCCCAACCAAATAATAAAAGCTTTTTCTGTATAATATTATTTAACTTTTTCCGTATACTATTATTTAATTTTTTGCTGGTCTAAATTTTATTAGGATTTAAAACCTGTGTTCAGTCAAAACCAGAGAGAATGTTTCTGTAGATTAAGCTTTAAAGCTGGGTCTATCTGTAGAAAAAATAAAAATAAAAAGTGAACAAAAACCACATATGCATATGTATGTGATCTTGAAAATCTAATTGATATTTCAGGAGATCTTCAAGGTGAGCGTGGTGTGGTCCCAAGGAGCAAGGTTATAGGCTATGAGCACTAAATCTTCTGCTTACCCTGATAAAAACTTTATTGACTTTGCTTTGACCGTATGATGAACATATATTCCCCAAGAGCCAATCAAAGAGATAGATCAGCTGATGATCAGTTCAGTGGTCCATGCGCATGTGTGATTCCCTAGTAAAAAGCTACAATCATAATCATAATCCACCGCTGCGGCGCTCCCTCTCTTTTACTTTCCCCAGAAAATATATATAATCCTTTCTTTTTCTTAATTTCTCAATCAAAATTCCTGGCAACTGATGCATGTGTGCTTCTGAATTCTGATGCATATTAATTTTTCTTTTTATATTTAATTATTACAAAAGAAAGACAGACTCTTGGTTTGGGTTTTGGGAGGGAGGGGGGGGGGGCTTTGCCCTATCTATCACTATGCAAGCAGCGTCTGCAGATCAGATAGCCCTAAAGCATTCTAATCACTCTTCACTTCATTATACCTGAGCAGTAGCCTCATGATGTAACAAGGAGAATAGTCTTAATCAACGGAAACAAAGCCAAGCGAATAATTATTGTGTTAAACAATGCGTGTTGTGGCCTAATATTACTGAAGTTAATTATCTGGTTTCTCTTTAGCCTTAATTTGCGCTTAAAGATAGAGCATTGATTAATAAATATGAAAATGTTAAGCAACAGCAGTTGGTTCATGGAACAAATTAAGTTCTAACAAAAGACAATCTTAATTTAATTTTCTCTACACTTCAGACAAAATCAACCCATCACAAGCTAGATTGATGAGGTTTTTGTTGTCTGATTAATTAGAAAACTTGTTAATACTGAACATGTAGTTTTAATTAGGAAATTTGACAAAGACACATGCAATTATATGTTTAATAACTACAGTAAAACGTGAGTGTTGAATGGATCAATAAAATGGGAAACATCTAATTAGCTGATGAAACTCTTGCGATGTCAAATTCAGTGTAATATACAATTCCTCGTTACAGGTGTCGTGGATATTAATTATGCTTTCACAGAATGTCTCATCACTGAAACCCTAAAATCCATAAAAGGATTAATTCGAAAGAATTAACGAAGAACATGAGAGATTGACTGTACCTTTTAGGCACAAAGAGTGAATCCAGCATCCTACAAAATTACAATGCTGCCCTTCTCAAGTTGGAAGAAATTGGAAAAAAAAAATTAACCTGCAAAAAAAACTCAAGAAGCCATATCCATGGATATATATTATACATGGAATATGCATGGCTCCTCATACGCCATCCACGGAGGCCATCGATGTTTCGATTGACTCTGCAAATGGCATACAGGGAGCCAGGCACATAATTATAAATATATAGACATATGTATAATATGCATAATTTTCTAACACATATTTGCATGTGTTAATGAATATGTGCATCAATTAATGGGATTTTGAATGTATGCATGGACAAGAAATGCCTTGTGGTGCTTCGCGATCGTAAATATCAAGAGCTACAGAAGATTTAAGCAGATAAAGAGAGATCTGAGGCCAATATTGGAAGCTCATGAGGGTCATAATCAAATTAATTGTGGGGTGTTCAAGTTATTTCAACACATGCCCTTTGAAATTGGCATGAAACAAGCAAAGACAATAAGCTAAACATAGGGGAAGAAGGAAGATAGAAGCTAGGCCAATTTTTTTTTTGGTTTTTTTTTTAAATTTATTTTTGTGAGAGAAAGAAGGAAGATGTGGGGTTGAAGTAATTGCAACCCCCTCAACCTTTGCCACTAAATATAGACACCGCCAAGAGAGAGAGAGAGAGAGAGAAATAAAAGAAAAAAAAAGAAATGGGGATGTGTTGTGTTTTGTGAGTGGGTTAGTAACCACGCAGTTTCCTAAGCTAACCTTGTGGTTTGGTAAGTTTTGAAATCTCCTTTTCTGGGTCGTAAAGCAAAGGTTGCTTTTCTATTCTGAAGCTCATTTTTGTCTCCAAGTGTTTGGAAATATATGGATTCCTCTATGCCCCCTCTCTATTTTATTCTTTTCCTTTTTTATAAGTAAAGTAAAAAAAATAAAGAAGAATTTTATCATAATTTATTTTTTTATACTTCTTTTTCCTGGCTAGCTTGCTCTTTAATATCCTTTTTATAAAATCATATTTTATTACTAATTCATTTCATATATTTCTACTTTTTTTAAGCAAACTAAGTGAGATTCTCAGCTTCATCCTTTTCTGTTTAGATTTTAGAATAATCCATGCTGCTTTGCCACCTAATTCACCTGCACTACTTCTGTCCCTTCAGCAACCGCCCATATTATTACCACTTGCGTTCATCTTTTTGCGTGTGTATATGTATAATTATTCTTTCTTTTTTTTTTTACCTTAGATATTTTATTAACCTAGCTTTAACCACATTTGCAATTAGGGTTAGGGCAAGAATCTAATACTTTACAAAAGGAGATAATTATAAATTTCATAAGCACTCTTTATAACTCAAAAGATCAAACAGCGCGCAAACATCAGAAAAGTTCGAACAAAGTTCAAACGTTTTTCAAATTGCTTTCATTGAGGGTAAATATCATTGCTACTAGTTTCTTAGAACATAAATTGAATCCTTTAGAACCTGCTAGTTAACAAAAGCATTGCTTAAAATCTTTAAAAAAGAATGGCTACAGTTAAAAAATTTAGGATTGGCTAATTAATGCTATTTTATTTTTTTAAAAAAGAAAAATTTAAATACTGTTATTTGGTTTCTTACTAAAAATGGTGATTTGGTAGAGTATCAGAGCATATTATTCTTAAGGTCTTTTGTTTAATTTTCTTTGAACATGTGTTAAGTTCTTAAATAGTTTAATGAGTCATCTTGTCTCTGTATGATCCACATGACAAACCACAACGAGCCTTGTCACTCAAATGCTATTGTTGTGGTATGTCAACAAATCGAACTAAAACAATAGCTCAATTAAAAATGTCTAGTCTTATATATAACACTGTTAAAGGCCTTTTTTCAAAAATAAGTTAAGAATTTTTAGAAAATCATGCAATTGATTTAGAGAAAATTAATATATTTGAGTAAGTCAATTGGCTTTGTTTATTGATTTTCCATTTTCATCATAAAAATTGTCATAAGATATGTCCTATTAGGTTATGCAATATGCTGTAAGTCTTAGTTTCAGAACTGTATTATTTAATTTATTAAAATAATAATTAAATTTATTTTCACATATGAAAATCAGTCTTTCGTTAAGCCCATTCCAACCAAACAAACTTACTCTTATGCTTTTTGAGTTTTCATCACTACAAGAAAAAATATTTTTTGTGATTGTTGAATATAATCAAAACAAGTGAAAAACCGTTGTAAATGTGTTGTTATAATGGCTGAAGGCAGTTGTTAGCCATCAATAATACTTAAGTTAAAAATACTTTTTTTCCAACCGGCCGCTGTTATTATGCTTTTTACGAGCAAAATTAGCTATGGAAAAAAGAATATGCATATAAAAAATTATCCCAACTCGTACTCTGCGGGTTGGATGAATTAAGTGCTAATCGACCCATCCTCAGCCTTAAGTATTACTCACGTTACTTAACATCGATTTAGAATTGGTTGAAGAAATTTTGAATCAATGAATAATTTCTAATTCGGTTGGATTTGTTTTGCTGGTTAAGGTCGGTTCAGAATTAAAATATTGCTCATCTCTAGTTAATTAAAATATCGCTCACCTCTAAATTAAGTGTTTTTTTCTTTTCTTAACAAGAGAACTCTAAATTAAAACTCAAGATATAAATAGCGTATAGCTTCACTAATTACTAGAAAATAGGGTTAATTTACAGACCCATTTGGGAACGACCAGCTAACAAAGGATTTCCAATAATACGTGTAAGTTTGATTGTTCTATCGATTAGTCAATTTCAATTGTAAGAATCTTTAGCTGTCCAAATACGGCCACCAATTGAATTTTCGGGTTGACATCAAAACAAGAGAACAGGGTGTCAGCCTCGTCTTGTATGTACCTCACCTTTTGTTTCTTTACATTTTTCATCTCTACGTTACTGTAAAAAATTATTACCTGGCACATTTATTTTTGTTCATGTTTTGCATAGGCCATAGCTACTTTGCATGTGAAATTGTTATGATTTTTATCAGTTTTTGAATTTGTTCATAAAACCCACTTTTTTGAAATGAGTAATGAACGATTACGCGTGTTTTTTTGGTGTTAAATTTTTTGAATGAAATTTTAAAATTGCATTGTTGCAGTATGACACACTATGAATAATAATAGAGCTGGCAAAATTTAACACGACCCGATTACCCGATACGAATACGACACGAATAAATAGGTATGGGTCGTCGAATTTAACACGATTATTAAATGGCCCGGGTCTGGGTCGACACAATTTTTTTCCGTGTCGGATTAAAGTTAAAGTTCTTGACCCATTTACCCGATAATGATCCGATTATATTTTCTATTTTAAAATAATTTGTAGGTTCTTATCATCAAAATTCAAATATTAGAGATAATTTCTCTATTATTTTTATTTTTTGAAAGGATAAATATAAACATAGTGTTTTATTTATAAAATTTTATATACATTTAGAGCTTCAATAGTATAAATGTGTAAAATATTGGTAGACATGTATATTTTATAATATTGATATATAATATTATTTTTTAATGTATATAATTAAAACTCCAATAGTGTAAATGTGTAATATTTTGGTACATATGTATATTTTATAATATCGATAAAGTATGTATGTGTGTATGAATAGTAGTGTTTAAATATTTAATGTAAATTTTGTTTAATACACAGATATTAAGCAGGTTATTGGGTAACCCGATTATTTTTCCGTGTCGGGTTTGGGTCTCAATATTTTGACACGATTACTAAATGGGTCAGGTTTGGATCGACCTAAATTTAATACGACACGAAGCTGACCCGACACGAACACGACCCGATGACCCGTTTTGCCACCTCTAGATAATAATGGCAAGTGCCTTAATCCTCTGTGACGACGCAGAAACGTATCCGCTAGCTAATTTAATTTATTCATTTGACATTTCAAAATGATCTATTTCATTTTCTTTTTTGGCTTCCATTTTTTCTTCAATTATTTAGAAAATGATAGGTAGTCTCGTTATCATTGCTCCACGAGGCATACGGCAACCACACGGAGCTTTCGAAGGATGCAATTAGAAAATTAATTGTACGTACAAGCAGATGATAACGTACGACTTTGACCCAGCTGGCAAGTTGAACTTAAAATGCTTTATGGCTTCTGAACCTTGTTTTGAGCTTTATCTGAGACATAATTTTAGCAATTAAAAGAGATTTACAATTCTATTAATGTGAAAAAAGATGAGCTTTCATGACCAGTTAGTTACGGTGGGCTACTTAAAGGATCTATGTTAGATGTGTATAGTCAGTCGTTGGGTGCTATTGTTAACATACGTACATTTCCTGCATTCTCAATACGAGAGACTCATAATTCTAATCTTATAAATATTTATAAATGGTTGGTAGTATGGATTATATATTAAATTATGTTTGGTGAATCATTCATTGTGTTATTCTATGTTATAACTGTAATAATTTAGACGCTAGGTAGGCCTTAATTGTTATACTAGAAAAATACTATTATTCAAAAATTTTAAAAAGAACACCACTAAAGTTTCAATTATCAACAGTATTTTTTAATATACACCTAGAATGAATTGAATGAAAAATATCTCAATTTCCAAATTATCTTGCATTAACTTTCATTTCTAAATTATCCGTTAAATCTCCATAAATCTAACTTTAAGGTCTTAGGGAAAGTGATCAAGTCAGTCAAAAAGTTACATTCAAAAAGAAAAGAAAAGTAAAGAGTCTATGTGTTGATCCAATTGATGACTCTAGTTGAGTTTATATTATATACATAGATTAAATATGATGGTAATTTTGTTAGTGCATCGGTTTCTTTCCTTCTTTCTTTCTATATGTTTCTCTTTTTATTCGGTCAATCAGTCTCCTACATTGGTCCACTATATATGGAAACATGAATCACAATGCTTAGGTATCAAGCCATTGCAAAATTGTGAGCTAGATTTTAGTGAGAAGACAGTTGCTAATTAGTAATTTAGCAGGAATTTAATTCAAAAGCATTTCAGTTTTGGAAAGAATAATGATATATGTATGTAAAGCAAGTAATCTAACCCAGAAAATATTTCATTAACTTTTTGACATTTTAAGGGCCCTGAAAATTCCAATTATACTATCAAAAAACAAGGATAAGAGAGGGAGACTTATGTATCTTATCTATTATCCTTTTCTTATATACTTGGTGATTTAAAACCTTTGTTTTGAAGGTTGAGTACTGTAATATCCAAAACATTATTTGGATTTTGTTTCCTTGACAAGGAATCATAACCTTCATTGATTAAAAGACTAAAAAAGATAGGTGATTTTTTTTTTTTGGGAATGTATCCGTCCAAACAATAAATTCATCACATTCTAGAGTTAATTTAGTTAAAGAGTGGGCAATGACATTACAATGTTTAAGAATGTATTGGACTTTAAAGTTACAAAAATCCTTTACTTAATCTTGGATTTTAGATATGATCCTGTAGACTTCAGTTTTGTCGTCCCTTCTTCTTCTTCTTGTTGTTGTTGAGTAGATCAGAGACGCCTTGAGAATATTCTTTGGATATAAACTTCTATTCACAGAAAGATTCATTGTACAATATATGTTTCTTATATTTAATACTTAAAAACCTCTTGGTTTTGGAGAAGCCAAGGGTCTATTAATGGGGCAATGGCTTCCTGCCAAAAGGGTAAGTAGAGACACGGAAAAGCCAGTCCAAAGAAATGAAATATTGAAAGGAATCTTACTATCTGCAAGATTGAGGAGAATTTACCCTAAAATCCCTTATCAAGAAACGAAATGTATATCATGATCCATTACTTTGCTAAAATTAGCCCAATGCTGCAATGCAAGGGCAGAATAATGTTGAGGCTAGGGTTCGTACGTAGGACTAAACAATTCAAGAAAAAAGAGACTAAATTGAAATTTATTAGTTCATTTTTAAACAAATCTGGAATTAAGAGACAAAATCCTGGTTCTGGCTCCATTGACCCCGCAATGAAAGGGTGTTAATATATATACGTGTTATGGACCATAGGACATGCGGCTAATACCTGTTCTAATGGAGTAATGGTATACAAAAGTTCAAATTATCACATTAAAGCAGTTAAATTTTAGTTTCTTGCTTCACTCTGCTGCTGTTTTTTAAGATAATTGGTTCACTGTTTGCTGTATTACTCAAGATTTCTAGCAATCTTAAGACAATGAAGTAATGCGATTTGCACAAAGGATTTTTTACACTTCAAATTAGGACAAACTCATCTAGCCAAAGACACTATTTGTCTTGCTGAATTCTCGAGAGCTCAATGCTACATCTATTCTAAATTTAGATATTTCTTTGAATTAAAATTTATATGAAAGTAATTTGAATAAAATTGTCAATCCTATGTGTTTGAAATATATTTATTTGAGATCAATATCTTCAAACTAATTACACACATGCTTCCCAATAAACATAATCTTAATCCCTCTCTCTCTCTATATATATATATATATATTTATATATGTATGCATATCCTTTTTTTTTATTTTAATATCAAACACAATAAATGTAATTAAGCACAATCATTTTGCTACTACCCGAATATATGTTTATTGGAACTTGGAGTATCATTGGATGCATTTCGTTGTTATCATGATCCTATGTACACTGTATATGCTCAATAAACTGCATTATTCAGAGTCTTTTCGTTTATTGGTGAATGCAACCAGTCAAGCACAATCTGACATGCTCAAAAATGACATTTCAATTCAGAAAATCCCAGCAGCCTCAACACTTGAATTGAAATCCTTGAATAACATATATTTTAAAGGGTGCGTGCTTTAAAATTAAATAGTTATATTAACTAGGTCTTTACCATGACCCTAAAAATGCTTTAACTTTAACCCCACTTGCCCACTTTTAACTTTATTTTAATCCGAAAGTTGGTAAAAGCCAGATGCTAAATTGGGATAGAAGCAACCTTTCGACATACTTATTCTACGCATAAGACAACAGCAAAAGTTAAATTCACTCTATAAACTTAAGGACAATTTTAGGTTACGGGGAGAATAAGTATGTAAAACAAGCGCGTGCCCTAGGGCACAGTTAAAAAACCATCTCATTGAGAAATGAAACACACAAGAAAAACCTTGAGTACAAGAAAGCAAATTGAAGGAATATTATCGGAGTATTACTTAATTAATATTCAAAATTAATTAAATTATATCTAGACTAGATAGCTAGAAAGAACCCACCTATTGAAATCCTTCAAATGCTACGCGAATAAAAATGTATGTGATATCAAATTAAATTTCAAAAAAGTGGGGAAGACTGGAGAGAGAGAAAGAGAGAGAGAGAGCAATAGATGTTCCATGAAAAATTTTTTTAAAAAAAAAGGCTGCAAATTTGGGAATTGCACTTTCCTTGTATGGAGAAAATGGTAAACGATCAAATAAAAAAAAATGAGAAGCAGCAGCTTATTAAAATGGAAATAAATTTAAGAGATTACATATTTTATCGTGTAGAGTGCTGGAAAGAACAAGTGTGGGAATCCTGGTGTCAGATTAACATCATGATCATCATGCAGCATTGCCTTCTCTTTCTCTCTCTTTTCTTTAATAATTATTATTATTATTTTTTTAGGGCTTTTCCTTCCTGCGTTTGTTTGCAAGTGCATGTCTCATGGGTACATCATTCTCCAACTACATCTTATATTACATATTTAGCTTGAATAAATACAACAGAGTAATTACAGTAACGGAGTCCCTTATTTTATAAGTTAAAAAATAGAAAAAAAATAATTTTAATATAGTATATTTTATCTTATATCTATATTTTCTTTATACTTTAATTTCCTTTTTTATTAAAATTCTTTTATTTACCCACAAAATAATCCAATACAATATAAAATCTGTAAGGCTTTCCTTCTTCTATACTTTTTCCTCGAATTCCACAAAAACACGTCGAAGCACGTATCTGTTAGAATTAGAATTATTATTTTATATGATGATGATGATGGCGATCAAAAACTGCTGCACCCTGTCATGTGCTCTAGCCGTGCACCACTCTCTCTCTCTCTCTCCCTCTCCCTCCATCTAACAAAAGATCATAAATATTAATTTATCTATTGATTGATTTTAAGCCGTGTGTTCATTTGCTATATAATTAATTAATTGATTGATTAATTTACACCTCGAATTTAACCAAAGTTGGCAACAAGCATGTCTTGCTTTCTCCATTGCATATGCCCCCATATGGCATGCATTTGCTTGCTGCTGCTGGCAGCTGGCTCTAGACTTCTACACAGCGAGAGAGAGAGAGAGAGGGATATATATATATATATATACACATACACACACACACACACACCCACGCAGACACACACGCACGCGTGTGCAAACTGCTAAACCCTAGCTTGCTCTATATAGGTTCTGTACTTTGATTTAATTTTGAAGAAAATAATAACGATAAGAATAATTAAAGGGAAAGTGTTCATTTGAAGAGAGTCTAATGAAAAAGAAATGACGCACTTTGGAAGTTGGACTCAACAAAAGGGATCGAGCAATCAGCAAAAGAATATCTGATCAACAAAAAAATTTTGATATATCGACAAAAGGAACTCAACGTGAGGCCCAGCTGTCACTTGATTCAGAGGAAGAATCATCATTATGTAACACATGATTTTGTTCTTATTGGGCTAAACATTAATACAATTTAGAAGAATTAGGGTTTAGGAACTAGGAGCAGCTAGAGAACTTTAATTTTGGCAGTATTGCTAGAGATCATTCTCTGGAATTTTAGATGGGCTTAAATCAGTATTTATGATAAATTATAATTAGAGGGTTTTGTAATTTTGATAATGATCGAGAGTTTTTTCTTAATTATTTTGGGAGTGATGATAGAAATAAATTGAGTTCTTAACTAAGAGTAAGAAAACACTTCAATTTTTTTTTTCTTAAGTTCTATATATTGCCAGTATTGTAAAACCGGTCGATAAAATCTTGCAAGTAGGACTAGTATCTGGTGTTATTGTTAATTTCAAGTTTCAAGTTTCATACTTGAATTCATGTGTCAAGAAAGTCGTACGGTTAATGACTTAATATTTCATAGTTTATCTGTTCAAAACTTAGAAAAGTAAAGAAAAACAGTACAATATAAGAAAATATTTTGTATCGCTAAAATTTTAAAAACTTAGAAAAATAAATTTATTTAAGTTCTTTATAAAATGCTTAAAAGGTTAATTTCACAAAAAGCAAAAAAATGTTTCTGTAGACTTAACCGAATGGTTTTCCAATCATTTTCTTTAATTAGCCATCCGTATTTAAACTTTAAAGATAAATAATAAAATAAAAAATGATTTTATCTGTGCCACCCTACAATTTTATAAGAAAGGATTTTTTTTTTTAATGCTATATGAATTTTTTCAGTATTGACAATAAGAAAGGATTTTTTTTTTAATGCTATATGAATTTTTTCAGTATTGATAATGGGTCATTATAGGCCTTTGGATTTAAGTGTTTTAATTTTCACCATTTAATTTAGTTGATAAATAACTAATTACTTAATAATTAATAGATAATATTCAAGTTCATGGATATAATTTTATTTTCTAGATCACCAACAAAATTAAAAATTAAGTATGCAGATATAAAAATTAATTTAGATATGTAAATAACATGTATCAATTATTCAATCTTCAATAACGCATGTTAATACAGATCTTTTTTGTTATTTATAATTGGAAAAATATGATTTTTTTTAAAAATTACTTGCCTAAGATTGAGTTGAGTTAATTGTTGTAATATTTATTAATCTAGCAATTTTTTTTTTTGTAGAAGAAGAGATAATAATAAGAGGATAAACTACGGTTAATATTAAAATATATATTTTTTCAAAGGATATAAAAGTTTCAACAGACTATACATGTTTTTTTTCTTGTCTTATTTAATCTTAAAAAATAAATTTAACAGATTTGATAACTGATTAAAGAATTGAAATTAAAAATTATCTTAACTAATTTATAATTTTGTAAACTATTAATTAAATCTAAATCATTATTGATACTGTAATTTTTATAACAGGATGTGACTCTTAAAAAAAAAATTAATCAAATTGCTTTATAACAATACCCATTGACAGCACAACTATTTTAACATGTTTCTCTCGTGAGATTAACGGGCGGTGTCTTTTGTATACAAATACAATTGTGCACATATGAAGCCTAACGTGATGATCAGTCAGGTCACTCATCAATCATCGCCAAAAACAACTAACACCGACAATCCCACTTGTGCTTAAGTTCAGTACATGAATTGACTCTTTGATATTCTTTTAAATGTTGACTTGATTAAATTAAACTAATCACGTTTGCGTTTGTAAAATTAATCCTTCGTTCCTTTGTCATGCATGATGCACGCGGAGACAGTTAAAATGAGAAACGGTTGAATATTGCTAAAAAAAAGTTTTTTTGTTTTTAAGGAATAACTTTTAATAATATTGTGGTCTTTACAGTTGGGGGATTTAGCATTTCCACTCATTAACACCTTCGTGGGCCAGTTTAGAGAAAAAGTATTGAGCCTTTAAAACAAGCAGTTTAGAACAAAGGGTGGTGCTGCTAGCATCCTTTTGAGCTCCTTACAAATCCCCGCTTCTAGAAACACCCCACTAAAAATTTTTAGAAGTTATACTAATTCTAAATATACCCACTCTAATTGCACAAATAACCCTGCATTATTCTTTGTCAACAAATCCCAAAATTTAAGATGAGGTTATTTGTACTCTTAAAATTACTCTAAACATTTTTATTTTAATATATTGTTTTATTACAAAAAATACCCATTATATGAATTACTAATAATGATTCTCTTATAAATTAGCACAATATTACTCTTAATACTCTCTATTCAATATATAATTCTCTTGCGATAAACACTACAAATTTTAAATCCATTCCCTTAACAATATTTAGTTAAACAAGGAACAAATATCGATTCATATACTTAGCAAATTCAATGGGTAGCTCGGCTTTTGCTTCTCGTATCAGTTTCACCATATCAACATTCGACGTTTGTGTAACTCAATCGCCTGTTGTTGTAATAGTCACAGGAAAGAAGCAATTACCGTAGAAGCCTTTAGGCAATGGAGTGACCAAAAGTTGACAGCAATTTGCAAAGAAAACGTTCAAACAAGCTTGAGTTAGGTGTTTGGCCTGAAGTTTATTGCTCTTGTTCTGTGCCTCCAGAAACAGGCGGCTGCAATGTTACAACTCTTTGGTGTTAATTGTAAGTTTTAAATAATCAAAAGCTTAATTAAAAAAGAAATTGACACTTCAAGGGGGCAAAGCCTCCCAAGACAACAATATGATGCCAGAAGTTTGTACTCTTATTCACTCCCTTTATTCACTGCCAGGCAAGCTTTATATAATAACTGTGCCATCAGATTACAAGCCATAAAAAACAAAACAAAGAGCAAAATGCAAAACAAACTTGAACGTTAAAGAAAACTAAAGAAACTAAAAGAGAAATAAAAAGGATCCGATTGTAACTATTTGGACTAAGCCAAAAACTTAGAACATTTCCCTCCCTCTTAATTTACACCCTTGTCCTCAAGGGTGAAATCAGGATAACGATCTTGGATTATTTCACGTTCTTCCCTAGTTGCATCTACTGGAGAAAGGTCACTCAAATGAATTAAGATTTCATTCTTTCCCTTTCTCAAACTTGAATCCAAAACAGCTTGAGGAAATAACTCAATTGAATCTTCATCTTCCAGAACGGGTAGCTCTCTCAAAGTTATCTGATTCTCTCCAATTTGGTTCTTAAGTACAAAAACATGAAATATCGGATGCAGTCGAGAAGTAGTAGGCAAGTCCAATTTGTAAGCAACTTTTCCAATCTTGTCAAGGACTTTAAAAGGACCATAATATCGAGGAGAAAGCTTGGAATTCTTTCATTCAATTAATGACATTTGTTTATATGGCCTTGAGGAAAATCCAATCTCCAACAGAAAATTCTTGTTCTTGATGATGGGAATCATAGGCGTTCCTCATCCTTACTTGTGCCTGCAAAATTCCTTCACAAACCTCTTTTAACACTTGATCACAAGCGATCAACTCACGTTCTACAGCTTCTACTTTAGCTTTTCCTGGGACATAACCTAAAAGCTTTGATAGATTTCGGCCATACACAATTTCAAAGGGAGTCTTCTTAATGACAGAATGCCAACTTGTGTTATAGCAAAACTCTGCCCAAGAAAGCCACTTTAACCATTCCTTAGGCCTTGAACTTGGGAAACACCTCAAATACATTTCCAAAGTTCTATTAACAACCTCACTTTGCCCGTCAGTTTGTGGATGATGGCTTAAGCTAAAATTGAATGCTGTCTCATTTAAGAAAAATAATTCTCTCTAAAAGGCATTAGTGAATGTGGGGTCTCGGTCACAAATAATTGATTTAAGGAGGCCTTGCAATTTAAAAACATTATCAAAGAATAACTTAGCTGCCTCAATAACAGTATAAAGATGTGAGAAAGGAATGAAGTGTGCATATTTAGAGAGCCTATCAACCACAACAAGAATAGTTATCTTACCTCCAGACAATGGCAGGCCTTCAATAAAATCCATGGAAATGTCTTCCCAAATTTGTTGAGGAATTGGTAGTGGTTGCAACAATCCAAATGGCTTAATTAACTACTTTTTGTGACGTTGGCATATGTCACATCAACGAATGTACTTCTTAATCTGCTTCTTTATTCCCTTCCAAAAGAAATTTGCTTTAATTCTTTGAAATGATTTTACATAGCCTTCCTGGGTGCTGCTATGAAATTCTTGGATGATGTCATTTGTAAGAGTGGACGAACTTGGCAAATATATACGTTCTTTATTTAAAATCAATCAATCTACCAACTTTTAAGGACCAAGAGCCTCATTTTGCTAAATTTTCTCAATTAGTTCTTTTACAGCAAAGTCTGATTCCAGTGCTTCCTTGATGGCATCTACCCAATGAGGGATGGATAGTGAAAAGGCAAGCAAAGAACCATCAGATTATTCCCTCTCATGTCTCCATGACAAGGCATCAGCAACAACATTGTCACCTCCCTTCTTATATTCAATTTCGAAGTCGAAACCCACAAGCTTGTAAAGCCATCTTTGTTTAGCAGTAATGGTGATTTTTTGAGTCCATAAATGCTTGAGGCTGCGATGGTCAGTTCAAACAATAAATTTTCTCCTTAAGAGATAAGGCCACCACTTTTAAACTGCTATTACTAAAGTAAGGATCTCTTTCCATATGTAGATAGTAAGAGATTCTTTCCATAAAGAGCTTGGCTGAAATATGCAATGGGTCGATCTTGTAATAAAATTGCACCTATAGTAACATCAGAAGCCTCACACTCAATAATGAAAGGTTTAGAAAAATCGAGAAGAAATAATACCGGTACTTGTTTCATTGCCATTTTTAGTTTCTTAAAAGCTTCCCCTACTGCTATTGTCCAAAACAATGAGTCCTTTTTAAGCATATTAGTGAGTGGGGCTGCAATCTTCCCATAATCTTGGATGAACTTACAGTAATACCTCGTAAGGCCAAGGAATCCCTTCAATTGCTTGACAGAATTCGGCTTTGGCCAAGAATACATTGCTTCAATTTTTTATGGATCCACAGCTACTCCACGTTGGGAAATAATGTGTCCAAGATAATGAACTTTTTTCTTTCCAAACTCACACTTCTCTAGCTTAATAAATAATTGATTAGTTTGCAAAAGGTCAAAGACAACCTGTAGATGCTCCAAGTGGTTATCCCAACTCCTACTGTAAACAAAAATATTATCAAAAAACACCAATACAAATTTGTGTAAATAAGACTTAAATAACTCATTCATCAGGGCCTGAAAAGTTGACGGAGCATTGGTAAGGTCAAAAGACATCACTAGAAATTCATAACGCCCTTGATGAGTTTGAAAAGTTGTCCTCTCAATATCGGCCTCATGCATTCGAACTTGGTGATATCCTGAGCGCAAATCTAATTTAGAAAAATAGCAAGCTCCAGCCAGCTCATCTAGGAGTTCATCAATCATCGGAATTGGAAATTTATCCTTCACTGTGATACGGTTTAATGCTCAGTAGTCAATGCACATATACCATGTTCCATCATGCTTTTTAACTAACAGCACCGGAGATGAGTATGGACTGGTACTTAAGCGGATCACTCCAGCTTCTAATAGCTCTTTAACAATTTACTCAATTGCATTTTTTTAAAAATAAAGGTAGCGATATGGTCATACTGCTACAGGTCCGCTTCCTGGAATGAGTGGAATCTGATGATCTTGTTTACGCTTAGGAGGTAAGCCTCTTGGTTTTTACAGGACATCTTGATGGAAATCTAAGATTTCTTGGATTTGCGGGGAAATCAAATCCTTTGTGACACTCTGCCCCCTTACCTTCATACTTTGCAAAATAACTCCAAATTGCCTTTTTTGAAGCTTAATCATTGGAGTTATATTAAGCACTTTTTTATTTGCTATAGCATATAAAATTACTCCTCAGCTATTCAATTTAAAGTGCATTTGAAGCCTTTCAAAATCCTATTGGATAAGTCCCAACGTTCTCAACCATTGGCTCCTAAGTACCATATCATACCCCTCCATTGGTAAAATAAAAAAGTATGTAGTAAAGGGTATCTTTTGTAATTTAAAATTTGCTTGAGTGCATCTTCTAGAACTCACCAATTGCTCTCCGGAGGCAACCATGACTTTCAGCCTGCTGTTGGCATTTAGGCTAAGACTCACTCGCTATGCTGCTTTTGTATTAATGCAGTTGCGAGTGCTGCCAGAGTCAATAAGAATCACCATTGATTTTCCCTTGATGCTTCCCCATATTCGCATTGTTTCTGGTGCACGATCTCCTGCCATGGCATGTAGTGATATTTTTGGTGTAGCATTTTCACATGCTTCGTCTATCTCCATCTGGACATCACCAACTTTATTATGATATTCTCAACAAGCTTCAATATGAAAAAGCTTTGCACACTTGTGCCTAGGATTGTACTTGTCATTACAATAAAATCATAGTCCTTTTTTTCTCCTTTCTGACAGCTTTGCAGGCATCATTTTTCTTACCACCAGTACACTAGGTGGATTATTATTTTAGATCCCCACTTTTGATTGCTTGTTGAATGTTTTTTGTTGAGTAGTTGTATTCTTCCTTTGAGCTAATCCGTGAGCCTCATATAGCTTGGCCAACCCTATAGCCATGGTAAATGTTGAGGGATGGTATGCTTGCACATCAATGTGACTGCTTTCTTTTAACCCAGTCAAGAAACAGTTCACTTTACGATCTTGCTATAGACTTCCCACCCTTGCCAATTGCCTTTCAAACCTTTCTTGATATTCTAATACTGACCCTTGTTGCCGCAACTTGATCAATTCGCTGAATTGATCGTCAAACTGATTAGGTCCAAATCTACTATAATCCCATGCTTGAAGTCCTCCCATGAAACATAAAGAAGCTCTTGTTCCAGCATTTGATACCATAGCTCTGCATCCTCGTCTAAGTAGAAAGAGGCTAAAGAAACTTTGTCAGATTCTAAAATTTGATGAAGCAAAAAATACATTTCCGTTTTACACAACCATGGTGTTGGATCGTTGGTGCCGTCACATTTTGAAAAATCCAGCTTCACAGTTTTAGGAATGATAGTTTTGGAAGAACTTCCAGCTCTTGGAGGAGTGGCATGGCTCCTTTGATTCTCATAGCGGCTACTGGAAGTTTCACCAATTTCTGGATATTTGTTAGAAATTTTTTGACTTATCCTCTCCATTTGTTCAGAGAGTTGAGTCAAGAGTTGCACTTGAGTAACAAACTCAAGCTGCTGTGTTGATTACTCCTGTTGTCCAAGTGACAAGGAAGCCAAAGTCTCTTATATTTTCTTCACTCAGTCCTCCATCGTAGCCAAGCTCTGATACCAAAGATGTTACAACTCTTTGGTGTTAATTGTAAGTATTAAATAATCAAAAGCCTAATTAAAAAAGGAATTGACACTTTGAGGGGTCAAAGCCTCCCAAGACAACAATATGCTACCAGAAGTTTGTATTCTTATTTACTCCCTTTACTCACTGCCAGGCAAGCTTTATATAATAGTTGTGCCATCAGATTACAAGCCATAAAAAAGGAACAAAGAGCAAAATGCAAAACAAACTAAAGAAACTAAAAGAGAAATAAAAGGGATCCAATTGTAACTGCTTGGACTAAGTCAAAAAGTCATAACATATAATTTCCAAGGCAGAGCATTTTAGGCCTATTGAGTCATAAAATTGTCAATTGAGCTGGTTGATTTGATCAATTCGAGTGACAATGTTGGCATGCTCCAGTCAGTAACTGGGCATTGGTGGCGGTAAGGAATTAAGCAATAGTCTGACATTTTCCAACTAAGTTTGAGATGTTGCTGGAAAAAGGTCCTTGTGCCATACCGGCACTACGTTGGGATGTTAAATATTGGGTGTAAAATTCAATAATGAAATTTAAACATGTTCTTTAATAGATAAAAGCTAACAACTAAAATTTATGTTAAAGAATTCGTTTAGAATATAATTTAATTCCATTGCCGTACATACTAAACTGTTATTAATCCATTTTGAATGTGCTAAATAGTTTGATTGGTGTTTTGAGCAAATTAGTTTAATTAGTTTACTTAAGGTCTTTTTTGGCATTTTAAAGAGTATACAAAGTAAAGCTTAATTTTTTTTAAATTTAATACATGAGTGGATGGAGTAATAGAGTGTTTAGAGTAATTTTTAGAGTGCAACTAGCCTCACCCCAAAATTTATTATTACAATTTACAGAAATTTCGCTAGCTTAATTTTGAACTTTCTCAGACATTGTTAATGAGAATTATTTTCAAATATAACAATTTGTTTTAATAAGTTCTCAAAATAATGATCAATATGAAAAAATAATTTGCTTATTAAAATTGCATTGAAGCTTAGCTCTTTTGAGATTTTAAATTCTAAACACCGATATTAACCCTATTCTAATTGATGGAAGGATGGCGTAGTTTTAGCTTGATTTTTTTAATTGTAAAATCATAAATTTACAAGAAAGGGGTGTAATAAGAATTTTATGGCAGGGCCGCTAACTCTACTCTATAACTAATGGTCAAGAGGCTCAATATAATTACTTTTAATCATTAGAATTTTATGACATGTTTGGTTTCAAAAAATATAAGAATAGAGGGAAGGAGGAGAGGGATAAAAAAAATAAGGGGAGAAATTCTTTATCCAACCAAATAATAAAAATGACATTGGCCTTATTTTTCACTCATTTTCTCACCCACTTTCTTTTTCATTTTTCTCCTCTCCAACCATTTCTTCCAACTAAACATGGGCTTGATCAAAGTATAATAAACTACGATTAATCTTGGTGGATTACTTTCGGGTTGTTATGTTTGATATTGCTATTAACAAATTATAAAATAAAAGACATTTTTATAAATTAGATACAAATTTTTTTTCCAAGTAATAGAAATTATCATAAAATATTGTACATTTAGATATTATTTAATCATAACAAAGATCGATAATATATTCAACCTCTCCTAATTTGGCATAATATTTAATTAAAATCATCATCATCACGGTCATTGCCTCAATAGTCCCCCCAGGGAAACATTGCTTGCATGGTCAGTTTCTTGACAATGAAAGAACGTAAAGAAGCAGCAAAATTTAGTAAACAATCACTTTAACTAGTCCTTTTAGCTCACACGCACCCATAACCATTTCTTTCTCTTGAAGTTATCAAATTTCACTCACAAATGAGAAGAACCCATCGATCCCATGCACACTCGACAATGCTCTCTGCCGCTCTCTCCATTCACATCACCATCACAATTCAAAATACACACACAAGATCCCCAGATGCAGATCTTAACACCGTCTGCTCTTCTTCTTCACTTGCTCGCTTCTCTCTCGCCAATTCAGGGTACGGCTTTTTTTTTTAATAATTTTGCTTTTGATTCTTCTTTTCCGTAAACTTCGACAAATTCACCCCTCTTAATAATGTCTCAGGTTTTGCGCCATCTCCAGCCCCGGAACCCAGTTCTAGTTTCTTGTCCGTTCAACGCTTTCCTCCATCCCATGTAACATCATTAAACTCTTCAGACAGCGAGAGGTCCGGTGAGTGAAATTGTGTTTCAACTTTTAACTAGCACTTCAGTTTTTCCAAAATTTTATTGCTCTTAGCATATATATATATATATATATATATATATATATGTTATTAAATATTTGAATTCTTGTTACAAGTGTATTTATCTCTACTTATGAATTGAAAACCATAGATAATGAAAATTTAGTAAACGAAGGTATAGATAAATAACAGTGGAATCAAGATTTGGTTTAATCGGTACCATAAAGTTAAAAGCGAATAAGTTTTCGTGTACGCTACAACATAAAATAAGTAAAATTGATAGAGCCTACAGTACCATGACATAATAGAGAAAAGTTTAACATAAAATATAATAATTTAAAAGCTATGGGGTCGAATGTCAAAAACGTGCAAATTGATAAAATGGCAATTAAGTCCCTTATGTTTATTAAAATTTCAATCAGTCGCAGATTAAAAGCCACACCTAATACTTCAAAATCTAATTAGGCCTTCCTGTTTCAGTTTTCGCGCCATCTCCAACTCCGTTGTCACCCACGAGTTTAACATCCGCACAAAGCTCGCCTCCCCTACCGCCAGCGCCAAATGCATCTCCGGCGCCGGCGCCATCGACCGTGGATGAAGGAGGGGAGGAATTTGGTGATCAGGTTGTGCCAAGCGGTGCGGTGGCTGATGAAGAGGAAGCATCAGAGACGTCAATCAAATGGTGTGCTGTCAGGGATCAGTACGAGGATTGTGAGTACCTGGTCAGCATCATCATCCAATCTGAAGATTACACGTGGAAATGGTAACTTTCTCTCTTTTTCTCTCATTATTATTATTTTTTTTTTGGAGAAAAATGTATCCTTTAATTTCTAATGTCACAAATACTCTTGTACACTATATTGTTGTCACCATGTCTAGATGTATCATGAGAGATTTGGAAACAACTGTAATTTGAGCAAAATAAAATATTTTTTATTATTTTTAGATTTTAAATTAATGTTTAAACAATTTAATTTCTTTGCAGTGTCAAAAGAGACACAGCACAAGAGTGTTTAGATTCAGCAGTAAAAGGGGAAGCAGATATAATAAATCTAGAAGCAGGGCTAGCTTACACAGCATTTCTCAATTACTCTATGAAAGCCATTGCAAACGAAGTCTACTGTGACCATGCTCAAAGCTATGATGCTGTTGCAGTTATAAACAGAAAGGTTTGCCAAGAAAATGGAGGCATCAATTTGATGGATTTCAAGGGACATAAATCTTGCCATGGAAGTTACTCCACAGCAGCTGGCTGGAACTATCCCGTTAACCGTATCAAAGAATCAACATCATCATTTGATTCTGAAAAAATAAGTGACGTCGAAATTGTGTCAAGTTTCTTCTCTGAGGTTTGTGCCCCAGGAGAATTTGAAGGAATGGGAGTGTGCAGTGGCTGTGGCATTGAAAATGGTTCATGCCATTTGGATAGTTTGTTTTTTGGAGATTTGGGAGCATTTAGGTGCCTGGTTGAGGAGTTGGGAGATATTGCATTTGTGAGAGGTGATACGGCATTGTTATACTCCAAAGAGGGGCCTCAGAACCAGTCTTGGTCGTCAAAATCAGTCAGAGATTTCATGTAGGTGCAAAATACATTGCTTCAGTTTCCAACCATTTCGATTAATTTTCTTTAAAAAGAGGTTCAATTAACTATTATTTATTTATTTATTTATTTATTTGGTTCACGAAATGCTCAGGTATCTTTGTCCGCAAGGTGGTTGCAGAGAAATCAATGGCTATCCTGGATCTTGCTCGTAAGTCCTGCAATTCAACACTGAATTAAGAATTGATTTCTGAATTAAGAATTGATCTCTCTTTTAATATTTCTCATATGTTGAAGTAGTGTCACTATGCTATCATATACTCAAGTTAATGATTGGTAACCTGTATTGCGTATATGAAAAAAATAATTAAAAAAGTTAGATATAATGTGCAGTCTGATATATTCCTATGTCAAAATCTGATTCTAAAGTAGTTCTGTTTATTGAAAATCAGATTTGGAACTGTTCCTGCAAATGTGATCATGGCAAGAAACTCCATGCCCAACAAGAAAAGATTGTTTATTTTGCAAACATTGACAAATGCTACTAGGATGAATGCTCTTTATTCAGGAAAAATTAGTGCCAACAACCTCCTGAGTCCAAGGTATGTGTCCTGATCATTTATGCTTATCTGATTAAAATTTCCACAGCGAACACTGAGCAAATTCAAGCTCTTTTGCAGTACTCAAGAAATAGCAGTGGTCAAGAAGCTCACAAGGTCTTACCTTGGGAAATCGGCTTTTATTTCACAGAGCTTACTAGAAATTAGTAACCCCAAATCCCAGCAAGTCACTGAATCAATTGTAAATCCAGTACCAGGTAAACCTTCATTATGTTCTCTGTTCTCCCTTTATCATTTTCGGAGACAAATTTAGTACTCTCCTAAATTTAACTGCTTTTCTCTGCACAGATGTAACTTCTTCATCTCCATGCTGCTACAATTCGCTATTCATCACATTCCTTTTAGTCCTAGTAGAACTCTTACACACATCTGTACACTAAAATATAGTAAGTAACCACCTTCAGACTTCAGTCTTCACTTTCTTTATTGAGAGAAATAGACTATTGTAGTTGCCAAAAGCATTTTGTTATATGATATGGAATTATGGATATTAGTAATACTTGTAACATTGATCTGATCGTATATGTATGTGAATTCTGATTTACATTGAAAAACATATGAACTCGAAAGCACATGATCAATAAGAACAGAATAGAGGGTATGTAATGAAAAAGGTTTTATTTGCTTTTGTTATTGAAGTTACAGTAATACTCATGAGCAATGACCATGACTAACCATACAGTTTTTTTTAAGGTTTATGAACACAAACGCAAAGGTTTCCATAATCCGTCTTCTTACAGAAAGCCGATACAAGTTTTTCCTTATATGCATTTTGGCAAGTCTGCGTGCATTGAGGCTGGCTACATTCGATGATAATCCGAAAAGCCTCTGCTACATCTGGTCCATAAATGGCCATGAAACTCAAGACCACCAAAGCTAAGATTAGCGTCACTCTCAGTGTCACCCTTCCTTCCATTGGAGACAAAAATGCTTTTGTCAAGTTTCTTTTGAATAGAAATGTTTTGTTTCGCTTTGCTTTGCTTTTCTTATGAATTTAATAATTACGTGAATAGGGCTTTTATAGCAGAGGAATTTCTGAACATGGTTCTATTTTAGCATTAAAATCAAAGTTATTACCATTAATTTTCTCTTGTTTCTTTCCTTTTAAAATAATTCTCTATGATTCTTACTTATCAATGGTTTTCATGGAAAGAAATCTTGAAATTATTATGAAGATTTCAGTGACTCATTATCTCTATCATTTACATGTATTAGCAAAGTTGCAAATATATAATACGATTCAAGATCTTGGTCTTCAATGTGCATGAGTTGCCAATTTATGATGATATACCAATATTGCAAATCCAATTTCAAATGATATTACTATATGGATTGCAACAAGATTTTTTTGACATATTTAGAGCATTCCAATCTATATATAAACCCCAACCCATGAGAAACTTTGCATACAAGTAATCCAAGTCTTTCAGGAAGGTTTTTTTATTTTAAAAAAAAAAAGGCTTTTATCTTATTAGCAAGATCATGAAACAAAGAGCATCGTTGCCATTGATGATCACTTTGATCTTTGTTTTGATGGCCTTCACATTCTTGAATGCAGATGCCGTTGTTCGTCCTAAGCTCATCCCTTATCGTATTTTGGTCGATATTGCTGACGATCAGCCGGTTCAGTGCAGTCACGATACCTGTACCCAAGCTTGTCAGGGTGCTTTAGGGGATGCATTCAACGGTGCTCAGTGTGTAGACGCCCCTAGTGGCCTCTTTTGTGCGTGCGTATAATTAATTTGAACTCAATTACTGCATAATACTTTATAGTTCGTGAATGAATAAGGTTCAGTTATCGTATTCTTGTATTCTTTCATTGTTTTTAAGTTCGAAGTTACCCCACATCACTACCTTCGCAAGAGAATTAAAAATAGCTCTTGATTACGACAATCACAGTAGTATTAGATTCTAGCACGAAGGTCATTGGAAGACAATTACTTTCTAATCTTACAGTCAAAAAGATACGAATTCTGTTTCATCAAAGGCTCTTTTAACAGGGAATTTTACAGTGGATATGGATGAATTTAATAATGCAATTCTTCAAGGCACAATCCCTCTGGGGATGATAACGTTCCCAATGTTGTTGTGCCATGGATCAGCCAAGTGAGTTGCCAAGTTCTCCAATGGTCCTGTGCCCGGATATGCTGATTGTTGCACGCAGAAACCCACAAATGCTAACAATGCCAAACGCCCTGAATATTTAAAAAAGACAAATGACATAACCATTAAATATCTGTTAATTGATTCATTTCCATTCAATGTGACTTGTGAAAATTTTTATTGGTTTAAAAGTGCGAAGACTAACCATTTTTGACCTCCTTGACTTTGTATTCCTCGAACTTCTGGGGGTCCTTGGAGAAGCCCAAGGGGTCGAAAGCACCACCGGGGTACTTCTTCTTCTCGGGGTCTTTCTCCATGCTGCGTTGGTGCTCAACGAAGGCAATGGAAAGGAATTCAATGACCAAAATTGTGGGGAGCGTGCCCCATGGAACAGGGTTGCCTAAGTATGTGGCTTGTCCCCCAGGAATTGCTGCCCACTCTTGTGCCTTCACCCAGTTGCCCAATCCCAATGCCTCCGGCACCAAGATCCCTGGCTGCGTGAAAATTTTTTAGTAAATCATTTTGACATTCAGCCACTTTATTTTGTTTTTGATACTTTTAGATTCCGAAATGATATTGATTCAACCCTTGATACCTTGCTTCCAGAGCAAGAAACCAGCTAGTCGCTCTCTTGGACTAAATCCGAAATGGTTCAAGTTCATATGAATATTATAACAAAATCTTGGAACAATTCAAGGTTACATAACCGATTAAACTAAAACATATATGATTCAGACACAAAGAAAATGTCAATCAAGAAATGGCACACAAACAAAAGAATTTAAAACTTACAACAGCAAGCATAGCCCATCTGCAGTGAATGAGTTCAGACTCCTTGTATCTCTCAAGGTTCTCAGGAACTTCGCCAAGCCGAAGGGGGTCAAATCCAAAGTCCCTGTAACACGGAAACACAAGTACACAACAAAACCATTAGCAACAAAATTTGCGTGCTATAACTAGCTAGTTAGTTCAACTAGTAAAATCTTTCAAAGGCTCGATCGCTGACCCTGGAGCTGAACCATCCAGGTAAGGCGGCCGGGGCTCGCCGGGCATCCAGTCAGCAGACATGGCGTATTTCGAGGTTGCATTGGCGGCAGCTGGAAGTGAAACTGCAGTAACGAATTTGGATTTAGAAGAAGAGAGGACTGAGGGGAAAGCGGTGGTGGCAATCCCGCAGCTCATCAAAGTGTTGGAAGCCATTTTGGGAGAGCCGTGTGAGATAGGGCAAGAAATGATGGAGAAGGGAGGGGAGATAAAGAGCAGGAGAAATGTAGAAATAAGAATCGATGTGGGATATGGTCGAATCTGAAAGTGAATTGTTATTGGCTAAGGTTTATTGCGTGTGTTTTGTTATTGGGCCACGTTGGATTGTTAAATCCATTAGGTGCCCAGGTGGAATATCCAATGGATATGTGGCTGAGATTGAGTGCTGAGACTGCCAGAGAGGAAATATCAGGGGGCAAAAAAAAAGTTTCCTTTATATGTTAAGGAATTTTGCATGGATTTGGGCTTGTAGATCCGACTCAATGCTTACTCATACCCTCCTCAATATTCTAATTTTGCGGGACTCAATTCTTTCAAATAAAGAAAAGATTTGTCTCTCGTATTAGTGGGAGTTTATTTTTTACTTAATATGTGAAGGATTTTTAGGATATTTTATAATTTTTTTTTATTTAAACTTTATTTAATATTGAGATTGGATAATTGTAGTTGGTTGAAAGTTACATTTAGTCATATTTATTCTACATTATTAATTTGATTATATTTTTTTTAATGATAGTTACAATTTAAAAATTATGACAAATTAATACTAAACATGCTTTAAAATTGTATAAAATTGTAATAGTATGAGTATGTAGATTATAAAATTCAAAATAAAAAGAGGCATGTTTGGAGGCTCTCCAATATTGCATGATATTGAAGCATAGACAAGATAATAGTAGTTGACTAATGCATAGATCATGTTCTATTTTAGGGAAATGATAGAATTTAAAAGAATGCTGAAGTTTTGGCAAAGTGAATTTTGTAATATTGAGCTAATGGCAATTAATACATAATAAATTTGTTTAGTCGTGCAATAAACGAATTCTTACATTGCAACTTTTGAGTTGTCTCATGTTAATTTGTAAAGAAGGCATAGATCATGTTCTATTTTAAGAAAATGACAGAATTTGAAAGAAGGCTGAAGTTTTGGCAAAATTAATTTCGTAAAATTGAGCCAATGGCAATTAATACATAATGAATTTGCTTAGTCTTGCGAGAAACGAAACCGTACATTGCAACTTTTGAGTTTTATCTCACGTTAATTTGTAAAGAATGTTTACTTAGGATGATAAATAAGATATGTCACTCTATTTTATAAAATAATTTTTTAAATTGAATATTAGAAATTTTAGTCCGAGCCTAAAATTTCTTAAAATAAGTATATTTATACATAATTTCTTAATATTTTTAATCACATGAGAACTAAACGAGTCAAAAACATCAGCAGTAATATGAGCAAATTTAATTACCAAGCCATATGTAATAATAATTTTCCTGAATTGAAAATATTTCCACACGGTGACAGATTTATTTTCTAAATATTTTCTTGTCACGTATCATTTTGGTTCGAGCGTCTGGTTCCTTCCACCTCAGGTCATTGCCTTTGGCGGTAATTAACGGTCTACTTTTCCAACCGTAAATTTAATCCAATCCTCCAAATCACGATTTCACTATTGACTATGACAGGTGTCTTAATTACACTGGCCAAAACCTTTGCAAACAGTGTGTCTCCCGCATCTGAGGATCCCCAGCTCTTACACAGCTTTCCCTCTCTCGCCCTCTCCAGCCTCCACTCACTCGTTCACCACTGCCACGAAACACAACTCTTCACCACTTCCACTTTCCCTTTCTTCTGGATCCTCAACCAATCACAAAAATTATCCAAAATAGATAATAACAAATAATAAACCGCAAAATCACCCGCATTTTTCTTGAAAAAAATGTCAATTTCGTTGGCCTCGGCTTCGACGTCTACAACGGCTCTCCATTCAATCAAAACGACGCCGAAGAGGAGCAAGCGGAGCCAACAAGCGAGAGTGATTGGAGATTTTAGTCACTTAGGTGATGCAGTGCGGAAAGACATGGAGTTCTTGAAGAAAAGAATTAGCGAAGGAATTGGATGGGCAAATCAGACATTTCGCCTTCCTCAGGTTTCCAAAACCCTCGACGATGCTCTTTGGCTTCGAAATCTCGAGGATCCCCGAGCTGCTGAGCTGGAGCCTCGTGATTGGCCGCAGCCTTCTTATCCAGGTCTAGTTAGTTTCATTTTTAATTTAATTTTCTTTATTATTTGTGCAAGTTTTTTTGTGAATCGTTATCCATGTTTTATTGTTTATTTCTTTTCATATGTTATATTGTTTGTTGTATATTAAGATTCCATTTGCGGCTTACCAAACATTGTAGCAGAAGTGTTTTAAAATTAAGCAGAAGCACGACCACTACAAACGGCTAAGACTAAGGGTATATTAGGAATTAAACTGCTGGGATGTTTTGACCATTTGTAGAATGGAATCACTAGCTATCAAATATAAGTGGAGAATAGATTGCAGGTAAATATTAACTATTCAGTAGAAGGGATCCCTTAGATGTAGCTTGGCTGGCTGTAAATGCACTTTGTGCCGGCGGTGTGTTCAGTGAGTGAGATTTCACATAAATTAGGCGCTTACCCAACATTTTACTATTGTGCTTTCACAATTAGGCAGAAGCGAAGTAGCTGCAAATAGGTCAGAAGTGATTAGCTGAAATGGGCCTCTTTCAAACTTGCTTTGTCATTTATTTTCCGCAGAGAATGAAGGCAGTTTCTTCATTTATAGTTTTTGTTGATTCAGATATGGCTTATCTTTATAGGACTCACTGGTGTGGATTTGTTATTGGCTGATCTTAAAGTGTTGGAAGCATATGCTAATTATTTCTACCACATTTTAAAGATTTGGTCGAAGCCACTTCCAGAAGTCTACAATCCACAAGATGTTGCTGATTATTTCAATTGCAGGCCTCATATAGTAGGCCTTCGACTTCTTGAGGTCTGTTAAAATAATTAAATCTTTTATGATCAATTGATTACTTTTTTGTTGTAATTAGAGAAAATTTTTGATTTGTTGGGCCCTTACCCAGCAATGTAAGGTTTTGGATTGAGGAGTTTCTCTAACATGATGCATGTAGATTGAACATCAGTTAGATTGTTTTAATCAATTCTTAGCTTAGCTTAGTATCATTATTATTGTTTTTTTATTTAGCATTGTTCACGGCACGTTTTTACATAGGGTAAGCGCGGCATTGTTTTGCCCAGTTATGTTTGTTTGACTAAATGGAATGCTGTTTTCACTCTGCTAATCATTCTGTCTAAATACCTGCAATGTACAATGATTTTTTCTACTTCTTAAATTAATTATACTTTAAGTTGTTGGTAAAACTTTTTAGTGATTATCTATTCTGTTGGTCTTTTCTCCGTAGCATATACCTATGACATTTGTATTTGTTTTCTCTGGAAGGTTGGTTCTTGCTTTCTCTCTGCTGTGATCAGAATTCGAACCTCAAGAATAAGAAAGTTCTTGAGATCAGATTTAGAGAAAGATTTTGATGGGGACATTTCACAATCCAATTTTGGGATGGTTTTGAAAGAAACAGTATTAAATTTGGGACCTACTTTTATCAAAGGTAAGGAATGGCATCTATTTGAATTTTAAAATTTAAAACATATATTTCTGTTTAAAAAAAAAATTGCTGCATCTTTTATCTTTCTTGCTTTCTCATATTTGTCTTCCAATTATATGCTGGGTAATTTATTTTTCTCTTCTGTAGTCACAAGATTACCAATATGCTAGTTACATGACTTTGCTTGCTGATGCAGTTGGTCAGTCCCTTTCCACAAGGCCAGATATTATTGGTTCTGATATTTCCAAGGTTTGATGAAAGACATTTTTCTTTTAGCTTTTCCATGGTTTTTTTTCCTATGAGTGAAGTGTTTCAGCTCAGCTATTTATGAAAACATGAATTACAATTTGATCCTGGCAATGAACAGAACCTAAATGTTCCTACTTTCTCTCCTGTATGGTTTACTCTAACTTATTTCTATTTAGTTCTCATATTTCCGGTCTGATAGGTGGTTATCCTATACTGTTGGGTTACGATAATTCTTACCGTATGGATTTGGAAAGTCTTCTATGAGCCTCAATCACTTTATGATACTGTTTTTTGCAGTGATATTTAATAGTACTTGAATCATGGATAAGCCTTTTTTGTGAATTTTTTGGAGTCTCAATCGCTTTGCGATATTGTTAGAAGTCTTATTATGTGTCTGACATACACAAATGTACCACAATTATGTATATGGACATTATCACATATTTGAATAATGGACAATCCTTTTGTGTATTTTTGTATTGTTGCCTGGGGAAATTCAATTGAAAGATTGATTGTATGTTGGGTTATGGTTGCAGGCATTGTCTGAACTGCATGATCAAATTCCTCCCTTTCCCAGGTCTGTTGCGATGAAAATAATTGAGGAAGAATTAGGTTCTCCTGTCGATTCATTCTTTAGCTTCATCTCTGAGGAACCTGTAGCAGCAGCGTCATTTGGTCAGGTTTCTTTTTACTTTAATGTTAAATGCAAAGGCATTTTATTATGTAATACACACATGCGCTTCCAATGTACATGAATATGGAGGTCAGTTGGTTGGAGCCTTTTCAATACGGAGGTTGGTTCTTATATGTTTCCTGGAACATGTTTTAGGTATACCGTGGAAGCACGCTTGATGGTTCTAGTGTTGCTGTGAAAGTTCAACGTCCTAATCTGCGTCACGTAGTTGTGCGAGATATATATATTCTTCGCATTGGGGTTTGTTTCTAACTCTATTATTGCCTATTGGCCTATTACTGTATATGCTTCAGTTGAGATTGCTAAGATAATTTAGAGGTCAAATGTTTCAGTTGGGTTTATTGCAAAAGATAGCAAAGAGGAAAAGTGATCTTCGCCTATATGCTGATGAGCTTGGAAAAGGCTTGGTTGGGGAGTTGGATTACATGTTGGAAGCTGCAAATGCTTCTGAGTTTCAGGTATTCATTTAAGTTTTTTAGGTCTTTTATCTAATCTTGCACGATAGAGAAGGTTTATAATGCTATATATGTTTCATAGCAGTTCGACTTTCCATTGCCACCTACTCATAGTGCCACTAGTGTTGTGAATTCAGTTTTAGAATTTTGTAAAGGAATATTTCTTGACACTGCTGCTTATTGGAATCGATATCATTGGTTGATGGTTAGGTTGAATTGGGATTTTAATCTTGCTCTAACATCACTTAGGAGTCTCTATTGACATCTTTCAAATAATAACACTGCCTAATAATACGACAAGTCTAGTTTTCTTCTTTTTCTTTCCAAAACTTTTCATTAATGGGGGCTTTTCGGGAAATAAAATACTCAGACCAGCAAATTAAGAAAGAGGATCTGGGAGGTAGCCTCTTTCTATTCAGAAAAGATATCAGCTGATTAGAAAAGTCTCAACTGCTCAGTACAATATTTATGTTTTATTTAGGTAACTAAGTTCTTGCAAAATACTTGATACGCTTTAAAAATTCAACGTATAGCTGAATGCAAACCTACTAGATAAAGATAATGATTTTACTGAAAATTAAATTTTATTCTATCCTGATTTTAGTTGATAATCTTCTCACTTTATTTCCAAGTGAATTTCTGGATATGATGCTCTTGAAGTCTTCCTTTCTCTTTTTGAATGGTTGATTGCCTTGTTTACAGGAATCTCATTCGGTGTGTCCGTTCATCTGTGTTCCAAAAGTTTTTAAACATTTAAGTCACAAGAGAGTTTTAACAATGGAGTGGATGGTTGGTGAGAGTCCAACTGATTTACTCTCTTTATCTACTGGTAGTTCTGTAGATGGTAGCTCAACACATTTAGACCGGCAGAAACTTGATGCAAAATGGCGCCTTCTTGATCTGGTGTGTAAGAATGAACTACATAGTTCCTGTGATGTCTTTACTCATCTAAAGCTTTCTAGAAATTTCTAGACTCCTGGTACAAAGTCAAGCAAGATTTGTGCAGCTGAACTTACATAGTTTATACAATTGCTTGATTGTTGAGAATTTGATTTCTTTGTCAATTGAAATAGTGGTTTCAATAATAATAGATCCTTCTGCACGAACTATTCTAGGTTAACAAAGGAGTGGAGGCAACACTTGTCCAACTCCTGGAAACTGGCATATTGCATGCAGATCCGCATCCTGGAAACTTGCGTTACACGTCATCAGGACAAATAGGGTACTTTTTCTTTCCTGCCTCCCATAATCGATTAAATTTCTAGTTTGTGTGATAGATGAAGCTATCATTTATTTATTGGTGATTTGCTATGACAGGTTTTTGGATTTTGGTTTGCTTTGTCGGATGGAAAGGAAGCATCAGTTTGCCATGCTTGCTTCCATTGTACACATAGTAAATGGAGACTGGCAGTCCCTTGTTCATTCTCTGACTGAAATGGATGTTGTGAGGCCAGGAACCAACACACTACGTGTTACCATGGTATTGTCTTTTTGTCTAATCATTTTGCTTTAGCACATTCCTGTATCTAGTGCATATTTTCTTGATAATAAATAGAAAGAAATTCTTGCTTCTAAATAATTTGTAGCCCAAGTTTGAATTTTTCATTCCATTGAAACTTTTGTCAAATCTAACTTTTGAATTTTAAAACAATCCAGGATCTGGAGGATGCTTTGGGAGAGGTGGAATTTAAGGATGGAATCCCTGATGTTAAGTTCAGCAGGGTGAGAAGTATATCTTGAGATCTGTCATTGCTTTTCCTGACATGCCTAGTCAAACAACCTTGATGCTAGTATTGTATATCAGTCCACTGAATATCAATAGTGGTGCACTGGATGTGACATTCTTCTCTTTGATATTAAAAAACTATGGTTTGATGAATTAGTTCATATAAAGAGTTCAGTATTCTGGGTTTTAACCAAATGTTCCCTGAAATACAGTCTACCTTAGTTGGCATTGTCCCTTTCCTACCCCATAGGCAATTTCCTATTCCCATACGTACTGGAAAAATCAATAAAAGCTTTAAGATGAAATAATTGTAAGGAAAAATGATGCAGTCCCTTATCATCCAATTGTATTGACTTTCTTCCAAGGCTTTTTTTTTTGCTTGATTCTGTTTCTTGTAAGGAAAAATAGATGAATAAAAGAGTACTTTCTACTTGGTCTATCCAGTTATAGTCTAGACCTAATCCTGTGCTGGGTAGTATCAGAAGCAGCATTTCTTCTTCCTTCTTTTTCCTTGTCTTATTGATAACTTTAATTCAATTCATAGTAGGGAATCTATCATTGGTTATGGATATTTCTAATCCTTTAAAACATAAAGTTCAGTTAAGAAGGGATTGTTATAACTTCTCAGTGTTGGCTGTTATGCGGTTTTATTAATTTATGCATTTTTCTTTTTATTACCTGTTCTCCATTCAAGTATTATATGTGGTTCCTCTAATTGTTTACATTTGTGTCCGTGTTACAACAAATTTTATTTCGAAGGTACTTGGTAGAATATGGTCTATTGCCCTCAAGTACCATTTCCGCATGCCACCCTACTATACACTTGTCCTACGGTCTCTTGCATCCCTCGAAGGTAAGTTTTCATTGGCAATATTGTTTAATTTCTTTTGGCTTATGATTTGTACCTTTCTTGGAAGATAAGTTATCATCAGCCCTCTTCCTTCATCCCATTACTTTGGATCTGTAAGATTTATGAGGATGTAATCTGAATTGCACTTTTCTTTTCATTTCTTTCTTGATATGCTCAAACGCATGCCAAGATCCCGCTTCTATTCTTCATTCATATTTCATTTTGTTGTCTCAGGTTTGGCAATAGCTGGAGATCCAAATTTCAAGACATTTAAAGCCGCATACCCTTTTGTTATTCAGAAACTTCTGACTGAAAATTCTATCTCTACGAGAAAAATCTTACATTCGGTATTAAATTCCTTAGAAACTTTGGTCCAATAGATGACTAATATCATATTTTATTGCATTATTATACTCTTGGTAATACAATGTGAACATAACTGGCGGGATTTAGTTAAGACGATTCAGATGATGGACCGATATAAAGCTAAATTTTATATTTTATGGGCCTTAAAGAGTTGGCTTCCCAGAATGTCCATTTCAAGACATTCTGCTTGACAATGCTGACTATAGAAAACGCTATAGCTAGTGCTGGTCTAGTATAAGCAAGTTGTGGGAGCATTTGAAATTTACCATCATCGGGGGATTTATTTTCTTAGGATGAAGATCTGTCAAGCATGATTTGTATTATAACATCCCCCATTGCTAGCGAGAGAGTTCTTGGACTATTTATAAGCCTTGAGCTCTTCTAAGTAGACGTGTTTTGAGTTGCAAAGCCTAATAACAAAAATCGTGACGGGCTGTGTGCCCATAGTGGATAATATCAACTTGGATATAGGGGTTGGGTTCTTACAATTGGTATTAGAGCTGATTCGCGCTTCGATGTGTGAATGGATATTTTAATGACATGATATCATTCTGTTTTGTTTCCATTGACCCTCATGAGGACGCGATGTTCTCAAGGGGGGAAATATACAACATCCCACATCATTAGCAAGAGAGTTCCCGGACTTGTTTATATGCCTTGGGCTCTCCTAACTAAGGAGATGCATTTTGAGTTGCAAAGCTTAATAACAAAAACCGTGACGGATGTGTGCCCAAAGCGGACAATATCTACTTAGTTGTTGGGCTCGGGCTGTTACATGTATTCTTGGACACTTTTCTTGGCATACATTTTGCTAAGTTTCCTTGCTATTTAGAATATTGTGATACTAGGTTTCTTTGTTGACTGTAATAGATTTTACAAATAGTGCTAAGTTAACTTTTGTGGTACTTTAGTTTGTTTTGCTTATTTTATTTGTTGCATTCAGGTGGTTTTCAACAAAAAGAAGGAATTCCAGTGGCAGAGGCTCTCTCTTTTCCTAAGAGTCGGTGCGACTAGGTGTGTTCAGTAATTTCTGAAGCTCATCATTCACGCTATGCTTTATAAAAGTTTTTAGAAGCAATTCTGTTATTTTATGTACAGGAAAGGCTTGCAGCGGGTAGTAGCACCAAAGACTGAAACTTCTCTTGACTATTTACCTAATAGAGTTGATGTTTTTGATGCCGCGAATTTGGTCTTGAGGCTTTTACGAACTAACGATGGTGTCGTGCTAAGAAGACTCTTAATGACAGCAGTGAGTGCCTTAAGCTGAACCTCATCTATTTAAAAAATATTTCTTGCTATCGTATACTTTTGAGTCACTATGATCTTAATTCCCTGTGGTTAAGTATATGTTTGCCAAGGCTTGTAGCCATTGGTTGCTTCTTCAAGCTGACACTAGAATAACTTTTCAGTTATTTTAAAGAAAGTGACAGCAGTGAGTGCCTTTAAGCTGAACCTCTTCTATTTAAAAAAAATATTTATTATTATCGTATACTTTTTAGTCACCATGATCTTGATTCCCAGTGGTTAAGTATATGTTTGCCATGGCTTGTATCCATTGATTGCTTCTTCAACCTGACACTTGAACAAATTTATAGTTATTTAAAGAAACTTAGGAGGCATTAGCTTGTTTGTTTTATACACATGGGTAATTGGAATTCTTTTCAGTCAGTAGCTAATTTTACTGTTCCATTACGTGGTTTGCTTTCAAGGAAAATTCATGATTTCATCCTATTACAATGTGATGGAGGGTGAATTGGCATGAAGCACCATGCTATTCTCCACTAGCGGGAACGAGCCATTTTCATATTTTATGCATTTCAAATTTGGTTCTCACTGTGCATTTTGGTGAATAGGATGGAGCTTCATTGATCAGAGCCTTTGTTTCCAAAGAAGCAAGCTTCTTTCGCTATGAACTATGCAGGGTCATTGCTGATGCTATGTACCAATGGATGTGTGAAGCTCTCGGAAGAAGAGGCATTCCACTTACTCGTTGTGTTTCCCAACTAAGAGTAGCGGGTGGGTCTGATAACAGAGAGTTAGAGCCATCTTCCAGATTATCTGCAACCATTTATGATTACCAATCTTTCTTGAAAGACAGACGGCTCAAAGTAATTTTTTCAAAGATTCTTGATCCTGTGAGGAGAGATCCAGTATTGAAGCTGAGGTTATGCTGGGCTTCATTTGTTATGTTTGTCAAAGCTTCAGCTCTAGCTTGTCAGAGAATGTTAGTCTCTTTATCTGAAGCCTACTTAGGCCCGGTATTAGCTCCCAACCGATTTGCTATTGGTGCCTCAAACTCTTAGTTCCTTCAAAAGTAAAAGAGATGCAAACATTTTCGTTATAGTTTCAAGTACAAGATGGTTATCGCCTATTCCGGAAAGAAACTTGATAAGAAGATAGTGAAGATGATATAAAAGGCTGTCATCGACTGCCCCAATACGAAATTCTAACCCATGCATTGAAGGATAGAATCCTAACTTTTACCGACAGTTTTTTTAATCTATGAGACTAGGCCTGCCACTTTGTCCATATAGATATCAGAAAGTTGCCAGAAATTGGAGGTTGAATCAGGAAATTAAATTGCAGGCCACGGAGAGGTAGTACGTGGGTGATTGTATATAATCATGTATATTAAGTATAGCCTGTTGTATGCTCGTAAGAAATTGTAAGTTTGATTATATGTCGTGTGTAGGAGCTAGGTAATGCTGAGTGCTGAGCGGATGGTAGTAGTATTGCTTCCCGCAGGATCAAAGTCACGTGAGTATGATACTCAAGCTGATGGTAGTAAAATTCTGAAAGGCTTTTAATTGAATGCTTCAAAACACTCTTGTTTATTTGGATCATTCGCTATCAACAGTAAAAATCCCTTTTGTCGCAGTAAATTGTGAGTATATAATGGATGGATGGAGATGTACTGATTTATGAATATGAATTATGACTTTGTATTTTGTAATTTCATTTTCAGTTAAAATGATGCCATCAATGCCTCCTCCAACACTGATTTGATTTGATATGTGTAAATCATGAAACACGTTATGGGGTCGATGGTTGCAGGATGTGGGCATCATTGTCGTATGTTACTGCTATAAATGATTTTAATAATTTTTTATTGTCTTTCTTAAGAAACACCTTTAAAATCAAACTATAAACGGGCAATAAGAGAGAATGTCTATTTCAAACAATCCATGAGGATAATCAGACCATCTTAAAACTAATTTTGTAACGTACATAATATTTTTTTAAAAAAATATTATTACCTTTTATTAGATTTGGAGGTAATTGGAAACAAAAGCTTCGATTAAGTTATCAGCCAACATTTTATTTTGTAAAAATCTTCTAAAAACGTGTAAATTATAATTTTATATAGATCTTAAATTAACAAAATTGATGAACAGTTTCATTTTATTTAGGTATCACTTGACTTCAGATATAAAATAGAAATAATGAAAATTGAAAAAAACAAAACGTCTACGTGAAGACAAATCACGGACTTTAAATCCCTTACTCTCTCCGCTCGTCCTTCGCGATCTGGAAAACCGTACAAACCACCTTCATTTTAATTTTAGTTTTAGTTTTCAATTTTAAATTTTTTCCTTCGAAAATCAGCAAATCACAACTCAGTAGATCACCAGATCAACGGTCACCATCCAATCATGAGTTCGCCGGCAGTAAATCTCCCTCTCTCGCGCTAACGCACTATCAGATCCTCGAAAATTTTTTGAAAAATGAACTATTTTCATTACTGTAATTTTAGAGGCGTTTTATTTATTTATTTATTTATTCATTTGTTTAATTTGTATCAGGGCGGGAGCTTGTTTAATGGATTCACTAAATTGTGCAAAGGACTAGCGGTGGTGCTTGTTGGCGGTCACATTTTAGTTCAGCTTTTGCCTGCATCCGTCAATGTTCTTGCTTTAATTCCTGCTAGGTAAACTCAATTTTTGAACTCTTCATTTTCTTGAATTTAGGCTTTTAATCATTCTCAATTGACTCGTTAAATTAAAATCAACAGTCAACTTTACTTCAGTTGTCAAGGCTTGTTTAGGTGCAGTAGTGTTTGGGTTAGCTGATAGTTGAAATAATGTGTACTATAGACCTGCTTTGCAAATCCATAAGTTTTGATTTGTGCTAACCTAATTGTTTTTCGCATGATCACGGAAAAATTGCTATGCACGAACCAAAGATCTTCAAATTTAATTTCAGGTCCTGCTCTGTGTGTCGGTGTATTTATATTTCTCTTCAAATGTAAATTTGCATATCTTTTTCTTTTTATCTTTAGTTAGAAGAGTAGTTTTGTGATTTAACCTAAAGGTGAAAAAGAAAATCCGACTAAGTAGATGGGGAGCAATGGGATATTAATTGTCATCTTCATATTTTGTGCAGGACAATTCCTTTTGCTTGGAACCTGTTAACTGCTGGTTACATTGAGCAAACAGTGCATGGGGTATGACCTTCTTTTGATGTGAAGAAATTTACGTGGGTTTCTTGTGTTAAATATCTTTCATTTACTAACGATCATCAGTTTCCTTAGGTGGTGGTCAGCACTCTTGGTCTCCTTTTCATGGGGAAGTTGCTTGAACCTGTGTGGGGTTCTAAGGAGTTCCTGAAGTTCATTTTTATAGTGAACTTCCTTACTTCTTTATGCATTTTCATTACTGCCATTGCCTTGTACTACATAACGAGGCTGGAAACCTACCTGTAAGTGTAACCATTTTGCTTTCACTACTTATGATTTAGTACCACATTTCGTCTTTTTTTTCGTTTTACTTTTCTCTTCCTGCTGCTTTCACCATACTTCAACTTCTTCTGGTGGCTGAGAAATAAAGAAACAAGATATTGAAAATCACCCACAACAAAAACTGTGCATTGGGAATATTTGCATTCAATAAAATGATTGTCACCAGCTGCATATCAATTTATGTTTTAAGGATTCAAACCAGTTATTGTAATTTATTTATGGATTATCTCTTTGTTAATTATTTTTCCTTGTCTTCTATCCTTGTAATTGCTGATTCTCTTTTCTATTTGTGATAGCTACATGCCGCTTTCTGGCTTCCAGGGGGTCCTTGCAGGTTTCTTGGTCGGCATCAAGCAGATTGTACCTGACCAGGAGCTGTATTTATTGAAAATAAAAGCAAAGGTGCTCACCTTTTTAACTAATTTATTTAATTGTCTTCCAATTTGAATCTGTGGGAGTTGAGGAGATGTCCCTGACATCCTAAACTTTGTTGCTCTCTCTATTCCATTGCAGTGGTTGCCATCTCTTATGCTCTTGCTGTCCATTGCCATAAGCTTCTTTACGGCAGAGTCAGCAGCATATCTTCCTACTTTAATATTTGGTACATATATGGGCTGGATTTACCTTAGATACCTGCAGAAAAAACCAGAAACAAAACTTAGTGGCGATCCCAGTGATGATTTTGCATTCTCTTCATTCTTTCCTGAATTTCTTAGGTATTTTAATTCACTCTTATTAGAATTTCTATCTCACAAATAACAATTTTGCTTTAATACTTTAAATTAAATGTCAATCTAAGTGTTGCTTGTGTGGCAAGCAGACCAGTCATTGATCCCATCGCATCAATATTTCATCGGATGTTGTGTGGAAGAAGAACTGAAACTTCTGGTGATGGTCATGGTTATACTTTGGGAGGTGCATCATTACCTGGTTCAGACCCTATTGAGGCATCTAGGAGAAGGTAATCCTTGTCTCATTATGTTTGAATACATCGATTGCATGTGCAAGTGAAACAAAATGTTAATGTTATATCTCAATTCGTAAAAGGGCTGGTTTTTACATGAAGCCAACTTTAGGTCATATATGTCAAAATAGCTCTGAGTTTGGTAGAAAAATGGAAAATGGGTTTTAAGCCTAGTTGGGAAAAGTGGGGATCAAGAAATTATTTGAGATTGCAATGAGTTTGTACAAGATGCAGCTGTGATGAGTTTGTACTAGACACAGCAGCTGCAACAACACTAATGTAACTTTGTCAATAACTATAACAACTACAGTACTAAAACTATTAGTCGCCAACAAGAAGTATAAAGCAACTATACCTTTCCAGTTTTTTGGCTAACATCAAAGGGGTAGTCATTATGAGGGAAAACAAAGGGTTTTTAGTTTCTTTCTGATTTATCCCACTGCTTTGCAGAGAAAGGGGGGCTAGAGCACTGGAGGAAAGATTGTCCGCTGAGAAGGTGGCTGCGGCACGGAGTGTAGAAGAGTCTAAGAAAGATGCTTCAGAGAACGTCTGAAAGCTGGAGAACTCAACTTACAAAACCAGGCAACAAAATCAATAGTGTTCATTCCGTGATTACTTCACATGTGCAAGATATGGGATAGATCTTTTTTCTGGATTTTGGTGGAAAGTTTTGTTTTGCATTTTCCTGAGGATTATGATCCTCAAAAGTACAAAAAGTGTCGCCATTTTATGAGTTCTTGGTTCTCAGGATGACTCATCTGTGTTCTCACTGGATATATATAGATCAGAAATGGAAACAAGGGTCCCTAGGTGACAAATTAAAAATCCTTTTCATTTTTCATTTTTATGTTTTTTTTTTGGTAAATACTTTCTTCCCAATGGGGCCATTTGGAATGCATACGGTCACTTTGGAACATATTAATTTCTCGCCTGGGACCAGGCATGGCAATGGCAACAAGAGCTTTAGATTGATTATATGATCCGGGTGCTTTGATGCAACTTATATAACCTTTTCTCTTAGCAAAATGAACGCTCTTTTTTAGTATGCAAATATCAAGCGAAACAGTTCTGAAATGTTGTAAAAAAATCACAAAATTGTACCAACAAAAGTATATCCCTCCAGTCGCATATGAGAGATAAGTCCCTTGCATTTGATTCAAGCAAAATTACAACACTATGTAAACTTTATTTTGCTATTACATGAGAAATTATCAAGAGCCTGAGTAATCTTCCTTTGGGTATACCGTAAAGAACTGTACTGACAATGATGAGCCTTATGAAGATCAGTTTTCATTGAAACAAGTTCCAAACTGAAACAAGCCCATCCCCTTGAGCTTTACAGAGAAATAATGAGGAAACCCAACATCTGATTTTGTATCTGTTCTGCTGTTCAAATTAGCTCTCCAATACTTCTCCAGCAAAGTACTGTTTCTGGACCATTTTTCTGTAATCTGTAGAACAAAGAAGAAAAGCAAACGTTTTAATGCTACAATGAGATCACAGATTCCACCACTTTCAAGGCGAAATAAGTCTCCTAGAGAGGAACTCATAAATTATGAATCAGACGTACAAACCAATGAAAGAAAATAGTTTTGCCCTAGAGCAAATTCATGATATCATATAAATGGAAACAGCATGCTTACTAACTGGTTTGTGCACAATGACCACCAAAGATTCCATGGTGTTTAATACCACACGGTATTTTAACTAGCAAAAACCAAATATGGCATTTGACGTTCTAAAAGCTCAGTTTGTCCAGATCATTATACATAAAATTTAAATACAAAAATGGTAGTAAACTGGGGATAGAGAGGGCATATGCATACAACCTTCCTTATTGTTCAAAAGAGCTGCAGCATAGCTGTTAAGAGGACTCTCTGGATTAGGCTCTGCAGGTAAAAGAATTAAATGGTTAGGCAAACATAGGATAAAGAATGCAAAATTTGCCCATTTGTATGCCCAATCATCCAGGGAAGAACAAGCAGACCTCCCAATAAACTTTGAATGGACAAAAGAATTGTTCTGCAATCATAAGCTGAAGACCACTTGTCCTATGGCAACATATAGAAAGAAATCAATCATCTTCAAGAAAGTAATATCTAAACAGAACATAAAGAATGCCACTATCATACAGATAAAGAAATATGGCGCCAAATCTTACAATCTACAAGTAGAACATAGAATGGGATACTATGCCAATAAAGAGGCACAAGACTTCCCTCGTTTTGTAGGAATTCCAAAATACAAAATTTGGATATGCTTCATATTTCTGACACTAAACCAAATCATATCAATTTTATTGTTAAACTTCAGGCAGCGATGAAATCTTAATCACCTCAAATGCCTACCCACGTAATTAGATCATGACAACTTTACATCAACACTTTATAAAACCTCATCAGCACCATTTTATACCATTGATGCATGAGATCCCTCCATAAATGAATGTATACAACCTCTATAAACAAATGCATGCCACTGAAGGATTAGTTGCATCCACCTGAGATAATTAAACTTAGGATATAAAATGCCCACAGGAACACAAATATATTTGTTGCAAAACCCCTAAAATAGACATGTATCTCATTTTCATCGGGTTAGCTAGCACATTATCTAATAAAATTACTCTGTAAATTCAAGGGATACCTGAAGGATGTCTAGGCATATGTTGCCAAACTGATCAACATTTGGATGGAAGCACATAGTCTCAAACTTGACTTGGGGTGGCTTGAAAGGATAATCCAGAGGAAAGCGCAAAGAAAGTTTGTATGATAAACCCTCGTACATAGTTCCCTTTCCACCCTCAATTGTGCCAATCCAAGTAAAAATGCTCTCGCCTTCAGGAAAGGCTGAGACCCCAAGATCACCTCCACTCATCTGCTCAAACAAACACTATTAGATACTAAATGCTTAAATCTTTGGTGAATACACACACAACTCACACAACATATGTTCTAAATGATTAGTAAAAGAAACAGACAACTTATTTCACATTTCTTGATTGTTCCCGCATTTTTAGAACCAATAAAGTTCAAAAGAATACTTACCATGAGAGACATCAATTCCTTCTGAAGCCTGAAAAAAAAACATAAAAACAAACCATAAAAAAACCATATAATTGAAATTACGCGTGAAAATATTTCATAAAAAAGTTTACAAGTACTCCAACAAATCTTACCAAAATAATTAAAAAGTTCCAATCTTTCCAGTTTCCACAATTTTCACAAAACAAATACATTTAAAATTTGATAGTGCCGCTGCTACCACTATTTCAGTCAGTCAAAATAAAAACAGAAACAATTAAACAATTCATAAATAATAATTTTCTTCTTTAATCCTTCCTAAGCTTTCTTGACTAATTAACTACTCGTCTGAGAGCCAAACACAAGATTTACGACTGTTATTTTCCCTTCACAAATTTTCTCGAGAGCCAAAACAGAGAGTTCACTAAATTTTCTCACGAACCAAAAGGAAAATTCAAGAAAAGAAAATTAAAAACTGAAGGAAAAAAAAAAGTACCTTTGAGTAACGGATGTCGTATCGACGGTGTTAGGAGAAGAGACAGGCTGCTTCGATGATGCAGCGGCAGTTGCATGCAAATTTTCAACCGTCAGATTTGGCCGCACCTCCATGATTATTTGCAAAGAAGAATCACGGACCAACGGCCGATGATCAATGATGAAAATCAAGATTAATGATGACGATGAGATGATTCTCGATTGCGTTTTTCTAATTTTGTTTGGTTTTTAGTTTTGAAGAAGGAGATGAAGTATAAATAAATAAACAAATATAATTACACTTAATTGCTAAATTTTCCAATATTCCTTCGTTCTGATTGGCAACCGCTGTTAAGCGTTATTTTTTATTTTAATTATTGTTCGATTATTATTATCATTACCGATGTCAATATTATTACAGCCGCGCACGACGTGGTCGGTTCATTGAAAGAGAAGGAACGAGAAAGCAGCATACTTAAAGCTAACTTTCCAACTTTAATATAATATAATATAATAAACTAATTATTCGAATCAACATAAATATCAAATAAAATAATATTTTCTCTAAATTTTTAATATTTGTATTTCAACCCCCTCCCACAATAAGTGGGCATAACAATTTCTAATATTTCAATAAATTTATTTCGTCGAAAACTCATATGATATGTTTTTTATTACAATGATTTTGAAAGGTTGGAATCCACAAAGTGTAATTGATTTTTGAGCCTCATATCTCTCATAATTTGAACATTTGTGACCCCAAAAAAACCACTTCAAAATCATTTAGTCAAATCATACTAAGATGGATTAGTATTGCCACAGCCTAATATAGATTATAATCTAAGGTCTCGACGTCTCGTTTTGAAATGATTTAATTTCTTGCCCTCTAGAATCGTTTAATAACTAAAGAGTAAACTATCTAACTCGTTTCTTAAGTCCTCTGCTCACATATGTGGCATTAATTTTCTTTCGATTATTCAAAAGTATATTTTATCTTTTTCTATACCAAATATTATTCGAATTGTAACATCACAAATCTAGGAGATATCGATAGATTTCTGATTGTTATACAGCATACTAGTGCACGACCCAAATATACGGTTTAAAAATTATCAGAAACGTTTCATTAACGCATTGTCTCGTATAAAAATTCTAGTACATGCTGAAAAAAGAAAAAGAAAAAAAAAAAAAAATCCCACGGTCAATCCAACCTATACATGTACCCAAATGATCCTGCAAGTCTTTTGGTCAAGCAGCAGGTTCCAATTTTTTGTGACGTACAATAAATGCGACACATAAAAGAAATAGCAACATCTGTGCTTTAAAATCTCCCATCTTTTTGTACATGATCATCAGCTGAATCATTTCCCAAATGAAAATTCATGTTGTGTACGAATGAATCCGGGACCTGGAGGCAGCTGCATTTCAATTTGCCTAGGCTCTTGAACTACTGCCATTCCTTGCACGCTAGATTCTGCATAATGTGGAGGAGACTCATTCATGACCTCGCGGTGGCGCGGAGAACGAAGCTGATTCTCGGGATCCCACTGCTCGTGCTCGAAGTTCGAACGGTAGCCGTCGCCACTGCGGTTGGGGTAATTATGCAAGAGATGGACAGGTGACATTCCATGCGTAGGAGTCTGTGGCCTGCTTGACATTGGTGTGTTACTCCCAGAAAGCTTGCCCTGTTTTGTGTGTTTTTTGGCAATGTGGTGCCAGTTTTTGAGTGCTGCTGCCACTCTATCATTGAATATTGTTGGTTTCATTGTAGATCCCATCTGCATAATCAAATCAAACGAAGCAGTTAATCACAGTTTTTTTTTTCTTTATTTTTTTTAATTTTCATAACACTGCTCTCATTTATTTATACAAATTTATTCAATTACCTGCGTCACTAAGGCATACAGAGGTAGTGTCACATAACTGCATAGAATCTGATTGAGCACCCTGAAAGCATGGACGATCATGTGTTAAAAATTATTATCAGAAACTTCTGAAACAAGCAACCATTTGTCACTGCAATGAAACTTACCCCATTGAGATTCTGATAGCTATATCCTCAGTTTTCCGGTGGAAGCAAGATTTGAGCGCAAATTCATACTGAAAAACACAGCAAATGTATTGGGATACAACATAAATTAATTTGAGCTGTTGTAGCAAAGACACCGAAATGACTGCATAAAATAGGATTTGCTTACAGTGCTCCAACTGAAAAATGCCAGCTGAAATGCATTCTGAAATAACAAGGAAAGACAGAAAGATAACAAATAAGAATAGATTAAGCTTGATTTATTGAATGTGTTTAGATGAAACAAGAATATTAAGATTTAAAAAAAAAATACCTGAAAAAGAACCAAGCGAATGAGAAAGAGAATGAATCGCGGGCGTCCGAACCAGAAAAGTTCATCACCAGGCTGAACCACAGGTGCCCCCTTCACCACATCACCTCTCTCTTGAATTCTCAGCCCCAGTTTTGTTATAATCACTTGGAGCTCAGCCCCCACCAACAGAATTATCTGCGAATATTTTCAGCTTATATATTATGAATTTTTTATTTGATCCTCCTTTGTAAACAAAACAAGCCACCAAGCATTAACAACAAAAGAACTTGATTTGATTAGAGTTGGTATTGGTGAAGCTTACAAATAAGGGGATAAATGGTAACCACAAGTAAGCAAACCATCCTGTTAACATAATTAAATTATAAAGCAAGATTAGAAAACTGGAACTTTGTAACACTTGCAATTCTGGCTAATTAAAATTAATCACATGCATGATTAATTGATGTTGAAGTTACCATGTGTATTGGTGAGCAAGAACAACGTTGCAATGATCCATAGAATTGGAGATATTCCCACAACTTCTTTGAAATCTTCTTCGAGTGATCTGCTGATGTATTTCTGAAAATCGAATCTTGTTTCACTGCCAGGAGCCAAATGTGCCTGGAATCATTTAAACATCAAAGTGTAAAGTTTACCCATTTAGCAAATTTTAGAAATGCCGTTAAATTAAATTTAAATTTTTTTGACAGCGCAAATCGATTTTTTTTTTTTTGAGTTACCATGATGAATCCATGTCTCAATGTCAGGTAATCAACTTTGTTAACAGATCCAAAGAATTGCCTGAAGAAGCAAACCTAACACCAAGAAGAAAATTTTTTAATGAATTGTTATATTTAATTTGAAATTTGATATTAACAAATAATCGAGGGAAGTAATAATGCGCTTACAATCCACAAGCTAATTGATGATTTACTCCAAATATTCAAATGTCTACGACCAAATGAAGTGTCCCTTGCAAACCGAAACCTCTCTGGATCTGCATGCAACTCACAAAAGTCAGAAGTCAACAAATGTGGCCACAAGAAAGTCAATGGATCGAACTATAGCGAAAAATGTCAACACCAAAAGTAGTGGCATTAAATGGTTCCGCCTAATTAACTATTTGTCAATAACATAAATTACTTATAAAAGTTAATTTACTTTCAAAGCAGGAGATATGCATTGATGTTTGTCCCATCCAAAAAGTCATCTATTTATGGTAATGAATCGAATAATATGCCGTTTGGTAGAGCTGCGCATCTATGAAAGAAAGGTCGCTATAAATTATCGTCTGGGAGTGTTGTGCTGTAGCATCCAAGCTCCCCTAGCAACACTATAAAAATGGGGCCTAAGTGATTAATATATATATATATATATATATGTTTTAATCCAAAATTTTAAAATATGAGAAATTTAGAAAGTCACATACTATACATTATAAACGTTTTAAATTTTAAGTATCTAAAATCTTATAATTTTAAAATTTTCTTAAATTTTTTCCTCATTTTAAGATTTTGAACCCAAAAATTAATATATATATATATATATATATATATATATATATATATATATATTCTGTGTGTGTGTGTTTTATCACTAAAGGCAAGTAGACAACTTGTAGTGTTTGTAGGGTACTCATTATTGATACAGATCAATTTTGGCATTTATTTCTTTTAACTTTTTTAGGTTGACACAATTAATTACCATTGTAGTATTGGTACTCAATTGTCTTTGTCTCATTCTCCCATGCCTTCCATTTCTTCATCTGCCGTAGCCATGCAAACAAACCATTAATTAATTTAAAGATACGAGAAAGACAGCAGAAGCAATAACATAAAGAAAGTGAAATTATTATTATTATTATTGTTTTACCTTTGTTCTTCCCAAAGCCAAGGTGATTAAGCAGTAAAGCACATGAAAAACAGCTAAAACAAATATGAATATATGGAGCTGATGAATCCCATATGCAGACACAAATGCAACTTTGCCCTGAAAAAATATAAATATATAGATAGATAAGATTTTAAGAAGTAAATTAAATATTTCATTTGCATTCATGATATTTAAATTTTAACCACTTGCAGCAAAAACAAGAAATAGACAAGAACATAGCAGCCAAAGTAAGAAGATTATTAGTATTAGTGTATTACTATGTCAAACAAGAAAATTAAATTAAATTAAAGAAAAATTTCTTGCCTCATCCGCGCATTTGTCATAACCTTTAGTTGCTAAACTCCGGCGAGTGCTGGCTGTGCCGGAATCAAGAAACGAAAGAAGTTTCCGGCGACTCTCTTTGTTATCACTGCTATATTTATCTTTTTCTAAATTGTCAGTGCAAGGATGCCAAGAATTTGCAACACTGTTTGATACACAAATACCAGAAATTGGTTCTTGTAACACTGTTAGCAGCAATGATATGAACCCCAATAGCATAAGCTCTGGACACACAGAAAAAATTAAAAAATTAAAAAAAAAGGAAATGCAAGTCTAATTATCAGTTAATGACTTAAACATTAAAGACATATAGTTAATTAATTAATAAGTGATACCTGCTTTAACTTTTTCAACTGCTTCGAAGAGAGCTTTCTTGTGTCTGTTATTCAACCACTGCAAAAATGAAACCCAGAAATATTTTAATCTGAATACAAAACATATATATGTATAATTAATATTATATATTGTACGTAGCTCTTTACAAATTAATTTACATTTAAAATTCTCACCTTTCCAATAATGTGAATGAGATGTTCAATGACGATTGAAACAGCAATCAACACAAAAAAGACCACAGCAACAGCCCACGTTGGAGTTTCCTCCAACGTACGCTCATAAACTCCTTTTCCCGCCATGGCTTAAGCTTATTCTTCTGCTCTGCTAAATCTAATTACAGTTATTGACTTACAAGGCGTCAACAAATTCTTGAGAAAGAATTTTCGAAGATTTTTTTTTTTTTTTGGTGAATAAGAAAATACAAAGGCTAACTTAAGAGTTGAGGGTACGCAGAGAGATGCAAGTGCTTGCTTAATTTATTCAATTTTATAGACTTGTGTTGTTAACATGGGACACACAGCGTGACTTTTCTCGTATGATCATTATTTTTGAGAGAGTTGGGTTGGTCAATACAAGGACTTTGACCAAGTCAGCTGAAGAGAGCAGATTAACTCATTCTTTTTCTAATTTGACGTGTATTTTTAACTAATGGAATTTAAGAAAAAAACACGAAAATAAAGAATGGGTGTACAAGTTTGTCAAGTGACAGGGGCATTTAATATTAACAAACAACAGGCCATTTTTAATTTTTTCTTCTTGGTTCTTTTTTGGTTTAGAAATATGCCTTTGGCTGGTGTATGTATTCATGTTTTTCACGGCTTACTTGACCCGCAAAGTCTTGCTTTTATATATATATATATATATATATATATATATATATATAGAAAGAGAGAGAGGGAGATCATTTCTAGTATCATACTACTTACATTCTTAAATTAAAATGGTAATTGAAAAAACATATTTTTGGGATTCTTTTATTATCGCTACAAGTCTAATATCATATAGACTTTTGCTAAGTTACATTATAGTAACTTACAACTAGTCACATTAATGTAAATATAAGTAATATAATGGGGCCAATTGGTGGGATCAATTTGTAATTTAACTACCTGTGACTGTGAGTTACTGTAAATGTAACTGAGCATGATACATAGGTATGATATATATATATATAATATATATAGCGAGAAGGGGGGGTGGGGGGAGAGAAATCATCTCTAAAGTCACAGTAACTACATCTTCAGTTAAAATTATAGTTGAGAAAAATGCAATTTTGGGGCTCTTTTACTATTGCAGCGAGTCTAACATGATCTGTTTGTCATAAGCACGTATGATTTTTTATATTAAAAATTATATATATTATCCTTCAACCCTAGAATTGAAGCGTTAAAATTATAATATATCAAATAGTAATATATTAGAAAAAAAAAATATTAGAGACCTAAGAGGTAAAAATTAAAAATAATAAAGTTTTAAGTGTTATCCTCTTAGAATATATGTACATAACTACAAAGACCTCTTTTAAAATTAAAATTAAAATGTTATAAACTACTTTATGAATTAGCATTTTATTTTATCAGTCTTTGTAATTATAAAGTCACAAATTTACTAATCAGTTGATAAAAATATTCGACAATTACTTTCTCTTAATAGGTTTGATTCCATATGCAGTGACAATTATCCCACCAAGAGTTCGCTTTTGCTATATCCCGAATGGGTTCCCTTAACCAAGCCACTCCCGATGGGTCGCCGGCTCATTCCCCCCACCTCTGAGTATTACTTCCATCCTTACACGACAATATATCCAGGGGTTATTTCTTTTGTTTTCTTCAATATCTTGTGTCGTCAATCGATCCTTCTTTTGCTATTTTAATGACATTTTAATTTTTAAATATCCAACATTGCATCACGTTCATTCCGTAACGAAGTTTCATTAAATGTTTCTAAAGTCTTGTGCATGCAACCAATGTTAAATAAAAAAAATATTTTTCTGCTTCCACTTGTTCGCATACGAGGTCTGGGTTTTGTGTTTTTACCCTTATCGTTATTCACCATGACTCGTTACTGATTTAACCTATTAAGGTTCTTAATTTATACAAAACATTCTCCCTTTGAATTCCAAAAGATGTTTAATTGTTACTATAAATTATACTCCTAGTTCACTCTCACTGTGAAGTAGAATATATTACATTAGTTTTGCCACAGAATATTAGATAAATGTTCATTAGCTTCTATAATTTGAACTAATGATATACCCAGTTCATCTATGTATTTTTAAAAAATAATTGAAGAGAGACCAAATGAACCTTATTTCGAAGTAAAATTATAATTGAGAAACTAACCAAATTACTTTTTTTATTATGTTAAAGAAATAATTAAGCATAGACAAAACTCAAAATTAACGAAATATTTCCTCAATTCTGATATTGAGAATACTGTACATCAGGTTATAGACAGAAGCAACTAAATAATTTTAATCCCCCCGTATAGCGCGACAATATGATATGAATAAGCGTGTAATTTGAAAGAGTCATTAGGAAATAATTAATTAGTAGGAAAGTCCATGTTCTTATCTAATAATCATTGAGGGTTATGGCAATTTGTTTTTTGTAAATATTTCTTTTTAAATTATATGGTGCGGGTGCATCAATTCAGAGGCTAAGGTGATACACTGGTTAATCAACCACCTAACTTTTACCAAGTTTGATGGATGCCATTGTGAGGTCCAAAATTTTTTCGTTTTAAATAATATAATATCATATAATATAATTTGAAAGTCCCACTTATGGAACTAGAAGCGATCCACTTTAGTGGGGGCTCAAGGCCCCTTGAGAATAATTTTTAGAAATAAATAAATAAGATTACTTAGATTATTAATTAGTTGATTGTTAAATTTTTGAAAATAACTTCATAAATTCATAAAATTTAAACTTTAACTTTAGGAATTATAAAAGCTTATACTTTAATTAAAAAAAAAAACTTAACGTAACTTTTATGGATGATTTCATTATTATTTAATTTAATTCTCATTAAAAATTTTAAAATAACGTCTATAAATTCTTTAATTCTTGAAATTTTAATTTTTATATTTTATCATTATATAATTTAGGTCCGGGTAAATCATTTTTTGAAAATTCTGTCACCGAATGGAACCTCCGCCGATGAGGCCTACCAAATTCAAACCGACCAAATTGAGACGCCGCGCGTGTCGCACACGATTTCTCAGAAAAAGCAGAGTTAATACTTAATAGCAGACCATTAAACAAAACTTTTAATGATAAATAAAAACGACATGTCACTTCACTTGCGCTAATTTCCGTCGTCAGTGTTAAGCATAATAATAAACTCTTCAACACGCTGGCCGCGACATGCGACTTGTCCCCGTCATCAAGTCTTTGAACCGTTATTATATTTTTTATAAAAATAAATAAATAGCCTTTGTTTGGTTTGCAGTATAATTATGTTACTACAGTAATTATTTTAAATTAACATGCCTGCATATGTGTGTGTATTTCTATATATGTACAGAAAGCCAGAAAGAGCAATGATTCAGTGGCGATTGGGCTCCATCTTATCGTGAGTAATATTGCCGCAAAATATTATTTAATTAATCCAGAACTTTAACGTTACTAAATTCATATACTGGGTGTCGGAACAAGTCAGTTATTCTTAATTAAACATATAAAAAGATAATATTGGTTACTAATTAGAGTTTAATTAAAATTGACGTAACAAGAACATAATTATGATGATGCCCGGAGGCTCTTCATGCGGGGAAGCATATCAAGCCAAAGGATTGTCATCCGGAGGTTTATTACGTTCTTGTGGTTCTTATTTTTGGTCTAGGATTAGGTAGAAATAGACTGAAGGCAATTCGAAAGTCTTGTAGTTGCATGCATGAGAATCAACAAACGTACGATGCCCTTATTTCTACGTTGTATTTTTTTCTTGTTTTTTTTCTTTTTATTTTCATATTTGTCCGTTGAAAACACCAAGGATGGAATTTTCGTTGATGTTTGTTTTTTCTTTAAAATAAATAAATAATGGGCAGATAAAATCTAACAGTAATATTAGGAATCTCAACAATTTGGTCTTAATGTGATTTCGCACAAATAATTGTGAAGTGTCATTTATTTATTGAATAGTAAATTTTATAATTGATAAGATTAATATTATGTCATCTAATTAATAACTAAATGTCATATAACTTGAGACTCAATTATGTTGATCTTATAATATTGATTTTGATGATAACAAAACTTATATATTCTTAATTAAAATTTTGGGGCTATTAAAATGAATTTCTTAAAGCCATAGACATGTTTAAAAAAAAATTTAATGGTTGTTAACTTAAGTTGGAAAACCTTTTTCTAAACAAAAGTTGCCAAAAATATGGATTCTGAAAATTAACGGTGAACCGTTAATTGGAAACGGTGAACCGATAATTCACAGAGAGAACTGAGAAGATTCTGGAAATTAACAGTGAACCGTTTATTTGAAAACGGCTGATCGATAATTTACAGAAAGGAACAAATCTTTTAACCTTGAGCCGTTTAGCAAAAACGGAAAGCTAAGTTTGTTTTGCAGGTCTCTGGAAACAAACGGCGATCCGATAACTGTACACGGTAAACCGTTTATTTAAAATCTAAGCATAACGGCTATTTGAATAAGTCAAAACAGTTAACCAATAAAAGCAAACAGCGATCCGATTATTCTCAGAAAGTCAACAATTGCTAGTTTTCAGCTCCAACTATAAAATAGCTCAATCAAATTCAAATTAAAGAGATCCAAGAATTATCATTGAGCTTGCTATTGAGAAAATCAATCTTCTTTGAGTCTTAAACTTGTTTTATTTCATTGATTCACACTTGGGATTTCATTTGTAATCATAGATATTATGTGAGAGATTGATTGATTTTGAATATTAATTTTTGAGTAATTATAAGTGTTGGGATACACTTGGATTAAAAGATTGGGGATAATCTCTTGATTGTAAAAGTCCATTGACACCTTGAAGTCAAGTGTAAGTGAAGTTGAAGTTTTAAAGGTTTACTTAGAAGAATCCCCAAATCCGGTGAGCTTGGAGGCGTGGACGCAGGCACGGTTGGCCGAACCATGTAAAAATCTCGTGTTTGATCTCTCTTCCCTTATCTTTTTAATTTCGAGTATTGTTAAATTTATTGCTTTTAATTTGATTAAGACAATAGTTTTAATTGTTATGTGCTTATTTTTTAAAGAATTCAATTCACCCTCCCTCTTGAGTAAGCCTAGTTAGGATTTCAAATTATTGGTATCTTTAATATTATTTAAAGTCTAAATTAATATTTTGGTTCTCTAACTATCTTTTAGAGTTCGAATTCGAGTCTAGGTGATCAGCTTAACAAAATACCCTTAAAACCTTTGAATTTAACGACGTTACCATTGAATTTTGGTTGGTGTCATGGTACGCCAACTTGAAGTTAAGTCCTTCAAATATGAAATATTTGCTTTATCTCTGGAGAAATATGCCTGGTTACATAAAGTTCAATCCAATTTATCGCAAGAAAAAATAGATAAATCCAAGTTTTTTTTTTACACATACATATAATAGACCGCCACCTTTAAGGATTGAACGGATTATAACAACTAGAAAATTAGACTAATGACAAAAAATCAAATGTCGAAAATCCAGGGTTGGTAAGTGAAAAATTGATGGGAGGTGGGGAATTAATATAAGAGAGAGGAAAGAAAAAAAAAATAAAGAAAAGACAAGGATAAATTTTGAAAACTAAAGTTATGTTGGTAATATTTTAGTAATTTCATATCAAAACTGATATGTCAATCATTTAATCATACAAATTAAATGTATACTTATATTTTGGATTATTATCGTTTAACTATCATTGAAATTGTAAAATATCAAATTACTATAAAAATTACCGGTACCATTGAATCTTTGCAACATTTTGATTTTTGGTATTACTGAAAAGATAGCAAAATGAAAGATTTATTTGATTGTGCAATCAAATTTAAACTAAAAATGAATTAAGGACCTAAATAATAAAAATAAAAAAGAAGTTGACGAGTTAAATGTCAAACTCTCTCTAATTTTTGCGACCATTCCCGAGCAATAAATTAAAATCTTTTCACAAAAACAATGATGACTCATCAAATCTACTTCAAAATAGTGAAGCTGGATTTTATCGTCGAGTTGGTCAAGTTGCATACAACATTTAATCGAGCAACGTACAACATGCAGCGGTACGGAATCGCTTTTGCCATTAATTCATGCCGGAAATGATATTTTGGTCTCTCTTTCTTGGATATTTATTTTTGTCACCCACGTCCTTAACAAATTTTTAATTACGCATTTCATTCCTAGTGTTAAAACATATAAAAAATCATTGTTTTTCACTTAAAATATGGTTATGGAAAATCCCGATAAATCAAAAACTAATTAACTTATTTATTGAAAAGTCGCATTTAATTTATAACGATGTGTCATTTCTATTTGTTATGGTTTTAACACCAAAAATGAAATAGAATATTAAAGTTTTATCAAGAACCTTAAGCGATCAATCAATTATAAGAAGGACCAATATAGTGGTGTGGGTCAGTCATCCAATAATTAGCCCATTATTGTTGTCAAAACACGCAAGTAGGTTCGTAGTATCAGCCAATTGCTTTTTTGAATGAATTGCACCATGTTTTTTTGGTATGTATCATCCAAAACAATTTTAAATAGTCAAAAGCTAACAGTTTTATTTTAAAATTTTGTGTTGGAATATATATATATATATTTACTCCATCTTTGGTTAAAATCTCCCACCTTAGTTGAAGTGAAAATAATGTTAAAATTTATTGCGCTTATGTGAAAAAGGATCAACGACTGCTCCAAAAAAATTATAAGTGAAATTAAGTTAAATAATATAGTATCCATATTTTTATTACCAATTAATTTAGTAAAAATGAGTTAACTACTAAAACTAGGTGGTTAAGCTTGTCAATTAAAATTAAAAGCATCTGACGAATTAGTGTAAATTACGCGACAAACATCCCAATTAAATAGCTGAACAACATTAGAATGTGGTTAAAATTTGAAAATGAAATTCGGGAATCAATTTGTGCTGATAAGTGATGATAATAAAAATGAAATGAAGCACAAATTGTATGGACCATCAATTCATAATCATTGTTCATTCAATAATAAATGAGGTCAAAAGACTAGGCTTGAAAGGGCAAAGGGGTGAGTCACCTTTTTTGGAGTTTTGGCCACATGCATGGGATCGGCGCAGACCTAATTAATTGTGTGAAGCCAATTCATGCCTTGCATTGGAGGGAGATGTGCGTCGTGATTACAGCTACCAGATTTCTACTTGCTTGTATCCAAGGATTTGTTTAAAAGATTTTTGCAGGTTAAATGGTCAATTTCAAAACTCTGCAAGACTGCAAGTAGATGATGCATTATTTTGAGAGTTTGGGAATATCATGACATATAATGTATATACCTAATATGTGATATGATATATATATATATATATGTATATGGAGCTTGCTTTGCTACCTTACAATTGCTGTAAGGTGCAGTTCTTGCACAAGTGAGTTGTGAGTCCCATAATCGGTTACTATTTTTGCGAGAGGACTGTATTTTATGGCAACTGTAAGATAGTCCTCCCTTATATATATGAGTGTGTGACATGATATTCATTAAGTGAAATAATAATATAATAATGTTTATAAGAGATTATTGAATTCTTGAGAGGTTACCAAATTTGCAACTTAAAAAAAAAGTTATTGAATACGTTGAAAAATAGCTTATTAAACTATTAATGTAAAATAATTCAAAAGAAATAGAGTTATTTATTGTTTGACTATTTTGAGGATTGTAAATTAATAAACATGTGTAAGAAATATTGAAGTGCATTACACTTTACTACTATATTTTTTGTTAAGTTTCTATGAACACCGTAGTTTAAATGACGACACCGGGATGATATCAAAGGAGATAAAAATAATTTTGCACTCGAATTTATCAAAAATTATACTATATCATAAGTTTCAAAGTACAAAACTATCTTTTCAATCTCAAATATTAATCTACTAGTTTTTTAACCCATCATAAATTTTTTTTATCCATTAAAAAGTGAAACAAAAACAAAAATATTGAAGGTAACTTATTTCTTATTAACTAAGTGTCAAAATTAATATTTTATCAGTCAACTAATGATCAATTTATAGAAAATAGAAATATAGTAAAATTTAAGGTTTTGTACGAGACTAATAAAATTTAAATTTTTTGAGATTAACGAACATTTCAAATAAAAATAATGATCTAGAGCGCGTACTGGTGCCCCCGTGCCCTCACCACTTTTTTGAATAAATCTTGATAGCCAAAAATAGAAGACTATGCCCGGTTGACTTTGATAATGTAGGTTACAAAATCCTCTGCTGACTTTCTGCTTTCAAAAAAAAAAACTTGATTGGTGATCAAACCAACATTGTTGGATACTAATTTTCTTATTATTATTTTGAAGTTTAACATAATTGATCTCTACCAATAACTAAATAATTAGCTTTAATCTTTTTGTCAACAGAGCTCATAATTATCTTTTGAAAATTTGAGGAGTCACAATCAATTTTAATTTCAGGAAACAAATAACAACAAAGAAGAAGTATTAGAAGTAGGTGATGCCTGCGGAACTCAAGAATTTCTATAATGGGCTAGTAGCTACTATTCTACTAATGGATTCTGTCCACAATTCCCATTATTATGTTCTATTGAAAATTAAGCATACATTAATTTGTTTGGCGGAAATTGATTTTTGAGGAGAAAATATTGCACAGAAGAGGAGACTATTTAGATTTTTTTTTTTCTGCGTGAATATTATCATATATGTTTGTGAACAGATGTGAATACTAATTAATTAATTGAGCTAATAAAATCTTTTGTCTAGAGTTTAATCCGCTCATATTTGTGAGAAAGTGATTGAATTACGTTAAATTCAATAAAAAATTATTTAAAAAAAGTATGTCGGCATAAAGAAATGAATATAATTAAGATAGATGTTTAATAATTTGAATAACTTAGTCATTATTAACTATAAGTTATACCCTTAAGTTTATTAGTTTTCAGGACCAACTAACTGAACTAACTCATTACCCATATATTAAGAAATCAAAATCTCATATAGAAATGCTAAAGGGTCAAATAAGGGCCATTCTTTTTCCTTTTTTTTTTTTTTATTTTGGCTTTAAATGAAAAAAGTCAAATGATTGAAAAATATCCCCATTAATTTGAACCATCAACTGGGTCTACTGAAAGAATACCATTAAAACACAAAAACTTCAATTTTTGTTTTTTAAAATATTCATTCTCGAAGGGAAGACTCGAAGACTTCAATTGCTCCCATTCGTGGTCTTATTTATGAGGCCACTCGGCAGGCCTTTGGTCCCAAACCTTGGTTTAGGTCCACCATATTCGCCGCACCAAGTTGTTGCTTCTTTACTTTGGCCCTACCCAATTCCGACTCCCGACATTATTTTCCATTTTTTTTTTCAATTCAGAAATCCAGTTGCTATTTGGAAAAAGAAAAAAACTTAATAAAACCATCACTTATTATTCTGATAACAATAATATCGTAATATCTTCATCTTATGTGTTAATTGATGTGGCACTTATTTATTAGATAAATTTTACAGTTTAAAACACTTGTTACTTAATTTCATCATTCAATTAGTAAATATCATCTCATTTAAGATAACGATAAGTCATGTATGCTATCACTTATTATTACCGATAACAATAATATCAAAATATCTTCATCTTATGTGTTAATTAATGTGGCAATTATTTGGTAAAAGATTAATTTTGTAGCTTTTAAAGTACTAATTACTCAATTTCATCATTCAATTGACAAACATCATCTCATTTACGATTGAAAAGATTCGTCTACTATTTGATAATTTTACAATTAGCTCTATTAGTAACTCACGGAGAGAACTCTAGTAGTGACTCAATTGAGAGAAAAATAAGCATTCAAACATACAATTTTATAAGAGTTCACTTTTAACTCGAGAATTGTGTTTATTTTCCATCGCTCCAGCAGTCTCACGGTTAAATAAAAACAACTCTAAGAATTATGGCAACTTAACACATGATAAAAACCCTAGAATACCCTTATTAAGATAATTTTAGGTCGTCCGCAAATACTTGAGCCTTAGGATCATAAATAGTCACTACACATCCGTCAATAGATCAACTTTCCCCTGTTGAGTTAGCAAAAAGAAATCGCAATAAAGCTCAGCACAAAGCACATGTGATGTCACCTAGTTGATAAACTTGTAGACCTTTACAAGAGATTGAAAAAATCTCCTTTGCTTGAGAAAAGCAAGTGTAAAGTAAAACGGAAAAAATAAAAGGTACTAAATTAGTGTTGGTATGATCTCTGGAACGAAAGTAAAATCCCATCTTTAATTAATTTGTACACAGAAAATTAAAGCGAAGCATGAAGACGACTGTTAAAAAAGAAAATAATTATAAAAAGAAGGGCCTTGAAACTTGCAATGCCTATATGCCATAACTATAAAACAACTGCACTGTCCCATCTTTAGAGCACATTTGAGTCATAAAATTTTCCTCAGTTCAGTTCCTTCACCAGAGCCGTTCTCTCATGTCTTTCCACCATCTCCACCTGTCATAAAGCAAATCAGAAGCTTGCCTCAGTAAAAAAGTGAAAGTAATTAAATTATCTCCCCAAAAAAGATGTGGGTTTCTCTGTAAATAAATAAATAAGTAAAGTTGATAAAATTGTCAGAATTAGATTAAAATTAGGATTGTTTGAACTGGTTCATCAGATACTACATTTGTTCACTTGGTAAACGGTATAGGTTTTGCGCAGAATTTTTGCAGAAAAGTTTATTTAAAAAAAGTACCAAATAATTGTTTTTGAGTAAGCACTTGCTAATTTAATCAAGCAACTTGAGAATTTTTCTAGTATCATTATACTATTTAGTGGACTGGATATTTTCAAAAACACTGAGAATTAGGGAAGGACCATAAAGATTCCAATTTTCTATCTTTACTATATATTAAAGTGATTATGATTCAATCGAGCAATTATTTTTCTTAATTAATTACTAATTAAAAAAAGGGCTGGTTTCTTTCAAAAACAAAGAGAGAATTTGATAGAATTTGACTCACCAATAATAGTCCCATCTGGGTCGGACTTTGGTCATCCGGTTTTCGCCATAAGGGTAATCCGTTTGAGCCCTTCTTGTATTTTGAAAAGCACAACACCCAATTGAATAAATCCCAATCAAAACCACAAGCATCACGATGTTAAGCACTGAGAGCTTGTGCCAATCCCTTCTCACATCTTCAAGCACCCCAGCTTTGCATGAATCACACTCATAGCAAAGCAATGTTGGTGCATTATTCCACCGGTAGCAATCCGGATCTTGTGCCATAGTTGGCATATTGTAATTGCATGATGTTGGTGGCTTACAACATCCAGACTGCCCAAAAGGGGAAAAAAAAGGTAACAATCGTTAAGCTCCTCATGTAAATTCATTTGAATTAAACATTTTTAATTTCGAGATGAATCTTTGAAATAATCTGAATGAATCTGAATTGATGTTAATACCTGTATGGGAGTCATATCTCTTTGCAGATAATCAAGAGGAGTCCAAAGGGCAAGCTTGGCACAAGTTTTTGAACCCAACAAGCAGCTTCTAATAGTCCTCCAATAATTAGGATCCTTAACCCTGTTTCTCAACCAAGGTGAATAATCTTCAAGGTGATATTCTTTATACACCCTCCCAGGAACTTGAACTCCACCACCTCGGCTCGTAACGACAAACCCAAAAATGGTAAACCCCATCAAGGTGGCAATAAGAAACAGCATGACTACTAAGTACACCCAAAGTGCCCATGCAACGTTGAAGCATGCACCAATGAAGCCAGCAAGAGAAATTATCAGCACAACAAAACCTATCACTAGAAGAGGAGTTTGAAGGAAGCTTTCACAAGTTGTGCTGCTCCTTGCCATCCACAGGCCGGCGCCGATGATCGGAATCGAAGCCAAGAGTGTAAAGAGGTTCAAGAATCCAATGACTGTGTTGCTGAACCGATACATAATTCAAAATTTCTGTAAGTCTGTACTCTCTCTCTCTCTCTCTCTATTGCTATAGCTCTAATACCAGAATAAGTTGTTTTATTTTCTCTCTTTATCTTGCTTTTTGGTTGCTTCTTTTCTTGTGTTACGGTGTGTCTGCTTCAGCTTTTTTTCTTTCTACTTTAATGGGTGACATTACTTTTTCTTTATTTTAGTTCCTAAGAGATTCAGAAATTTCAAAATGTTTATCCCCTTTTGCGCTATTTGCTTTCCCTGTATTGGTGTATTCAAAAGCTTTAGTTGATAGTTATGCAAGCATTATGACTAAATTACACTTCTTACTCGTTAAGAATCTTAATTTGTTAGAGAATTTGCTAGGCAACATGTTCTGCTATAATTAGATTATAAATACACAAAGCAATTATAGGTGTAATTCAGAATTATATATCCAATAGGTAAATGGTAAACCACTTCTATTCCCACATTATTAAATATGAGTTAGAGCACCCGTATGCATTAATTCATTTAATTTTCTTCTAATTATTTGAAACTATATTCAATCTGTTCTCGGTCTAGGTATCCGCACTATATATGCTACCATCGATAATTTTATACTAATTATAACATATTATCTATTACCACCTCTAATCGGATTTAATTTTAATTGCTAATTTCAGAATTTGTAAAAAAGATGCTTATCTCTGTTTAACCGGTTGTCATTTCTGCATATATCCAATGTCTATAGTTAGCTAATTGACAAAGGATAAAGGATATATAAATTTAGGACTATTACAATCAAAAAGCACTTTCAAACAAATTACTTTCCGTAAAAGCACTTGATGAATGCTTCTTCAAGAAGAAGTTCGAGTGCTTTTATGACAGCAAAATTTGTATTCAATTTTTATCGAGTACACACACACACATATATATATATACGAGCTACTGGTCACTAATTGATTATAAAAAAAAATGTTTTGGGTCAAGAACAAATAGCCTTGCTTCAACCCTAAAACAATGAAACTATCAGGAAACTACCAAACAAGCGTCGAGAATAGGATAAGCATAAATTCGGATGCAATTTCCAAGGCAAGAAAAGAACATTTGGTTAGTCAATTTGGTAATTTCAGAATTTTGATAAACGAATAATTACTTAGCATATAGATGGACCCCATTTTTTAGCTAGCTAGCTTACTTATAAAGCATATGATCAGAAACAAGAATTCAGAAATCAGTAGCACAATTTGGATATCTTTTGGTGCCCTGGTGGCAATTAATTTATGGAATAGAATATATTTGATTCTTTCATCCTTATCTTCTTAAATTCTTTGTCTAATTCCTTGTTTGATTCTCTTTACGGCTCCACTATAAATACAACAATTTTCTTAATGCAATAAAATGTTTCCACTGAGTTTCAGCACCTTTATAAATACGTCGAGGATAGGTCAATTTAATTTTTATATAACCATTTGGAAAGGACCTAAAAGCACCTTAATACGGTGGGATTAATTAATTAATTAATATTACAACACGAAAGTTAATTACTTATGTTATTACGTACAGAAGATCATCAACCTAATAATCTCCCCAAATTAATGGGCTAATAAATTAATATTAAGCAACAAATTTACGAAGACACTGTGGCCGGCAAAGACTTATTCTTGAGAAAGTAATTAAACAATAACAATGCTAGTCGAGGCTGGCTCAATGGAACCTCATGCCCTGCTCCCCTCACTGTCACATACGTCAATCCCTTGTATACTTGGCTCCAACCTCCAACCTTAAGTTCATAAAATATTTATCAGTAAATTTTCTTTAACCGAAACATTAAAAAGAAATTGATAGTAATTAAAAAAATTAATTACTTAATTTAGAAGCTGAAAATATTTTATTTTGTATCCCGACTTCATAAGCATATCATAAACCCCGAAATAAATTTTGAATTACCAATAATATATACAGTTACTAACCTGAAAGCGATCATCCAACCAAGCATACCAGCTGATATTGGTTTCAAGCTTTAGGGAACCGATGGAATATCGAGTCGCAGTTAGTGGCAAAATGGCATCTGTGTCACCACTGCATTTACAGTTTAATAACTTCTCCTAATTAATCTTTGCCGAATGACTTCTCATCATTAGTTTTTGTCTCAAATATAATACACAATTACTCCGATATTTTCTAAAAAAGGAAAAATTAATGTAAATTGGAAACCCAAACCCATAATTATTTAAAGGGGCACAATATATATATATATATATATATATATATATATATATATATATATATATATATATATATATATATATATACAGTAATTCTTTTTTAATCATTGCTAATTGAGCACTGAAACAAACACCTTAAAATTAATTATCTAACTTGTGTTGGTATTTTATGAATTAAAAAGGAAAACAGATACCTGTAAACCCAGATTCTAATTCCAGCTGCTATGAGTTCTTTGAAAATAGGAAGCATGGATTTTGGAGAGTCAGACCACTTGCCTCTAATGACAGAGCTGCAAAATGGTAAGATGGAAGTGAATTAACATTCACAGAATCATAGTTAGGATTTGCAATAAAATCGAAAAACCAGAAAAAAAAATATATTCACAATTTATTAAAAATCCAAACCTGCAAGTTCCCCAAGGATGATTAATCAGAGAAACGTCTGCATGAAGAGCCCTTTGCACATCCAGGCGATTCATGTACACTTTTGTGTACTTAACAATGCATTCATCCACCCCTCTGAATTTCCATGGCTGAATTGCAACAGATGTGACGCAATATCGTCAGATGATACACTTTTTATTTTGTTGAGATTCGATGATACATTAACTAAAGTTCGTTGAGTATTAAAGTTTGTTAAGTACTACTTTCGAAAGTATTATGCGTGAGTGCTAATTGATTCAACTAATAAAGCCTCCTGAAATGGTACAAAGCCTATATCCGACATATTAGTTAAGACCTATCACATCGTATCAGTGTGTGCCAACGTGTGACCAATCAATCAAATTTCTGACTTGGTAACACTAGTGTTATCAGTTGACATATAATGTGTGCCGATATAATACCAGGGGAAGCTGTAAATTGCGTTTGAGAGTGCTAGATTCATAGCAAGGGGAGCTGTAAATGCTATAAGGATTGACATCTGCAAATTCTGAATAAGCTCGGGAGAGAGTACTTTCACATTCATTTTTCGGAAAAAGGAATGTATCGTGTGGACAAAATTTCTTCAAATCTTGGTATGTTGAATCTGAAATTAACCCATGGTTCCACCAATATTCATGTGTGCCTATGTTATCAAAATAATCATCTAGTAATGGATTCCCCAGCTGCACCAAAATTTCAAATTGTCAGCCGAATTGAAGTGATTGTAATTTGTAACCAGTATATATGTTGATGTAATTCTAAATATTTTACTTACCAAGAAACCTTTGAAGTTAATTATAGGATTTTTGACACCTTTATTGCCTTTGACAATAACTTGAGATAGCTCAGGAATATAATGGCCTAAAAAAATACAAAAGTGAAAGCTTATTTAGCATTTTGAAAGTAGTCCAACAATGTGTATATATATATATATTTATATATATATATTTATATATTTATATATTTATATTTTAAAAGAAAATGAGGGTGGACAAGTCCAAATCAATTTTTATCTACCTCCCTACTCCCAAGACTCAAACCCAAGTTCACAAGTGAGGGGAGACAGATTGCACTGACAACCAAGCCAGCTACGCCCTTGGGCCAGTCCAACAATGTGTGGTTGTTTTATTTTAAAGCAAAAAGACACTAAGATCTATGAAGGTTGTTCAAATATATTGATAAACTCTTAATGTTTAAGGAAAGAGCATATAGAATCCCTTAATTCCTTTTATGTTTTTCATAAATTTAAGGATTAGAACATACTATCAATACTCAATTTTTGAGATCCAAGTAGTTCTAAGGCTAGTTTTGTAAAAAGAGTAATGGGGAAACTACTTACACAAGCAACATTAACCAACCACAACAGTCCAAATTAGAAGGATCTTATGTGTCCATTCTTAAAAAATTAAAAGTTTTTTACGTGTACACACACACATATATATATATATGAGAACTGTTTTGTCATGAGTCCTTAAAGAGCTTTTACACGTAAAATGCTTTAATTTAAAGCACTTCTACCCTATAAAAAGCACTACCAAATACCAATAAAGAAAAGCACATAAATTTTATCAAAGATATGGGAAATGGTTGTGAAATTAAACCTGCATAACTTTCACCAGCAATGTAGAAAGGCCTATGCTTGTACTGAGGGAATCTCACAAACCAGTTGACGAGAAATGTGTAAGCATCTTTACCTGCTTTCAAAGATACATTCAAGATTTTGTTAACAGTTAGCTAACCAACTTTTGACAATTACAGCAATAATGTTGTGTGTGTGCGTAAGCTTCAGTGTAATGATGCAAAAGAAAATGACCTGTTCTTTTGTCCCCAACTGTGTATATATCTTCTCTAGTCTTTGTATAGGAAAACCCGACGCCGGCCGGCGAATCCAGGAACAGTATATTAGCCTCTACAATATGTGAAATAAATCACCATATAATTAACATATAACTTTTTTTTTTCCCCATATAAACGGGATATAAATAATGTATTCTTATTCGTATAACTATAAAAACGTTTGTTTTTTCACAATAGAATCCTAATTAAGATACATTTTCATTAAAACGTTACCCAATTCCTACCTTTATTCCAAGCGTAGGGATTCAATTTGAGTCTTTTTCCGTCCCGCCGCACCCGAAAGGGCCCAACCTCCTCAGAGGCCCCATATGCCACGGAGGAGCACCCTGGCCCACCGTTGAGCCACAGAACCAGAGGCTTTGACGCGGGCTGTCTATCTACCGGGGCCTCAATCAGCCAGTAAAACAAGGCCCGGCCCGCTTTCCGGTCCACGGTAATGTAGCCAGAGAACTGTGAGAAGTTCACATTTGGTGGCTGCCCTGGTAGCTTGATGATCCTATCCTTCTCTTGCTCTTTGAAAACTGCGGAAACTGGAGATGGAAACAGCACAATAGCAAGCCCCAACACATAGAGCAAAGAGCTGAACAAGCTCTTATTTTGCTTTCCCATTTTCAATAATGTTAATATGGTTGCTTCTTTCGGGAGTGCCTTTGATCTATCTAGTGAATTGTGAATGATTTAATTGGAAGCAAAGCATGTTAGCATTGACTTTAATTAAGTAAAATGTTGCCCACATGGTTTTATTACTTCGGTGTCAATGATTTGTTATAAATGATGGGATTTTTTTTTTAAAAATGATACGAAAGCTTTTTTATATTTATAAGAACAAGTCCAAAGTCAAATAATCTCATTGTTTTACTTCATTTTCTTCTCGAGTTAGATGCAAGTATATAGAATCATATTTTAAATGGTTCTTGACTTGGATGATGAAGGCAGTGGGTAGTCTAATTAAAAACTAATTTTTAAGAGTGAAGATCAAAACTAAATCTTATACAATTAATAATATCATGAGTACAAGTCTATTCGTGTTAGTTGTAGCACAAATTATTATGTGCATCTTAATCAAGTTCATTTAGTGGGGCGGTTGGTGGTTTAGCTCTCTTGATTGCTTGAGTGTTGAAGGAGATTTCTCTCATTGTAGGTAGTGGAAGTAGATAAAATCACCAATTTTAAAAATTATATTTCTAAGTTCGAAAACCTCTAAATCAGCTTCATTTCGTTTTTTTAAGGCCTACATTTAAATATTTAATAGAACATCATCTACACCTACAATACTTGATTATTAAAAATATTTAAAATCTCACCGATATTAATAAAACGAGAGATAATTTATTATCAAGATATTAAATGAATTCTTTTTTTAAAATGTAAACTTTTTTTTTAAGGTTTGGATAAGACACCAAAGAGGTAAAACATTTTTGCAAACAATAAACATACTTAAGTTAGGCAAAAATCGTGATAAAAACATCACTGCTAATTACAATTAAAGGAAAAATATATATAAAAAAAAATACTACGAGACCACCTCAAAAGTCTCAGCTCTTCCCAAATCAAAACTAAGAGTCCCATAGATTTTTAATTATACTACAATATTAAAAAAGAGCGGGAATGAATTCTAGTACGATAAGAACGTAAAAAATTAGTTTAAAATATATTGAGATTAATGATTATACTATAATTATGGTTTCTCAAGATTACCATATTTTATAATTTAAAATATTATTAAATAATCAAATTTTATTGATTTTTATTGACTTTGTAACGGTAATCCGACCTAAATGACCATGATTTGGGGGATAAAAAAAAAAGAATTGAAATGCAAGAAATTACAATTGTGAGTAAGGAAGATTGAGGAGAGAGAGATGTAGCAAGATGTAGTGGACTTATTTGGCGGCAGAACCCCACTAAAACACCACGTGATTTGATCATTTTGCCTTTCGTTTCGCAAACTTACACGGTCCAATACGGCACTGCCTGGTGCCTAGGCCACCACACCACATTTTCTTGGATCGGATGATTTGATCTTTGATTTATTCACCACATGTGGCCTTCCTATCGCACGCCCTAGTTTTCGCCCACTTTTCAAAGGTTGAAAAAATAATGGCGTTTACTAATCCACAACAAAATAAATTAAAATTAAAATAAACTAGAATCAAATTATTATTATTATTATTATTATTATTATTATTATTATTATTATTATTATTACAACTATTGTTACTGTTACTATTATTATTTTCATTATTATTGTTGTTATTGTTTGGAGAAAAAATAGAAGGTAAATGATAAAATGCCATGTGTCGTTATAAAATTTATAAAGTCACCAAGAGGAGGTGGCTTATGCCAAGTACATCAGATAATCAAAATGGTACATAAAATACACTATGTCAAAGATATAAAGGGTAGAGAAAATATATAAAAGTCTGCTACATGAAGTGCCAATATCCCCCAAAATGAATAATTGATTATTTAGTTAAGAATCAATAAAGTAATATTTTGTTGAAAAAAGCAAGCAATAGGTTGCTACACCTGCAAAAAAGACCAAAAAGTAGTTTAACCGGACAATTAAGACTATTTGTCTTCAATTGCTACAGCTAAATAATAGAATGTCATGTGTTGATATAATGTTTGTAAAGTCCCCAAGAGGAGGTTGGCCTATGCTGGGTACATAAGGTAATCAAAATAGTTTGTGGAATACACCATGCCAAAGGCATAAAGGGTAGAGACAATGTTCAAAATGTTAGCTACATAAAGTGTCAACATCACTTAAAAAGAATAATTGATTCTTTAGTTAAGAATCAATTAAGGAATATTTTGTTGAAAAAGATAAGACAACAAGTTGTTACACCTATACAAAAAGTCGAAAAGTAACTCATTAGGACTAATTGTCCTCAATTGCCACACTTAAAACTACTAAGCAACCTCTTCTAAGGCATGCAGGACCACTCGCCAATGTCCCAATGTCCAACATGTGTATGTGTTGACAAACCATGAAAATGACCTTATACTTATTCTCCAGACATGCTTCCAAATTGCATATGAGCAGAAGGATAGAAATATCCATGCCAAAACAACCATAAACACCAATTAAAATGTGCCAGGCGGCAAGGCAGCCAAGGAACCTAGGATACTTCATATAAAGATGCTCAAATTCTATTTTTCTTGCTCATCACTAAATACACAAAAAAGTTGAGGCTTTTTTCAATCTTCAATCACCGTTGTTAGAAGCTTGCTACCTCTTAACACCGAAAGAAAAAAAAGAACCAAAACTAACTTCAACATTGGAGTGTAGTCATCGGCCATTGACGACTCTACCTCTAACCTCTTTTCTTTATTTTGCAAGGTGAACAAAACTTTCAAGTTGACCTTTTCCAGAGCTGAGTCTCTCTCAACGTCTTCACCTCCCCCTTCCACTCTCGAGCTTCACCTAAGGCCATGTTAAGTGACACGCCCCAACTACACGAGGCACCATGTCACCTTAATAAAAGTTTTATTGTTTTAGCTTGGTTTTGTTTCTTTTTTCTTTCACCACAAAATCTAGTTTAAGCAGTTATCATCATCATCATCACTAACAAAAATTACAAGAATAAGAATAATGACAATAACAATAATTTAATAATATAAAAATATTTCAATTGAGAACAAAAATGAAATTATGAAATTTGAGTTAGTAAAATAGAAAATTTAAGGAATAGGAACTTAATTCTCAATCTCCCATAGTAATCAAGTTTCGATTCCTTAATTCCAAAAAGAAGTGACCCCCACATCTTTTATTTGCATTCCCACTTTTATTTTGACAACTAAACACTATTAATTATTCTCATTCCGAATTCCGATTATCTAATCCTCCAAGTAAATGCACCATAAATAAATATAATGTCTTCTTTTCTAGCAATTTTTAAACATTAAAGAGTTTTGGTTATTTTTATGTAGCGAAAAATGTTAAAAGTTATGAAATTAGAAAACAATATATTCACACTCACATGTCTTTTAATTTATTAATCGATGCCATATAATCATTATTCATTATATAAAATGGGATAGTTGTCTATTGATGTTGTGTTCATTATAGCGCAAGTTTTGCATTCCAGTTTTGTGAGAATTTTCTCTAATCTAAGGAGATTGTAGAAATTTCCTCTTGTTATTTAAGAAAATTTCTTGGATGGATCTATTTGAATTCACTAAAATATTCTATGAGCCCACCTTTTTTTAAAATATTTATTATCATAAATGTTCATTAATATTTTTTCTGTTAAGTACAAGATTTTACAATTAAAGAAAATAATTTACTCTTTATACCCTATTCTAAACTGTTTTCCTGTATCATCCATCGTCATCCTTTAAGCCCTAATCCGAAGGGCTTCTCTATGTATCTTTTACAAATATCTCGGCAATGGAATCTTTAATAGTGGATTTTCTTCACGTGTAAACTAAGTTATAGTTTAAAAATATGATTTCAATTCCAAATTTAATTTTGCTATTTCTATAAACTATAAATACCACTCTGGAGATGAGGGCTGGAGAGAGAAAACTAATTTTTTTTGTCATTTTTATTTTATTTGTTTAACTTTTCTGTTACATATATTTAGATTTTATCTGTTTGTATAACTAATTAAATCCCAAATGCTATGAGCAGATGCCAAGTTACATATTATGTAACTTACAACTCAAAAGTAGTTTCTAATACAAGAGAATGGTGTTATGTGAAGAAAATGAGAGATCATAGGCAACTACATTTGGGTTTATTGTAAGTTACAGGTAATTTAGTAAGATCCAAAGCTTTGCTTTAAGAGATAATAAACTGCTTATAAGAAAAACGATAATAAACTGAATATATTTATTTGGCCAAAAAGCTACATAGCTTTAATTTTTTCAACTGATTTAGATTAAGCCTTATTTTTATGTTTTTATTAAGCTGAATTTAAACTCAACCTGTGGATAGGTTAATGAATAATGATGTTTAATGGTTTATTTAACAATTACACTAGAATAAACTTTGGTTTGCAAAGGATATATTTGGCATTTTTGTGGATATGATGAGTAAACTTATAATTTTCTAATTTAATGATGAGTTTAAAAAATAAAATTAGTTCAAGAAGTATTTTAGTTAGTTGAATTAGCGCCATCCAAATTTTTAAAATATGAGTTGGACGATAAGCGCCCCTCTAATTTTATTTTCAATCCCCTTTTATGTCAAAATCTACTTTGATTCCCAAAAAATCCTTCTCCATTTTTTTTCTGTTCTTTCTAATTCAAAAAGGAAGGCGGGGGGGGGAGACAGTCTCTGGATATGAGAGTCCAGCAGCAATTCAGTCAAAATCAGGAAATAATTACGTTAAAATGTTTAAGGAATCTATGAAGAACAGATTTGATAAACAAATATGAGTAAAATCAACACTGGCTAGCCATGCAATTTCAATTATTGGATAAAGAACAAATTATATATATAATTTTCCAAATTCTCATGACTAATATCCAGAAAACAATTGTAAGTTTAGAAATGGTGCCACTTGAGGCAAGAATGGGGAGGCACTCGAGCAGAATGCTTCTCTTCTTCTGTCTTAGTGCTGCTCCTATAGTCCTATACATGCACAATCCTATTATCTTAATTATGTTTTATTCGTCAGAGATAATGAATGGAGCTGAATACGTTTAGCTTGGCATGGGCTTGTTCTCCAAAAATGATCTGAAAAGAATAAATGCTTGTCGAGGGCGATGGAGCGGAACCTCATGTCCTGCTCCTCTAACTGTCACAAACGTCAGCCCTTTGTAGACTTGGCTCCAGCCACCAACCTATATACAGAAGAAGAAACCCTATGATGGTATTTGCGGAGCTGGCACAAAGCCCCCAATCACATACTCCAAAAAGTTTTTGAAAAATGGCATATCGGCTGTAAATAATACATCTGTTAACCAACTACTTACCTTTCCGTTGACATACCATGGGTACCAGTTGATAACAGTTGGTAGCTTTAAGGCATCAATGGAGTATCGAGTAGCAGTAACAGGAACCACTGCGTCGGTATCACCACTGGACAAAAAGTTCAATCAGAGGTATGTAAGAGAAAAATGCACAGCACAACTGTCTTAATGACAGCATATTCATGGAGTATTGAGTTGAGAATATCTAGGTAAACTGAAATTATGGCATGATCTTCACAATGTTTCTGTAATTAGCAGAATATCCTAAGAAGTTTACACCATGGTTTGGCAAAACTCCGTCTATATCTCACTTTTAAGAAACAGGAAATCATAAAATTAAAAGAAAGTAAGCAGGGAAAGGAAAAGGCGCACTGTTTGTAAGCCAAAATCCTTGCTTATTCAATGCATGGTAAACTACTGATGCTAAAACTAGAATAGCCAGATAAATGATTTCTTGCTCACTACTACTATTACCGCACAAGAATTCTGAGTGAAAAAGTTTCATGAACTCAGCAAGAAATCAAGGGGCAGAAGGATCAAAGAGAAGGCAGGTAACTTGCCTGAATACCCATATCTTGAGACCAGCAGCAATGAGCTCTTTATAAATAGGAAGCATGGAGAGTGGAGAATCAGCCCAGTTATCTCCTACAATTTCACTGTGAGGAAAGAAACTCACTCAAAATTGCTGTTATTGGGAAAGTTGAAATATTACTTTGAAATGAATGACTGAAAAAAATACCTGCATGTTCTCCATGGATAAGAAATCCCTGTCACATTCGCATGCAGTGCCTTCTGAACTTCAGGGTGATTAAAGTACACTTGAGAATACCTCTCAGTGCATGGATCGTATGCTCTAGACATCCATGGCTTTGTTTGAGAGAAAGAATAAGCATATGAAAGTTAAATTTAACTTCTTAAGAAAATAAAATTGGCACAGCAACATGAAACCAAGAAGGAATTAGCCCATATGTTTCAATGCTAAGAAAATTCAATCTCAGATATCTCATGTAATGAAGAATCTGGCAATCATTCAAGTTAATCAAGAATCAGTTTGAAATGTACTTCATTTAAAATATTCCCTGCTCCTTTTCTGTCTTCCTAATGCATTTTCTCTTGTCAAATGCAACAAAAGAAAAGGCTGCAATAACAGGTGAAGGCAAAGAAACAAATTTTTGAGGGGAGAAAAGGCATGAAATAATTATGAGAATGACTACAGTACAGCCGCTGTCAGTTACAGCCACTCCACTCTCCATTAAAACCCCAACATATCAGTTACACCCCGAAGGTTTTCGTCAGTGATCCCCAACTTATGATACATTATGTACAATACACAAAAGTTTAAGGATCAGCAATGAAAAACTTGGAAGTGCAACCAAACTTTTGAGGTTTTCAACAGAAAATAGGGGGCCCTGTAACTAACAGCAGCTGTAGTGTAGACATGTGCGACATGTTAATTAGAAATCACTCAGTAGTATTTCAATAATTTTATCAATTTTTGAAATACATCTTGTGAAATCTCAAGAAATTTCTAAAAAGTCAGCATTTAAATAACAGATCAAAACAACACGATCAAAACTGCTCAACCTCATATATGCCATAATCTCAATGTCCCCAGTCACCCTTACAAGGACACCAAGCCCATGAACATGTGGATAGGTATGCTTCTCTTTTCCTGTTTCTTTTAATTGAATACACCGACTTTAACAACAGGCACATAATGATGCTGCTGTTGAGAAGAAACATTCACTCGACTAAAATGATGCATAGCAACCACTTTTACTAAAAATGTTAGCAGGCCACAAGCATGCTAAGGGAACCAAGGATGACAAGAAAAGACATGTACAAGTGTGAGAGGAGGGAAATAGACCCAAGATTCATTTCTTACCCCAACATCATTGATCACAGAGTAGCACTTGGGGACCTTAACAGCTTTAAGTTAGATGTTCAACAACTGCCTCAAGTACCGTAGATGCCGCAAATTAATACCAAGCACCATTTAAATGACCAGTAGCTGTGTCTTACTTTGATAATTTCTCTATTGAAATAAATCAGAGTATCATTTCTTGATATTGCATCTACACAGTACCAAACTCCTTACATGCAACAGTTACAGATATCCTATCACTCTGGAGATCTACAGAAAAACAACCTATGCTCTTTCACTCTGACAAGCACTTCTATTTTTGCAGACAAACTATCATCCAATTTGAATTCAACTTTCATTAGAGTTCTTGCAAATTAGATATATGAGCCACATCCTAACTTCTGAAAATATCCAAGATGCTTCAAAAAACCTTTGACATAACAAGCAGATACCATCATAAATGCTCCGTTTCATTTATGAAAGAACAAGCCAGATTGCCGAGAAGCAAAAATAGATGAAAACATTATAGATTTCATGAAAACGCCCACAATCATCACTATGGTAAAAGGAAAGAAAGATGAGGGCTTACATAATGACCCCTTAAGTTGCGCCTTAGTGATGCAGTACCATTGCAAGTCCTTGTGAAAATGCTATAAGGATCGATATTTCCCTGCTCCATCTCTGCAATTCTCAAAGCTTTCATGCAATCTAGAGAAGGGTGCTCTGAAGACCCAGACTCACAGGTGATTCTAAGACTTCGATAGGTGGAATCAGATATCAAACCATGAGTCCACCAATATTCAAAAGTGCCAACATAATCATGGTAATCGTCAGTGACAGCATTTCCCACCTAATAGAAAGAGAAGTAAAAAGGAAAATGGAATTATCGATATGATAATGGTTAATTGCTATTGTGGCAAATTACAACTAGCTTTTATTCTGAAATTCCATGAACAATAAATTTCATTTTCTCACCAAAAATCCTTTAAAATTAATCTCTGGGTTAGCTATTCCCTTGTTTCTCTCGTAAACAATTTGAGACAACTGGGGAACATAGTGACCTGAAACAAATTTTTGAAATAACAGTCATTCATCATTTCCAGTTAAATCTTAACAACTACAATATTAGTCTTAAAACTGTAGATGAAAAGTAACTTAGAACCTGCATAACTTTCTCCAGCAATGTAGAAATCTCTGTGCTTGTACTGTGCAAACCTTTCAAACCAATTGACGAGAAATGTGTATGCATCTTCAGCTACAAATTTACAACACCCAGATCCCAAAAGCATCTAAAGATGTCAAAACCAGCCAAATTCTAAGCTAAAACAACAAAATTTACATGTCCCACCACTATACTTTCACTAGTGGAAATATACATTAACAACAACTACTGCCCCCAACAAATTACCTGTTCTCCCATCGCCTGCAGTGAACAAATCAGATGTGGTATTTGTATATGAAAATCCAACTCCAGCTGGAGATTCAAGAAACAGCAAATTTGCCACTGCAAAAAACATTGACAATCAAAAACAATTTATCTTATATTTAATTTACATACTAAAAATTTTGTAACTAATGACTAATGACTAGAATAATACTAAAATGGTAACTGAATCAAAAGAATGTGGCTTGAGATATTGACATACACTTGTTCCAAGAGTAGGGATTAAAGTAAAGAGTCTTCCCATCAGGTCTAATGCGAAAAGGTCCAATCTCTTCAGCTGCTCCATAGGCAACAGAAGAGCAACCAGGACCTCCATTGATCCACAAAATGAGTGGCCTTGACTCAGGTATACGACTCGCTGGTGATTCAATTAACCAATAAAACAATGCCCTCCCAGCTTGTTGGTTTACGGTTACATAACCTGAGTATTGATTAAAATCAACATTTGTCGGTTGCCCTGGTAACACAGTGATTTTGTCTTTATTTTGATCAGCTAAAGAATAGGAGAAACATGAACATAGTACAAGGTACAAAAAGCCAAGAACAAGAAATTGTGAATGCCCCATTAAGTGAACAATTAAGATAAAACAAAAAGAAGCAAAACCCAGAAGCACGCGAATCTTTAAACGTAACTGGATTTTGCAAAGAAATATGTCAACAGAATCTTAAAACACGAATCCTCAAAGTACAGGTGTCGATCAAACACTAGCAGAACACAAAGCGGTTCTGAGTTCTTAAGGAACTTAACTACGAAGTCCTCAAACAAGAAACTGAAACCCAAAGAAGTACAAAGCCAAACTAAAATAAAAAACCCAGATCCCAACTTATCTGGGTTGTCAATTTAACTAAGCAGAGTGTGTGTAAGAGAGATAGTTGACAGTTATATAAAAGATAGATTTGGCATTTTATTCATCGACTGTGATGGTTGTGATGAGATGTGAAAGGATTGAATAATCTACGTGCAAGTCTTCAATTCAATTTATTTCTGGTGTTTGCTGGCCAATTATTTATCTATTAAACAAATGCCTTTTTGAATCTTCTTAATATTCTATGTGATTGCTCATTGGCATTTGACCGAACAGGTAGCAGCCGCACATGTGGTTTTACAGAGGCTTTTGCAGAATGTGATATAATTGCCACCAGCACAAAAGCTGAATAGAGAACCTTTAATTGAAAAACAATTACTGATGACCTGGTTAGGGATAAGAATTATATAATTAATTAAATGACTAATTTAATGAATAAAACAATCAAATCTGCAAAAATGTACAATTTTACAGGACAGCCTAGCCATGTATGCAATAATGCATGTTTGCTAATGTTTAGTTGTAACGACCCTGTCACGGCGGGACAATGAGGTCGATTGAGTATTCAACTACCACCGTCAGAGAATTACACGATCGAATTATGACAACAATTCTTTAAAATGAGTTCATTGGGCAATTAGTTGTATCATTTTTTAGAGTTTGAGCCTACTTATAAATGTAATATAAATATCTCTTAATTTATATGATTTATTTTTATTATTTGATATCTCTTGTTCTACGTATTTTTTATTTTGTATTTTTGTTTGATCAATAAATTTATGTTATATCAGTTTATATAAAATAAATTTTTATAATAATTTGTAACTCTATCATTATTCGTATTTTTTTTTTTTAAGATTTTTTTAAGTTGATGTTCAACTTTGATAATCGAGAACAACCCTTATCTTATTTTTTAAGTTGAGAGTTCAAGTCTCTTGTGAATATAAGAGTTTATTCATTTATTTTTTTTTCATTTTCAAAATTTTAGGTTGATATTCAACTTTAATAAATCGAGATAAGTCACGACAAATATTGAGTTAGACTTTAGATTTCATCAAATTTATTAGTTTGTATTAATTACTATTTTTATTGTATTCTCTCTAATATAACATTAAAAGAAAGTTACAGTTTTGTAACGTTTTTCCAACATGCATTTTATTCTTGATTTCTTGCACTAATGCATGCACGCATGGACACACACACACACACACTAGAGTAACCAATATCAGGTGCCGGCACCCTCATTTTTTTTAATACAAATATATTGTTAAACCATACGCCTTAATATAGTTAATTTTTAATATACTATAAAACTATCAATTTTAATAACATTAAAAATTGATTCTATTAAAAAAAATGAACTGCTTACACTAAAGAAGGACTATATACATTAGTCCTTTAAGAGTTCTCTTACTTTCATATGATAAATGACAAACTAAGAGAATTGAAAAGAGAATTGATTTTAATATACTACATAACAAAATACACTGCATTGAATTGTATATGTTTCTTATTTGTTAACTTATATCTTACTTTAATAAAATAAAAAATTCTTTTTGAAAAATTACTCCATATTTATAATTATTTATATAAGACAATAGGACAAACAAAATAATAATAATAATACTTTCAATGATATGTCGGTTTATTCACAATGATTTATAATAATAATAAAAAATTGTATGGATAGCATTACTCAATTAGAGAAACACTATTATATAATTTAAAAATTTTATTGGAAGGGATCAAATAAAGGAATGATCCCCAATTTCACATGTTTTTTTTTTCACTTTCATTATTTTCTCTATTACTTTCTATTCTTCCAAACAAAGTGGATTTCATTATCACATAACTTGGACCACTATCCAGGCCCACATATAAAGCGGGCTTCCATATGGCCCCCTCAGTTTTTTTTGTGGGGGGGGGGGGGGGGGGAAACAAGAACCTGCACCGTCAAAAAGTCAAGGTCTTCAATGATGGCAAGCGGCAACATCAATGTCTAATTACCTTGTAATTAGTGTTTTTCTCAACGGTTTTCTAACATTAATATGGGTTTGTAACAAGCCCACACCATGGGTTTGAGTCCCAGAAATGGTGGGGATTTTCTCTCTCAATAAAATTAATTAGGAGTATAATTATTTTTTCATAATTTAAGGTATAATAGATATCCTTCCGATATTATGGAAATAATAGTAGAGTTTTAATTATAATATATTAATGTACCAAAAAATCATAATATTTTAAAGTATTATATTTTACTGTCTGGGCACTAATAAATTATCAAAAAATTAATAAGAAAATATGATTAGTGTTCAGCTTTAACTTTTACTTAACCACTAATGACTAATAGATATTTATGGGACCATTGACAAATGACAGCCATTTTAAAGTTGTGGCAATAAGATCAAGGTTCAATTAAAGACCATAGCATTTGCCATTAATCGAGGATTACATTTTGCTCGGAGACGCTCAACAAGTAGCAAACTAAAAAACAAGGTTCACTAGGACCTACCATGTTCATAACTCACACCTAAGTAATGATTGAGAATGATGGCTTTGGTATGGTCCAAAACATTATCCCACGTTCATTTTCATGTCCATATCCATCCTTCATGCTTTCATTGTCTTTCTTCTTCTTCTTCTTCTTCTTCTCGTGCTTGTTTCACAAGTGCATTCCACTCAATGGGTATTTTCAGTATATATGTTAACAAAACATATATACAGTATACTTATTTTGGAAGCGTAGTAATTTAAATGTTTGGTAACGTGACGTTGGCCACCTATTTGACACATCAATTCTATTTTTGCTTGATATTTAGTAACTGAATATATAACTACAAACACTTTACGTAAACAAGTACGTACAAAATGGTAGGACTTGAAGAGATTAGTTTAAAAATGACTGCAATTGACGAAAAGAATTACGTGGCCCCTATGAAAATTTTATTCAACCAATTTCTTTATCCCACGTTACTTAATGATTTTATCATGCACGCTTATTTGTAGAAAGTGTCTGTGGTTGTATTGTTATTGTCATCGATTTCATTGAGATGCTACCATTGCATGCGAGTACCGGGGTTGAGCTTAATGGGCTTGTCTTTTTTGGGCCCGGCAGTCATCTTTTGGGTCAAATGCTGCCTTGTATGAAATCCAATCGACATTCATACCATGTGAGCCCAACTTGTCATGCCAAACCCAATTTTGACTGCGAATCATATGATGGTCAAGCAGTAAATTCCAACGGCATATGATTTTGCTTGTTCTTTCCTCTACACTACTTTCCATGTGTTTCTTTCATCATACTTTGGCGCTTATTGTGTTGTTTTCTTTAATGAATTGTGATGCCTTTCTTTTGTTTCATGCCAGTTTTTTACTTTTTAAATATTACATGAGAAAGTGTTAAAACGTTATTGCATTACAAATTTATTAATATTTACAAAAACAAAAAAAAAAAAATTGTTTGGCGATTATAAATTAGTCTTGTGCTAGACAATCCGATATCTGGACCCCAACTAACGAATAGAGCTACTTTGAAATATTAAAAGAATAAAAATTTCCCTGACAAAGGCACTGGGATCCATTACAAATTAGGGATTACAAAATTGTTCATCTTGTTTCAGTCAAAATCAGGTTTATTTTTGTAACTCAAAAAACTCAATTGAGTCAATATCAGATTTTGCCCTTTTTCCAAGTTTTTTTTTGAATTAGTCATATTTATATCTTCATTTAAACTCCCTTTTATATAGATTACCACAAATAACGTTTTATTTGTTTTATTTTTAAAGTTAAATTCACTCTCTAAATTTAAATACACACTATACCCACAGCATAAGTTAGTGCGAGTGGGTTTAATCGGTGAGATCGCTAATATATTGCAAGAAAATAAAATAAACACCTAAAAATCTTAATTTATGTATTTTTTTGTTATCTTTTGAAATTGAGATTGAGCGCATCACCAGAGTGGTTTGATTTAAAAGTCAAAAGTAGAACGTTTAATTCCACCATATTGCCTAACTTGCTTCAACAATACACCCACCGAAAAATATTTCTCCAACCAGCCGTCGCTTTTAATGACAATCTTAGCTCAACTGGATAAAAGATATATTTTGATGGGGTTGACTTAACAAGTTGTTAGCAATCAACGGCTGAAAGCAAGGAGCCGCACATATTGTAATGGTGCGCTTATCACATGAAGCGTGAACCCTTCTCTTCGAAGATGTTTGAAATATTTTATTGTTCCATTATTATTAAATTTCTCTTTTTAAAAAGTTAAAGCAATTAACTTTGACTTCTTTGGCGTTGGAGAAGTTCGCATTCATTTTTTATTTTATTTTTAGTTGAGTGTGTAATTAGTGAAATTCTCAAGCTACCCTTTTTTAATAAAAACATTTTTGCGGGCAAGAAAAATAAATTCGTTCTACCTTGGGTCTTGGTTGTATTTTACAAAGTATAGGGTAAGTGCCAAAATTCTCTGAAAAACTACAAGTTAAACGCGTTCTAAATCCATTTGAATTAACTAACCATATCAATTGGTTATAATAATAATAAAAAAAATTATATCGATTGGTTAATTTGGTAAAATTCTTTAAAGTGATACAATAATGTTAGAGCTCAAAACGTTTTAGACTGCATGTATTTGCAACTTGAAATTTATTGAAACCTTGAATTTATATATTTTTTATAATTCAATCTAAAGATCGATTGAACATAATTTGAAAATTTATGATTATTAAGAAATGAGATCTCTATTTCACTCTATGAAAAGATATATCGACATCTATTCATAAACTTTAGAAATTGAATTGAATTTGTTAGTAGGTATTCAAACAAGTGCTTTCACCAAAATATTAATTTAATACCTGATCAAATGCTTGAATGATTATCCAATATTAAATATATAATCTTATTTTATATTTTTTTCTCTCACATTGATTCTCTTGGTTTCTTTTCAAATTGTTTGATGCCCAAGCAATCACCTTTTTTCTTCATTCAAGGAAATCATTTATGCTATTTAAGTTGTAAATATGGACAAGTAACTATTAATGAATTTTCAATTTATGTGAAAAATTGCTCTCACTCTCAACGGCCAAGACATCTGCAAAATCTTAAAATTTTAACAATAATGTTAGTATTAGTGTTATTTCATCAATCATGGAGGGGTGAAATGAAATTTATTTGCACAAAATATCATAAATGTGATTATCTCTTTTTTAAAAAATTAAAAAAATAAATAGAAGGAAGGTCCTAGAAGGAATCCCAAACAAAGCTGCCGACGAAAACAGAAGATGCCGAAGATAGATTCGCCACGTCAGCCCTAACTGCGACTCACGCGCTTTTACACGCGCTGCACGTGTGCTTTCAGTTACTCCTCAAACCAACAAGTACGCAAAAGAGATATCGTACATGTGTGGCCGCACGTGCCGCTGCTTACGTGGATCGACTTTGTCGTTTCGTGGGTTTGACTCCCTCGTGGTGCGGGCTGAACTAAACAAAAATATCCAAGGGAGGTCTGTATATTTACCTAATTGCCCATCATTTTTCCGCAAAGTTACAAACAAGGGACCCACTGCCTTTATTTCTTTCCATTTTTACAACTAGCATCTATTCTTTTCCTGCAATAAAATCTCTCAGCTTCCTTTATAAATTTTTTGGCACTATATTTTTGGATAAAATAAAATAAAATAAAATACATATTATCAAAAAAAAAAGGGGAGAATTTGAAATATTTTAAACGTCACTAAAATTCTAATTTTAAAAAAAATACACATTAACATTAAGGAAACACTTCAAACGTTTTGGGAAAACATAAAACATTAGAATGTGTGTTTGATTTGTATTCATAAAAAAATTATACTTTTATAAATATTGTTAAATATAAAAATTGTGTTCATTTTATTGATATTGTTTAATACAATATAAATTTTATAATAAATACACATACAAAATAACATTTATTTTTAAGACTCACTTTAACATAAGTAAAATGATACTTCTCAAAAAAAAAAAATATTATTATATATTTCAATAAATAATAAACATAATGCTTTCAAATGATGGTTGCATCAGAAGCATTTTGCACGCTTCTGTGATAAGCTTTATCGAATGAAAATATTTTTATATATTCACTTATATGTTTTAATTGTTATATCACAATATTTAGTAAATATTTGTAGCTTAATGTTGGCAACACACCTTATTATTTTCCACAATTGACTATGAGCACAATGTAATACTCAAGGCTTTAATTTGACTTTAGCTGGGGATCTCAAACCCCAACATCTTAATATCAACTGACTGAGATCTAAGTCTATTTTTATCGAATTTTGGTGAGGTTGAGGACTCCCGCTTTAGCTTACAGCTTGCTACGAAATTAGTTTATCTCTGATGTTGTTCAATCGGATACGTTACTGCGTGTTGTTAAGTTACTTTTGGGTCAAGTTTCTACTCGTACTGAGTTGTTTTAGCTTACAATTGCCATTCAACACTTGCTTATGCTAAAATAAAATTTTTAGATTTCTCATGTCTCTAAGGGTTTATAATCTAAGTAGTCCATGTTTTGATGGAATTTACATCGTAATGTGCAAATTCATTTGTATGAACAGAAGATTATCTATTCTATTTAACTTGTAATCTTTGAGACTTTATGATTCGTTAATAATTCCTTATTTTTGAAAAAAATAAATATTTTGGAGAAGTTAGATGAATAAATTTCAAATTTGTGTATTTTTTAAAATTGTGTTTTTATAATCACCAGTGTAATTCATTAGGTGCTAAAGTTTTTTTTTTTAAAGGCACTCATTTCCCATATTATAAATGTTTATTAGCTTGAGATAGATCTCGTCTATATTAGATGCAAAATTTTAAGTTATTTTTGGTAAACCGTGGGCTATGTTATTGTACAAATTTAGGCTATTAGTAGATTTTTTTTTGAAATATTGAGAGACACAATCAATTTAAAAATAACGGAAAACCCATGCATTGCGTTTTTTTTTTCTTATTTTGGGAACTGGAATTGAACGTAATAAACAAGGTTTTTGAAAGAAAAAATGATTCCTAATGCCAACTTAATATATGTTCTGGCCTATGAGTTGCAAGCTCATCATTGTTGTTTCACTTTTCACCAATCATAGAACATTTTTAATACAAAGTGCTATTCAAAGACTAGACATGACAACGAATGGTCCCTTCCCGACATACGTATGCCACTCAATCCCAAGTGGATAATGTTGGATTGTCCAAATTCATTTTCCTTTCAAAGGTTATTTGAGATAAGATGTTACACCTTGCAATGTGCATACAAATTTCATGAATAACTTTCTAGCCATGTTTGAGAGTGGTGTCCTGAGTTGTGCATTTAATTAGAAAAGAAAACGAACAAGAAGAATTTACATTGTCATTTTGTATTTTTGTTATTTTGTTTATTTTATCTGATTCACACGATTTATTGACACAACAAATATTATATTCATTTAAATTTTATAAAACAAATAACATTTCCATCTAAGCTTTTGAAAACTTCATGTAACGTGGGCGTGAAGAAGGGCTAATCATTAAATTGAAGAATATGCCAAGGTTAATGTTCCCTTTAGCAAAATTGTTATGAAAAAATAACTACTTTCCTATTTAACTGACTTATCTAAAAAATGGTCGACGGTTGATATAACTGAGGTGTACGCTTAAAATTTTGGTATCCGACCTGTTTGTGAGATTGGTTTATTTTTATTAATTGTTGAGTCAAATTTGTTACAGGTTATTGACATAAAAAATAGTTATTATCGAGATGCAGATGTCTAATGTTATCAAAGTGAGATTTTTAAGATTTATTATATATTTAGAGATTATAATAAAGCAACTGATGTTTGGACTAAATTTATATTTAGTTGTTACCGGTGTAAGTGTAAGTGTCTTGTAGGAGAAAAAGATTTTAAAAATGGTTAATTTATAACTAATGTAATATTACAAATGCTCAAAAGCATTTGAACCGTGTATTTTAAAATATCGGCAAGTTTGTTTTTGAGATCGCCCACAACTTCCTATTCCAAAATAATTCTCGTTTTGGTAACAATCGAACAAAAAATTATTAAAATCTTCAAATTCGAAAAAGGCAATGCCATCTGAGCTCGACAGGCAAGTCATGACATTCACAACCTTCACAGGGCTAAATCGGTCAATTTAAAAAAATCCAACTGCCAGTAATTACTCACCAAACCCTAAGGGTATTTCTGAAATCACAAAATAATCAAACTGGGGTGGCCGAACAGGAAATAAAAAAAGTTTTTTTTTTTTAAAAGAGAAACAAATAAATATATTGAATAAAAAATATTTTAAATTTTTAATGGGGCGGACGCGAGAGGACATTGTAATATGGTTTAATGGATCCCCCGCGCACACCCTTTCTCACATATTTTCTTTTTCTTTTTTTCTTTTTTTCTCTCTCCCTCTCAAGGCGCTCTTTGTCCCTTATCGACTAACGTTTTCACTTTCTTTTCTCCCAAACGCCCATACAGAAGGAAAACAAAGAAAAATTCCCGAGAAAATCCGCGAGAAAACCAGCATCAATCGTCAGAGAACAGAACACGAGTCCCAGAGGAGCTCCACTGAAGCCGTAGAAGACCTTCAACATCATAATCCCTGGACGCTTTTCAAATTTTTAAACCCTAGACGTCGGCCGCTGCGCCTCTGCGGCGTTAAATCAGGTTATTATTTTTCTTTCTCCTCTCTCTCAGGACCATATTAGATTCACTGTTCCCCGCTTACATTTTCTTAGTGGCGCTCATTTCTTCTCCTTCGATCTTGTTTTTCTTTTTCTTTTTTTGGCCTAATTAGGTTTTTATTTTCTCCTTTTTTGGGTTTCAAAACCTTAGATTTGGTGCAGTCCGGTGTGATTACAGTTTCATCGTGGCTGCCTTATCAGGTTCTTGGTCGATCCAGCCGTCTACCAGTTTTTGAAAACTATAGATTATCTGGGGTTATTTGTTAAGCGGTGCGTTTTTGTCTACCGGTGAAAGAGAGAAAAAGGCTGGCTTTATAGGGAGATTTTTTATTTGTATTTGATATTTTGGAGTGTTGGTTACGCGAATAGCGGAGGGGTTGGCTTGTTCTGCCGATGCGATTAGGTGGAACTTCAATTTCATGCCGCCAGAACCACTGCCTTTGGATCGGAAGGAGAGGAAGCACCACAACAATAATAGTAGTCACCACCAAACCGATAGGTCGTCGTCTGAGTGTTTGCTAGGCGGCGGGGGCAACGGAGGAGGTGGATCCTTGCACAGATGGAGAGACTTCTCTCATCACAGCCGCGAGTATCCTCGCTTTGGATCTGCCGATTTTCGCAGACCCCCAGGTGCGTTTTAGTAGTTTCAATTGCATAGTATTATTGTTACTAGTTTTGTTAGTTGGTTATTTTGATTTTTGATATCATGATTTTGGCTTGTTATTGGTGCCCTAGATCCTTGAGTTTTCTTATTTTCTGTTGTCTATTTGACTTATTGATATTTTGACTTAGACTAAATTGTTTTGCTTTATGTGATGGGTTTCTTTTTATTTTATTGGGAGTTGAGGTTTTTATATTATCCTCATGAATTTTTGCCAGATCTGGAGGGTTTCTGTGTGTTGAGAGGGTTTTTTAGGGGTGGACTGGATTTAACAACTCGTATTTATTTTTCTTGGTTCCTTGGGAGAGTATATACTTTGTTTGTCTTATTTTTTTGTGGTTTTCCTTTTTTGTTTAAATATTTTATGAAGGTCATGCTAAGCAGGGAGGTTGGCACATTTTTGCTGAAGAATCTGGTCATGGTTATGCACCTTATCGATCCAGTGACAAGATGCCAGAAGATGAGAGCACCAGGATATCTGTTTCACGTGGAGATGGAAAATATGGAAGGAATAGTAGGGAAAATAGAAGTTCTTTTGGTCAGAGAGATTGCAAAGGCTATGCATGGGATACGAGTAATGGGTATGCTACCACCCATGGCAGACTGCATGAAGTGAATTGTAATCAGAGGTCAGTTGATGATATGCTAACATATGCCTCTCATCCTCAGTCTGACTTTGTTACATGGGATCATCTTCAATTGAAAGACCAGCATGATAATAAAATTGGCAGTGTCAATGGGTTGGGCACAGGCCAGAGATGTGAGAGCGAGAATTCACTGGATTGGAAAAAAATTAAATGGACCCGTTCAGGAAGTTTGTCCTCGCGAGGCTCAGGATTAAGCCATTCGAGTAGCTCAAAGAGCATGGGTGGTGTAGATTCTAGTGAAGGGAAGACCGACTTTCAGGTGAAAAATGCAACTTCAATCCAGTCCCCTTCAGGGGATGGTGCAACCTATGTGACATCTGGTGTACTGTTTGAGGAGACTACTTCTAGGAAGAAGCCACGCCTTGGATGGGGTGAGGGACTGGCAAAGTATGAGAAAAAGAAAGTTGAAGTTCCTGATGTGAGTGTGAACAAAGATGGTGTGTTTAATTCCTCTAGTAACACTGAGCCTTTGCAGTCTCTATCTTCAAACTTGGCTGAGAAGAGCCCTCGAGTGATGGGTTTTTTGGATTGTGCTTCGCCGGCAACTCCTTCCTCTGTTGCTTGCAGTTCCTCGCCAGGTATGTAGCTGAAATTACTCACATATTCTTTAGTTACGATTTTGTAGATACTGTTTTTGTTGGAAAAACTCAGAACTTTAACATTTTGTTTGTAGTTATTATTGAATTCTTACCATTTGATTTCAGCTTAAAATGTAATGTAATATCATCTTGCCTCTGTTCCTCTCAAACTGATACAAAGGACTTTTTACAGCTACTGTTTGGTGAATCACAAGAATTATGAGAAAATTTAGCTATATCTTGAACTAAGTTTTGCTATTTTCTTTGGTGATAAGTGGCTTATACCTGCAATGTGTAAATAAACATGCTTGCCTGGCAATTTGATGCACTCCTATCAATCTTGAATTTTTTGTTGTCCGTTCTTATTGTTCTTTTTGCTTTTTTCTTGTCCTTGGCAATTAGTTGTCAAATCATCTTCCTACCTTTAATTTTGATGGAAACATCAAGCCTTTAAAAGCTATTTTCCTGATATGGAATTAGATGCCAGTAAATCTCTTATTTATATTGTCTCTTTGAAAGTCTATTCTTTGGTAGGACTATTACTTTTTTGCTGTTACTTTTTGGTTTGTTACTGTGTTTGATAAGTTACTTTTTTAGTGGAGGAGGACAAAAATAAATTCCTGCGTTCAATAAATAAGTAATAGACCTCGATCTGCTTACCTCTTATCCTTGGATATGATTCATCTTCTGTTTCAGTATTTTTAAAAAATTTAGTTGTGCTATCATTGCAGGTGTGGAGGAGAAAGCATTTGGCAAGGCAGTGTCTGTTGATAATGATGTTAGTAATTTATGTGGTTCGCCTAGTATTGTGTCTCAGAATCATCGCGAGGGATTTTTATTTAATTTAGAGAAGTTGGATACCAATTCAATAGGTAATTTAGGCTCTTCACTTGGTGAATTGCTCCAATATGATGATCCTAGTTCGGTAGATTCTAGTTTTGTTCGATCTACAGCAACGAATAAGTTGCTAGTGTGGAAAGGGGATATTTTGAAGATGCTGGAGATGACAGAGACAGAGATTGATTCACTTGAGAATGAACTTAAGTCATTGAAATCTGTGTTAGGAAGTACATCCCCTTGTCCTGCGACATCCATTTCTTTGTCAGTAGAAGATAATGCTAATCCATTTAACAAACAAGGTATTGTCTCCAATTCAATCATACGACCTGCTCCCTTGCAAATTGATTGTGGGGATCTTTCTGTGGAGAAGATGCCTGATTGTAGTCATGGCTTGGAAGAAGTTCATGGAAACAGTAAGGATGAGGATATAGATAGTCCTGGGACTGCTACTTCGAAATTTGTTGAACCATCATCTTTTGTCAAGCCGGTTTCTCCATCCAATATGCTTAAAAATGGTGAAAGTTTTGGAGTTTTGGACACAGTTCGCACTGCAAACACTGAAGTAAAATGCACTATGCCTGGTTCTTCCTTTGGGGAAGAGTTGGCTGGTGCCTCCACATGTGGGGATGGTGATATGATTCTAGAGAGGAAGAATGATGCACATGTCTCCAGTAATTTCGGTGCATTTGCTGATGGGGAGAATATGTTATGTGAAATGATTTTGGGTGCCAATAAAGAATTGGCAAATGAGGCTTCTGAGGTACTTAAAAAGCTACTGCCGAGAGATCATAGTAACATTGATATTTCGGGAGTTGCTAATGTCTTCTGCTGTCAGAATGATTTCTTGATCAAAGAGAAATTTGCAAAAAAGAAGCAATTTTTAAGATTTAAGGAAAGAGTTTTGACCCTTAAGTTTAAAGCCTTTCAACACCTGTGGAAGGAAGATTTGCGCTTGCTGTCAATAAGGAAATACCGTGCACGGTCTCAGAAGAAATGTGAGTTGAGCTTGCGGACAACTTATACCGGATATCAAAAGCATCGTTCCTCCATTCGCTCTCGATTTTCTTCTCCTGGTAAGAAAAGTCTTCTTCTTGATTTATATTTATTCTTGTTTCTCTTTAGATTTGATATCCTTTGGCTTTGAGATTGAGGAAGAAGTTAATATTCTTATTTGAACCTGATGAAGAATATAAGAGCTGGTCCCATTAGATTAAATTATTTTAAGAATTAAGTTTTAAGACTATGCTCAGAGAACCAGTGTGCATTTTGACTGCTGTGAATGTTGAAATTTTTGTTGTTTATATTTTACTTGGATGTTACTTGTTGATAGTCCATTTTGGGTTTCTATGATATGATGTAAGGTATTTATATGATGGAATTAATATGTGAATTATGTTAGAAATTTTTGGGAAATTTTTGTTATTGCTTTAACTGTCATGCTCATGGCTTTTTCCTTCCTTGATATGTGCGTACACGTAGACGTTTATTGCTTTCTGTTGATAGTTTGCTGGGGACACCAAATGATAGGATGCTAAATGGCGACAAATGATCTCGTTTTATATTGATTTTTATGATCTGATGATAGCTGCGTGTTAGTTGTATTGTATTTTTGCAAAGCTGTACTTTTGAAAGTTACTGATTTATTTGCTTCATTTGAATATTAGCTCATATTTAATGTTTTACTAAAGAAGGTAGGACTACCATTATCATTATTATTTTTGTGCAACATCTCCTGTTGGAGTATTTTATTTTTGGGGACTGCTGGAATGCTAACCAGGTATCGGCGAAGAAGACCACTATCTCCATTGCAATCTGGGTTTTCCAATCAATGGACAAGTAATGATCCATCATTCTACTCAGAGTTTCTACCATATTGGTATCTCTGTGTTATCCACGGTGTTCTGTTCAGCAAGAATGCTGTCCTAGTTTTCTATATGTTTTGAGTTCCTCCCGATAAAGTTTTGTCATATAGGTTGGAAGATTAGGCATCTGAACTTGGACGGCACCTTTAGAGTATTTATATGGTTCTATGTCAACCTGTGGTGTGAAGTTGAGTTTTGGCTGGCAAGTCCGCCATAGCTTTGGAATTTTGTTTGTGCTAAAGCATTGACTTAAGACAAATGACAATGTTTTACTGGATTTCTTTGTGATGTGGTGTGGAGTGCTTGAATGTGACTGTTGTGGATGTTGAATGATGCAGTTCGTGCACTGCTTCAAAATTAAAGGTTATGGACTAACTGTTTTCTGGAATGTGATTGATTTGGATTTTTTTCCCCGCGTTCTGCACACTTAGAGTAGCAAATGTTGTGTGTTTCCTGTGAAGCAACTATATGAGGGTGTAAATGCTTCAAATATTGTTTTGGAAGCGTATTGTTTGATCTAGATGCAAGTATGCACTTCCTGTCAGTCTTAAGTGCATAAGATCTTCATTGCTGAATGGGGCTAATATCAGTAGGATGAAACCAGTTGATTTATCTCAGCAAACCTGCTCTCATGGGATAGAGATTAGCTGAGGTCTACTGGTAGGTTGATATTTGAATATAAAAGCCGGAGGATACTAAGATAATTGGAAATACTGGTGTGTGTTTTGACAGCTGTTTTCACTAAGATGTAGGATCCGTTTGGGGCAGCTGTGCTGCCATAGCTCCTAAAATAAAATGGGTGGAGCACAGCGCAACTTCTCCAAACGGACCCGTAGTATGGTAAGCATATTATTGGCACAATTTCTGATTACAGTTATCTTCTGATGATGGTGAGGCAATTGATTGTTGCCTGATTTAGGCATAATATTAGACATAACTAAAAGTAAAGGAAGTCTTTTGGCCATTGACTAGGATATGCCTTTTTTATTATGTTAAGGTTTTCAGGCTTGCAATTGGGGATGATGAAGCAAGTGGTTGGTCCATTTGCTATTTTGTCTGTTTGGATGCTTATTTTCCGGTACTTTTTATATTAGCTCCAAATTCTTTTTAGGGTTTTAGTTATTATATATTTTTCTTATCAACATTTGATGGTGCTTTTTCCAATGATACCTCTACTAGCCTCACATTTTAATTTAGCTCCATCTTTCTTAGCAATTGGTAACAAAATTGCCCAGCACTGACATTTTTTCCTTGTTTTATTCACTGTTTTAGCAGCAGGAAATTTGAGCCTGGTTCCAACTACGGAGGTAATTAATTTCACTAGCAAGCTGTTATCAGATTCCCAAATCAAGACTTACAGGAATTCATTGAAGATGCCAGCATTAATATTGGACAAGAAGGAGAAGATGGTGTCGAGGTTTATCTCAAGTAACGGGTTAGTTGAAGATCCTTGTGCTGTTGAAAAGGAAAGAGCCATGATAAATCCCTGGACTTCGGAGGAAAGAGAAATCTTCGTGGATAAGCTGGCAACCTTTGGGAAGGATTTTAGAAAAATTGCTTCATTCCTTAACTACAAGACCACAGCAGATTGTGTTGAGTTCTACTACAAAAATCACAAATCTGATTGTTTTGAGAAACTAAAGAAGAAGCATGATTTTAGTAAGCAGGGGAAGACATCAGCTAATACATACTTGGTGACATCAGGTAAAAGGAATCGAAAGATGAATGCGGCCTCCCTCGATATCCTGGGTGAAGCTTCTGAGATAGCTGCTGCAGCTCAAGCAGATGGTCGTCAGCTGATTAGTTCTGGTAGGATCTCTTCAGATGGGCGAGCTGATTCTAGAACGTCACTGGCTGATGATGGCGTCATTGAAAGGTCAAACAGTTTTGATGTTATCGGGAGTGAGAGAGAAACTGCAGCTGCTGATGTTTTAGCTGGTATATGTGGTTCACTGTCATCAGAGGCAATGAGTTCTTGTATCACAAGTTCTGTTGACCCTGCAGACGGCCAACGAGACCATAGGTACCAGAAAGTTGATTCTATCATGAGACTGCCATCAACATCAGATGTTACACAGAATGTTGATGAGGATACATGCTCAGATGAGAGTTGTGGGGAAATGGATCCCTCTGATTGGACAGATGAAGAAAAATCTATCTTTATCCAGGCAGTCTCGTCCTACGGTAAGGACTTTTCCATGATAGCACGATGTGTTAGAACAAGGTCCAGGGATCAATGCAAGGTTTTCTTTAGCAAGGCTCGTAAGTGCCTTGGGCTGGATTCGATACATACTGGACAAGGTAATGTCAGACCTTCTGTGAATAATGATGCCAATGGCAGTGGGAGTGATACAGAAGATGCGTGTGTTTTAGAGACTAGCTCAGCCAACTGCAGTGATAAGTTGGGTTCTAAAACAGACGAGGAATTGCCATCCCATGAGATACATTCAAACCAGGAAGAATCTTGCACCGCAGGAGCCAAGATCTTGCAAACTGACCCGAACAAGCCTGAAGATGACAATGGGATGACTCTTCTAAATGATAAGGATTCTGAGGCTGTAAAACCTGTAAATAATGATGCATGTAAGACTGAAAGCAGGAGTTTTGAGTTGGAAAGCAACAACATGAATGGTATGGATAACCAGTCTGAGTCAGTATCGGACCAGAAAAATGCAGTTGAATTGTTTAAAACAGCTGTAAGAGATAAAGTGGCAGAACAGGGTGCAGTATCAGTATCTGCTGGAGAGGAGAGTGACCCTTGCCCATCCAGTTCAAATGCTGTAGAAGAGACAAATGATGTGGTGGCTGAGGCTTCTACTGAGGGTTTTGGAAATGTTTTGGAGAGATGTCAACCAATGTTGCTGGAAAATAGTTTGAATGATGTACGTGATAAAATTGGCAATGTGGAGTTATGTGGTGAAAGTGAAATTGTGCAAGATTCAAATACAACTGGAAGCACTTTCCACCTTTATGCGGAGACAAATTCCCGCTCAGTTTCTTCAAACCTGGATTCTGTTGATAAACCTGCTCTCATCTCATGGCCGCAGCAGAATTCTCACCCTGCTGCTTCTTCCACACAGGATTCATCAGCCATTCAATGTGAAAAATCATTTAACCAAGATAGGATGTCGTCGACACTTGATCTTCAGATGAGTAAAGATAAGAATCGTCATAAATCGGTTGCTAGTGATGACTATCGACAACATCTGTCAGGGCATTCTATTGTGAATCATGTTGAATCTCCTCAGATTCTCAATGGTTATCCATTACCAATTTCAACAAAGAAAGAGATGAATGGGGATATCAACTGCAGACAACTTTCTGAAATTCAAGGCATTTCCAAGTCAGACAGGAATATTGATGGACCATATTTGGCTCAGGATTGCTATCTTCGGAAGTGTAATAGTTCAATGCCTCACTCTTCAGTTACGGAGCTTCCACTTCTGGCAGAAAATATAGAACAAACAAGTGACCATCGACGAGCTCATTCGCGTAGTTTGTCAGATACAGAGAAACCAAGCAAGAATGGTGATGTTAAGCTATTTGGTAAGATACTTAGTCATCCCTTATCTTCTCAGAAGTCAGCTTTTAGTAGTCATGAGAATGGAGAAAATGGCCATCATCACAAGCAAAGCAGCAAGGCATCAAGTTTAAAATATACTGCCCATCACCATGCTGATGGTGGTGCAGCGCTCTTGAAATTTGATCACAATAATTATGTGGGCCTTGACAATGTTCCTGTGAGAAGTTATGGATTTTGGGATGGGAGCAGAATACAAACAGGGTTTTCTTCTCTGCCTGATTCTGCCATTTTGCTGGCCAAGTATCCTGCTGCCTTTAGTGGTTTTCCTGCCTCATCATCCAAAATGGAGCAGCAGTCTTTGCAAGCGGCAGTTGTGAAGAGCAATGACCGTAATTTGAATAGTGTAGCAGTTGTCCCTCCTAGGGAGATAAGTAGCAGTAATGGAGTGGTGGATTATCAGGTGTATCGGAGCCGTGAGGGTAATAAAGTGCAGCCCTTCTCAGTAGATATGAAGCAGAGGCAGGAATTTTTATTCTCAGAGATGCAAAGACGAAATGGGTTTGAGGGCCTTTCAAGTATACAGCAGCAGGGTAAGGGGATGGTTGGAGTGAATGTTGTGGGGAGAGGAGGCATACTGGTCGGTGGTGGATCGTGCACAGGTGTTTCGGATCCTGTAGCAGCAATTAGAATGCACTATGCTAAAGCCGAGCAGTATGGCGGGCAGGGTGGAAGTATCATCAGAGAAGAGGAGTCGTGGAGAGGTAAGGGGGACATAGGCAGGTAGTAGGAGTTTCAAGAGGGCTTCCTGGAAGAGAGGCCCTCAGCGGCAAAGTCTTTTTTTGCCGCGCCCTGTATAATAGTTTTTGTATTGTTCAATGGAAAATGATAGGGCAGTTGACAGTTTTCAGTTCCATTTTTCATTTCTGTTTTTATTTTTTTCCTTTTCTTTTTCTTTTTTTCTTTTTCTTTTGGTAACAGGAAAAAAAAATTAGGTGCTTGTATTATTGCAGCAAATTGGTATTTGTTGTATGTGGTGGAAATATAGAAATAATCTGGGCAAATTAGGAGAGGTAATTCCAGGGTTCTCCTTACAGATACCAATCTGCCATAAATGACCTTCTTTACAAAATTGTCTTCTACACGTTGCGTTTTCATTGTTAGGTGTCAACATCTCTTCCCTTCCACCCTTTTCTTTCATTTATTTTTGTTGGGGGTTGGGGTGGGGATCCGAGCATCTACTTCTACTTGCTTGTGTTTTCATTGTTCTTTTGCTTCTCTTATTGTTAATCCCCTTCCATATGGGTTTTGTTGCATCTCTGTTTCCATCAATCGCCATCATACAGCTTTGATTGCATCTTTGCTATTGCTATTTATAAACTGAGTTTATTTTTTAAATAAGAATCCTTGGCTTTGTCAAAAATATTTCATAAATATGCAAATCCTTTGCACTCAATGCCGGGCAAAGTCACGGGGATGTCCGATGAAGTTGCTTTTAGGATCGTGACATAAAAAGTCAAAATTATCAGGCTATCTTGTCTGTCATCTCCAAGCTCATCCTTTCACTTAAAGAACAAGGAGTAATACCCTCTAATACGAAGGCCGGACTGATGTCGGTCCCAAGAGATAGATATATGACGACCCATTTTTTTAAAGATAATTCAGGAAAACAAGTGGGAAACATGATATACTAAGATCACCATGAATCCCAACTTTCTTCTCTAATTAAGAATTAACATTTTCTAGCTTTGAAGAGGGATGGGAACGACATGACCTCAAGGCAAGCTGTCAATGTGTATCCCCTGTATCCTTTCTTTCTTCACGTGTTTTGAGAACAGATGGAAGAGGTGCTGTAATTTTTATTACCTGCACAGGTAGTAGTTTCAATAGACTGAGCCTGGTTGGTTAGATGGAGACATTTTTTGATCAGGAAGCAACACAACAAATCAAGAAGTGACGTCAAAAGATGCCCCTTCCTATTTATTTACCTCATTGGTGGTTGGGTGAGAAAGAAATAGTTGGTATGCATGTAAATAGTAACCACAGTCTCCAGGGACGGGATTTACAGGCCTCTCGTACCCTCTGCATGATGAGCAAAGTAAATGCAACAAACAAAAGAACTTTCTGACAATAATGAAGTCAACTCTTTTTTCTCCATGAACAATTTCAGCTTTCAATGGTGTCAAAAACAGAAGGGTGAAAGTAAAACAATTACATTTACAAAAGTTTAAGAACTAACCCTATATATGGAATCGGGGAGACTTTGATTAAAAATAGTAAGAACAGAACGAAAGAGAAGAAGGAATTTATTAAAAGACATACCCATCTTGTGCAAAAGTTCCATCTGCAAATTCAGAGTTGAAGGACTTTGGTTGGCCACCAACTTCATACAGTGGATCACCTGATTAGTGGTAAAAAGTGATGGCATAAATCACCTTGGAGTTAGAATGTCATACAAAAATATATGGATAAATTTTACCCAGTAAAGGATGGCCAAGAAAGGCAAGATGTATGCGTATTTGGTGTGGTCGTCCTGACTGGATTTCAACCTGTTAAACAAATACATATATCAGAATACTTGCAAACCTGTGGAGGAAAAGTGAAAAACAGCATACAAGTCTCACCTAACACTTGAATGTTCAAAATTTTCTGCTAAAAATATAGGGGAAAAAATGGTAAAAAAAACCTAATTTAGGGTAGCTGTACGTTCTAGATAAGAATAATATCCATTTTAACCTAAATTTTAAGATTTGAGATGATATTTTTTCTAGTACTATTTTCAATAACTTGTTCATCCTGAGTTTATCCCGATGAATTATGTTCTATGATGCCTTGTAAACAAAATCTTGACGGATTTTCATCCTGCGTTCATAATACATGCAACCACTTCCAAGAGAGTGAATCAAAGGTCAGCTTGTCAACCCATTTATTAGTTGTTCAAATAGTCCTCAGCTGCCTCATGTTCCCAAAAAATAATAAGCAAACATTTTGTAAACATGCTTGTATTTGGCAAGAAAATCTTTGCAGCTTGCTTAACATTGTGTAATAGTAACACAATTGAGGAAGGCATAAAAAAATGAACAGAAGGGTGTACCTGGACCAAAGTGCAGTTTCTTTGTACATCTCTCTCGACGACGTCAACTTTGCTCAGAGCTGGTTTTCCTGATTAGAGTAATAATAATAATAGTAATAATTTAAAAAAACAGAAGAGATACACAAAATGATAAGGATAATTTAATGGAAAAGCAAGCACAACTGTAAGGGTGAGTAATAAAATAGTAGACGCAAATGAATATGTTGCATAGTAAAACATAATTTCAAATTTAGAAGCATCACAGAAGAAACTTTTCTCCTTTCAAAAAACCGTACGGTAACAACTGGATAGAACTTGAAAAAATTGAACAGAATACAAGAGATTAACGAACCTGAGGGAGAAGCAACATACAGCCCTTTGGCCACTCCAGGATATCGTACAATTCCAATTGGCTGCTTGATGATAACCTTATGCAAAAACTTGTTTTTAATATGTGAATATATGTACAAGTAATGATATAACAGAGAATGGCTTGCCAAATTATTAGCCCAGTGCATCATTAACTATCGGCTAAGGGATAGAAAAAGGCATCATAGTACCTCAAACTTACAATCAGAAAAATAATACTCCAAATAGGAAAAAGCAAATAAGAGTTGGGCCTAAGTGTTACCTTATCCTCATCAACTATTCCATGCACTAGTGCTCGATATATCTTCGTAATTTTCCTCTCACAAAGCTCCATCACAGTACTGTACATTCGTGGATTGTAGGTTTAATCAGTGACTAGTGTTATTACTTAAAACAGAAAGGAATATGGAGTAGTTCTTATTCATGGCTAAAAAAGATAAAAAGCTGCTAAGATTTTTTGTTTTCAACCGTACAGCAGACGGTAAGGGCACCCTCTCATCCATCTCCCAATGTAAGAAATCTGTTAGCTGGCTTCCTTGACATGGCACATTAGTTTTTGAACTTAAAATTGGATGATACTCTAATTTTGGTTCACATTAGGTTTATGTGATATTTTAAATTATTTACTGCTATTTTTTACACATTTGCAAGATCAAAACAGTTAAAAAGTCTTCAAAGCAGAACTATAAGAATCTAGTGCAGCAAGAGAGGTTCTGGTTTTAAGCATCTAGGCAAAATAGAGGGTAAAGGTTATTTATCTAATCTCATCTGTGGAATATTATTACTACTGTTGGATTTATCACACTCATCATATAAAACTCTCTTCCAAGTAGTCTGCATTCATCTGATGGATTTCCAGATCCCGCAATTCGGAATCACTTAACCCAACCTAAGAAATTACTTCTAACTCAAAATGTTTTTGAACAAGTTTCTACGCAGCAACTGAATCTCTGTATGCTTATTCTCCCATACAGTGCTACATTCAGGCTTCCCTCCTATTTTACTCTCATCTGCACGTGCACCTTTATATGTTTCTCATGTCTTTTCTGAGTTATATAAATTGAATTTCTAAACCGTCAGTGACCTTAGCCATCAGTTATTATACATAGTTCAGCATTATTCACTGGCTTAGAAACTGCTCATGCATAAAAAGTTCTAATTCATCATAATATCTACCCATTTGAGAATAAATTGTAAGTTAGTAACCAGCTTTTCTGCTTACCTGTCAGCTTCAATAACCGACGTCTTATCAGCAAAATATGCTGCAATGCAAGTTTTCGCAAGCTTTGTCTTTGCACAAAGTAATATTCCTGTAAACCCAATAAAGAACCAACCAATTGACCATAAAACAGGGAAGAGTAACCAGACATTGCGTAATCACATTATCACATGAGGTTAAAGCAGTCTGTTTATCATGTAGGAAGGAATACTAAATGTTAGGATGCCATCTAGGGAAGAAAGATGCCAGCATCCTTAATATGAATTACTTTAGCACAAACTATTCTGGATTAGCAACACAAAGTGAATCTACAGTTGTTAGAATTTTCAAGCAACCAATAGAAGCAATCACCATTAATTTTTATTTTCTCAGCTCTCATGTTCTCTTACTTTTCTCTCTTAATCAATAACATTTGTTCCCATTACTGGATGTTTCATAAAAAATGAAAAAGGCAAATAGTGCCACTTCTAGGCTGACCTGATGTGCCCCTCCCCAGCCGATGTACAGGAACAGGATGTGATGTTTGACTTGATAGGGAAGAGCTTTGCTTGCTTGCCCACCATTGCAGCAGCTTTAAAACTGTTCTCTGCTGAAAAAGCCCTCCAGGCAAAACTTGCAGACCAGAAGGCTTGTTTAAAGCAATCTGAATCCAAAACAATTTAATTAATTTATGTTGAAAACTACAAGGCAGATGATTACATGTAGTTTAACATCTACTTGCTCCAAGGCTTTATTTTGGGAGCTAACAACTTGTCTAAGAAGGAAAGAAATTAAAGATATTGCGTAAAAGTTTTCAAATCATCCAGATCCTAAAGCAATGCGCAATTATCAACGGGATATCTAAGCTAAGCACCAGAAGTTTTCGTATCGTATCAGCTGACTAATTGTTGTTTGTTATTCCTTGTACAAAAATACATGAGCAATGAGAGAAATCATCTAAACATGATTTGAACAAAAGTAAAAGTATTCTATGAAGCCTAGTTTTCAACTGAAACTGAAAACAGACTTATTATAATCATGGGTCTTGAGTGGATGTTGAATGGTAGCAAAATTACTCTTTGGTTTTTTCTTCCCCTTTTTTTTTTGAAAAGAAAAAGCAAAAGTACTCTATGAGGCAAGTACTGAAATGAACCTGAAGACAAACTTATTATTGTCATGGGCCTTGAATGGACGTTGAACAGAAGCAAAAAGTACTCTATGACTGCACCTGATCATAAATACTTTGCTTATTTGAGGTTGGCTTTTTTTTCTCTCAGTAACACAATGACAGAAACATTATATTCAAATTGTCTGACATCCAAATTTTATTAAATGCCAGAGGATCATTTAGAGACATTTACTGTAATAAAATCAAACCAAGAATATGACACAGAACTTCAAGGAGGGTACAAAAACAACCATAATGAGAATTCAAGCATGACATTCCGAACAGAACCTTAGACCAATTGAAATACCCACCCAACTTCAACAAATCTGAAAACTTATGAAAACAAATGAGTAAAGACAAAATCAAGCCAAAGCAAATTTACCAAATCATTATCTTCATATAAAACCTCAAGCAAGTACGGCGCATCAGGCTCCTTCCAAGGAAGTCTATGATAAACTAGTTCTGAACCAGCACTAAAATATTCGATTTCACATCAACAAAACAACGTTCATAACAATCTCTACTTAGCATACGTAAACAATAGCAAATCAAATAAACTGCTAAAAGTCACCGATTATGGAACCTGAGGATAATGTCGGGATCCTTAACAACTCGGCCATCGACTGTTATCTGAATAAAACCAAAATTAAACAGTATTGAGAGAATTAATCAATCCTCAAGTATAATCGTATGATTTATTATTTAACATTAATGCCATTATTTTATTCATTTCGAGAACCTTACCTGTCCATTTTGAATTCTCTGCAACCAACTGCTCAATCGTTAGTGAATTTGAAATAAGAAAAAAGAAAAAAAAATAGAAAAGAGTGAACGTCGTTACTATGTTTCAATTATTTTCCTTCGGTTTTCTCGGGAACCAAACAGAAAATGTACGAAACTTTAAAAGTTGGATAATATTAGAAGAATGAAGTTACCCTTGCAAAGGAGCTGAATTTTTGTGCTTGGTACAGTAGAATTCGATCAGTGTCAATTCTGAAGTTATCAAAACAAATAGTAAGTAAAGATAACTTTAAGGAGTTGGGGGGATCAGATCAAAAAGGAAAATTGAGTGAGTTACTCGAATCAGAGGGGGAAACGACGTCGTTGTATAATAATCCCTCGTTGAGTTGGGGCCATGGCTCCCCGAACACGGCTACTCTTTCCGAAGAGCCAGACATCATACTTTTGTTACGCACTAGCTGCGAAACGAGATTAGCAAGTTATATATATAATTTTTTTTGTCATTTATTATATAATAATAAAGCTTATAGTATATGTTACAGAATCTAATTTGATATATAGTCTAATAATTTTTTTTCCTTATTAAATGTATAAAATACTATTTTGTAATTTATCTTATAGAAGATTGCAGTAATGATAGTTTAGTTTCCTTGATTTAACGGGGAATCATGTGTATAAATTCTTTTGAAGTGTTATTATAATATTACAATTTACAATACCATTTAGGGACTAGTAAGAGTTTAGTCCAAGATAATCCAGAGTCCATGGAGCAATTTAGGTCAGATAAAAATAAAATTTACACCGTACCTGCAAAAATTTACAATGTTAGAATTTTGACTTTTTAAATAAATTTAAAAAAGCACATAAATCTCAACTCATTACAGTACAAAATATACAAAATATATTATATTAATGTGTATTTTTTATTTTTTAATCTATCTTTATTTTGTTAAAATAAAAGAACCTTTATTAAAAAAATTACTCTTAAAATCATTCTTATTGAATTTTCTTTTTTTTCTTAATTTTTTATTGAACACTTACTTGAAAATGGGGTTAAAGCTATAATCCTGGGCCTCAGTGCCTCAGTGTAGGCATTATGCGGATTTCCAAATGTTGCCATTGGATTCAACTAAAATGAATCCAACAGTCGAGATTAAATGTGAATTAAAAATAAAAAGAAATGAGTTACTTGTTGAACTGGTTGCTAAAATTCATTACATATGCTCTCCTTTAAATCTCTAATAATTTCTCTCCTTCAAATTCCCTAAAATCTCTCTCGCATCTCTCACCTTCTCTCTCTGAAATTACTGATTTGTCTCTTGAATTTGTTTACTACTCACATAAAATCGAAACTATCATCTCCCATACAGCAAACAACAAGTGTAATCGATCAACCGTTTGGCGTCATCCTGAGCCGCTAAACACAGCTGCCTTCTGTTCTCTTTCATTTCGAGTTAAAATATAAGTTAAGGATGTAATCTTGTTTATTGTGGTTTTTGTGGTGACTACTGAAAATGATATGTGAAATAATTAGGGGTTTATGTGTTATATTAAATTGTTTATGGTATGTGAAAACAATTAGGAATTTATGAATTTTAAGTGGAAAAATGTTGTTTAGATGATGAAAAATTGTGGTGAGAGAGACGTGTGGGCATGGGGTTTTAGACAGAGAAGATGAAGAAACGAAGAAAGAAGATGATGAAAGATAAGGGAACCGGCTAGCTGGATTAAATGAAGCGGCTACTGGATTGGGTTCTGCTTTGGAAGAGGCTAGTTGGCAGTTGCTTAGAACAAGTGGCTAATTGTTTGGTAGCCGTTCTCCTTCGTTCAGCCATTCTCTTCTCTCTTTAATTTCAATGAGTTTTCTTGCTTTTTGTAACATCTCCCAATCATTTCTCATGGATCTAACTGGGTTTTCATCATAAACCCATGACTTTGTCACTATTTTGAGAAATACCCAAAACCATAAACCTCTTGTTTGGCCGAAGTAAAATCCTCTAAATTGACCTATCTTTCACGCTTCATTGAACAAATTTCACCCATATATTTCCTTAAAGCACCTCAACCTTCAATCTAATTAGTAGAAAATAATCGATTTGAAAATAAAATTTGCGAAATCGATTTGGGGCTTTAGGGTGACTTCCTTAAATATCAATGGCTAGTGGAGACAAATCAAGAGGTGGTTAGAAACGCAAGCATTCGGCTTCAGGGTGACAGGAACGACTTGAAGACATCCTTTAATTCATTGCCGTTCATTTTCAAGCTCCACTCTTAAGGAAACGATTTTACAACCAGTTTATATCTAGGTCCGTATTCGATTATTACTTTGTGAATTTAGACAATTTGGAAAGCCTATCTATACATAGAAGAACTGTTATGACTTTGTTAAAGAATGCGGGTTAGACCAATGCATTAATTATTAGGGAGAATGTATATCCGAATCTCATAAGCGTGTTTTACTCTAATATGGATATATCTAGGGGTGGGTAAATTCGGGTTCGGATCAACTCAATTAGATTTCGTGTTAATTAGGTTGAGAAAAATGTAATCCAAACTCAACCTGAACATGTGATCCGATCTAATCCAATCTGAACATATTCGGGTCGGATCAATGATTTTTGCTTGTTTTAGTTATAATTTCTTTGGATTTTCGGATCAAATCGCGTTTGACCCAATCTAATCATGAGCCGACCCGATTAGGTTAGAACCTTCATCCGAACTCAATCGGAATCCGAAATTTTCGGATTAGATCGGGTCAGGTTGGGTTATTTGCCCATCCCTAGATATATCTTTGGGTAGTCAAATTTGAGTAATCACAAATGTCTCTAGAATACCTGTTAAATTCAATGTGATGGACCTCAATATGATACTAAGCACTAGGGATGGTGGGTATAATGTATATACATCTAACAGTAGACTTGATTTTCCGTAGTATTCACATATAAGAGCTGTAAAGAATATTTGTGTGTGGTCTGACTTTTTCAACAAGGATTGTAATGGCACTTTAAAATCACAAGCCCTGTGACTCCAAGTCTGGATCCTTCATAATGTACTTCAGTATGTCATAGACCCTAGAAAGGGACTTGCTGATAAAGTAACCTAGTTAGACGTAGCCTTGTTGGATAGCATTCTAAAGGGAAGGGGGTTAACGTTGGTTATGTTATCTTTTAGCATATGCTAATGTTGGTATGTTGTCCTTTAGCATATACTCGACACTGCAGTGGCAGGGAACAAAACTTTTCCTTTCAACGGTGTCATTAACTGAATCTTTAAACATTTTCGGGTCCCCATTATTGACCCCGACATTTCAGAAGCCTTGGGAATTGGGGGATGACACTATTGCTAGCTTAGGTTTTGTATGGCAAAATGACAATTGGGTTAGCAATCCCATGGTTCAGAATAGGTCCACTTTGATGGCTCTGACTAACTCTCATATGCTGAATTATGTGCTTCCCCCCAATTGACTTCCAGATATATGTGGTATAGTGCAGCTTTGGGCTGACCATCCTACTGCGGAAGGTCATAAAGATCCAGTTCAGCAGCTGTTAGGTGAAGTTTTTAGTATGTCTGAGAAGTAGAACCAGCTTTAGATGGAGTTTGAAGCATTTCAATAGCATGTTGTTGATGACTCTTCGCCAAGCAGCGACACCTCTATGATAAGTACCAGAGCAGCTTTTTAATGGCCAGCGGGCTCTTCTTGACAGTGAGCAGAGGCTCTTTACAGCTCTTGGGTTTCCCACTGCTCTCACCATCGTAACCACCTCAGTAAAGTTGTGGAAGGTACTTATCTTATGAACTTTATTATTAGTCCTTTTCTTTTAATGGTTTTAGTGTTGTTTGCTAGCCTAGCTATTGGTAGAAAAGATAAAGTTACAATCTATATAAACATGGATGATTGGAAGTAGTTAAATGCATATCTTGGACTATAAAGTTGCAATTTATAAGTTTGTTTGGGTCCCATTTGTTCAAGGATATTCTCTGTCATACTTATTAGCATTCAAGATGTAAAAAGGCTAATATTTATATTTGTAATACCTAGATATTAGGAGATTCAGTACTTGCCACTTGACATCTAGAGTTTTTGTCAAAGTCTTATAATGGATGTTAGCTATTGGAATTTTCTTAGAATATTTTCTAAACAAAGGTTACATTTGATGGGTGCCAAAAAAATCTTAAAGAATTACTGTGTTTGTCCTTTAATTTATGTATGTTTCTTTTATTTTTCACTGAGTTATGGAATGCAAATTGTGGGTATTTTGATGCTTCTCTTTCTTTTTGTGAGATGTTTAGCATTGTGTTTCAAAAACTTAGCTGAACTATGATTGTAGGCTACAATGGTACAGCTGATGTGATTCCCTAAAATACAAGTATGTTTCAAAATGGTGTCAGAAATTTACAGGTCATATTTTCTTTAGATCCCCTTTTCTTTCCAGTTTATTAACAATTAAATATTTTCTTGGGATTTTTAACATAACCCTCCATGGTTTTTGAGGGTAGTGAAAATCTACCATGTTGTCTTTTTTTAATCTCTGTTGTATTAGCTATAAGAATGTGAACATAATGTATATTAATGCCTGGGAGCCATGGTCTTCGTTTATTTGTTTTCAGTAAACTTCAATCGATGATCTATATTCTTTTCATGTGTGATTGTAGATATTTCAAAGGTATCCCTAAGGCACCTTTAGAGAATGAGTAAAGAGGTGGTTGTGCATGCTGAGCTCAGGGCAATACTGTTTAGGTGGAGTAGTTGCAATTGATTTTGTTGCCTTGTTCTTCAATTTTTCTTTTTTGGGTTTTGGCAATCATGATTGACTACCATTTTTCTATAGAAATTGTACCCTTCAGCTCAGCACTTGAGGCATGCTTGATTGTTAAAATTTATTTTGGAGATGGCGGTCTTCTAAACTTTCTAAAAGAAATTTAAAATTGTAGTTGTAGAGTACCCCGTTGAAATTTAACTCGAGGTTTGTATTCTAGTGCTTTTGCTTTTGAATTGAATGCTTGTATTTATTTTAATCATCTTTGAGCCATCTTTGTGCCATTATTGGCTATATTTTCTCCTCCGACCAACTTCGAAGGAGGTATATAATATTGCATGGATCATATGCACAATCAACAATTGAGATTGACTCGTGAGCGGTAATTAATGCCCGTCTGAATAATTTTATCAAACTTTGAGCCAATTCTATGATTTTGTGTCATAAAGCTATTCTACTTGTACACATTTGACACCAAATGTCTAGAAGTACATTGCGACCACTTGAAAATATTGAGAACAGTGACGACTGTAAATACAAAACTTTGCATCATAATCTTTAAATTAAAAAGCGGGGAACAAATGATGCAGGAATATGAAGTTTTGAATACTTACATGTAAACATGAGTTCAAATGGTTAAATGTTTAGTAGCTCTTCAGCCATGATTGCTGGGTTAAATGTTTAGTAGCTCTTCAGCCATGATTCAATCTAAAAGATAAAAATTAACCCAAAAAAGAAAAAGAGGAAAGAGAATCAGTATTCTCAAAAAAATGCAAATACCAAAAAGTAACTATCTAAGCACACCCGACTACTTTCCAAATCCAATTAAACTAAACCACAGCAACACCAAGATTACTTGTACACTAACTGCCAAGATCAAGTTAGTCAGTGCATTTGATTTTGGCTTACATAATTTTTTTTTCTTTGTGTGTGTTTATATATTAGTTTTTTTTTTGTCTTTTTTAAATGGACGAAAGTTTGCATTATGTTTAATTTCTAGTATTGATAGTTTAATATTAAAGCAAGAGATAAATTTGTCCAACCAAAAAAATTATAATTACTTTTCCTATAAAATTTTATGTTAAACCAAACAATACGATTTTATTTCATTAGTCTCCTTCTCTCCTTTCTTTTCCCTTCTTTTCCGTCTCACTTCTCTCCTCATCTACTCTTTTTTTTAACCAAACATCACCTAAGAGTTATTAAATATATTCAGTTAACTTGATACATATTAAGAATGGCAAAAAAGCCTAAACTAGCCCAATCTAGCTCATTCTCATAGGCTTTGGCCTGAGCCTCCCTTATGAGGGCCTGGGCAAGGGTTTAAGAAAAATAAATCGGGCCAAGCCCAAGTTCTTTATTTCTTTTTAAAAAAGTAAATTTATAAATTAGAATAATAAATTCATATTTGAAAAATAATGAGTTTTTTTTAAATAAAGAAAGCTTAAGTCCCTAGTTTATATATCATTAATGAATAAAAAAATTAAAATTATAATAATAAAGTCTCTTTAAGCGTTAATTAATTAAGAGACTGTTTAAATTTGAGAATCAGTACTAAAAAAATTAAATCTCTAAACTTTTATTTATTTTATTTTAAAATATTTATTTTCTTTAATTTATTATTGATTATAACAACTTGATTATTATTAATTTATTTTAAGTTTACAACAATTTTTAAAAAATTTAAAAAAATAAGTAAAAGCTCAAGCTAGGCCCAAGCCCAGCCCTTACACTTCTACTCTAATGGGTTTGGGTTGAGCTTTTTCTTGCCTAGACCCAATCCCTTAATTTACGAAACCTAGTACATTTATTAAGGGATTAAATATGGGTAGACGAAACACGTAATAGGTCACGTAAAATATACAATAGTTGAGGTTAAATATGATAATCATATAAACATGCAACAGTTCATGTCAAAAGTGCAACAATTGAGGTCAAATATGTAATAGTTGAAGTTAAACATGAGAATCATATAAACGTGCAACTGTTCACATGAAACATGCAACACGCACAACAAATATGAAAGGTTTAGAAAATTTTATCTTTTGGCCTTATTCAAAGCAATTAGCAATCCAAGTGAAATATGCAACAAGTGAGGTCAAATATGCAACATGAAATTTACATATAAAAAAATCACATGAAACATGTAACAATTGAGATCAAACATACAACAGTTGAAGTTAAACATGAGTACAACGTAAAACATGTAATATATTTGACAGAAGATGTTGGACATGCAACATGAATGTCAAACATGAAATGAGTGAGAAAAGAAATTTTTGGAGTATTTAGAGTAATAAAGTTGAGATAAGTAACAATAGACACAAAAATTTTTATGTTAAATATAAGACATACATTTAAAAATTTATTTATTTAGAGTAAAAAGTTGAAATAAATATTTGTCTTTTATTATATAAAAATTTTTATTTTTTTCTCTTCACTGTAATAAGATTATATCTTTCTTTCATTTTCTATTTATTTAATTTTTTTTCTTACTATTAACGATATTTTTTCACAATCTCTTAATTAATATATTATTTTAATTTATTTTTTAATATTTAAAAAAAAGTTGCAATCGGTTAAAAAATCGGTTTCACCAAGTCTTTGGCTGCCATCCTGGGCTCTCCAGGCATGCCGGCTATAGTGCGTTCCCGTTCATGGCTCATTCCTGTAGAAGCTGACCACGGCGTCTAAAGAACACAACGAACACGACAAGGACCAAGTCGCATGAGTTAGTTGAAACAGCACCAAATTCAAAGACGTGTAGTAGTAGGACTAGCAGCTGGAATAATAATAATAAGAATAAGAATAATAAGTCAAAGAATGAAGCTGGCTTTGTTTGAAATTCCAACGCAAGTTGTACCCACCTCACCGTCTCCATCTCTCAGCTGATAATATTCATGTCAAATTGTCGATCTTTGCAAGCTTCAACTGCTGTTTTTTTCCATTTTCGCCTCGCCCAAGTCTGTAACTTGAAAACTCCACGGTAGTTGAAAATGAACCTTGATAAAATACAAATCATTCTCATATTTTCATATACATTATTCTCTCAACAACGGAAAAAGAAATCTCCTTTTATCGCAATGGAAACGGACTGAAAGTTAAAAAAAAAAATAAAATAAAATAAAGAAATGAACTGGATGTGAAAGCACATGACTCCTTAGTCTCTTACTTTCATCTCTCTTATTATTTCATCAACATCCGGAAAAGGCAAAAACAGGTCTTTTACAAGAAAGGAATGAACACCTTTCCTTTTTTTTTAATAATATTTAACTCAAAAGGATAAACAGTCTGCAGGATATAGAGGTACAATCAATCGGCAGATATACTCTGCGAAACAACATCAAGATCAACAAAATACATCCGCAGGAGAAGATGAATTTGCCACCTGGAGGGAAACCGAATCCCATTTTCCAGGTTTGCCACAATGCCCGCTGTTAACAGCAACAACCTGTAACTGATTTGCACTGCCGACAGACTTTTCCTCTAGCGTTACTCTTTTCTCAGATACTGCCCTCATACGGTATCGCTCTGCCCTCGAACCAATGACCTGTCCTAATACAGACGCTGCAATGGTAAATGCCATAGCAGACTTCGGCATCAACACAGACTTCCTCAGCATGGCTATGAAAGGAACAGCTGCATGGACAGCAGCAAACCAGGATACAGAGAACTTTTCAGTGTGTTCCCTCCATATTCCTAAAGGAACATTTGCTGCCATGCCCAACATCCCAATCACAAGTACTTTTGCAGGCAAGGGTTGAGGACGGAGATTCTTTGCGAAAGCAGTTCGTGCTATAGCTGCTCGGGCTGCAACTACCATTGGTGGGCACTTATATTTCATTCCAGGAGGAGGCTGAAAAACCTTTGCAACCAGTGGCAGTACACCGCTGACCGCACGATATGACTTAGCAATTGGGCAGTTCCCAGTTTGCAGCCACTCATTGCCCATAGCCTCATGATTTGAGTCTCCTCCCTGAAACATCAACATATAAACATGTCAAGAGACTGGCAAAGAAGAAATCTGAAATCTGCATTCAGGGAGAAATAACAACAGTCTTCAAATTTTAATCTTCAGAAGCCATATTATTGTTTATTAAATTTGCCAAATGCAAGTGGTTCTACCTTTGAAGAAGACTCTTTCTTGGAGGGTTTCGACGACTTTTTCTTTTGATTCTTCCACTTGTCTGAAAATGAATCAAAACTGAATGGCCCTCCAGGTCCAAAGGATGAAAGACTGATGGTGGCTGCTTTTGCAGCTAAAGGATTGAACTGGGGTGCTTTTAACTCAGGCTCGGATACATCAGGTCTCACAAACGATCTTTCAGAAAGTGGGACTACTCCATCACTCCCGTGGAAGATCCTGAAAGCCATATCAAAATTTGGACCATCTTCAAAAATTGGACCTTTTGCTGCACGTACCTGAGCAAAAAAATAGAAGACGGCATCAGTCACAGGGAGTTCAATTAATTTTGGGAAAAGGGACAACACAAAAGGAAGATCCACAAGCAACACAAACTAAGTGTGGCACGATAAGATGATGCAAGTACAGGGATGAAGGAAAAAATGCCTAATCTAAAAGAATAAGTAATCAAAAATAAATAACTTACAGGCATTGGGAAGGGCAAGGATGACGCAAAGGAGAAATTAGTGGGCTCATTAATGTTCCTCAAAAATGGACACCTAAGAATGTTCAGCTGAGAAGCTCCCGACTCCTCGTTCAGGCCTCTGAAGAAAGAACCCATTATGATTGCAGAACAAAATCACCTGTGTGCAGAAGAAAAGGCATCAGCAATAATGTCAACAGAGCTTTTCAAGTCGTAAAATGCAAAATCCAATTCTATAACCAAAATCTCAACAGGTTAAATACCAGCTTAAGATAAATATCTATTAGGGTTCAAACCAAAGAACTATATAGAAAAGTAAAAAGCAATCAAGTAACTACGAAAACTTCATATACAGTCAAAATCATCCAACTATGTCCAGCTTTACAACACAATAATTTATCAAGACTTTATCAAATCTCGTTACTAAAAAGCAATTTTCCCTCCACAATTAACTAAAACAAAGTAAACATGCATACCTGCACTTATTAGATAACTGAGATTCATAGCAAAGTCAATAATCTGTCACTTCCTGAATCTCAATAAACAAACACAATATGCAATAGTTGTACAGATCAAAATTTCAACAATTCCTTAGCATTTTTCCTTTTAATATCGACATCAAATCAAACATCTACAATGATCTAAATTACAAAGTCAACTTAGGTGCCAACATCAAACCGTAACAAAAATGAAAATGAATTATTATTAATGCACAGATCATTATAACAAAAACCCAGAAAAACCCAATTGTTAATAAGCATAAAATTAACCCAAAATGTTAAAATCGAGACAAAAGCGAAGCAAATAAACGAATAGTCACCGTTAATCATAATAAAAATACAAATAAAAAACCCATAAAAAAAGATAAAAATAAAATGATACCTTAAAAGAGCAGAGACCCGAGAGAGAGAGAGAGAGAGAGCTGAGGGAAAGAATCGATGTGAGAGAGAGAGAATTAGGTGGAATTAGAGAGAAGAGCTGTTGCCTTGGCTCTTTGTTTATGGGTTCATTTGTGTATTATTATAAAATATTACAAAGAGAGAGAGAAGGTAAACGACGCCGTGCTGAGCACACGCCTTTCCCCTTTCTCTTTGGTGAGTTTGGTCAGCGCGTTCAATAACTGCCATGATAATTGCGTGTGTTTTTTTTTTTTTTTAATTTAATTTTATTTATGGTTGTTAGCCGACGGCAGCGTAGTGTGTATTCCACAATCTCTCTCTCTTTTTTTCTCTCTATATTTTAATTGAAATAATTGCACGAACAATAATTTGTCTTGAGACTGTTTTGACTTGATTTCATTATTTTGCAAAGACTTGTCAATTTGAAGAACTCCACAAATATTTGTCCAGGTTAAAATTATCCAAGTACCGTTTTGTTAATAACTTCTTCTTCTTCTCATTATTATTTTTAGGGCACTGACATTTGATCCCAATAATGATATAAGGATTAAAAAAATAAAGGTAAAATAATATCGTTCTATTTCTGGTTTTTATTTTCATAGGCAAACGACCTCAATATCTGTCATCGATTAGACTAAACATTTTTTATTTTTTATTTTTAATGACATGTAATAAAAGTAAATTTTATGTTACCGTCTTCATAAAATGACTTAATTTGAGTTACTTCCACAAAAATAGAAATATCAATCTCAACGTCGAATTGTCAAACTCTAAAATGTAATTGACTTTTATTTTGTTAAAGAAAGATTGTTATTTCCTTTTACTCAAATTAACATATAGCACTCATTTTTTATTCTTCTCATAATACCTAATAATCTTTTTGGTACTATAATTTTTTAATATTATTCTTATTTTCAAATACAATTTTATACATATTGATTATAAAGGAAATACACCATATAAATTGAAATTAAATTAAAAAATTTAAATACTGTAAAAATAAGAAATATATATGTTTCAGTGTGAACAAAAATTAGTAATAAGAATTTTTATATTTTTTATTCTTAAGTAATTCTACTTTTTATTTTAAAATATTTTTATTATAATAAATATTATTTTATATTTCTTGTAATAAATATTATTTTTCATCTTTTTATCCTTAAACATTTTTTCTTATAATAATAATTATTCTATATTTTTGAGATAAAATATTAAGTAAATGACTCATTTATCCCTCTTTTTTCTTAAATTTTTTGTTCTAGGAGGCTTTTTGGTTATTACAAAAATAGTAACATGATATATATTAATTTAAATAGGAGGAAACTACCAATCTCCTTTTATCATACCATAAATCCTAATTGACATCAATTTGCCAAATCTATTTGATCCTATTTGCCATAAATTTTGTATCCAATTTTATAAGCATATCACTAGTTAACTTGTAACAATTCATTAATTCTCACTACTCATGACCGTCCTTGTTTAATTGTTCGGCTCTGCTCAAATCTAATTGATTTTTATCAATTTTGAATAATTTTAATCCATTAAATAGAAGTAATTTATTAAAAATGTAATGATGGATTTAATTTTAATAAAATTTGACTAATCAATATTCTATTTTATTTTCTTTTCTCACTAAGAACGACAAAACCTACCATCGAAAGGTTTGGTTTTGGGACCGAAGAGGATGAGATTTTTGTAGGGAAATTTACAAAAATAACCAAAAGAAATTTCTAATTTTCAAACATAACCTCCCCAATACTGTTATATCATAATTAGCCAAAATTAATTTTTTTACACCAAATAACCCTTATCATTCCCACACTCAAGCTCTCACTAAGAACTCATGAACGGAAAACGAAGACCGGCGACCGGCGACGGCAAGAGCGACAGCCATGACTCACACAAAACTTGCTTTAATCTACCTTACTCTATCCAAATTGGAAACAGATCAAAGAAATTGAAAAAACACCATAGGTAAGGAATTTTCAACATTCCATAATGATTTGAGTGAATTTGATTGGGATTGTAGATGATTATAGGTTGTTAGAGTGGTGAAATAAAAAAAAAATTTAATTAGAATGATGAGTTATAACTATTGCACATTATGTGTTTGATGAAATTCCACTTAGATTGTTTATGTTTAGTTTTTGTACAATGAAGGTGTGATGGAAAATTTCTTGAGTTGTATGCATTGTTTGTTGTATATAGAGTTTGATGGAAAGTAAAATTAGTGGTCGGGGACAAAATTTAACGTGAAGCCGACAACGGAGATTATTGAACGCTATAGGCGCTGGTCCGGGAGCCCGCTAGCTAGCGACAGGCGCCTGTCGCTTGCGCAAGCCCCCGCGCGGACGCCCGCGTGTGATGGGCTTTTCTGTTGCACTAATAGGCTTTGCCTCTTCGTGCGACAAGAGCCTGTTGCACCAAGAGGCAGTGTGCTTATTGGTGCGACCGGCACCCAGTCCCACCACGTGTTGGGTTTTTTTTAAATTTTTTTATTATTTGTTGTTGTTATTATTATGAATTTATTAACATATAATTGTGTGGTATAACAATTTAATTTTATTTTTCATTACAGATAAATGGAAAATTCAGAAACAGAAGAGGATAATCCACCTGAACCAACAAGTGAACTGGGCATCATAAAAATACCTTATGGCCATCACTTCCCTGGACGTATCACAAGTATGTGTAAATTAGATACAGTCGTAAAAGCCATCCGAGATAAATTAACGAAACGATAGTTGAAACTGTTTAAGGACGATATATTTGGACATTTCCTAGAGTGCCGTAAGTATCCTTTCAGTGGCGTAATTGTGCACAATGTGTTACTAAGGCAAGTGTTCCATGGGGAATGTAATGAAAAATATCAAATGTGTTTTCAAATTTGTGAGAATTTGATACGCTTATCGGTTGGAGAATGGTGTTTAGTAACTGGACTTTGCTATGGTGAAGATGTCGTACTAAAAAAACAAAAGACAGTGCACAGGTTGCTTCATAGGTATTTCGGTGGTTTGTTTCGCAAGATTAATCTTGAACAATTCGATACAAGATTTATGGACTTAGACTTCGAGGATATGGATGACATGGATGCGCTAAAGATCGTTCTGTTTTACTTTGCAGACAGAGTACTCAATGGAAGAAAAGATCATTGTCAAATTAATTTCTCGTTGTTGAACGGGGTTGATGAGATTGATCACTTTCGAAGTTGTTCGTGGGGTCGTTTATCGTGGAAAACGATATACAACAGTCTTGACAATGTATTAAATAGAAAAGCTGAGAAATTTAAAAAGGCTTGCAAAGACAAACCAAAGCATAACATTGAAAGATACAATGTTTACGGCTTTACGTCTGGAGTGCATGTATGTGGAGAAAATTTTTTTACGACTTTGTTTTGTAGTAATGAATATTTAATGACACGTTTTATGACTTTATACCTTTTTTTCATGTAGGCATGGATTTTTAAGGCGATTGGAGGACTGCTAGTAGAATAGGTTGTGAAAACCAGAAAGAAGATTACTCGGATCATACAGTAGAAACCCATTGCGTCTTCCAAGATAAACTTTACTGAGGTGTATTCATATCTGAATGACAACTCTCATCTTGTAAGTAATAAATAATTGTTAATGTATGTATGCAACTACTTTACACTACACCTTAAACGTTGTATTAGATAATTACACCAACTTAAAATGTGGTATTTTTTATAGGAGGGAAATATTTTACAAACTATCAATTCGGATGCAAAGGAAAAAGTGTCTTCATATTGAAAGAGTGTGGAGGATTACATGCCATATATCCCACGTTGGGTCCGTGATGTGGGTATCTCTTACTGCATCGTACCATCATATAAAAGATAATCTTATTGTAGAGATTTTTTGCTTGGTTTTTACTTATTTTGTATGTTACTTTGTGCAGCATCAACCTTCAATCAATACGCCACCAATTACAAAGAGAAAAGAGGAGGAACACGAGACCACGAACCCAACATAGGCGCAGCAAAATTCTGTTAAGGATCAGCTTCCTGCCGACAAACATAATGAATCCGTGCATGATTATGACGACACACCAAATTCAGAGGTTAATTTTTGTTGTAAAAGATCATTTCTTTTTCAAAAATATTTGATTTCTGCACTCTCTCTTTATTTTTTTTTTTCATGATAATAGGAGAGGATAAAGTTTCGTTATGATTATTTCATTCGACGGATGGACAACATTGACCGTTCCATTAATGAACTGAGGTCGGAGTTTCAAGCTGAACGAAGAGAACAACAATAGTTTAGAGAAGCAGTCATGGGATTTATGGCTTCGTTCAATGATGGTTCTTCATAGCGCGCATTTAGTGATTCTCCGATTGGCCGATCACATGTGGTAAGCAAGTTTAACAAACAACAGTTATGTTTTTGTAGTTGAAAATACAATGTTAGTTTAATATTCTATATTTATCGAATTGACAGGACCCGAATGACTATATTTCGTACACTAATGCTGACAGCCATGATGATCAAACTCCTATGTCCTTATATAGTCTGTATGGGGACGTAAGTGATGAGAGTGTGCAAATCCTCACGAAGGCACCTCTTTGCGTAAGTAAGTTTGGACGTCTGTATAGACCATCATATGTGTTTAGTAGTCCTTACTTTGTTCCTTCTTTCAAGAGAGTTCGGAACGTCAGACATCCTCTCTTACTCGAAATAACGGATCATGAGATTGATGAAAGAACGAGTGTTGATATAAATCCGCTGAGGGACCTTGAAGATCCGAGACTATTTGAGGAGTTTGATCAGTGGTTTGCTAGTAGGATTACTGTGGATCGTCCCATTCAACAGTCCAAACAATTCTTCAAAATACTGTTGGGCAATGGTTCAATGGAGTGGCTTGGTGATGAGGTTAGTGTTATTAATGGTCAACATGTCGAACTGTTGTTTGTTTTACTTTTTGTACAAAATGTTGTTATAAGTTGACTTATTTTTATTCATCCACAGCATATTCATGTATATTTCTGCTTGATCAGTGAGAAGCAACACCAATATCCAAATGCCTTACCTCAAAGGGTCACGCATATAGACACGTTTTTTTGGGTAATGGGTCATCAACTGATTAGTCATTTATTATAATTTCCTATCTTATAATGTCTCGAAATCTTGTTAATTTATTAATCCTCGGGTAATATATGTAATAGGTGTTTTTGAAGCAGTTATGGAACAATGGTAACTGTAATGTCCATTCATTACAATATAGCAACAACTTAAACAATTACATTGATGTGCAGGAAGATATAATGTTGAAACGATTCACGGACATCGACGTGGTTCGTAATGCTACTCAATTTTGTGTACGATATTTTGTTAACGATGTTTGGGCATATAAAATATGATGAATATATTAATTTTGTTTTTGCAGATATTTATTCTTGTGACTCTGGGTGGGGATCATTGGGTTGTGGCACGAGTAGACCTTTGTGAGAAGAAGATACAAATTTATGACTCGCTAATGGCACTTCGCGACAATAAAACATACTTACATCAATTCAACCCATTAAAGGTCATCTTCCCGCAATGGCTTTAAGATGTTGGATTCTACAACAGTCGACTTGAGCTGCAAAGTGTCAACTCTTGGAAAGTAAGGATCGTTAAAGATGTGCCACAACAAGAGCCTGGAAGTGGCGATTGCGGTGTTTTTATGTTGATGTTTACGATGTATTTGATGTTCCGACTTAAACTTGATTTTGATTGTAGCCACGACTAATATTTAAGGAAGAAAATTACTGTAGATATATTTAATGACGATATTGGATTGTAAGGCACTTTACACATAAGTAATTCTCGATGTATTTTACGAGTTCATATGCAATTGGATATAAAATAAAATACTTCATAACATATAATTGTTAAGCACACAAAAAAAAAAGAGTTGAAAATACATAATTAATTAAAACGATACAATTAGTTTGAATTCGATGTAATGGGATTCTTACATCTGTTGCGGTTATGGCCCGGTTCATTACACCGCCCTCATCTCACAGTCCTCTGATTAACGTCCTCATCGATGGAAGGTATCCTGAGCTCTCGACGACGGTCAGGTGGTGGTGTTTCGATTGATGGATTAACCATAATTTCTTGAATTTCTGCTGGAATGTCTCAATCTGTCATGTCGCTAACTGGCTCTACTGGTTGTGTATATGCCATGACCAATGATTCTTTAGAGTAAAAATTCGAATAAATACTTATGTAATCCACTTGGACGGTCAGGCAAGCAACAATTGCATGCGTACAAACAAGCTCATCGAGTTGAAATACTCTACAGGAGCAAGTCTTGTTTTGTATGTCAACTATTCCTTCCTTTATACCACCACCCAAAACATAGAATCGATGCTGAGACATTGGACGAACAGTCATTCTTTTGGCCAAAATTCTCCTTTTACCAACTATCTCGTCTATCCATGTTGTTAATCGGTACTCATCGATTTAGCCACAATTTTCCTATCATAAAACCATTGCTGTAAGGTTTTTCTAAAATGATCAACAAGATGAGTAACAGGAAATTTTCGTGGTTCCCTCATGAAAGAATTAACGCTCTTCGTGATATTGGTGGTAAGTATGCTATACCTCCTGCCTTCAAACTCAGATCTTGCATAATTACATGTACTCACATTATTCTTTAAGTAATCTGTCGTACCCGAGTGCAGCATCCACAACCTTTCAAGTTGATTTTTAAATTTTTCGTGTCCATATACTTTTGCTGTATTAATAAATGCAGGCTCAAATTCATCCCAAAGAGCTTTAGACATCTTGAATTTTGACTTAATGTTACCTTTGACATGGTAGAAACAAATGTCGTGAGCAGCAGTGTGAAATACTTTCATAACAACTCTTTTGATGCTGTGTATCGATTAGAAATAATTACTAATTCTGGCCTATTGCCAATAACTTCATGTAATTTCGCCATAAATCATTCCCAAATATCATTGTTTTCCGAATCCATCACCCCAATGGCTAATAGATACAATTGATTATTACCATTAAGACATGTTGCCACGAACATACTTCCACGATATAGCCCCTTTAGATGAGTACCATCTACAGCAATCACAGGCCTTATGTACTGCATAAAACCCTTGATGGAAGATCCAAGCGCTACAAAGTAGTATAAGAAATTATCATTTCCATCATATTCAAGGTGAGTAACTGTACCCTCATTCGCTTTATTCAAAACATGAGAGTATTTGGGGAGTAAGTTGTATGATTCTGCAGGGTTCCCGCGAACTATTTCAATATCAACTTCTTTGGCTCGATATGCTTGCCGATACGTTAACTGGACATTGAATTCCTGTTGCATATCTGCTCTAATGTTATTTGGAGTATTTATCTGTTTATCTTGGATAAATTTATCCACGATAAGGTAACCAACAACTCGACTCCTTACTTGACGGAGACCACTAGGCAATACCTCATTAGAACAAGTCTGTTCATTATCAACTTTTTTTTCAACCCAAGGAACATTCTGCTCATTCGTACCTCTCGTTGCTCGAATACACCATTTATATGATTTCGAAGAACAATGGGCCTCAAAGCATGTTGTTGTAGACCGTACAATCTTGATATCAAACTTATCCCTCAAGGCAACTTTGTGCAGTTCTAGTATTAACTCGTTCTTCTCAGCGAACAACTTACTTACACTAATATCAGCAGAAGTACAACTTCTAACTAAATCTGAAGCAACCAAGTTTGAAGGCAAAACTGGACCAAGACTAACGATGGGATCAACTGTTGCCCGCCTCCTCGAGTGAGCCATTGGAGGAATATGTCGGTTGTCTCTGTTATTAACAGGAATATCATCTTGATACTCATCTTCATCATTGATAGGTATATCGGAATGAACGATACCCCCATCATCAATAGGATTATCATTGTCGCAAAAATCATTGTTATGAAATAGAGAGTAATATAGGCCTAACGATGTCGTTAGTGGTAACACTTCTTCTTCAACCTCCGCTAATGTAATGTCGTTCTCATCAACGGTGTTATTGTTTTCATGGAATGGAAAGTAACGTTTCCGCAACAACATCGGCGTGCTAACACCTCTTCTTCAATATCGGAGACAGAGTCATTTGCTCTAAACGAACTTTTAGTTTCTACAAGTGGCTCAGGATCTTCGGCCGCAACTTGAGAAGCTGTGGTGACAAATATAGGAATGCATCCATAGTTAACCACATTAGCAGCCATGTGTGCAACACAACCTTCACCATTTCATCATTAAATATTTTCATAGGTAGTGAACATGCACAATAGATTATGTTACTAGACCTCAAAGTTGTCTTCATTATTATACTATATTCGTTAGGATTTATTTGTAAAACTTCATACACTCGTGCTTGAAATTGATCAAATGTACAATCTTTTCGAACTAAAAATGTTGTATTCTTGCCGTTCACATACTCCATACGGCCATCTTCCAACGTCTCCCACCAACCGTCGTAACACAATTGAAGTACGACCGAATCCATTCAGCCTAAAGATCATTAAAAAAAATAAAATAAATCAGATTAAACGCTATGAAATAAAGTGAATACGTGGCACATAAGTTCATATCGCACTTAAGTTCCAGCAAAATTTTAGTTTAATCATGTGACACAATTGAGTACAAAATTTTGGATTTCATTCGTCTCGTCACAAGCTTCGAAACGGTATATTATACGTTTAAAATGGACACATGTAGCATAAGTTATGACTTTAAGAAAATATCTGAATTTTAGTAAGACATGTCACTTTGGTGAGACAGGCCGTGGGACAGATGTCTGTCTCACATAAACACAGAACTGGTTATGTGCGACGAGCATCTATCCCACAGCTTGTCTCACATAAACAGTTCTGTGTTTAAGTGAGACATGCACCTATTTCACTGTCTTTCTCACATAAACACAAAACTGTTTAAGTGAGACATGCACCTGTCCCACTGCCTATCTCACTTATTCTGGGCTTCGATTTTTGCTCGGGTTTTTGATGTTTTGAACCATTTTTTTTCCTTTTCTCAACTCAAACTAAGTACTTTATGAATCCCATTGTTTTATGAATGAAAAATAATAGCATTTACAACAAAACCTATTTCAATTTCAAACTTATTTGCTAAACTCAATATATTAAAAGTTTATATTGTATAAGAACACTAACCTTAACAAGCTTTCCAATTGATGATTGTATCTTCAATTATGCAATACTTGTTTGATGGAATTTGTTGATTTGTTGAGAATGATGAAGTTTGTAGAGAGTGATGAAGATTTGTTAAGTTCTTGAAGATTAAAAGCTTTTAAGTTTGCTGGAAATTGTTAAGTGGCATGTGTTTGAAAATTTGTTGAAAGTAACAAGGGTAATTTGGTCCAATAATAGAGTATTTGGCTAATTATGATAGAAAAAAATTTAGTGGGCTAAATTTAAAAATTACAAAAAAAATTTGGTTATTTTTATAAATTTCCCATTTTTGTATTGATTTATTAATAAGTCTATTTTGTCATCACCTTATATAATTTGACAAAAGATTTTTTAAATAGAATAAATAAAGGGGCTCGCCTACGTGCAACAGTTTTTGTCTTTTTCAGTAAAATATCATTTAGGTCCCTTATATTTTTTATAAAATAACATAAGTAGAATATATTATACATATTTACATATAAGTCTTTTTTCATATTTATTTTAAACAGAAAATTTTATAAATATTTACATATAAGTCCTTTTTCATATATATTTTTATTATTTTTTTTATTAATTATATTTAATTATTATTTTATTAGTTATTAATATATAAATATAATATGATATAATAAAATAATTTTCTAATATAATTTATTTTTATATTATAATATTTACATATAAATTTTTTTTTGATAAAATGACATTTGAAAAGAATTTTAATAGTTATTGTTGTTGTTATTATTATTATTATTATTATTATTATTATTATTATTATTATTACTATTAAATTTTGTTATTTTTATTTATTTTAATTATTATTATTAATAAAATTTATTACTTTTATTATTTTAATATTTATTAGACCGTAATTAATTTATTATTATTAGTATTAATATTTCTATTATTAAAATATATTAACCGTATTATTTTAATTACTATTAATTATTATTATTATTAATAAAATTTATTAATAATTTTTTATTATTTTAATTATTATCATCGTTAATATTATTATGCTATTAATTTCATTGTTATTTTATTCGTATTATTAAATTTTATTATTTTTTTCTAATATTATTGCCATTATTAATAACTAATACAATAATATTAAATATAAAAAAACTACAAATAATAAGGAGTTTGAATTATAATAAGTTATTTATTTGAGATATAGAAATTAGAATCGAAATGAACAACATTCCCATTAATGTGTTTACTTTATTTTATAATTGAAATAAATTATTGCAAATAACTAAAATACTATTTGTTAATTATGTCCCTAATATTATTTGTATATATTATAATTAAAATAATAAAAATAATAATTAAAATAATAAAAAATTATTAATAAATTTTAATAATAATAATAATAATAATAATAATAATAATAATAATAATAATAATTTTAATGGTTGTTGTTGTTGTTGTTATTATTATTATTGTTATTAAATTTTGTTATTTTTATGTATTTTAATTATTATTATTAATAAAATTTATTACTTTTATTATTTTACTTGTTATTATACAGTAATTAATTTATTATTATTAGTATTAATATTTCTATTATTAAAATATATTAACTGTATTATTTTAATTACTATTAATTATTGTTATTATTAAAATTTATTAATATTTTTTTATTATTTTAATTATTATTAATGGGAATGTTATTTTATTAAAATAATAAAAGTAATAAATAATTTTACTATTAATAATTAAAATTATAAAAAAATTATTAATAAATTTTAATAATAATAATAATTAATAGTAATTAAAATAGTACAGTTAATATATTTTAATAATAGAAATATTAATACTAATAATAATAAATTAATTACGGTCTAATAAAAATTAAAATAATAAAATTAATAAATTTTAATAATAATAATTAAAATAAATAAAAATAATAAAATTTAATAGCAATAATAATAATAATAATAATAATAATAACAACAACAACAACAACTATTAAAATTCTTTTCAAATATCATTTTATAAAAAAAAATTTATATGTAAATATTATAATATAAAAATAAATTATATTAGAATATTATTTGATTATATTTTATTATATTTATATATTAATAACTAATAAAATAATAATTAAATATAATTAATAAAAATAGATATGAAAAAGGACTTATATGTAAATATTTATAAAAGATTTTATTTAAAATAAATATAAAAAAGGATTTATATGTAAATATTTATAATATATTCTACTTATTTTATTTTATAAAAGTATAAGGGACCTAAATACTATTTTACCAAAAAAGACTGTTGCACGTTGCAACGTAGCCGGACCCTAAATAAAGTCTTCAACAAAACCATGCTGCATGGAATTGATTAATTCTTTATATAAAGTCAATAGAACTTTAAATTTATTTTGTTAAATATTTAAACAGAATTTTGCACACAAATTAATATTAGAATTTATTTCTTTGCTGTTGATACTTCACTTACCGTATCAATTTTAATCATGCATGAAATCTTTATTTTGAAAAATTGATTACTTGACAAAGCTACTTATTCTTTTGCAGCAAGTCAGTTTTTATCTTTTTATGGTCCTCAACTAAAATCAAATCACTCTTTCTTGTTGAAGCTTTTTGACACCTTGAATCAAGTAATGATTAAACCACCTCGTTTGAGCACACGCCCATGACTATAAGACCATTTCATTTATGCATATTTTGACTTACAATTTTCTTAATTTTCCATTTTACTCTAGAATCTTCAGGCTAGACTTTACTAGGACAAACAAACTATTGATAAGAAGAAATTTAATTGGCAGCCAAGTATCCAGTTACTTGGAATAGCCATTTGGGCCTCAGTCCATTGTTTTTCAAATACATGTATTATGTTTTTAACTGGCCGCACGAATTCAAATCTGGGAGAGAAAGGAGACTGAAAAATCATTTTGAATTTTGCCCATCCTTCTCATTTTAAAGAATTATTAAAAAAAAAAAAAAGGTTGCCTCCACTAGAAAAATTAGTAAATGAATGGTGATACAGAATGTGATAAAAGAAAAACGGATGCAATATGATGCACATATTTACACATATAAACAAAAATCCTCGTCAAGGTTCTCGTGACATGAAACAATTTTGCCAAATGACATTGACTTGCTTTAACTATGTTTCAAAATTTGGATACAAGGAAAATGGACAAGAACACCAGGATCGTTATGGGCCCGAAAGCCTAGAAATGAGAACTAAAGCAATGGAAGTAGAAATACTCAAATGGTTTCCTTCTCAGTCTTCTCACTTGCACTAGAGAACAAGCATTTGATTCTGTTTAAAAGGAAGTCGTAAGAAAAGAAGTTTTGAAATGGCAAGAAATGATTTAAATCAATACCAAGCTAGTCCAGAGGAATTAGCCAACGTATAAGGACATATTAGGAAGCTGGACCATCGGCTGCTTTCTTGTATTCTGGCTTCAACTCATAAGATCCTTGATTACTTCCCTTGTTATTGTAGACACAGAGGTCCTTAAGTATATCTTTCAGAAATTGCTGCAGAGGGAACAGGTCAAAAGAAAATCCTCAAAACTTTTCAATGATATAATGTTTATTTTAAATAGCTTGCGTAGGTCCATGTGGTGAACTGTTCATTTACTTTTAGCAATAATGATTTTTAAAAGAACTAAAAACCAGCATCCAGAGCAAGTATTGAAAACGTCATGCAGAAACCAAACAATCAAAACACATACTTCAGGTTGATCGGTCTCTTGGATAAGTTGTCTTAAAGTCCAATTTGATTGCCTTTCGAAGAGCTTAAACATAATATCTTCCATCTCTCCACGATCCCTTCTTGTTCTTTTCACTTCGGATCCCTTTGGTGGCGGTTTCTTCTTTTCCTATTTCAAAACAGCAGCTCTCCTTATATGGTCTATGTTATAAGATTAGTCTCACTTGAATGAATACTGGAAAAGGATTCTCCCAGAAATAGTTAGAGCAAAACACAATTCCACCGAACATAAAAAGGAAGTTAGCCAAAGTACAGTAAATCCAGTAGAAATCATCATCCCCGGCATAGGCCTCATATGAGATCCATTGTCATTGTCGATGACCTGAAAGAATCACAAGGAGGTCATTAAAACAGAAAGGCAACCAAATTACCTATAATAACTATAAGCACAATCACAATAAGCATTTAGGTAACCTGTATCTGTCTACTTTTGGTCATATACTTGTTTGTCCGTTCACGGCAGAGTTTTCCATAGTTCTCCATGTTCTCATGATGAGGCCTCATGTCAAATTTGTTCTTTATTTTTCCTTCTACAGATATCTTTCCTGCAATGCAAAAGGATTACACCTGCTTTAGTTGAGTTTCTCAAGTAAAATTTCTATTTCTTCAAAGACAGGAAATGCCAATCAAGCTGAGAGAAAAAAAGGTTTGCTGTACATTAGGTTCCAAATAGAACAATTACTGATGTGTTTGCTCTTTGGCAGGTGTATAAACAGGCATGGACATGGAGCAAACTTTTGTGGTTTTAGGTTATTGAAGATAAACTCAGATGTCAGAACACAGTGGTCGCATTATTCTATTTGTATTTTAATTTCTTGTTAATGCCAAAGTTGTAGAACTTCAGTCAAAGCTTTCAAATAAGGTTGAAAATTTAGGAGGTCTTTGCCTTGAAGTGAAGTACTCTAAGAAGTCATGCTTGCCTTCTATGTTCAATTTCCACAGAAAGAAAATGAGAAAAAGAACAAAGCAAAAGTTGATGATATCATGTCAAATCAAAATAATAAGCTAGTGAACCATTAGAGAAGCACTATGGCCATGCCAAGAAAATATTAGAATAAGAAACACAATGGGAAAATGCTTACCATTTGATGACTCTGCAAACACAGACATTGGAATCAAGTCTTTAGACATATCCATGGAGTAACGCTTGGGAGCATTTCCAGATTCAGTGCTGATCAATTCCATAGTGAACTGAGTATCCTTCAAACAACTTATATAAGATCATAGAGAATATAGGGATAAATATAAGACACAGAATGATATTTCTTCCAGAGGCTGAAATGTATAAATAAAAGAAATTTATCCTTGCAGATAAATTAGACAAATTAGTGCATCGTGCAGAAGGATAAACAAGATTAATAGAATTACTACCTTTCATTTAAATAATAGAACAACAATGAAAAGGGCATTAGACCAAGAGAGAAAATCTCAACTACTGAAAGCTCGAAGACAACATGGGAAAAAAAAAACCCATGATCCACCCTTTCCAGATAATTCAACAAAAGAAAAGCCAGAAATCTCGCCAAAGAAAGTGGATAAAGTTATTCTGTTGAATTTTTAAAAATGTCTTTAAGTATATTCTAAATAGTGATAATTAAGTAAAAAAGATTTTTTTATTTTATCAATTGGTTTGGAATAACCCACATAACTGTATAAAGAAAGGTTGTCACTAGCAAAGGCAAAAAATGAAAGGAAACATTCTCCTCTATTTGCTGGTAGAGGGTCCTTTCTTTGTTATTAATAGGATGACTACTTTTCAAGTCAATGCTCAAATAGTATATACTTTCTCTTCACTAAAATTACTGTCTATGCAGGTGGGAGGAGGGGGAAATGAAAATGTTAAGCTTTTACTTGTTAGAAGCTCACTTTTGGAGTAGGATTTAATTCAAAATAGGCTATGACCAACATCAGTCCTCCCCTGGATTGCAAAGAGAACTTAAAGACATGAATTTTCTGGGACATCTTAAATCATTGAAAAGCAACACTGGAAGGAATAATGCTGTTTATTGTGAACCCGAACAATGATTGCCAAGGAAGCAAATGCAAAACCTGTAAAGTCCTAAATGAATTTGAAACAGTAATGCACAGTAACGACATAAAAGAACCTCAATACTAAGTGATTATACATCAGTATTACATTACAGTTGCCAACACAGAACTTGAAAATTCCAAAGGTGAAGTTAGATCCCTAATTTAAAATTCTGACAAAAAATTTGAGAATGTCAACATAAATCTCAATCGGTATAGCAGTGAATTCCACAAAACAAACAACAGATACGAAAAACAAAAGACTAAATGGAAATAAACCAAGAACCCATAGCACCAACTATCTTTAACAAAAGCATGCAAACCAAAACCAAATTAACGATAAACCGATATTGTAGTAAAAAGGAAAATTCAAAAAATGCATGCAGTACCCATAAAAAAAATAGAAAAAACAACAAAAAGAAACCCACAAATATTATCTCACATAAATAACAAATGCATGCACAAAAACAAGAAGAAATCCTCACAAATAAACACAATGCAAATTTATGGACACACAACTACGTTTATCTAAGGGAAAAAAATGATTTGTTATGCTAAGCAACGCTGTGACATGACAAAGTAAATAAATTGTTCGTGGGTATAAATAAAAAATAAAATGAGTACCTGAGTAGACGAAGATGACGATGAAGAATCTTCATTGGATTGAAGAGGGTCGATGGAGAGGATGACTTTGGCAACAGGGCGAGTGGAATCATCATCAACATTATCAGAAGAAGGAATCTTAAGGGAGCGAGAGACTAATGCAGGGCACTTCATTAGCCACATTGATCTATCCCACTTGCTCGTATCCACAATCCCACCAATTGTATTGCTTTTGCCGCTGTTATTGCCTTCGTCCATGGAAGTGGAATCGGACTTGTTGGGTTTTCTGATTGCGGGAGAAAATGAATGAAACGGTTTTTGGAATTTTTTTTTTTTTATACTATTATAACTCTATTTTGTTTACTGTAGCAAACTAACAGGTTATGGGATATTTATGCTGGTCGAAAAATTTGGGACCACAGCATAACTGCGACTGCTGGTTCACCTGGATTCTGAATTTTTCAAGTAAGTCGCAACAAAACTGTCCAATCAAATGCATGAAAAAAATTCTCTTTATTATGATTGGTCAACTTATTTTTGTGTTTGACCAACAACAGAAATAAAAAACAAACGAATTGTCAATAAGGATTAAGGCAGTTGAAACCGCTGTCTTTGAATTATTCTTTTAAACCATAATCTTAAATGCATCAACACCAAATTTGTAAAATTATCAAGTTAGCGTGAGATTTATGTTACATGCAATAAATGGCACTTTGGTTGTGCTTATATTCCGACGGTTCAAAGCTCCGCAGAAGCAATTATGTGAGTTGGCGCGCAGGCGTGCAGGCAGCCTCGCATCAAGATCAATATTATAGGCTCACAAAATCAGTAGGCAGAAGAAGCACTTTCCAGGGGCAGCAGCTACTCTTTACAGATCCCCTTCCCAAGTCGCCTAATCAAGAAGACAAGTATTTCCTATTTCGTGAACTTTCAGCAGAAGCAACATTACAAAGCAATCCCGATTAACGTATCCAGGAGACTAACAATATTACTGCCCAGAAGTCCTGAAATGGCAAAACCCATGTGAGGAAAATGCAAGCCAAAGCAATTAAATTAAAATGCTCAGTTATTGATATCTTAGATTCCTCTCAAATGTAAAGTCATAGATGGGGTGATAATTTGGTATGTTTATTTAAAATGTTAGCTACAAATTTCTTTGGTAAGATTCATATGCTAAGGTTATATATTATCCATTAGTATTTATCCTGGAGGTGAATCCGAGTTGTTGTTTCCCACAGAATTTTGTTTTCCTTCTGCCTGAAGTGACCAGCATAATGATTCTACAATCTAGTTATTCCTTCTGGTTATTGGATTCCTCCAGCAGTTTCTTCAATCGTTCACACTGCTTGGGCAAAGGAAAAATCTAAATCTACATACTAGATTATTCACTTCATAAAATAAAGACAAGTCACAAGACAGATGATCTCCGGAGCAAGGCAGATACAGTGTAACCAATGTCAGTTGGTGAAACAAAAACACAGCAAGGACATGATACAAGTCAAAATATTGTCTTGTGCCATTGAACCAAGACCAATAAAAAACAGCAAGAAACAACATGATGCAAGTTAAAAGACCTAAGATAGAGGAGGATGGCTGTAAAACAAGGCAACAAGAAAACCTATAATTGTCCATCTTATGAGGAATTGACTGGTAATGTATTGAACTGACATAATTATTGTTAAGGGAAAAAAATAATAAAACCTGAACATGCAAACCAACTAAACCAACTGACCTCTTCAACAAGCCCTATACGGATAATGTCTGATGTTTCACATTTTCTCTTCAAGAACATGTTTTCCTGCTTGAGTTCCTTGATTGATTTTGCCATCTAGTTTATACACAAAAATATGATGGAAAATTAGCATCAACCTATGATGAAAAATAAGTCTTAACCAATTATAAGCAGTCTTGGCAAAAATTAGAAATAAGATATACCTTCTCAATCTCTTCCTCAAATGTTTCAAAGACCTTATTGCTCCGTAATAATGCATCCTGCAAGGTCAAGTAGCATTTTACTTTTGGCCAAGGTAGCAAGATAATTTTTATTTTGATACAAAACTAGCAGATTTTTTAGAATGCTACATTTTTCAAATGAAGGAGAATAATTCCATTTATACGGCAGCTTCTCAGGTAGCAGTCATTTTCTTCAAAAAGTTTTCATTTGATATTGCAAGTTAGCATGACATAAAATGAGGTAGACCTGAATTGCTAGAACTTTTCTTGAGAGAATCACAAGACCGTCATAAAAGTAGAACTTTTATTATAGGTAAATGTGACTAAATTACCTATAATAACTATAAAGACAATCACAATAAGCAATTTGGACAACCTGAATCAGTCTACTATTGCTCATATATTTGTTTGTCAGTTCACGGCAAAGTTTTCCATCATTCTCCGAATTATCACGATGAGGCCTCAAGTGAAATTTTCTCTTTATTTGTCCTTTGAGGGAGATCTTTCCTGCAATCCAATAGGATTACAACCACTTTAGTTGAGTTTTTCTAAGTAAAACCTCTTATATCCTCAAAGACAGGAAACTTCAATCAACTACGGGGGACCGGGGGCGGGGGCGGGGGCGGGGGTGGGTGGTGGTGTGGGGGTTGTGTTGGGGGGAGTTAGTGGTCCTCTCTGCATAAATCAACTCGCAGAACTGGTAAATGTAAGAAATTTAATCATTAGACTCCGCAATGAACCCATTAGTGATATGTGTACTCAATAGGAGGGTGTATAAACTGGCATGGATGTTCTCTTGTAACCGGAGATGTAGCAGAAGACATGGTTAATGTTTTTTGTGATAAACACTGTTGTGAGACTATGATGGTATCACTCTTTGTTCTATTTGCATTTAGTTTCTTGTTAATACCATGGTCGTATTGAGAACTTCAGCCATAGTTTTATTCTTTTTTCAAATAAAATTGAAAATTTTGAGGTCTATGCCTTGAAATTAAGTATAGACTTGCTCTCCATAAACTTTTTCACCTTTTTAAGGATGGAACCATAATTTAACAGTATAACTTTCGATTTCCACAGGAGCAAAAAAAGAAAAAAGAGAAAAAACCAGAGTGGAAGTTAATAATAAAATGTCAAATCAAAGTAATAAACCAGTAAATCATTATAGAAGCACTATGATCATGCATTAGATAGAATAAGAAGCACTATGGGAACCATCCTTACCTTGTGATGACTCTGCAAATACAGACATTGGAATCAAGTCTTTAGACATATCCATGGAGTAACGCTTGGGTGCATTTCCAGATTCATTGCTAGGTAATTCCATAGTGAACAGAGCATCATTCAAGCAACTTATATAAGATGATATAGAATATAGGGATAAATATAAGATACCGGAAAATATTTATCCTTGCACATGAATTTGACAAATGGTACATGATGTACACATATAAGCAAAATTAGACAGAATTATGATGACCTTTCATCTTAAGTAGGACAACATTGAGAATGGCATTAGAACAAGAGAGAAAATCTGTAATACCGGAAGCTTGAAGACGTCATTAAAAAGATTTACCCACTATCTACTTCTTCCAGATAATTCAACAAAGAAAAGCCAGAATTCTTGCCAAGAGAAGTGGATGAAATAATTCCGTCGAATTTTAATACATCTTAACATGTATTCTAAATCGTGATAATTAGGTAAACAGATATTTTTGTTTTACCTATTGGATTTTTGTTAAACAACATAGTTGTAATAAAAGTAGTCGCTAGCAAATGACATTGTCCTCTAATTGCTGATAAAGGGTCCTTTCTTCTTTATTAAGAAGATGATTGAATGAAAAACAATGTTTACTGTCTCTCAATTAAAGTTATCCTCTTTGCAGGAGGGAGGCTGGGGAAAGGAAAATGTTTGACTTTTAATTTTAATGAGTGCACTTTTAGTGTAGGAATTTCTTCGAAATAGGATATTACCAATCAAGTTTCTTATGTCTCCGTTCCACAGTTCTTCAACTCAAAACATTCTTACTCTATAATATTCATATCACATCCATAAGTCAAGCACTGGGTTGCAAAGAGAACTTAAAGAAAAAAAATGGATTTTCCTAGACATATTACATTATTGCAAAGAGACACCGGAAGGAACAACTCCGCTTATTGTGAACCAAAACAATCAAAACCCATAAAAGCAAACCCAAATCCTGTAAAAATCTAAGAAAATTTGAAACATTAAGTAACCAATTAATCAAGAAGCATATAATCAAGGGGCTTGTTGATGTACATCAGTGTAATGCTGCAGTCGCTAACACTACTTGAAAATTCAACAGAGAAGTCAAATTCTGACGTAAAATTCTAACATGTAAGTGAAGCAACAAAAATGAAATTCACATACACACTCACAATGATTTGAGTGAGCGACAAATATCGGCCTATGTTAAGCGACGTGATATATCACTTGTTTAATTACCTGAGTAGATGAAGATGAAGAATCATCGTTGGATGCGAGAGGGTCGATGGAGAGGGTGATTTTGGCAACAGGGCGAGTGGAATCGTCAGCACCAGGTGTCTTAAGAGAGCGACAGTCTAACGCTGGACCATGATTAGCCAGATTGATCTATCGCACTTGCTAGTGTCCACAATCCCACCAATTGTATTGCTTTTGTTGTTGTTATTGTCATTGCCTTCGTCCATGGCGCGAAAGAACCAAATTGAAAATACCCCATTCCCCTCAAAATACCCAAAATTGCCTTAAATTGTTACACTCTTTAATTTTACACCTATATCCTCAATTAAATTTTCACAAAACTGAACTGAAAATTATGAAGTGAAGCAAAGTCTGGCAACGTATCTAGAATACTCGACTGCAAATAAATCACGATGATTATGTTTGCTGAAAAAATCCTCGACTTCTTTAATCAAGTCCGGTACCGAGTCGAGTATTCTCAATCTCAATTGATCGATGCTAATTAAGATGGCGTTTGTTTTTTTAATTTAATAATTTAAAATAATTTAATTAATAAAAATAATTAGAAGTGTATATTTTTATAATTTAATTAAATTTTTTAAATAATTTTAATTTAATAAAATAAGTTAATTTTTTTATTTTTTAATGAAGGGATGAATTTAAATTAAATCAATTAATTTTTAATATGAAAAATATCTTTATTTTATAATTTATTTCTAATCTAAAACTCATTCATAAACGTTTACTCTACATAATTTTATTTTTGTATTTAACAACTTTGAGATGAAATGACAAATTAACTATTTCAAACATGTTATTATTTTTTTTTCCCTTATATTATGTACTATTATTAAGAATTAGTGATAAATTTTAAAATTTATGATATTTTATATATTATAATTCTAAAATCATTATGTATTCACTTGAATATAGTTTTATTTATAAATATTAAAATATTATACTATTTAGTATATTACTCATTGGAGATTTAAATTTAATAGGGGTATAAATGTAAAAGTACATATTTTTAGATTTTTAAGTTGAAAAAACAAACAACTTAATACTTATTTTCAGATATTCAAATAAAAAAAATATATTATTTAGATTTAGATATTTATGTTTATTCAGATTCAGACTAATTCAAGTCTATTTGAATTTTAGATAGAAAAATAAATGCCACCTAAATCTCCTGAAAAAATTTTTACTTTTTAATGAAGTTGGGTAATGAATTGAATATACTTAACTTCAATTGAATTAGGACTGATTAAGTCCGTTGAAAAATACTTTAACTTCTTTCATAGAAGTTGAGTAATGAGTTGAGTATATTCAACTTCAATTCAACTACAACTAGTTAAGTCTCTCAAAAATATTTGAGATTTTTTCATGGAAGTTAGGTAAAGTGGCGAGTATACTCGACTTTCACTACATCAATAAATAATTATCTTCCAAGCTATGTATCTACAATAATTATAAATCATCCAACAAATATTAAATAAAATGTCATCTCATAACAATTAAAAAAGTCATCATTATACAATTTTCATAAGAAAATCCTTATACAATGACTAATGATAGTCTTTCACTTGCTCCAAGCACTCAAGTCATGATCTAAAAACTTCAGGACGCCACCCCTTAACATTTCATCTATGATCCTCCATCAAATCCTATATAAACAAATAATTTTGAATTTAATACATGTTTAACCAACATATAAACAAATAAGTAACACAGTTTTTTAATTATCTCACCCATTAGTTTATGAATAGATAACAATTGATCAGATTTAATCATACTTGACATTTTCAAAAGACTTCATTTGTTTAAACAAATTAAAATAGTTAATATTTGACCTGTTTAAAAGATTTACTTGATTTATTTAAAAGATTTACTCGACTTATGCTTGACATTTTCAAAAGATTTTCTCAACCTTGCTCGACATGATCAAACCATTTACTTGACTTCATCAAACAACTTAAAATATTTAATACTCGGCTTGTTTAAAAAATTACTTGACTCTTACTCAACTTATTTGATAGATTTACTCGACTTATTTATAAACTTACTCAACTTGTTCCACTAATTACCCGAATTATTCTATACTACTCAACTAATTACATGACTTATATTTTACTACTAGGCTTACTGTTAACGTATTTCTTGAGTTCCTACCCAACTTACATCATAACTTACTTAACTCACTCCAGTTTTTGTTACACTAGATATTTGACTTACTTGACTTCCTATTTGATTAGATACTTAACTTAATCAACTGTCTTACATCACCTCTTGCTTTACTAAATACTCGACTTACTCAGTTTCGTACTCGACTTATTCCTGGAATCAATTTTTCAATCACCTAAAACTTAAAATCACTAGCTAATATATTTGTAATGAAATCAAATCAAACTCTAAGCATACAATTATATAAAATGTTTATATTTCAAACATACCTTATTCACCATTTGACAATACACTAGCAAAGCTGTTTTGAAGAGTTTATGTTAATCGGAAACCTTTGTATTGAAGGTTAGAGATGAAATGGTGAGAGACGAGAAAACTGTGAAACATGAGGAAAGAAACGGTGAAGTGTGAGAAAATGCGAAATGGTGAGGTAAATGTAAAAAGATTGTTTTTAAGGGTATTTTTGACTTTTCCCTCCTTGAATGCATGCACATATAACTGGATATAAGTTTACTATTTATGGGTAAATGGGGTATATTTGAATAAAAAAAACTCCATTTTTGTCTATAATCGTTCGAGTTCTGTTTTGTTTACCGTAATAAACTAACCAGTTGCGGGATTTTTGTACCGTTCATTTCCTAGTTGCGTTTTTGTTGTGACTATAACAAAGCGTGCACAGCATTAGCCTCCCAGTCAAACCGGCATGCGCGCTGTTTTTGTCGATGTTTTATCTAATTTTTTTGTCTGAATATCAGAGCTGGATTAATACATGCATATGATGAGATTGATAGTACACTCTAGCATCGTCGGAGCAAAAATTCCAATTTCATTAACTTTCAGTAGAAGTAACATTGTGAATTCATTCACAAAAATCTCGATTATCGTATCCTGAATTAACATAATATTACTGCCTCGAGTGAAATGTCAATAAGTAATGGTCCATACGAGGAAGGAAACAAAACTATGCTCAATAATATGTGATTGATGAAGAATACATTACACTCAAATAAGTTACCCATGTGTCATGATCATTCTCAAGAGTAAAGTCACAGCTGGGATGAAATTTGGTACGTAATTCAAAATGGTAGTTGCAAAATTCTTTGTAAGATTGTACTTGGTTATATCTGTTGGTGTTTATTCTGGGGCTGAATCTGAGTTGTTGCTTCCCACAGAATTTTGTTTCCTTTCTGCCTGAAGTGATCGGCACAGTGATTCAAGTTTTTCTTTCTGATTCTTGGATTTCTCCAGTTGTTTCTTCATTCGTTCACGCTGTTTGGGCAAAGAAAAAAATCTAAATGCTATAATCATTTGATAATGAAGAAAGGATCTCATCAACAGGAACAAAAAGAAGCACAAGATTGTCTTGTGCCATGATGGACAATATATATATTCAAAAAGGCAGGAAACAACATGATACAAATTGAAGGGCATACAATAGAGGTTGATCCTTGTAAGAAAAAAAAATGCAATAAGAAAGCTGAAAATTGTCCATCTTTAGGAGGAAATGGCTGAGAATGCATTCAGATCAGCCAGGCCATTCCAAGGAATAGGAATGGGGGCCTTACTGAGCTGACATAATGAATGTTGAAAAATAAAGAAAAGATTAAAGAAAAAAATGAAATCATGAGCATGCACACCAACTAACCTCCTCAACAAGTTCTATGAGGGTAAAATCTGATTTTTCACATTTGCCCTTCAAGAACGCGTTTTCCTTCTTGAGCTCCTTGATTGATTTTGCCATCTAATTTACAAGCATAAAAATATGATGGTAAATTGCCATCATTCTGTAAGGAAAAATAAGCTGTATCCAAATGTAAGCAACCCTGGTAAAAGTAAGAAATAAAATATTTACCTTCTCAATCTCTTGCTTAAATGTTTCAAAGACCTCATTGCTCTTTACCAATGCATCCTGCAAAATCAAATAGCATTTACTTTTTGGCCAAGATAACATGATAATATGTATTTAGATGCCAAACAGAGATATTTTAGAACATATTTTTTTAAAAGAAAAAGAACACATTTCCATTTATACAACGAATTTCCAGGTAACAGTCAGAGAAAGTTTCCATTTGATATTGTTACTACATATCACAAAATGAGGTAGACCTGGAACTGCTGGAACTTTTCACCATCAGCTGTCAACTGCAAGCGCAAATTCTTTTCAGTAGCCAGTAATTGTGACACCTGTTCAGCATACAATTTCATTTGGGACTGTTCCTGAACTAATTTCTCCTCATGTTGCTTAATTTTCAATTCAGCAATCTGAAGTTCCAGTGTCTTTTGCTTTAACTGTGCATTCACATTCCAACCACAATATCATATCAATCAATGAAGTCAAAGACACCAAGTCAGAAAAACAACCAATAAATGAGTACAGTGTACTAAACCTTCTGTGCATACTGTTGTTCGGTAAGGGCATACTGATCAGCTAGCTGCTTCAGATTAGTTCTTAGCCTAGACACAAAACATAACTGTAAACCTTAAAGGTTGCCATGGTGTTAAATTCAAATTTAGTTCCACTTTAATTCGCTATAAATGTAGTGCAATAATAAATGTCTATTTTATATAATATGTAGCTGACATCAAGTTCAGGAAACAAAATAAAATTTAAAGTTCCTCACGAATTTCCTTGTTCTTACATCTCATTCTCCTTTAGTTGAGAAAGACAGTCATCCTTTTGTTCTTCTAGCTTAATGCTAACATCCTACAGCAAAAACAAACAAATATTACAGAAACGGATATCAAAATCAAAATGTAACCAAAAAAGAGAGAGAGCATGAAAACAACCATAAGCTCCATATGCAGAGGGAAAACAAGGATGCATCATAGGAAAATAAATTTAAACTGTAACTGACGAAAACAAGAAACGAGCTAACAGCAATTCTAATATTCAAGAATTATCATCACGTCATTGGAGTTCTCAGATCATTAATTCACAGCCTTCCACAATTAAATTTATAAGGATACATCATTAACTAAAGGCCAATAGTAACACTAAAAATGATGCAAAGGTGAATATGTTGGCTAAAACGAAGCACTTAAGATGTAAATTACTGGGGTAGAAGAAGTGTAGGATGTTTGTGGAAAGTTAAGTAGATTTAACACATACACAGACTCCTGCAAGCGCAAAATTCCAGAACATTCATGCATATCTATTCATAGCTCAATAGATCACATTCAGTTTAAACAATAGAGTAAATATCAAGAGTTCATGCATAAGTCATACAGTCTCCACTGGATTTGAAACATAAAACAGACCTTAATTGCATCTTGGAACTTGGCAGACAAATCTAATCTCAGGTTCTGCCCCTCTGTTGATACCCGTTTGCACTCATCCTGTATAATCATGGACAAGCATTTGAGTCTAGAACTAAAAACTGGTAGATCATGGACCACTTTACATTTTTCCATACAAAAATTATAACAGAAATTAAAAGTAGCAGAGATTAATACACTGACAGAATGCTGTAAACCAAAGATATTAGCTCACTAGGGAAAAAAAAGACCAAAAGTATGCCTCAACTTCATTAAGAAAAGAAGACTACAGTTCTACACAATCACTGATCATTATGCAAATAGATTGGGTAATCAATCAGGCCACAGGGGAAAAATGGGGTAAAGATACTGATGGAAACAAAAATTAGAGCAATCAAGTAAGAAATTTAAATTGATTGTTTGGCAGACCACAAGCATAAGCAGCTGCATCAGCCACCCCAACAACACCAAAAAGGAAAAAGCAGAAGCAAAAGAAGAAGAAGAAGAAGGGAAGCCAAGCCCTACGGCATAAAAAGATAAAGTGGACAGAATGGTACCATTAGCATTTTATTTTGACGTTGCAACTCTCTGCACAGCGACTCCAGTTTGTCTCTAACTGCCATGGCTACAAAAGAGAAATATGAGTGAAGTTGACAAAATATTGATCAAATTGTACTAGAATAGATGCCAATACAATAAACATGCCCCTAGAAAGCAAATTTTCCAAAGAGAAAACATTGCCTTTGTAATGTGAGAAGCCACTCTTACACTTCTTTGTACACTTCCTAAAAGGTTCAAGAGTACATAGTTCCTATTAGAATCGAAAGAGAGAATATTTCCATTATTGAACAAAACTGTATCAGTAACTTCAACTCCTCATCTCAGCATACCCAAATGGATCTGCACCATCTTTCATACCAATTTGTTATTTTTCCAACTAAGAATGCTTTAATACTGATTTAAAAATCACATAAATCAGCTACATCTAGGTTGAAACAACATCAGCAACATCTAGGCTGAAACCTCTTAACCAGAACCCTAACAATATGCATCTACCCCAACAGTCACAAAAGTTAAAAGAGCCAAGCCAAAATTTTAACTTACCTGCATCTCTTTCAGCAAGAACTTGCTGATATTTTAGAGTGAACTCAAGAAATTCCTTTTCAGATTTAAAGGTGCGCTTTGAACTCTTACGACGGGTTTCAATATTTTCCTGATGCAATGAGGAAGAAAAAAAAATGAAGCATACTGAGGAGCACACAAAAACAGCCACGAAACCACAAGTTCTTAATAACACACCTTCAAAACAGAACTACAGGCAAAGACTCAGCCAAGATAAGTATTGAAATACTCAACCCATTAATGGTAAGCTTGGGATTGTTAAGCCTTGGTTTAACCTTGAAAGCACATAAACTAAAAGATTCGTGGACAATCACTTTTACTTCGTAGTCAACTCATTACAACCCATCCAAAAACTTGATATTTTGGGATTCCGTCCCACAACAGCTGTGGATTACATGCCAAAACACTTCAATCCCAAAAATAATATGAGGATTTTGTTCCAGTTAAATGGGAATGGTTACACAATCCTTTTGCACCAAAGCTGTACCCTCTGGTAAGTTTTGGATAGGAATGTGCACATGGAAATACACCAAATAACCATTGTAGGTTGTACACATTTTTTCATACTTAATTGTCGACATGCAATAGTGTAAGAAGGGAATAACCTTCAAATAACATTTTATCCATAGGATGTCCCTAAATAGGTTCATCTACATCAAAAGACACTTATGAACAGCAGCTCCTCCAAAAGTAGAAGAGAATCAATCGAAAATAATATAAGGATCATGAACATAAAGAATCATTCTTCAGTGCAAATTAGAAATCATCAGTTGTTCTTACATTTTTTTTTTTTAATGGTTCATCCTAGCAGTTCATCCGAAGTTATTATTATTTTTATCTGGATACGTTTTAAGTTCGAAGCATTAATCACTTGTCAATATGAGGAAAGGAAAATCAAGCATCTAATCTACTCGTATCGAATTTAAAAAATACAAGTTGTTCAAAATATAGACTAACTAATTCAGAAAAAATGATCCTTTTTCCATCACACAAGGATATCAAGAAAAATAAAAACGAAGTAAAAATGCATTACTAACTGGTTTTCTGTTTTTCAGAGTATCATCACTTTCTGACACTGAAACATCCTTCTTAACAGTCCCTTGTGCTTCAGGTCGCTCTTCAATCGCTGCAAAACAAGTTAATATTGGTGCAAAAATTACATCAGAAAATGCAAAGTGGATCCAGTAAATAAATAGCACCAAAATTTCAAAAAAGAAGGCATAAAAAGTTGCTGCAAACAGTTGCATGCAATTTATTAATTAAAAAGAAAAGGGGGAAAACTTGTTCAAGTTAAATATAATTACATGTCTCTATATTTTGACATTTGTCTTGAACTTGGCCTTTCATCTCGCTGAACCCAGATACCCCAGCCAAAGCCTCAGAGACAGCAGCAGCTGAATTAGGACTGATGACCACACCTTCTGTCTGTTCCACAGAACCCTTACTGGGCACTTCTGCCAAGTCCACTGAAGCATCAAAATTATCCATTTCAGATAAAGGAACAGGAAAAGTTCTCAGTTTCTGAGTCTTCTCTGTCCTACCCTCACTTGTTTGAAACTCCTTTGATGCGAACTCATGCCTAGACTCACTAGAATCACCTAGTTCTGCAAAACCCTCCTCCTTGTAATCACCATGAGGCTTTTCTTGTTCCACATTTGGGGTTAGTGGAGCCCGATCCTCTGTGGAGCTATCAACGAACCCATCGGGTAATGAATTTGCTTCGGGTAGCTGATTTGCAGTTCGGCTCTCCATTACTCCTATAGTATTACCATACATAAACAGAATCATTTAACTAAGATCATGTTCCGCCAATAGTTGATAACAGAAAGCACCAAAAGAAACCTAATGCTGAAAACCCATCAGCCATTTTCGTGATCACATCATAGCTATAGCTGGCAATTTAACCTTGGCAAAATCATGACCAAATACAATCAGCATTAGAAAGATGATACCACCATTCCTGGTTTGAAATTTTTTGCACTCTGTCATCAACAAATCACAAAAGAAGCAAGTACTAAACACTTCTATGCATTAACTATCATTGTTTATTAACAAAAATAAGAAGCATTTCAATGAAATAGGACCTACATATAAAAAAACTGTTCACATTTTCAGCTTAAAAAAGTTTACAAAACTTAAATCATCCAAAACTGCAACTGGGTAATTTTGGTTTTCACAATTGCACCTCTAAACCCTCAAATTAGAATGGTGTCGTTTGATTCTACATAAAAAGAAACACTTAAACTGATACACATATTAAAAGCTTAGAGCGAAAAGCGATTCATACAAAAGATTAAACGAAGAAACTCTGATTTCAGGGTGCTGGAGTGTTACGAGAGCGTGTGAGTAAAAAAAAAACCCTCGTTAATGTTTCAATACTGAAATTCGAAGTAAGCAAGACAGCAGTTTTTTTTTTTAATGGTTGCGTGGTTGTTTTTTAATAATATCGGGTGTCTACTAGTTGTCTTCACGAAAATAAAAATAAAAATAATAAAAAGAAAAGAAAGAAAACTCAATTACGATTGATTAATTATCTTAACTCAGGCCACGACCACTTTACCTAATACCATAGATTCCTTTTTTTTTTTTCTTTTTTCTTTTTTACCCCAGAACACTAATGCTATAGAAGGATAGATTCTAAAAGGTGGGATATGCTGAATCGCTGATTGAGAATTACTTTTATAATTTTAGAAAATTTAATTGTATTATTTTTATAATTCTAAGATAATATTAAAACTTAAAAATCATGTTTATTAAAGCTAGTATAAGCCACATTTTATACTTTATTTTTCTAGGAAACAAAATTGCTTACAACATAAATAAAATATTTATGACATTATTTAAGTGAAGAAACAATAAACGTCATGACTCATATCTTATATTTTCTACTCCGAAGTAAATATTTTACGACGTGCATCTTTGTGATAAAGCTATGAACATGTTTACACAAACTGAAAATTTTATTACAATATGTCATCTATGTATGAAATTAGAGCATGATTTACTCTAGAATAATATTTTACAATATACATATATGTAAAGAAATAATAAATGACATATCATACATAATGTCATTTATACACACGCACGCACATACCTTTCTTTTTTCTTCCTTTTTTTTTTCGACTTTAGAGTAAGAATTTAACAAAATATATCTAAGTAACAAAATTATAAACAACAAGACATGACATATGCATTAGGAAACTATAAATAACATCATACAAAAAATTTACAAAACTGATCACAAAAGTTTTGTATTTTTCACAATTGACCATTCGAGTTTATTTCTATCAACATTAGCCAAATAACACATCAAGTGATGAAAATATCCCTCTCATTCTTACCAAGCTTCCTCTCTCTAATTGAACAATCTCTCTCACCCAAATTGGTCATTCATCACTGGCAGCTTCTCATAGTACATCGGAGTCCATACTTGTCGGCCAACATCACCAAAATCACAATCAAGATCTAAAATCAACGATTAATTCAAAAACCCTAAGTTTTATTGAATATTTTATTGTGTGTTCTTGTTTTATGTTGTTATTGTGTTGTGTTGGTGATGGTGATGGAGGATTGAAGTATTTACGATGTTGGTGGTGTGGGCAGGTGAGATTGTTGATGTGGGTGACGGGATGCCCATTGCATGAATTTGGTGCGATCTTCACAAAATTCATGCAATGAGTTGCCGACCATGACACCCATCGCATTTAATCAAGTGCTATAACACGCCTAATATGTGTGATAAGTGCTCACTAGTCACGCGTATTAGGAGCGACAAGCAATTTGTCGCACTTTATTAAACGCGGCTAGTGCCTTGTCGCATTTTATTAAACGCGGCTAGTGCCTTGTCGCATGTAAATTAGGTGCGACAAGCATCATGTCGCACCATTTTTGTGCAACATGCCAAGAGATAATTACACCGAAATTATGTCTTGGTGCGACAACCATTATATCGCACAAATTTCGTGCGATAAGATATCTGTTGCACCAAATCAACCACAAACACATCCTTGAACTCAAAAAATACCTCTTAATTTTTGGTTATACAAAAACAAAGCATAAACAATGTAAGAAATATTTCATCAAACACCTAATGTGTAATGATTCTATAAAATCAAATTCCTTTCAATTATCTTACCTAGGTTTTGGGCTCTAATTCAATTTGTTAGAATCGTGTTGGATTGGTGCTGGATCAGGATGTTTTTGAGTTTATCTGGTCGAAATTTACTTTTACCGTCACCATTGCGATTCGCTACTACTGATGATGACTCAAGAGAGAAAAGCTACTTATAATTTGGTGATGAGGGAGAGATGCTTGGGTTGAAATAAGGAGGGTAATTTGGGACAAAAAACTTATGTTTGGTTACTTATGATAGGAAAAAAATTAGAAGGGTTAAATGTGAAAAATCAAAAAATTTTAGATCAATTTTGTAAATTTCCCATAAATATTTTACTTTCAATAATATACATTTATTATTATTTTTTTATGGTACTTTTAATAATATTTAGCAAAGCATTCATACTTTCAACGTTTTTAATTACTTTGCATCGTTATTTGAATTGTACAGTTTAATCACAAATATTCAACTGCAAAAATTAATTCAGTCTCAAATATAAAAGGTACCATATCAAAATGTATGAAGTACACTCAAAATACAAATATTTCATTAATATTTGGAAACTCATGTTTTGGATTTCGAACCAGATATGTTTCCTCGACTGAATTTCACTTTTCACCCTCGGATTTGAAGTACAGTAGAATATACTAATTCTCAAATTCTTTATTCTTTTTGTGTCGAACTGATTGAATTACAAGTTAGATTTGCCCAGTTTCAAACATCAATAAACATTAGTTGATAACATTTTAATTTTCATTCAGAAAACAGAGAACATATAAAACAAACAAATAATTTTAATAATTGATCTGTATTACTAATTTTCATCAATCCAAACAGATGTATGTCCTGTTTAAATTCGGTCTGGTATTAAAATAATATAATTTTTAGAATACAACTGTTGTAAAAAAACTATAAGAAACAAAAATTAATAATATCTAATAAATATAAATTTTAAATAATAATTTTAATAAAATTATTAAAGATATAATATATTTATAATCATACAAGTAACAAATTATATCAACATACCTTTCAAATTATAACAATTAATATTTACTAAATATTTTAATATTATAACTTTTAAATTACAACTGTCTAACCTCAAACTCAAATTCACAAATTCACTTGTAAACATCAATCATAAATCATGTTGTCAATCACTGTAATACCCATATGAATTTGGGTATTTTTCTCTTCGGGCAAATGAAATATTTAACCCAAATACCATCAAAGTAAAATGTTCAATTGATTTCTCTCCAAAGGAGACTATGTTTACGGAGAAACCAGTCCTCCCCATCAAGCCACCATCACCATCTAAATCTAATCATATGCGGTACTTGAACAAATTTCATACATACAGAATGCATTTATAATGCTTTGTGATGTTGTGACAAATGGAAGTTCCATCACTTACCATCCAATCACAAAATATGCAAGACTCAAATGTGAACTTAAGAAATGTACAATGACAACAGGTCACCGCATTGCAATGCATCTCAGATCTCACAATTCTGTTGGTTTCGGTTTTTCCTGGATCATTTCTTCAGTCTAATAAAAGCCATAAACACAGCTTGAAAGAGAATATCTGAAATAACTATACATCACGCGCAAATAAGTTATATTTACAGATGAAACTCTAGAAACCTCATTATACTTGCACGTTTTATATACAATGCTAGGAAGAGGGCCCAAACTGATGAGATATTTGATTCAAAACTGGGAGGTGACAGGTTCACAGTTTCCTAATTTTCCTAACCTATGATAAAATGTCCAGTCCTACTTTTCCTAATATACAATAATATCTGCAGTCCAATAAGTACAGGTTTCTCAAGAGTTAAGATTTGCATCCTTCAACAGGAGAAAGAGCTTTTTGCATGTATCTGTGAGGAGGAAACAAAAAATGGTCAGTTTCTTATTCAGAATAAGATCCTCAAAACTTCGTATTCAAGAAGCTGCATCACCATGTTAATAAGACCCTACCTACTTGCAACTAAAAAACTTTCAAAGAAACTGCTCAACTTAACTTCCAGTAGTTTCGTGTTTTTTTCTAATAATGCATCAAAATTACCAACTCATCCTGACGGTTATGGTGCAATATTCAATTCAAGCTCCACCTGTTTTGTTGCTCCTAGAACTGAACAATCCTCAAGATAGTTTATTTAAAGTTTAAGATTTGATCATAGAATTCCAAATAAGCATGGTGCTATTTCTTTTTCCAACACATTATCTGACTACCTTCATTCATGAGGGGTGAGCTTTTGACGCACAAAATCTGTTGATCCACTCAAGCCCTCATCCTTAACAAAGTGTGACCAAACTAAAAACCAAAAAAATGTTTTTCTTTTTAATTTATTTTTTAGCTCATTGAAGTTCCTTTTTTGTCATTAAGTACGTCAGTAGTTATTCATACAACATTTTCAAACAAATTGATTATAAAGTCTAAGAAAGCTTTTGTGTCGAGAACATGGAATACTGTTTGTGCAAGCTTGAAATATTATTTGCAATATTAAAAAATAAGAACATGCATTAGTTCCATTCATTTTTGCTTGGGCTAGATGCTAGAGTGCAGTAAGCATAAGTTGCAGTCTTGCAGATGAGCCCTATTAATACTACAGATTTGTTCTTCAAATTTTATTAGTTAATTTACTTTTGACATACTTATTAACATTTCAAGACATTATAATATTCAAGAATTTGACATATTTCACCCACGATCCAATCCCAGGACTGGATATAACCAAATGTACTTGCAAATTAGACAACATAGACAGTAATAACAATGAAGGTAAAGTTTGGACTCACCATCAAGTCAAACGGTTCTGGAGCTGCCAATAATTTTTTGAAGGACAATGCAACATCTTAACAGGCTTGAATCAGTACCGGTACGCATTCCCCACAGAAGAGAAGAAACTTGGATTTACCCAAGGGAGAACATCTATTTTCCCTCTTTCAATACGAGATGATCACCATCATCAACTAAAGTAGATTTTGAAAAAAGAACAAAAAACTCCGACAGTCCAACAAGATCCATCCAGCCAGTGTCCTAATCTACAACAGATGCACCTTTTGCCTGACAGACCTTGGCTGGCGAGGAAATGAGAAAGGGCCATCAAATATTTTCCCATCATTTGTTCTTGTACACTTTCGATCACCTCTCAGAGAAGCTGTTGCAGGTATATCGATAACATCTGATGAAATCTTTGTCTTAACAGATGATAATTACCAATATGAGTAAAAACACAACAAAGGACATAACCAGTCAAACAATATATATATATATATATATATATGTATGTATGTCTACCTAGAATTATTCTCATCTGAGAATGTCATCATTTAAAAATAAAATATGAGAACATCACCAAAAGACAAGAAAATACAAAAACACAATCTCCAATGCACTCTTTTTGTCTTTAGTGCATTAGACTTCGTGTACATTTTTTGTCTTCTAGAGATGTCCACATTTTATAATTGCGCAGACAAACTCTACTAGATACTAACTGATATATAGCCCGACTGAGATTTGCATAAGAATAGTCCTCTAGCATGGCATGACATTATCCCTTTTGTTTCATATTTGGAGATCTCAAGTGAAGGCAATTATCACTTCCAAGGAGAAAAGAAGCCTAGAATCAAACAGGATGAAATTAAAGCAAATAAATCCCTATTGTTGACTTCACTTATAGCAATAAATGATAATAAACATTCTTCATTAGCTACATTGTACATTTCTTTGCAAATGAAAGGTAGACTTCATAAATTACTTTTGCAGGATATTAGAACAGACAAAAACAGGTTCCACACAATCTCCTAAGCAAAGAATCTTGAATAAATAACATACATCCTATATTCACCAATCTGCCGAATGTGCATCAATGCAGATTAATTCATGGCTAAATATTGCACAACAGGATGTTGGGTCCAAACATTACTGAAAGCTTGTTAAAGTAACATGTAAAGAAGAATCTATAAACCGATTGAGATTCATTTTAAAAAGCAAAAGCTTGGAGAAAATTGAAGATAATTTTAGCAACACTTGCAAAATAAAATAAAATCACTGCCAATTCATGGCCAAATAAAATAGGATAAACTTTCTTCAGGAAGTTCTTTTTTTAAAAAAAAAAAAAATATGAAAAACCAAAATTTAACATTTTGAATGATTCAAATCAGCTTTTAGCAACAATACAGCATAACTTATACATCTCTACCTTCATTTGGTCTACAACCACTTCTCAATTCCAGTGCATTAGTGGCAGCAGACTGGGAATGAGACCCAATATCAGCGTTGGTGCCACCCAACCTAAGAGAAATCCAATTCTCAGAAGGGTGATTTCCTGAATTGGGCTCTGAAAACAAAGCAGTTGGCTGAGTAGGAAGGAAATGTCCTATAGAGGGGTCCTCTCTCACAAACGGCAAGGTATTCTCTATTAACTGCTCACTGATGCCAATACTAGAATGACAAACAGGAGAATCTAGGACCCCACTACCACATGTTATGGTTGATTGTGAAGCTGATTTATATCCATTTATTGGAAGAGAGAATGCTACGGATGTATGGTCCAAATTGACAAAAACATCAGAAACATTTGAAACTGCGTCAAACGGTTGAAAGCTACATTCCGCTTGCGTGCCAGGCAGATATGACCAGTTAGACAACCCTACACTGTCAACAGTTTCATTCAAAGGACCAAAACAAGGATCATCACCACCATCAAAAGCAGGATCTTCAAAGTATGGCTCACAAATCCCAGCAGGGGCAATGTCAACAGGATAGTAAGACTGGTAGGACGTTGAAGGGGCTAAGTGATCATTATCTTCTTCTGAATCACTAAGAACAATGATGTCTGTATCTCCGATCGGCCCATTAGCTTGGTTTCCAGTTCCAAAAATAGGATCAATCCTATGAGGAATATCATTGAGATCCTTGCAACTATTTGTATCCTGATTGATGGTAGGATCTTCCTTGTCTCTGCTGCAGCCAGAGGCACTGCTGCTCATTGTAATGATTTTTTCAGAATTATTTTCAACACGATTGCTCGTGTGTTTATTGGGAGAAGGACTCCAATACTTGCTCACATCTACATTAGCACTGAGATTCTTTTTTATCCTGGCAACTATAGTATGCCCAGAAGTCACGAGCTGCTTTGTTTCTGAGTTGGAAACCTCACTTCTAGCAGCATAGGTTGAACCATCAGGTGAATGCCATTCCACAAGATTGCTGTTCTCACTTTTGCATTTAACTCTCCATGAACCATCATGCTTCACCTCAATCTCAGTTAGGTCTTCTCCAAAATTTTTCATCTGTCCCAAGAGATGAAAATCAAAACTTTCTATAGATATATATTTCATAGGAATTAATAAACTACAGTGAAATCGAGACATGTGGCATATGAATTACCATGGTTGTGATGCGGTGAAAATACGGGTCAATGATGAGATCCTCCAGAGAGTAATTCTTCAGGCATATGGGACATTGCCACTGCAACAACCGCTCACCTTACCCACTTCAATAAGCTTGAAAATTTAAAGCATAGAGAAATAATAAGATAAACAAATAACTTGCCTTCCTAGTTCGCTGATTTAGCTCCACAAAAGTTTCAAGATCAAAACAGCCCGTGTGAACACAAGGTTTGAATCTGCCAGCAACTTTAATTCTAGACCCACTCATCTGCCAGTTAGATGTGAGCAAAAACCAGTGAAAAGTACAATCAATTGGGATGCCAAATAATAGCACATCACTATTCTCCTCACCGAAAACTTTCTTGTGATTTACATGTTACAAGAAAAGTTACAATCCATGATTTACAAGTTATAAGAAAAGTAACAATCTGAAACTCTTATATGCATAATTGCAAGGTCTGACTAAGAGATAGGCCATACATATAAAAAACATCTCCGTTTCTCCAAAGCAAATATGTTGTATTTTTATCTGAGACCAACAATATAGCTTTGAGTCACTATTCGCTACTTTTTGCTAGCTACTATATGTCAAACTCTGTTTCTCCAAAGTAAACATGCAGTATTTCTATCTGAGACTAACAATACAGCTTTGAGTCACTATTCTGTATTTTTAGCTCACTATAATTCTTTTTAAAGTAGCTACTATATATCAAAATATCTTTGGTTAAGTCGTAAAGGCCTTGCACTGTGAGAAATACCACGACCAGTAAATAGTTTACAAGCAGCAGCAAGAAACTATAACTAGAATTGACTTAAAGATATTACGAAGGATTTTTGCCAAAATTATACTTCATAATATCTAGTTATGCTGCTGCTGCCCCCCAAAAAAGGACATCTACAATTATTTCCTTCATTTGATGGCATATTGTAGACAACTCCTACATTTGAAATGCATGAAAATGTGACAACATCAAGCTGCAATGCACCACATTCCACAGATTGTGACTTCTTAACAATCAAGACTTACGGCTAAGATCATACAAAGCTAATACACAAGCCTTACATGCATCCTCGAACTTGGAATTTTTATGATGTCTATTTTGACCCACACATAGAAGTTGCTTTCAATGATCTAAAATCACCACAATCAATATTTATCGCAATGCAAAGGGTTCATTCGAGCAATAAGAGCATGAGACTAAGTCTAAACATTTGAATAATTCAGAAACGTCAACAACCGGGACTTAAGTCAATTGATAAGTAATCGCCAATATAATGCCTAAGCTGAAAATAAAGAACCCAACCTTAACGTTAAGGTTAACCTCCAGTGCACAAACAAATTGAATGAATTCTCATGTGGATTCAAATGTAGGCTCATCTTGTTCTGTGTGGTATAATGAATAATGCAGAGGTTTTTCAGGATTTGAACACCAACTCTCTAGGTCAAATAGAGTAGAAATTCATATATATATATATATATATATAGAGAGAGAGAGAGAGAGAGAGAAATTTTATTTTTAAAAAATAATGGAAACTAAGAATTATGTTGTAACTCACAGGACAGCGGAGGTTAACAATAATTGAATCTGCAATTATTTCCAAATCACTATCACCATCTTCATTTCCAGTAGCCACTCCACCAAAGCAACGGCGTACACGAGCCAGTGCATCTTCAAAAACCTCACCAGCTGTTTCTTTGGGAACCAAGCTCAAAACCTAGGTATTTAATTAAACAAGTATGTCAATCCTATAGGGAGGAAAAAGACCAAACAAGATTTGACAAAGGAGCCTGGAGAAAGAATGGCATGATTTATCCAATAACCTCAAAAAGTACACGAGGACTGAGGTCTATGTATTTACATGCACATGAACATGTGTATTATTTTTGTGATCAACATCTATAGATGTTCAGTATTTAGGAGTCTGGCAGATGGTATGAAAGAATAATAATACTCCTAAATATCACAGATTTGAATATGATGGCTAAACATAAATGTAGGAGTTTGCAAGAAAATTCATTTTCAACCATGTCCTACCCAATAGATCATGTAAAATGTAGTACCTGCGCAACTGTCCGTCGCTTTACAAGTCTGACCCCAAAACAAAAATTCCGGACATCACATCCTGATAAAGAAATCTGATTGACTCCCTCACCAATGTATAATGTAATCTGATATAGAAGAGGTAAAAAGAAAAGTTAAAATAAAGCCTAATATTAGGAAAAGAAAAAAAAAACTTCCATTAAAGCATATTTCTTTATTTAAGATAAGTTTAAAGACATAAGAGCAAAAGAATAACATAAATGATGCCTTGCATAAAGATATAGGCACAGAAAACTTAATAGCATAAAGTAGAAAGTAAAAGAGACTCACTAATGCACCATCATCTCGACCATTAGAGCCCAACAATTGTGTTCCAGGTCTATTAACTGTCCTTACTAATACTCCTACAAGATTAAGGATCAATTCAGAAGCAGTTAAACAATCTAGAAACAGCAACCCTATTATTGGAAGCTAAAGATCAGGCAATCAAACCAACAAACTTAAAACTGCAGCAGGACTAGACTCTACCATAAGGTTAGGCTTACTGACTGATTACATTCAAGACCTGCTTGCAAAGTGACATCCAGCATATGCAAGGGCACTTCAGGACAAGGGGAACATCTGACCTTGTCATGCCTCATAGAGAAGAGTGGAGATTAAAAGTGCTGTATAGGAAGAAATTATAGTAAGGGTGCCTCTGGCACATTGTATTATTGTATTATGCTGTATTGCATTATTTAATGCAGGTGTATTGTATTATGTTGTACTGTATTAACGCTGTGTTATGACAATGTTGTACAATGTTTGGTGCCACATTATACTGTATTAATTTTTAATTATACTATATTTGGTGCTGCATTGTACTGTATTAATTTTTTTGTAATTAATTTAAATTATATATTTAGAAAATAATATTTGTTAGTACTTTTAAAAAAACTAAATATAAAAGTATTAATTTTAGAAATTTAATTTTTTTAATAAAAATGTTAAAAAATATCATAATTCTTCATAAAGATCAAAACTTATAGTCTTGAATTTTCAGAAGTGTATTTTTCAGTATTTTCTAAATATATAACCTGTGAAATAAAAATCGAAGCAAATAATTTAATCAAATAATCTCTAAATAATTTAACAACATAAATAAATAGTTAAAATCTTCAAGATTAGTTCAAAAATCATCTTAGGATGATAGAATAAAAATTTATACATATCACAAGATAATTACAAAATAATAAAGTGATACAGTTGTTGCACCATATTCACTAACAAAATGAATTGTGCTAAATAATCTAATAATTATTTATATTATTAATTTTCAATTAATATTATTCAAATTAATTCATATTTAAATATTTATTATTAGTTACATTAAATTATTTAAAAATAACTAATTTAATTATTGTACTATAATTAAATAATGTAATATTCTATTATATTATTTAAGTATTTATTATTAGTTATATTGCCTTATTAAAGATTAATCAATTTTATATATTAATTATTATAATATAATTAAATAATACATTATTTAGTTATATTTTTAATATAATATAACATTATTGAATAATAAATTTATAATTTATTATTAATTTATATTAAAAATTATACTGTAAAAATAAAAAAATATTATATTAAATTAACAAATTGTATTTATTTATTATTATTACAAAGTTAAAAAAAAGAGAGAGAGAGAGACCGAGAGAGAAGACAACCTAATGCCCCAAGTTGCTATATTATGGTGCATCTTAATGCAGCAATTTGGTGCCCCAAACCATGTAATGAGGGGTACCAAACACCCCCTAATAGAGTTCTAAACGCAGTTTTTGACTAAATTTTTAAAATTACTTCTAACTCACAACAGATTTGCAAAGGAATTTTTTTTTTCTTTCTTCCAAAAGAAGGGCATGCTTCTCTGTCAAAATGTATACTAATTCATACTTCCTATTTCAGTAAGGCTTACCTAGACCCAGGATCACCAAATGATTGCCTGCTAGCAGAAGTCATAAGCCATATGTAAGTTACCATTCCTTAATTATATGAGCAACAATGTGCCCACCTCAAGCATACAAGGAGCGTTAAGCACCTTAAGACATAACAGATTCATTGCCCAACAGCCACCCAGAATATTATACAAGCGCCAACAGAAACACTAGTATGACAGTTCACCATAATTCTCATGAAACCAAAACCGTGGTTTTTATGCTCGTAGGGAAATCTGATGAAGCAGCAACTGCACATATTGTGCTTTTTTTTTTTTCAAAATACCAGAAATCCCTCAAACTTTCAAAGTTCACCAAGTGCTAAACTGGAGACTACTGTTGGACAGCAGGAAACTCATGGATACAAATATCCTAGGTAGATACCCCCAATGGGGTTTTGAACCGCTGACCTCTAGATTGATTCAAGGGTCTTTTACACCTCCACCAAACCCCTTGAAGTTGCAGCAACTGCACTATAAATATTACACAGAAAAAACAAACCAAGCTCCGTACCATTGACCCGTAACTCTGCATGTAATGGCCATTGCATCCTAAATGAAACCTTATCATTGAGAAGAATACACCAAGCCTGTGATGCAATAACTAAGTATTAGTAATCCTTATGCCAAAGAACACTCAATGTATGTTATAAATTGTAGTTAAGAGTAAACTGCATTTCAACAGATTATTAATATAAACAGACCTGAACATCATATTCAGTATTCTGTAACAAATCACTATGTGCTTTTGTCAGGCGAAATGTTGCTTCCGCTTTCTGCAGAGGGTTTGTCCTGGAGAACATTAGACATCATATTGAACTCAAATACGTCAGATGAGTGTACAAAACTATAAAACATAGAGAGAGAGCAAACAAAATAAGCTAAAAATAATACAAAAAATTAGGTTCTACATGGCCATCAAGTTTCTGCTCGGTCAGAGGTCTGAATTTACTCCCAAACCATGATGGCATGATGCAGCATTGCTTAAGGTCTCCTTTTCTATAACTGGATCAGAGAATTGAGTAACATCTTTAGAACCCCAATCTTCTCGAGAGGTCAGAGACCAATGTTTATGTAATATGATATCTTTTGCTTGCTCAAATCCTATACTTTTATGGGCAGCACCAGGAAAAGACCAGTGAATATAAGCAATTAATTGTGTTAGCAACAACTAGCCCAAAGCTTAAAATGATGGGCAATGACTAAATAATACAGACAAACTCTTAACATGTCCAATCGCATGCATGGCTACATTTAATAAACAAACTTAACAATGGATCCACACAGAGAATCACCTTGTTCTATACTGCAATTTACTTATTAATATGAGTTTTTCTCAAGATCCAAATACAAAAGCTCAAGTTTCATATGACTCGGTATCATGTTGAATTACCACTAATCCGACTAGCTCATTGCTTATTAGAGAAGACCGCATAATATTATTTAAGCAATATCAAATTTGACCAACAAAAATCCTCTAATGTAGAGATTTAGAGGCTTTAAGAACAAAATTAAGAATTGATTCTTCAGGTAAACAGATGACAATAACACTTTGGAAGACATCAGGGGAAAGTAAGCCCAGTGCAAGACAGAATAAACTCACCCATCAGTTGGAATATTTGAAACAACCAACTTCATAGGGGATACTAAATGTGCTACAGTTATCCAAAACCTACACATTAAAAAACAATCATTAGTATACCAAGAAGCTCTTCATTTCCCAAATTAGGAAGGAAAGAAGGTGAATGAGTTCAAAAACATGAAACACCAACATCAAATTTACTGTCATTTATATGCCAGCAAAAGGTTACCATTCATCTGATCGTGGAAAGCTATTTCCAACTGCATAGTTGCATACAACATTTAATCATATCTCCTCCCAGTATTTACAATTTAAGATCCACTAAATCATCAATTAACCATCATTTCTAAAGAAAATTAAATGCAGGTAGCATAATTGTTCCAAATATCTAACAATGATGCATAAGAAACAAAAACTTAATTCTTTCACAAAGCATGAGCCACATTTAAGATGCAGGAAATCCCTTTTCAAAGCAAGACTTGGATGATCTTGTTAAAATCTAGGTCAGTGACTGCTATAAAGGGCTCTGAAGACAAACAGGCTTTAAGATGAAAAATACATGCCATTTTCAAACGAGGGGGGTTTGACAGTCAACAGAATTGATCCACAGAGACTCAGAAATTAAATTTAAACCTATTTGGCAACATCTCCTAATTGAGTCCAAAACAATTTTCTTATATCATCAACAATATTTAGTCTGCAAATCACCAAAATCAGCGCACTTGACGCAAATAGCTATTGACCAGAACTTTGAATTGTGATGCCCAAACAAATATACTCAATCAAGACACAGGAAAAAGTGCAACTCCCCAAGGTTACTCAAGCTAAGTCCTTCCTATAGATGGTAATTTAACTTGCAGAATTGAATACCAAAATAAAATACTGGAAAAGAAGAAAAATGAAAATAAAATTTCTTTTTCACACAACGTATTGTACGAGAAAGAAGAGATGCAGGTGGAACATTCCAGACTGAATGTCAACCATTAGACAATCTCAAGCCCGCGCAAATGTGTAAGCCACAAGGTGCAAGTCCTAACCAGCCTCATTAGTAATGAAAATACACATTAAACATAACCAACATGGGATACATTAGGACCCTCTTCATGTGCCAGCCAACAAACCACAAGGTATAAAAACTATCTTGACACTACTAGCATGTTAGACAAAAATCAATTAAAAGGCTTAAACCACAAGTGAAATATCCAACCATAATTTAATTCACAAAAGAAATTTAAACGTAACCAAAGTGCATACATACCAGCAACCATGTACAACAAGTTAGTGGTCTTACTAATACTACAGAACATAGTGAAACAAAATATGGAAAATAAAAAGTACATACGGATCTGCCCTTTTGATTCGACACGTTTCACAGAAAAAAAGAGGTGGGAGTAATGGAATCTCCTCCACAGGATTCTCAGGGATAATAACACAACTAATGTGTTGCTGTACCAGACATGTTGGATCTAAGCACTGCACATAACAAAAAATACAAGTGAGAAAAAACTTGAGAGAAAGCAAAGTCATAAGATGTAGATTAACTGCACAAGACATACAAACTACACCAAGCACCTACAGTTTTCAGAAACTAGAAATGCAACAAAGTCCTATGTTTACTCCAGAATAGAAACTGAAAAAATATAAGCAACAACCTATCCCAAATCAAACTTATTATTACCTGTATTATAGACTCACTATGCAAAGAAGTTCCACAGGGGCAGAAAATTTTCCCACCTAAATTTAAAGAATCTTCAGCTTCCATTTCAAGTTTCACATTGCAAAGATCTAAACCACTCTTTCCCATAGTTACCAAGTCAGCAGCCTCTGATATCTGCATTTTTCTGTAACAAACAGTTGATTTAATGCATAATCATGGATCATAGCTGAAGTAAAGTTCCCAAGTTTCTATCACATGGAGAACTGGTAGGAATGATAAAACTTTTAAGAGTCAAAAAAAAATTATGCAAAATAAATGTAAACTGATGAAGAGAACATGTTTGTCCAGAATACAATCAGTACGCAATGTAACTAAAAAAGAAAAAAGTAGAACCCATAAGTATCTTCAATTATTTTTGCCACCCCTTCATCTGACAGCTGATGGAATATTCTGTCCACCAAATCCTGCAGCAAAGATTCAGTAAAACAACTTACATGTCAGGAAAATATTACTGAAAATGGTCAACAACTTGACAGAAACAAAAGGGTGAGGTTTGATGATCAACTTTTAGAATAAAGCAAAATTTTGATCTAATGACTAAAAACCAAGACAGCACTCAAACAGATTGAAGGTTTATTCAGATGAGTGAAAACAAATGCAGGCCTAAAAGAAATGGTGAAGCTTTTTTATCTACATAGACACCTGCAAAATTATAACAAATCTTCCAGGAATTTTTTGTTTGACAAAAAAAAAAGGAAAGGTGGGGGGTGGTTACATGCAAGTTGATGATAAGTTTCTCTCCAACCTCAACAACCCCGCTTCTCTCCACAACACCCCCCACCCCCAACAAAAGAAACCACGCCCACCCATCTTCCTTTTGCTCTTCCCACTTATTTTTATTTTCCTCCCTGAAGGTAAATGTAAATGAAACCTCATGCAAGCACAATGTGCAGAAACAAATTATGCAGCAGATTGACAACAGGCATGTCCAGATCACTCCAACATTTTATAGGCAGAGAAAAATTAAATGCATGCCCTGAAAACAACAGGCATAAGCAACTAAACAACCAATTTGACTTTAACCTCAGGATGCTTAGCTTCACCAGACTAAATATCAACATCCACCAACCCAAAAATGGTAGTGCAGGTTAATGAGAGGGCACAAGTAGATATTTGACATTGAAAAAAAAAAAGAAAAAAGAAAGAAAGAAACACTCAAGCAGCTGATTAAGTTACATATGACAAGTAACAAAATCAAAACAGGAAGATCTTGAAGGGAAGTCTACCACAATCTTGTGTAATTGGGTGATCCCACCTAGCTTATAGAATTGTAAACCTTAAGATGTCTAGTTTTATCGGGAATGAACAACTTGGGGTCCTAATTCCTTGTATTTTAATTGTTTTGAATTCATAAGTGACTAAAGGATCCCTAATGCCAGATTCTCGATTTTAGGATTAAGGGCCAATTTAGGATTGTGGCTGCTAATGAAATAAGCTACTTCTGCTGTGCGGATGAAATAAATTACTGATTAAAAAAGCAACTCAGTGTTTAGTAAATTGTGTTGTTACAGCTGTTGTGTTTTTGAAAAGCAGAGTAAGATAAATGATACAGGGATACGGTAGAAAATGTATTTTTCTCCTATACTATTCAAATTAATAAAAGAGACACCTTACAAGAATGTCTCTTATCCTAGTAATGACTAATGACTGCTTGGAATAAAGAAATGTGTTCGATATACAACATTAAAATAGCAGCTTAATTTCAGGACTTCGAATTGAAATATATGCGTTTGGTAAATTTTATTAGGAAAGATATGTTTTACTATAAAATGATCAAAATAAACATTAGCTTGAATTTTCTTTTATTTGGATATTCAAGTTTATAGAAAATTAAGACATAATTGTCCTTTTGATAAAATATTAAGGTTATAATACGAGCTATAAGAAAGTGTGGCAGCTTATTTTATAAGTTGCTTATAAAAAACAACTCTCTACCTGCTTTTAAAAATTATTGTCAAAATAGAGAAACTTATGAAATAAATAGCTTTTAGAAAATTTACCAACACCATTTTTGTCAAAACTTATAAAATAAGCTACTTATAGCATTTCAACCGCTATCCCAAACGAGGCCTTAATAGTCTTAAAATAAAATTTTTTTGAAAAAAATTTTGAATGAATTTGGCTGTGAAATTTTTACCACATTTATATTTAGGAAATGAGACTGTTGTTACTTATTTAGTGTAATATAACTTTTGCTTATGGGAGTTATTTTGCTGAACCCTAAGTTTAACAACTTTATAATCGTTTTTAAGTTGTCTCATATGTATAATATGTGCTCCGTACTTTTGGGATATTGTTTGTTAGAAAGATCACACTTGGACCGCTTTTGGGGTTGGAGCGTGATAATTGACCTACTTCAAACATGCATCCAACAGTATTGCATTAGGAGAAAAGGAATTATGCAATAATGAAAGAGATTACCTGCTTCTTGCCTTGCTTTGGAAGACCAAGCTTTGTTAGAACATCCTTGAGTTCTTTCATTCGAAAATTGACCAACTTGCCCTGCAAGTTTAGCACATGAATGAGCATAAATACAAAACATACGTATGTCATTAACAAAACCAATCCCAAAAATCATAATTCTGGAATTCTAGAGATGCAAGTACACTCCCCCCAAAAAAAAGAAAAAAAAAATTCTCATTTTCTTTTTCTCACCATTTACAACAGAAACACCATTCTCAGATTTCCATGATTAAATATGCATGAGAAAAAGTCAAGAAAAGTGAAATAATCATATACAATATAAGATAACGTCTCTCTAGCATAAGCATCAAGCAATGAACCAACAATAAGCAACTGTCAGCATCAAATTTACAAAAAGAAACAGCAATATAAAAAAAAATCCTACGAGCATATATTCTTAATGCACATGGCCAACATTCCATAATTTTGATCAATATCATTCACCACTAGTGTAATTGAAGCAGCCTCTTCCACTTTTTGTTTTAGACTTGTTTTTCCTTTTTCTCATTCTTTAGGTTGGGTATCATCGCAAACTTCCCAATAGTTGTGATACACTTACAGGTTCCAAGAATGTTTTCAGGTTAATAATATCCATGAAAAAAATAAATCAAATAATATATATGAGCCATGCCACACCATCTCACCACACCTAGTCCACTGAAGCTTCTTGCATAAAATCTGCTCAATATGTCACTGAGCATAACCCAACAAGCTTTTGAGAAGGCAATCCAATATCCGCTCAAACATTTATTAATAGAAGACCATATTTAATACGATCAGGGACATTGCAATTTTGTAATCTAACAAGTTGTAGTAATAAATGGATTTACATGTGCATGAATAACGTAAATCTTACAATATATGAAACAAATTAACATTTGGAATCACATTAAGACCAACAAAGAGAGCAGATTCCCGACACTGAAAGACTTCTCAATCACTGCATACCTGCAATCTGGACCATCCATTTCACAGGACCATACGTTTCCCAGAAGAATCCATGCAAGATATGAAATAAATGGCAGGGGAAACGGTTTAGTTGAAAATAAGAGCGAGTTTTGTTGAAATCACTCATTTATTCAAACACCCAGGGTAAAATTTAGTAGTAATTAACATGAAAACACGGTTCATACAAGCAAAAGGCACCATAAACAAAACTTAACTAACAACAAATCAAAATCTACAGAACACAAATCAAAAAACTAAAATCACTCATAATTAACAATATTATCACCTTGCTACTGGCCACCAAATCCATTTCCATCTCTTCGCCAATAATAAAGCTCTGAAAAATAAAAAAAGGAAAAATCAGCTCAAATTAAACAAAAATTCCCAAACAAAAAGCATAGGAAATTCAACACTAACAATGATTCAAGTGAAACAAGAACTCCGCCATTCAGTCGCTTAGCTGCTCTATTTACTACTGATCAATGACAATGTAACCGTTCATTTTCTTAAGTCGGTTTCAGTCCATAGAGAGAAAAAGTGGAAGTAAACTGTAAAAGAGAAAAGAGAGGAAGTGTGGTCGCCGCTAGTGAAATTAGGAAATTGAGCACCTTTAACTTATCGCGGACGTGAAAATGGTTTATTGGAATCGGTTTTGTGTTTACCCGTTGACGTCCGTGGGGGGGTCGTTCTGCCAGTGCTTGAAAAAGTTTTGTGCGGGGAAAATTGGCGGTCACTGTGGCTTTTATCATAATTCGCTGAAACCAATGATTGCACAACATGTAGGATGACACAGCGGCGAGAAAAGACAATTCGTACGGTAAATTCTCGGCCTACGAGATGTCAGTAATCGCGCGTGGATCAGAATAACCCGTACATGCCGTACACAGGGATCACGTGACTGCGAACTCAAAATTTTCAATTAATTTAAGCCACTGGTCAAATTAAAACTTTCGAAATTTTTTTACTCTGGTTAGATATTATATTATTAAATCACATTAAATATTTATAATAATTTTATAATAATAAATAAATACAATAATATTTATAATCAGATATATATAATTAAAATTTATAATATTATAATAAATTCTCTATGAAGTACATATTCGATAAATGAGACTTAGGATGTATTTAGAATTAAGGTTCGGTAATTGTATTTTAAAAATTATAACACTAAAATATTTTATCAACACTAATTGTTTTAGTTTGAAATTGTGTTGATATAATTTTTTATTTGTATGATGAAAAATCTATTATATCTTTAATAATTTTATCAAAATTATTATTTAAAATTTATATTTACTAAATATTATTAACTTTTATTTCATAATTATAATTTTTTTATTCTACAACAGCTATAACTTAAAAGATATAACACCTCAATTTTAAATGCACCCTTATGATATTACATTAAATTCTTTACAAAGTACATGTTCAAACAAATAAACCTACAAAACAAAAGACATCACTATTGCACTTACATTTAGCAAGAAATTTTTTTTAAAAAAAATTTACTCTATAATAATGTTAATTATAGAGGTGAGCATGGGTGGTTCGCCACTCGGCCTTAAGGCAGAGTGGCAAAACTTTTTGAATTAAAAATTAGATTTTTTAACCATGTGCACGTATTTGTAGATGATTTACTTTTATAAATTCAAAATTGATAATAGTAATACCTGAGAAGAAGAAGCAATGAGGTGTGCTAAGTAAACAATTTGCCGAGTAACCAAGATCACTCTATGAAATGTGTTATCAGAAAATCTTCAACCCAGTTTAAGCAAAGAAATAGATGCTTCAACGCATCCATCCGTCTCGTTCGCAATACTCCCAACGAAGATATTATGAACAAAACGGAGCCAACTTTGTCATAGCAAACACATACTGAATTAGATCACGAGGAAATTAAGTGATTTATCACATAATATTACACATTATCTGAGAATAGAAAAAATATTTACATAAATAACAAATGACTACTACACATTTGTATCTCTGTTGCATTCCTGGAATTGCATGCATGGTTAGTTAATATGTTAACAAATTACTTTGTCAAAAAACTGATTTTCTAGTGGTTTTCTCCAATACTACTGTTAGACTTGTTTCTGATGGTAAGAAATGTTGCCTTGGAACTTACTTCCCACGAGGTGCAACTGAAGTCACAGACAATGCAAATAACAGTCAGCTAGTTCTGAAATGATCAAGCAGAGGGCTTTTTGTTCTTTTTCTTGGCAGTTTTGGCAATAGCATCACAAATCTCTCTTTTCCGTTTGTTGTTGTTGGTGCTGCTGTTATTGTTGTTTTTGTTATTGTCGTTGTTGTTGTTATTACCCCCGTTGCTTGCTGCACTTTTGCCCTGAGATTTGAGAGCATCTTTCACGAAGAATTTCAACCTCCATAAGGTGGATTCACTCTGCAAAAGGAACAGAACATACTCAAACAACAGATTATATAAACACACCAAGATTCTACAACAATATTCAATGACAATTACACTGCTCTACAACCAGAACCTGAGCATCCATATCAAGTTCAACCTCTTCGGCTGTTGCTTGAAAGCCTGTGTTACTCTGAGCAACAATCTCCAATGCTTTACTGAGATCCTCAGGGGACAATCTGGTAAGTGCTGCACCAAGCTTTCTTTTCTCTTCAGTTGAAGTTTTTCTGAAACAGCATTTCAGATTCTCATCAGTTATTTGAAAGAATACTGTTAATTTTCAGGCAGAGAAATGCAGCTGAAAATTTTTGAGGAAACAAATATGTTTTATAACTGAAAACCTTGAAAGCTATCAACTGAAATCAATAAATGAAGAAGATAGGGAAGGTGTGATTCACTGATTCCTCTCTTCGCTGCACAAATGCCTACATTTTCTAGGTATGATGGCTTAAGAAGCTAAAGTGTGACTGACCAGGCTTCTCCTCTTTTTTATCATTCGCTTTTCCATCTCCAGCAATTTCTTCAAAATGCTAAGAGCCACAAGAGTTGATGATTTCATCCCATAACTCAAAATGTTTTAAATCAACTAAACAGAGCCTCAGTTAACAGAAAATGCCACTGATGATAACGATTTTGCCTGAAGTGCCTATTACTAAGAAACTTGATCTCGGAAATATACAGCTTACAAGCTGTTAAAGTTGGTAGTCCAAATTGTGTCTACCACCTAACGTAGATTAAGGAAGAAAAAGCTATTTTGAATTGGGACGCAGAAAGATGACAATTGAAGAGCCTAATACAGTTAATTAAATTAGGCCTACACCAATGCGTACATGGGATAGACCAAAAAATCCTGCTACACACACATATCCATTCGCTAGGCAAAACAGAAGCAACATATCTATATAGGAGTCCCTTTTTTTACATTTCACCCAAAATTTTAACATCAACTTATTCATTTCTGTTAAAAAATCTGAGATCATATATGGGAGAATGTCATAGCAATCACAACAGCTTCACACACAGTTTAGTAACAAGCAAATGTAAGATAATTTTCGAAGAATACAATTTAGTGCGAGAAGCAGTATAAAAACCTGATATATAACAAATACGGTTAAACTATGTTCCCTTATTCACTAGTTTATGTAAATTTGTTATGGAACAAACCTGCACTTTTGAACAAGCATTTCTCTGAGTTCGTCCAAATGCACATCAACCTCATAAAGCTGGAAACAATACAGTTTTTAATAAGTTCCTCTCATCAATGTTCCATTAATAATAAGACGCTTTGATTAAATTAGATTGTCCCAACAGGAGGGTTTCAACGTGCTTGAAGAAATCCACTAACTCTTCCTCCCCCACCCAACCAAAAAATGAAAATATAGTTTTTAATAAATTCCTCTCATCTATGTTCCATTATTAATAAGACACTTTGATTAAATTAGATCATCTCCACAGAACTTCAACTTGCTTGAAGAAATCTAGTAAGTCTTCCTCCCCACCCGATGAAAAAAAAAAAAATTTTATTCACAAATATATCTCTAAGAAAGACAGTTACAAGGTGCATGCCTCATTACTTGTATCTCTAGCCATTTTGGCATGAGCAGCTTCCTGAGCAAGCTGCATATCCAGCTGTGCCTCTGCTTCTTCTTCTTCTCGTCTTTTTTCCTACAGGTGCATGGCCTTGAAAGTCAAGAAAAATTTTAATAAAATCACAGAAAATGTAATCTGACTTTTCTTTCCCACAAAAAGGAACCATACTGCTTAACTTCTAGAAAAGTGATGCATCAAAAGCGGTTAAGTATTTGCAAGGCCCACTTGTGGTCAATTAGCAGGATAAAAATTACCTCTTCAGTAACTTTAGGCAGAAGTTGCAACCACTTCTCCTCAAATTTTTCCAGCAAAGTTTTTGCCATTACATGAACGTCACTTCTGTCATCGTTATATTTCATGGCATTCTTAAAAACCAACCTCACATCAGTGCATATCTCACGTACACTCTTATATTCCTTGGCCTCCATTTGTTTTTTGATTGTACTGAAGTCCATGGGCTTGTCAATAACCTAGTATAATCCGTATACAGAAAATTAAATACAGCCATGTACTCACATTTCTAAATGATAAGAAAACTAGAGACAGTAATGAGATATAAATTGGAAGAAAGCCTGCTAAAAACATCCCATGGGGGAAGCCCTTATATTATGTGGATCACATGTTCCAATGCTTATCAACAAGTGACAATATGTCTACATGTGATCATACAAGTATGAACAGTTGGAAATATTTGCTCAATATTCAGTTAAATAGACGTGCCTAGGAAATAGTTATCACTATTTCTTTCATAATAAGACTTAAACAAAGTAAATAATTATCCAATTATTCATGACACACTGATGACCCTGGACATGAGCAACAATAACTATATAATGACAAATGGTTTCTACAGACACTTATGTATCTGTTGTACGTGACTTCACCAAAAATAAAGTCAGTTATAAGCATAGTCACAACCAGGTTTTAGATTTCAGAAATTTGCCCAGCAAGACACCTTAACATTGTCTCCATGGTGATACTTGGGCTAAACTCTCAATTGAAAATAAATGATTCATTAAATAATGACCAAGCAATTAGAATTGTTAATAATGCTTGCTGAAATGTTAAAGACTGAGAAAGATGCAATAAATGTTACCTCATAGTACTGAGTGGACAACTGGTCCACTATCTGTTTTTTAGTTTCTTATCAAAGGAAAAATGTTACCTCATAGTAGTCATCTAAACCGAGACCTTTGACATCAACAGGTTGCATGAAGGGCCATGCCCACTTGTGCTGAGTAATCTGTAAGCAAGGATAAAGATATGACAGTTGAGTCCTCAGACGAAGCAAATTCCATTTGTTAAAGCACCCAAGTGACCAAATCTAAAGCATAGAATTTTTTAAACATGTGAAACAATATATAATGAGGTTGTTTGCGGAGTTAAAAGCATACAAAAAGGAAGACTGGAAGAGTGCCCATTATGCTTCCATCTAACTCATGTAGTAGTATGGACATGTGTCACCTGATAATTTCTTCTTAAAATTACTCAACCCCCCATCATCACAGTTAGGTTGACATTACCGTGTCCCTACAACATTTACCCAAATAATGAGCACGCACATCCACACCATCTGATTCACATGCCCTTTGGAACTTTTAGCACTGAAATTAGCAGAACTCAACCACTGATGCTCACATTAGTCCAGTAAAATTTTGAGGAATAAAATCAAAACTTAATCCAAGAGATACAATCAAATTGTCACCTATCTAAAGTAGTATAACAAACCTATCCGATTGTGTAAAATGACAGTACACAGAACTCGGCATGGCCATGTGCAAAACATCTCAATAGCATTGCAAGCAGATTGTAAATTTTCTGCAAACTTATTGCATATAAAGCACAAACATGCAGAAAATCTCTCAATTTGTCAATACATATAATTCAATAACATATTAATCATAGAACAAATAAATTCAAACAACAAATCAAAATATTGAAAGCAACGGTGATTTACATTACGCAAGATTGTGCCGAATTGGCGAATAAGCTCTTCCATTCTCTTCTCAGCAGCTTTCTCCCGCCGTGACGCCTCTTGCTGCTGCTTCCTAATGCTAGGCACGTGTCTCTCCTTCTCTTTATCCTTCACAGTTGAACTCCCTTTAGAATTGCTCCCTTGCTTTTTACTTGCATTCAAATAAAACTGCTCAATCTCGTTCACTCTTTCCTCCAGCTACAAGACAATGACATAACAATGAAGTTTATGAAATCACAAAAATGCCATATGATCAATCAAACTCGATAATAATTAGTCGAAACCAGGCTCCGCATCAACGGATGTGATTTTAGATATTAATGTACCAAGCAGCATGCACATCGTCGTCTCACCTTATCAACCTTTTGAAATACATCATCTACGCGAAGCCTAAAACTCTCCACTTCTGCAACGTCAGATTCGGGGTTTCCGGTGTGAATGGCTGTGAAATTCGAAATTGGCTCATCCATGGCTTCCATCTGAATTAAAAAAAAACCCAAAATTACGTAAAATAACGTCAGCACATTTAAAGTACATAAATGATCATACGTCTAATAGAGAAAGATGTACAGAGATGGGGCACGAGGAATCGAAGGGACTGCAACGGAGCTTGGGGGCAGAGGTTATGAGAAGGCAGTGCGGTGAGCAGACAGCATAAAACGCGACTGTGAAATTGCAGCTGTTTAAGTGCGAAACGGTGCCGTTTCCTTTCCCTTCTTATTGCTATTTACACATTGTTTTTCCTTTTTGGGTCATTTTGTCTGATAGAAGCTCTAGTACCGATTTGCTTTGTACTTATCCTTTTTTCAAAATACTTAATAAAGGTATCGTAAACTGAATAGTTTGGATCTAAATATGTTAAACTCTTTTGCATCTTTTCTAATAAATATGAAATTTTTGTGAAAGAAAAAAGAGTGATACACAAAAAAATTATCACAAGCACTATCTCATCTAAAAGTGTTACTGCACCAATATTTTGAAAGGTAGTAAAATGGGCACAACACATATACCACATGATTTTTTTATATTTGTATTGATAAATATTAACACAAATAATAAATGAGTTGACACAGTATGATGCGATAAATAACCGTTTGGTATCTGTGTTAAGCCACTTCAACGTGATTACACACACACTGAATACTAAATTATTTATTCGTATCATATTTTTATTGTGTTTTAATTTTTTTTTTCATGTTATATATATATATATATATCATGTTAATTTATTTATAACCATTTTTAAGAATAATATTAACATATATGTTTTTTTTTTAATTTAAATATGTCAATGCAATGAATAAATGCGTAGTATCAATGTTTTGATATTTTGACACAATAAAAAAAATGAGTCGTATCCCTATTTGCTTAAATTTAACATGACACAATTGCACAAATTGAGATCCTTTACTTCAGTTCAACTTAATCACCTACAGACATATAATAATCATTAAGATGAATGTTAACTTAGTTGTTTTAATAACTCAATCAATTAATGCAGAATGGCAGTTCAAATATTTTGTTTTACATACACATAAAATAGTTGAAATTTTGTGATTTAATGTTAAGTGAAGTTTAATTTCCCTTCAAAATAAATGATTGGGAAATTACTTCTCAAATATCTTAATAATATCAAAAGTGAATCCTCTCAAGTTTTAGTTTATATCAACCAATCATTTTTCGGTCAATTATGTTAATCACCTTTAAATAATTTAAGGTACATGACTCTTTTATCTCTCGAGCCTCCTAAAATATTATTTTAGCTTCTTAAATGAATCAACGGATAGAATTTTTTTTTCTCTTAAATTCTTTTACAATAGTTAATGGAGTTAATAGAAAAATAATTGGTTGATATAAAATAAAAACATGAGGTGATTATGAGATTTATCATAAATGTATAGTGGTTACTTGTACTTTTAATATTCTTATGTGACCAAGAGATAATTTCCCTAAAATATTTTTAAATGATCATAATTAAATCGCATTGTTTTGACAATATTTGCTCACGATGCATAATAATCAATACCTGTATTTAAATATTATAGGAGTAGGACTATCGGCACTTCTCTAAATATCTCTTAACACTCTATTTTCTTAATTAACCCCATGAAAATATTTAAAAAAATTATAAAATTCTTTTAATACCTCTATCAATGATAAAAATACCCTTGAATAAAATTTATTATGCAAATCCCACTCTCTAATTTTTATTATTAAACTTTATTTCAATAACTAGGTCACTTTTGTTTAAAAGAAAAAAATAATTGATTTTTATTTTTTTAATTATAACTATTAGTGGTAAATTCTTCACCTTAAAAAAAAGCAACCATTTTAATTTTTAAAATAAAAAAAAAATTATTTGACTTTTGACAGTGATTTAATTAAAAATTATCTTATTATGTAATTTTAATAAAAGTTAAAATTATAAAATAATTAAAAATATTTAAAAAATATTTAAAAGGGTGTCAATAGCCCGCATTCTTAAGTCTTTAGGACATCCCGCACGCAAACTATACCACACCATTCATATATTGTAAATTAGGAATATCCCGTCATATTGCGAATTATGAAGATGATTGAGTTCATTCGATTAACAATTAATTGCTTAAAAAAGTGTGTGCGCGCGCGTGTGTCGCTATTTCGCTCAAATTCTATTGACGTATTCAAGAATTTAAACAGCCGGATAACTACTCTATAATATATTTACAAGAAAATTTTAACAACAAAAAAATATGCTAATAATCTCGTATTCCAATATTCCATAGTAATTCGAGATAGCTAGCTTGGTCTTAATTCGCTAGCCCGTAAGTCCGAAAACGAGAAACAACTGAAAGCCGTCCTAGCAAACACGTTGCTGAAGCGGGCCCCACACGTCAGCGACCGAACAAGACCCCACCGCTTATTATTCCGCCTCCTCTCACTCCCGCCACCGCCAGCGGTACTTCCATTATCACCACCGGCTACAGCCGGTGCGGCAGCGGCAGTCACCGGAAGCATCGGGGACGTCGTCGTCGGGTTTCTCATTTTACTCTGCCTCTTCTTTATATCACTCAAGTCCATCTCCGCCGGAAGCTTAACCAACCCAATCAACACCTTATGCTTATAGCGAGAAGAATTACTTTTACCACTCGAACGGTAACGGTAACTCCCGGTTACCAGCTGTGGCTGTGGCTGTGACTGTGACTGTGAGCTTGCACTCTTCTTTAAATGCCGCGTTTGGTTTTCAACCCTCGTCTTGTTAACGGCTTCTCCCTGCTGTTTATAATTTCTAGCATTATTGTTATTACTGTTATTAATGCTATAGCCTATGATCTTACCACAGAAGTTGATGGCATTAATATTGTCGTCGTCGCTGTTAGTCAAACCGGCGTCGTTCTGGTTACTGATGACCGAAGGATTGTTAAAAGAGAACTCGAAGTTGTCGTCTTCCGAATCTCGATCAAACTGATCCAAGTTACCGCCATTATCATAACTATCAGAATAGTCCTCGGCTGAGAGATCACATAGAGAAATGGCGTCTTCTTGTTCTTGGTCTGATTCTTCTTCTCCTTCTCCTTCTTTACGCCGTTGTAAATTTGTTATTTTTTCTTGATCCATTATAGAATTAACAGATCAGCCAGAAGGAGTGCTACTAATTTGATGTTACTAGAGCCTAGCGAGATATTTACTTATATAAAGCTCGGACTCTGTTGCTTTCAAAAAATATTATTGGTGACTTTGGTGTTGGTTTTTACTCATAGCATGTGGAATGGTGAATAAATTCGTTAAAGGGAAGGAGCGTGAGAGAGGGAGTCGTTGCCTGTACAGCCACTGGTTCTAGAACGAAGGGGAATTTGACTCTTTTATAAAGGAACTGGAAACCGAGTGTTCTTGTCTAGAAGTTTGAGAAATTGTAGAATACATGTAAATCACAGGTTATGTACCTTATTAGTACATGTAAGTGTAGTTTAATTAAATATAGTTACCAATAATAAGGTGATTTTTTTAAAACAAATGTACACATAGTATATTAACATTAATTGAGTGTAATATTTCCAATGTATTTTAAAATCTCTCGTAAAAATAACTATTCTTTTACGTGTTATCACGTAGTCGTTTGCTTATAATCCAATAGTAAAATGTGAGCTCAATAAATTTCACCTCTTCGAAAAGAAATAAAATATTAATAACTATCTTAACATAAGATAGAATCTTGTAGTTGTAAGAAAGGGTCATGTTAAGTTAAATCATATGTAACTTATATTAGCCTATGAGCTATTTTTAATAACGCAAGTGTTGTTTAATTAGATGCATGTATAACATTATTAGGTGCAATTTTTAGGTTGAATGTAAGTTATATATTATGTAACTTATCAATATCTCATGACAAATGTTACTTGGTTAATTATATTGATGTACACAATACAACTGTTAATAATATGGATTTAAAAAAAACCAAAAAATAAAAAATAAAAATGGTTACAATCCACGCGATGGAGTTTTACCGAAAATTTGAATACATAAAATTACAATATAATATAAAGACTTATTGAGCATAACTCCAAAAAATTTAGAGTGATCAATTCCGAATAATGAGGATAATAATTAACCATTGGACAATAAGTCTAGTGGCCTTGGCAACAAAGAGTTAAAGTTGAAGGTGCCCGTAACCCATATGAAAGAGTTCAGACTGTAACTTGGGCAGTCAAAAGAAGCAGCTTTGGTCTTTGTGAGTTCATCCTCAATATTGTTTAAGTCCTCCAATTTATTTTTCATGTTAAGTGATAGTGCACAATTCGTTTAAAATTATAAAGCAAAAAAAAAAATATGTATGTAATAGGATTGTATTCAAGTGTGTTAACATTTTGAAAAGTTTACCCATTACTGTTACATGTTACTATTTTAAAAGTTAAAAAATCCATTTTATCTAGAAGGCAATTACCCCGCTTTTTCTTCACCCTACTCCTACGAAATGGTCTACATATTCATAAAAAAATTAACCATTTTATTTATTGAATTGATGACTTAATGACCTCTACTCAGTCAATAGTCGATACTCGGTCCGTCCAATCCTTCCCAATTCTAATTTCAACTTATTTTTATTTTTTCCCAATTTTCTCCCTCTCTTGATTCACCTTCAGCTTTCAATTTGGAACATACCATAACAATTAACAAATACTGGCCATTACTATCTAGAAGGCGACCGCTAGCCCAATCATCCAAATTCCCAACTAGTCGGATCACCCAGTTTCCAACTAGTGGGCTTGAAGGCGACCGCTAGTCCAAAAATCCAGTCATCCACTTCCCAACTACTGGGCTCGATCTAGAAGGCGACCACAAGGGAAAAAAATCAATTTAGGGGCATTCCGAGAATTGAACTCGGGACCTCTCGCACCCTAAGCGAGAATCATACCACTAGACCAAATGCCCTGCGATGGGAGGGTGAAGATAAAAAAATTTTATTTATAATTTCATAAATGTTGCAAAACGAATTTCTGCAAAAACCGCAAAAACCCTTTTGATTTTAAGTCGTGCGACTCTGAAATCTTAATCGAAAAACCTCTCACTTGGGAGTTTAGCAGAAATGGCGAGAGCTGCTCTGATTCACTTGTTGCGACATCAATCCAAACAACTCTCATCAGGAAGCTTCCATTCAGGTTGTCTTCATTTACCTCTCTGTAATTTAACTTTCTCAGCTTCAGTGAAGAAACATCAAAGCTCAGTACGCAACTCGACACGAGAAACCTCAATCACTTGATGCGATTATAGCTTAATTTGTATTATGTGTCTTTCTTGTTTTGATGATGATGATGTAGAGAATGAATAAGGCTGGCAACTCTGAAATTCAGCTTCAAATTGTTAAATATTTATTTACATCTATAAGATGAGGAAAACTAAGATCAGATTGTTGAACATAGTACACGGGAAATAATATACGTGGTGGATTCTGTGGCGTGATAGATATGTATATTGGTAGATGTTTTGGGTTCTGTGTTGATGCAGAGTAGATCAAGAAAAGTAGACGAGTGTAAATATGTTTTATTTTGAGCAACTCAGAAATTTTTCTTTTCCTTTATTTATTTTGTTATTCAGAGATCAAAATGAATGGTTCAATTTCAATAGTGTTTTTGAGCAATTTAGGCATATCAGAACCAGGTGTTAAGCCTTGTTTAGTATTGAGATAGGTGGCTGTAGCTTTTAAGTTACTGCACTATTTGATAAACGCTCGCTGCCATGGCTTGAAAGCTAAGATGATTTTAACTCACATTTGTACAATAAAAAACCTATAATATCTTTATTATTTTTTAAAAATTATTATTTATCATATTTACTACACATTATCAGCTTTTATTTCATAGTTGCAATTTTTCTTTTACCACAACAACTGTGACTTAAAAGACAAAACACCTCTATACTAAATAGGCCCTTATTTAATACATTTTCTTGTTTCTGGTCTCATTTCGATCTCATGCACCTTTAGACATTAGGAGTTGTGAAACAATCACTTTTATGTTTTAAGCTTTTTATTTTCAAATTTCTATTGTTGTGGTCAGTTTACTCTTTGTTAATATTTCTACTATCTCTATGCTCTGCAAGTTGGAGTTTATATTGCTACAACCTTAATTTTTAGATAGAAAAAGAAGGGAAAACTCATGTTGACTTCGCATAAGTTGTGCCTTTTGGCAAAAGTTGGGTTTAACATATTAATAATGCTTTGTGTGGCAATGTTTCTTTAATTGCCGTTGTACTGTTCTGTGTTTGTCTTAGGAATGTAGATAATCTTTGATTTTGTATTTGGTAATGAAAATAATCACATCATACATATAGGGAATCTCTCTACAATCTATGTGAATAAACTATGCATAGAATAAATATACCATACTATGCATACAATGAATATACCATAACTTATGGTGATGTTTTCCTCTATATATTTTTAAGTGAATGATGTGAGATGATGTATTCTTTTTATATATTTTTATGAAGGGCTAATCTCAAATATCTTAAGAGCCTCTCCTCTTTCCTGAGGTTTATTTAAATGGAAGTCCTACCTAGCCTTCATTCTTTTGTATAACGTAGAAATTCTGAATGCTGTGACTTTCCTTGCTATTTTACTTTAGATTTTCTATCTGTAGCTGAACATGTATTTGTCCTTTTCTTGATGCTTCTTATTTGAAATGCTCATTTTGTTGTGCTTATCCCTGAAGGAGTTTTCATCTTTGATTACCTAATGTTTACCATTAAATCTGTTCTTAAACTCAGAACTCCTGGATACATCCAGCATTCTTCACCTAATTGATGATTAAATATTCAAATTTTTGTTGCTGTTGTTGCTATACTCATTGTAATGGATTTTCTGCTGGCATTAGGTTATCGACTTGGTAGATTTGGAGCTACATCCCCTACACCTAAGGTCAATTTCAACTCTGCCATCCCAGTCACTACTGCTCAAAGAAGATGGGCATCTCAAAATACAGCTGCAGAAGATGACAAGATCAGCATTGGACCACGTCGAGGGGGAGTAGCTGTAGAAGGTGAAAAGGACGGTAGTGTTGTATATTATGGGCCAATCTCATCAACCATCAAAAAAGTTAAGCTTCTCTCTCTTTCAACCTGCTGCCTTTCTGTATCCTTAGGCCCAGTCATAACCTTCATGACATCTCCAGACATGAATGTCATCTTGAAGGGTGCAGTGGCATCATCTGTGATATTTATGAGTGCTGCTACCACTGCTGCTCTTCACTGGTTTGTGAGCCCATATATTCACAAGCTGAAGTGGAAGCCAGGTTCAGACAGCTTCGAGGTGGAAATGATGTCATGGCTAGCAACACACGTTCCAAAGACTATCAAGTTTGCTGATATTCGGCCACCAGAGACCAATAGGCCATTTGTAACATTCAAGGCCAATGGGAATTTCTACTTCATTGATGCAGAGCATTGTCATAACAAGGCTTTGTTGGCAAGACTAACCCCTCAAAAGGCAACTCAGGAGTCGGCCTTCAAGAACCTATAATTGAAATTATTTGTTAAGTGTACTCTTGATAAGCCCTGGGTCAGTTAATTTCTCTGTGGGCATTTCAACCTTGCTTTTTGATTAGTGAGATATCAAATTTAAATGGTTTTGATGCGATAGTTTATTTATTATATAAAAGGCTACATGCCGTGAAATTTTGCTCAATTAGGTTTGCCGGTACTTATAATAACATTGTATTGAATAAGGGAGGCTATTATGCATATTTATCCACATCAATTTATAGTGGTTAAACTATTGAAGCTGGCATTGCATGATGACAGATGAAATGATCATTACCATCCAACTCCATATAGATGGAATGTATGAAACATGTATGAAAGGGGGAAAAAGGATGATTTTGTACTTAATAAGAGACAGATCCAAATAGAAAGGAAGCAATAGATTCCACTTTAGAAAAGATAGCTGTACAGGTAGGTGAACTAATGCTAGTTGGATATTTGGTTCGACACTGCTTCACACCTAAAAAGAAGCGAGTCCGACTCTTACAACAACTGTAGAAGCGATGCCACTCATCTCAAAACTCATTTCAATATGCCCATCAAGTGATCGTGTAATTGGAAATTTACAATGTATTTGAAAAAGTTTGAGAAATTGAATATAGGATTGGCAGATTTCAAGCAGAAAGAGAGAACCTGAAAATAAGGAATTGCAACCATTTCAAGTAATCAAGGATATTATTATGCTCTGACAGACCATTATCCATTTTCATCTGTAAATGGTGTCTGTGACTGTAGTAGTGATTTGAAAGGATTGTCTAACCAGAATGGAAGCAGTTGGCTGTAAAGTCCCCTAAGGTGTCTTGCAACCAGAAGAAAAGAATAAAAGATCTCCACAAGCTAAAAAATATTTGAAAATGGCAAACCAGATAAAACATAAAACATCAACAAACAACATCTCAAGGAGCTCAGCAGAGACCTAAAACTCCTGAGCTGCTTACAAAATATCCAAGTTTTAACAAATATCCAAGTTTTAACCTGACATAGACACAACAAAAATAGACTCAAAAAGACTTGATACAGTAATCTCGCCACCGCCGATCAAGAACCCAGTTCTGTGAACAGAAGTCTCTTGTAGATGGCGACGAATTGTAATTATAACCAGCAAATTGACAACCCAAACATCCAATGCGTTTATGCCCAAAAAGAATACAATCTTTATTGTGATGACACTTATAGACCTTACTTGCAGACAAAGTTACCCGCACGGTTCACTTCTTCTTGGCAGCAGACTTGGTTACCTTGGCTCCAGTTGGATCTTTCTTCTCCACGCTCTTGATTACTCCAACAGCGACAGTCTGGCGCATGTCTCTCACAGCAAAACGACCAAGTGGGGGATACTCAGAAAAAGTTTCCACAACCATAGGCTTGGTGGGAATCATCTTAACAAACCCAGCATCACCGTTCTTCAAGAATTTGGGCTCCTTCTCCAGCTCCTTACCAGATCGCCTGTCAATCTTGGTCAAGATTTCAGCAAATTTGACAGCGATGTGGGAAGTGTGGCAGTCAAGAACAGGTGCATAACCGTTTCCAATCTGGCCAGGGTGGTTCATGATGATAACTTGGGAGGTGAAGTTGGATGCCTCCTTGGTGGGATCATCCTTGGAGTTAGATGCAACGAAACCACGCTTAAGATCCTTCACTGAAACATTCTTAACGTTGAATCCCACATTATCACCAGGAAGAGCCTCCTGGAGAGACTCATGGTGCATCTCAACTGACTTAACTTCAGTGGTCAATCCAGATGGACCAAATGTGACTACCATACCGGGCTTGAGGATACCAGTTTCAACACGGCCAACAGGTACAGTTCCAATACCACCAATCTTGTAGACATCCTGAAGGGGGAGACGAAGAGGCTTGTCTGTTGGTCTCTTGGGTTCACTGATCTGGTCAAGAGCTTCAAGAAGCGTTGGGCCCTTGTACCAGTCAAGGTTCGTGGACCTCTCAATCATGTTATCACCCTCAAATCCAGAGATTGGGACAAATGGAATCTTATCTGGGTTGTAGCCAACCTTCTTCAAGTAGGAAGAGACTTCCTTAACAATTTCATCATATCTTGCCTTTGAATACTTGGGAGTGGTGGCATCCATCTGCACCAACATAAAAAATAAATATATCAGCAGATAAAGAATAAATATGTCAGTGAGTGCCATCTGAGATTCTAGAGAAATTAGAGATATAGAACAGGCAACTGTATAAAAAATAATGTGAAAAACGAGATGCTGCAATCAGGTGCACAAAGCAGGGCTTGTAAGTAATATTAAGGCATCAAGCATTACCTTGTTACAGCAACAAATCATTTGCTTCACACCAAGGGTGAAAGCAAGTAGAGCGTGCTCTCTGGTCTGCCCATCCTTAGAGATACCAGCTTCAAAACCACCAGTGGTAGAGTCGATGATAAGGACAGCACAATCAGCCTGAGAAGTACCGGTAATCATGTTCTTAATGAAGTCACGATGTCCAGGGGCATCAATAACAGTGCAGTAGTACTTCGTGGTCTCAAACTTCCACAAAGCAATGTCAATGGTGATACCACGCTCACGCTCAGCCTTGAGCTTGTCAAGCACCCATGCGTACTTGAATGATCTCTTGTTCATCTCAGCAGCTTCCTTCTCGAACCGCTCAATTACACGCTTGTCAATACCTCCTAGCTTGTAGATCAAGTGACCGGTGGTGGTTGACTTCCCAGAGTCGACATGGCCAATAACCACAATATTGATATGAACCTTCTCCTTACCCATGATGAAGTATGTGCTTAAAACTGAATCCAAGGAAAACTTCAAGTTAGAAAAATTTGCTTGGGCGGAACACAAACTTCAACAATATCTCAAACAATTTAGCCTGAATTTAAAGGACAATTTCATCATCACATATCAGACTAGCCTTCAGGGACCCAAATAATTGTTTTAACAGCAGTGGCAACTTATACACATAATTACACTAGCGTCCAATAAGACACAGACACATATACAATCAAGAAAAAGAAACTCGGCAATCACACACATGGCGCAGTAAACTCTGTTTGTATTACACAGATATGCAGTAGAAGGGACATGCATCCAGCATACTCAACAGGTAATCATGTTATAATTCCAACAAAAATTACAGAAACAAAATTTATCAACACAGTATGAATCAGATCAATCAACATTTTTAATCCAAAAGAACAGAAAATAATTGCAAAAACTGAAACAATAGACTAATCAAATTGAAAAACCAAACAAAATCAGAATCTCATCAATAATAAATAAAAAAAACACATCATAGATTATTATTATTTTAAATCGGCTAAGGTACAAAATCACCGAACATATATAAAAATTAAAAAGTTAATCTAAGTAGAGCAAATAACCGAAAAGGAAAATAAAATCCACATATATTATTTAAAAAGATGCCAAAATCATCTAAGATGAAAATAAAATCAGATTAAACGATTCAAAATCAACATATTGACCAAAATCATAGAATACAAAAAGGAAGCATTCGTATTACATCAAAACATCGAACACAATTCAAATCGCAAGAATCAAATGAACTTCTCGTCATAAATTAACTTATGCAAATATAAATAGAAATGCAATTAAAAAGTTTGATTAGTTTACTAATCAAAAAGAAGAAAAATTGGACCTGAAAGAGCTCTGCTAAAACCCTAGCCGCAAGCGATAGAATGAGACTGGACAGAGTAGAGAGAGCTGATATCTCGCATCGGGTTTGTGGGCTAGTTTTATACGAGAATTTTATATCTTTTGTTTCCGAATATACCCTTACGTGCTATTGGAATTACCTACGTGTCCGCACTTTTTACTAAAGTCTAATATTATAAATTTATAATGACGGTGGGATGTTGAGATTCTCTGCTTTTTTTTTTTTTTTTTGTCCCTCTTTTCCCATTCGCTTCAATGCGCGTTTCACGAATTGTCGTTTTGACGTCCAAGGAATCAGCGAACACGAGCGTCTGAGGAGCGTGTATGGATTTCGGATATAAATTCGAGAGACAGGCAAGAGCCATAACGTATTGGTCAGGAAATATCTTCGATCATCCGTGTGGACCCTACCTTGATGTGAATGTAATATTAAGTAGAAATCCGAGTAGAACTAAATACACCCAGTAGATATTCTAATTCAATCCCAATTTTCTCCTAAAACACAAATCAGTAACCGATATCCCCGCGTTAATCGGATTTAAAACCAGAATCCAATGAGCTTTTACGTTCTTTTTAACACTCACATGTATCAATGTGATTAGCAATCACTTGGTATCCGCCTCCTTCCCGTAAGTGCAAACCTTTTCCTCATAAATACTTGAGAGTAAATGTTACTCATTTGTATTTAGAAATATTCAAATTGGGTGTCGTGAATGTAATATTAAGAAATTAATCGTATTGTACTAACAAAATAACTAATCCGGCAAACATGTTACTTCAGAAAAATCACTTCCTGACAGTGAAAGATAAAATAAACAATCACTTAATACATAACAATTTGTAATGAAGCCACATCACATACCACATAAGCTCAGATGCGAACTTTATACCTGTAGAAACATATGTCAAATCATATAGCATAACTACTGTCTACTAAGAAATACAACAGACGACCAGAGCAATTTTGTGAACGTAAACTAATTAATTGAGCAAAAAACTCTTAAGCCTGTAAACACAAGTCAAGGCCATAGCCCACAAATTTAGTGCAGCTATTAACAAAGTACAAAAATGAAAAATCTAGTTAGAAGGAGAAATTTTCAAAGCACTTTCCAAGCTTCTTTATCTTCTACTGTTTTCAACAAAGTACCAAGAAGCAGCAAATATTTAAAAAGACTGGCATCTTTCCTAGGAAATCAAACTCATTCAATGTGTCAAGAAGCAGCACTTCATCAAAAGCACAACAGCAAGAAAAAAGCAATTACAGATAGGAAGTTAGGAGGCTTTGTCTCATAAAAGTTGTCATTTGAGGTATGATTTATCAGTTAAAGAAGTATCAACAACACAGAGCAAAATTTGTTAAACCAAGATGGTATTTGTTAGCATTTGGCCATGGAAGGTTTCCTTCAGAAATGAAGCTGAGAGATATAAAAGAACAGGCAGCCTTTGGGGGTTAATTGTTTTCCTATTTAAATATGAGAGCATCACGTCCAGGTCCAACACCAATGTAATTTATAGGTACACCAACAAGTTCTTCTATCCTCTCTACAAACTGACGTGCAGCCTTTGGGAGGTCTGAGTAGTTTCTAATGAAAGAAATATCAGAATGCCATCCAGGCAGAACTTCATATTCCACCTAAACACACAGAAAGGAACAAGAGTTGAAGAGGAAGAGGAAACCAAGTACTCATTAGTGAAATAAAAATGTATGTCCTATAATTTTACTATTGTTAAATATTTTATTATCAGTATGCCATCAAACAACATCAACATCAAACTTGCCTTCAATTGTTCAAGAAGCACAAGATCTGCAGGGAATGATTTAATTGGTGTACCATCAACTTGTTTATAAGCAACTCCAAGCTGAATTTCTGGAAGTTCTGATAAAACATCCAGTTTGGTGAGATTCAAAGAAGAAAAGCCGTTAATTTGACAGCAGTACTTCAATGCAACTATATCAAGCCAACCACAGCGACGAGGACGACCAGTGGTTGTGCCAAACTCTTGCCCAGCTAACCTAAGATGGTCACCCCCTTGCCCCAAAATTTCTGTTGGGAAAGGACCAGAACCAACTCGGGTAGTGTATGCTTTTACCTGCATAGAAGAAGTACCAGATACAATGGGGAATCTCTTGAACAGCATTTTTTTTTTTTGGGTAAACATGAATAATTATGAGAAATCTACTGACAGTATTAGAACCAAGCCTCTTCTCTTGCCGAGAGAAGACATAAATCCCTAACAAAAGAGAAAGAGAAACCAAGAGAACAAAAAAAAAAGTATCCACTAACCACGCCAATTAGATCACCCACAACTGTTGGAGCAATGCCAAGGCCGGTGCAAATTCCGCCAGCTGATGGGCTAGAGGAAGTTACAAATGGATAAGTTCCAAAGTCAATATCCAACATGGTTGCCTGACCACCTTCAACCAGAATCTTCCGCTTCTGTGCAATGGACTCATTCATGAAATGCACAGTATCAACAACGAAAGGTTCCAATTTCTCAGCAATTCTCTTGTATTTTTCAACTTCCTCCCTGAGCATGTGTGGCGTATAGTTAAAACCTGGGAATCTTGCAGCAGCGTCGGATAATAAAAGATCAAGCTTCTGAGGAAAAGTATCCATGTGCCTGAGATCACTAACTCTAATGCCACTACGGATCACCTTGCTTGAGTAAGCAGGTCCTATTCCTCTCTTGGTTGTGCCAATAAATGATTTAAGAAGCTCAGCTTCTCTAAGTCCATCCACTTCTTGATGAAAATCAAAGAGCAGATGAGCACGATCAGACACCAATATCCTTCCCTTGCAGGAGACCCCATTAGCTTCCAGGCCATCAATTTCATTGAATAGACCTGGTAAATGCACCACAACTCCATTTCCAATAACACATACAGTATCGTCATTAAGAATGCCTGAAGGAACAAGGTGCAATGCAAATTTCTTTCCCTCTGCATTGTAGATAGTGTGGCCCGCATTAGCTCCACCCTGTTATCAGCAATAGTTAAACTTACAATCGTCAATAATCAGAATAGCTAACTGATTACAACCTTTTTCTTTTTATTTTTGATAACTAACTGATTACAAACTAAAGTAACTTCTAAAGGGGAAAAAATAAATAAATAAAGTAAACAAAGTTAAGCAAATTGCTCCCCAATAGCTGCTGAAAATTAATAAGTGGACTTAAAAGTAGTAATCAGATCAAACAATTCAATGATGTTTGAATCACTATATGCAAAACAGAAGCAGAAAAATTCAATAAATCAATAATGCTATGCTTACTTTGTATCCCAACTTATGTAGCAAGTGATGTGTCACTATTTGATTGGCTCAAGTGATGGTTATTTATTAACCCATATCATTTCTAATCCAAATGATGAAATTCTATTGGTGATACATCAGTTGGAATACAAACTAAGGTATCCAAATGGTGAAATTCTATTTGATTCTAGAGATACAAAAGTAGCGTAACTGGAACTATGCAATGTTTTGAAACAATATAAACATTCAATAAGTGAACAAAGATTAGTTAAGTGTTTGGTAGTGCTTTTTAGACATCCATCTTCAAGTAATATCAAATTCTGCCAGAGCACTAAACCAGTGCATCATCTTCTTGTACCATTGAAAAGTAATTTTTTTTTCTTTTTTTTTTTAAAAAAAGAATAGGCAAGTCTAAATTAATTTTTATCCTCCTCTCGACCCTAAGGCTCAAACCCGAGTACGAAGGGTGATAGATTGCACAACCAACTAACTCGGCTACGTCCTTAGAGCTTACCATTGAAAAGTACTTCTTAGACTTAATATTTAATACATTAATTAGTAAAATAATTAGCGAAACTGGATTAACATTTGAATTTAATAGAAGATAGAGGGTGTACCTGACAGCGAGCAACGATGTCAAAGTGCTCGGCTAGGATATCGACAAGCTTGCCTTTTCCCTCATCACCCCACTGGCAACCCAACACCCCCGACACCTGACTAAGCAATTCAACTCGACTCGGTGACTCGTTGGCTGTCACAGCTAATGAAGATGGAGCAGCCCTTGCCCTTGACTCAAACGAAACCACATCGCCGTTGCGGTGGAGATTGAAAAAGGGCCTAAACTGGGCAGCCCACTTGGGTCTTGTAACAGGGCTGGCATGGTTGAGCGTCACTGAGGAGAGGTTCATGCTGCATTAAATGTCTTGCTCGAATGAATAACGAAAAGTAATTGAGAGCCAAGAGACAGAAAGAAGGGGAGGGTTTTTGAGAGAGATAGTATTAAGTATAATTCACAAACTCAACAATGTCTAAACGATACAGCTCAAACTTACAAGGACGCTGAATTTCAACATTTAAACTTTATCATATAAAATAAACCTTCAAGGACACAAAAGCAATTGTATTAATTTTAATGCAACTTATACATTTATAATTACACCAGTGTCAAGACACGTATCTACAAAATCAAGTAAAAAAAATTTCAGTATTATCGACAGATGCCATATCAGATTCAGTTTATATGACACAAGACACATCCAACCTACTCAGCATGTAAACATGTGATGATTCAAGCCACAAATTTACAAAAACCAATTGATAAAATCAGTGAGAATCCGATCAGCCAACAATTTTAATACAGAAGAACTGAAAATCATAGAAAAAACTGAAACTATAGACTAATCAAATTCAAAAAAAATTCCAAATAAATACAACCAAACGAGCTTACTTGATAATTAATTAATTGATTCAAATTAAAAAGAACAATCAAAAGAGAAGAATCGGGCCTGAAAGAGTTCTGCTAAAACTCTTAGCCGCATGTGAGAAAGAAAGAGACTAGACAAGCAGGCAAGTGAAGACGTGAAGTGATGGTGTGCAATATCTGAAAGTTCTATTATTATTTTTTTAAAAAAAATCTATTTGTGTGTGGAATGATGATTTATGAATGCCCAGAGCAATTTGATGATTTTTAATAAAGATGGACGTGGACGCAAATTCACTTCTTTTCTTTTTTCCCCAATCGTCTCGTCCGTCGTCATTAATTTCATAATTGTTTAATAAATAAGTCGAAAACGAATTAGTTAAATTTTGACATAATTTATTTAAGATTCAACACAAATTCGACCCAGCATTCTAAATTCTGATTATCTGTTGAGAAGCTTCTAATTAACTACGATTAATTTTTTTTTTGAAATACTGAAACAAATTAGTTACTAATTAGTTATCGAGGAGAAGTAATTTGCTTAATTGTAACTCTTCGAGTCAAAGGCTGCTGTTAAAGATTACATTATACTACATATTTATCAATTTTTTTAATAGATTTAATAACCAAAATAATTTCTAGTAATTTTTATTTTACATAACAAAATCTTGTTTCATTAAACAACACCGAATTGCCTACAGAGAACTAAATGAAAACGAATTTATTTTACATTAGAGAAAACGAATAGTTAAGAAATGAAAATTAGAGAAATGTTATGAATTTATTCAAATAAATGTGGATGTTCATAACATATACCTATTTGTCTCCCTACTATCTCCCACTAACAACTTTTAACTTTTCTATAACTCCCATTATCTCACAAGGAATTATGATCCATAATTTCTTTATTAATTTCATGTTATGATTATGTAACTATAAAAGGAGAGCTTATCTCTTTATTTTAGACATACTTTTGGAATTAATAAAATCACTCAATAATATTTTGCTCTCTTATTTTATTCTTCATCTTGTGTTGTTCCTTTTATTTTCATTGTTGGCTAATAGCTTTTCTAACACGTTATCAGCACGAAACTTTGATCAGGTATTAATTCTTTTATTTCTTATATCTAGCAATTTTTATTATTATATAACTATAATCGTTATCACAAATAATACGTATAATATAAAATTTATTGTTATCATATTTATATTTACAATATCATTGATTTCTCAAAGTTGTATGTATATTACTTGTCTTTGTTATATCTCTTAAAATTTGTATAATTGATGGTATAAGATTTAAAATTTATTCCATGATGTCAATAGCATGAAATGTGATGATTATAAAATTTTATAGTTATATTACCATGAGTGATTATATGATATATATAATATTTATTTGTTAATAATGAATTAATTATTTTTTTTTATATTTTGTTATAGCTATTTGAAAATGTTGAATCTTGCAAAACTTGAATTTGTGGCACTTGATATCTCCTCATGATAATTATCTATCATGGTCTTGGATCTTTGAAATTCATCTTGATACAATGAATTTTGGAGATACTATTAAAGAAAATAATAATGCATTAACCCAAGACCGTGCCAAGGCAATGATTTTTCTTCGCCACCATCTTCATGAACAATTGAAAAGTGAGTATCATACGGTCAAAGAACCATATGTCCTTTGGAAATGTCTTAATGAAAGATTTAATCACCAAAAAACTGTTATACTTCCAAGAGCTCGTTATGAGTGGATGCATTTACGATTACAAGATTTTAAATCTGTTAGTCAATACAATTCTGCATTATTCAAAATAGTTTCTCAATTGAAATTATGCGGAGTGGAGATTACTGATGCAGATTTGTTAGAAAAGACATTTTCTACTTTTCATGCTTCGAATTTGCTCCTGCAGCAGTAATATTGAGAGCCGAGATTTAGAAAGTATTCTGAATTAATCTCATGTCTTTTAGTGGCTGAAAAAAATAATGAACTTTTGCTGAGAAACCATCAGTCTCATCTGACTGGATCTGTACCTATCCTTGAAGTGAATGGTACTTCATCCTATAATCGTAGTGCTAATTGAGGTCGCGGCCGAGGCCGAGGCCGAGGTTACAAAAACAATCAAGGTCGTGGTGGCTATAATAAGAAATATCGACCAAACCACTCACAGTGGAATAACAGTAATGAGAAGCAAAAAAAAGATTCACAAAAGAAATCACCAAAGGATCATGAAAATGTTTGCTTCAGATGTGGTGCAAAAGGACATTGGTCTCGTGTTTGTCGTACACCAAAACATTTAGTTGATCTTTATCAAGCATCCAAAAAGGCAAAAGGGAAAGAAATTGAGACAAATTTCATTGATCATAAAGACCCAATTGATATAACTCATTTGGATGTTTCAGATTTTTTTGAAGATCCAAATGGTAAAATTGACCATTTAATTGGTGATGGACATGTGAAGACTGATTGAAAAGTCTTTATGACTTTGAAGTGTATTATTATTACTATTATTTTTAAAGATTTGGTGTGTTTCTTTACAATCATGGTGTGTTTAAGTTTATGTTGTAAGACTATTTATTATTTTGAATGTTTTATAAATTTGGTGTGTAATTTTTCATTTTCTTTAATAAAACTTTTTCTATAATATTTTCTTTATACTACTTGATCATTCTTTATATTCAATTGACTTATTTTATATGCATATGTGAAGATATACAATAAGTTTGAACAATGACTTGATGAATAATGAAGATGGATGTTTGGTGGATAGTGCGACATCACACACAATTCTACGAAATAAAAAATATTTTCATAATTTAATATTAGCTAAGGGTAATGTTAATACAATATCTGGTTCTGCTAATCTAATTGAAGGCCCCGGAAGAGCTAATATTATATTACCAAATGGTACAAAATTACAAATAAATGATGCTTTATATTCTAGCAGATCAAACAGAAATCTGCTCAGTTTTAAGGATATTCGTCAGAACGGATACCATATTGAAACATCTAGTGAAGGTAATTTTGAATTTCAACTATTTCATGCCGGAAGCATATATTGAAAAAATTACCTTCTCTTTCTTCTGGGTTGTATCATACAATTATAAAAATAATAGAAATAAATTTTGCAATGAACCAGAAGTTCTCTGATCCGAAGATTTTTAAACTTTGGCATGATCGACTTGGGCATCCTGGATCAATCATGATGCGTCGTATTATAAAAAATTCACATGGACATCAATTAAAGAACCAGAAGATTCTTTTACCAACTGAAAGTCCATGTGCTGCTTGTTCTCAAGGAAAATTAATAATTCGGCCATTCCTAATGAAAGTAAGTTTTGAATCTCCTACATTTTTGGAAAGAATCCAAGGGGATATATGTGGCCCTATACATCCAAGTTGTGGACCGTTTCGTTATTTCTTGGTTTTAATAGATGCTTCAACTAAATGGTCACATGTCTCTTTACTTTCTAGTCGCGGTGTTGCATTTGCTAGATTTCTTGCTCAAATCATTAAACTAAGAGCACAATTTCCTGATTTTCCTATTAAAAAAATTAGACTTGATAATGCTGGTGAATTTACATCTAAATCTTTTAATGATTATTGCATGTCTATTGGAATTGACGTTGAGCATTCTGTCGCACATATTCATACTCAAAATGGTTTAGCTGAATCTTTGATTAAGCGTTTACAGTTAATTGCAAGACCATTAATTCTTAGATCAAATTTATTTTTTTCATGTTGGGGACATGCAATACTACATGCTGCATCATTAATTCGCATTCGACCAAGTTCTTATCATACATATTCACCTTCACAACTTGTTTTTGGCCAACAGCCAGATATTTCTCACTTGAAAATTTTTGGATGTGCTGTTTATGTCCCAGTTGCTCCTCCACAAAGAAACAAAATGGGTTTGCAACGAAGACTTGGAATTTATGTTGGTTTTGATTCTCCATCCATAATTAGGTATCTCGAACCTTTAACTGGAGATGTTTTTACCGCACGATTTGCGGATTGTCATTTTGATGAACAAGTTTTCCCGTCATTAGGGGGAGAAAAAGTAAAAACAAATGAACGACGTGAAATTACATGGCATGCATCATCATTATCTTATCTTGATCCCCGTACAAATCAAAGTGAACTTGAAGTTCAAAGGATCATTCATTTGCAAAATATTGCAAATCAAATTCCTGATGCATTTAATGATTCAAGAAGAATAGTAGAATCACATATTCCAGCTGAAAATGCCCCAGCACATGTTGAGATCCCTGAAGGACAACACGATAAAACTAATGAAAATAAAGTACGTCTAAAACGAGGAAGGCCAATTGGCTCAAAAGATAAAATTCCCCGGAAGAGGAAAACACAAGAAAAATTACAAAATGAAATTAGCACTCCCGAAGAGTCATTGACTACTAATCAAATAACAGAGATTGATCAATCAAATGGTATTCATCCCGTTGACCCAGAAGAAGCAAATTTGCCAACAACTAAAGAAGTATCAATTTCTCCTGAAGAGAAACAAAATAATGAAATTATGATTGGTTTTGTTGGTACAGAAAAATCATTTGATCGAAATGAAATAATTATTAACGATATTTTTTCATTTACCATTGCTCTTAATATCTCAAACGATGATGAGGATCTTGATCCAAAAACTGTGGAAGAATGTCGACATAGAAATGATTGGCCAAAGTGGAAAGATGCTATTTGTTGAGTATTAGAAAGTGTATATTTATAATGGAGAAAATCATCATTTTACACTCCAAGTCTCACTAACATCCTTATTTTTATGTCTTTAAGTCATTTGTAATTTAATTATGTATGTTTTATTTTAATTAAGTATTTTATGTATTTTAGGGGATATCATGGTCATTTCACAATAAACGAGAGATCAGATGGAAAAACGGACAACACTTTTGAACTCAGGACAGTCGAAAACCTTAGGAGGAGCATAAAAAGAAAAATGGTATCTTTTTCACATATACTCTGATCGTGTTCACACATACTGATGCGGTTGATATATACTGATCATACCTGCGACACGCATACGACGACTTCATTCGCGACCTTTGTTCACATCTTTGTATCTGATGTGGCATGCGATGGCGTGGCACTATACGATGACGTGGCGGCATTTGATTGGGCGAATGATGTGGCATTGACCGCTTATGTGGCATTGATGATGATGTGGCGTTGGCCCGATGGCGTGTCATGATCCTATTGAACCAAAAATGTTGACCGTAACGTGGCGAGAATATTAGTGGATCGAAAAACGTGTGTACGGTACATGCATATACACAGAATAACAGCCCGATGATGTGTTTCATCCAATAGGAAATTGCCACGTGGCGCAATCCTGAGCGTCCAAATTGTTTTAATCTGATGGCCATGATTTACTCAGTGTATCTATAAAAAGGGGGCTCCCCCCCCTAATTTGACACCCCTGAATCCATTTTTGGACTCCATTTTCTCTAATTCCATCTCCATCTTGTATTTTCTACGTATTTTAATAAAATTCCCATTTTACCCCTAGTTAAATTATGAGTGGCTAATTTCTTTTCAAGCTTGGGTTGAAGGTGAAGTCTCAACATGCTCCATGGGCTTAATTTGGTAAATTTACTTTTCCTTCCCCTTTAATTTATGTGGTTGTTTTGACTTTTCGTGACAGGATAGTAATAATCTTGCGGATATCTACTTTGGAATAACCGCCTCCCTGCGCAAGGTTATTCTTATTTGGCTAAGGACCTTTTCTTAAGACCATATCTATTAAAGTGTGGTTCATGATGAGTGGAAGTTCCCCTTCATGATTTAATTGGTACTAATAATGAATATTAAGCCGATAGTACATGTTGAGACAGTCCTGGAGATCCAAGCATTTTATTTTAATAGTTTATTCCAATAAACTTTAATTCAAATTAATACATTGCCTACATAATTGTCATTATAAATCCAACCACCAACTCGAGAAAATTAATTCTACACATAATTAAAATCCACCTCCTCGTGGGATCGACACTCGTCACCATTAATCTATTCTACATAGATTCGTGCACTTCGAGTTGATAAAATTTCTTGCAAACAAGTTTTTGGCGCCGTTGCTGGGGAGGTAAGTATTTTAATTTGTAGAATTTTTTTTTTCTTCTTTATTTATTTATTTTAGTTGTTTCCTTGTAATATTTTTTTTTATTTATTATTATTAAAAAAAAAGAAAAAAAAAAGTGAATTAAATTTTGAAGTAGGTATTATTTTCTTTTCTTTTCTTCTCTTCTTTAAATTTCTGTAATTTAATTTTCATGTTATTTTTTTTATTTTGTGAAATCGGCAGGTTCAACCGCCTCTTAATTTATTTTAATTTGTTTCACGCATTTTCTTTTCTATATCTAGCGCTTGAGTTATTTTCATAACAAAATTGTAGAATAAATGTGATAAGGTTAGTATTGTAATTTCTCCTCTTATTTATCTTTATTAATTTTGTTATCATTTTTTTATTTGCATGCATGGTCGTAGGTCAAAATTACCTAATCTTGAGCCTATAGACTTTGAATTAGAAAAAACACTTCGCACACACAAACACGTTGAAATTAAAAGTAAAATTGGGATGGATTTGCAACCAAAAGACCACAAGAGAGAGGCCATTTAAGACTACTATTGATCCTTATTAGCCTTGACTTGAATCAACAAAGACATCACGATACGATACCCAAATGTAGGCTGCTAGGAGTTTTGAATTAAAACCTAGTGTGCTAAATTGTCTCCCAACATTCTATGGCCTAGAAAATGAAGATCCATATAATCATCCTGAATGATTTTAAATGCTTTATTTGTCAAACTTTTAAATATGAGAATTTTTCGGATGATGATGTTAAGCTTAGATTATTTCCATTTTCTTTAAAGGATAGAGCTCGTTCATGGTTCAACGCATTGCCTTTAATAATAGCATTACATCATGGGAACAAATGGTAACAAAATTTTTGAATAAATATTTCCCAAGACATAAAACCAATCTTTATTCGCAGGAAATTTGAGTTTACCCAAAGAGAAGACGAGCAATTTTTCAAGCATGGGAGCGATTCAATGGGCTACTCCTAAAGTGTCCACATCTTGGATACGAAAAATGGCACCAATGCCAATACTTTTTGGAGGGATTATTGCCAAATGTGCAAGAATGGCTAATGGCAACAAGTGGAGGAGAGCTAATGTCAAAAAGTGCATCAGAGATTTGGGATTTCTTCCAGCGACAAGCGGATAATTCCCAACAACGGAGTCGTTCGCTCAGGAGTGCTAGAAGAGTTAAGGGAGTGAATGAGGTTCACATTGGCGAGTCAAGTTCAGAAATTAAAGAAGTCAAAGACATAGTTGAAGGTCTTTCCCGACAAATAGCATCGTTAACAATAAATTAATCTAACCACATGACCAAGACTCATACTCAGATCAAGCCAATGCCATAGGTGTAATGAGAAAGCCATCAACCTACAACCCTTACTCCAACACATATAATCCCGGATGGAGAGACCACCCCAATTTTTCATGGTCTCAAGGATTCCAACAGAATGGACCCGGCTCTCCTCCCACCAATGCAACCAATTCCTCAAAATTCTCAAGCCTCTCAACCACCATTTAGACCATATAATCGAACCCAAACTATTCTCGGCTAGACCATGGGAGGATGCATTCCGAATTTCAAGAATCTTACTTACTCCAAAATCGAGCAACAAAACCGCACCATTGATGAACTTGAAATGAGATGAGAGCGGGTTTCAACTCACAAACCCAATCAATTTCAAACCTTGAAAAAATGGTGGGACAACTTGCTTCATCGATTCGGACCTTGGCAATGACTTGAGAAAGGTAAATTCCCAAGTCAACCAAAGGCTTTAATCCTAAAGGAGTGTATGAAGCCGATGCCACACCTCGGCGGCATGGAGAGGTTAAAGCGTCGTGACCTTACGAAAAGGAAAAGAAGTCGACAACAAAGTGGAGATGCTTGTGCATGCAAAACAACTCAAATTGTACCCCAGGTAAATGAAGAAGACTCATCATCGAGGAGGAAAGAAGAAACCAACCCACGAGAATACGTTCCAAAAGCTCCATTTCCCGGAGGTTAGCTAAAGCAAAAAGGGAAAATCTACAAGTGAGATTTTTGAAATCTTTAAACAGGTAAGTGTTAACATCCCTTTGCTTGATCTTTATAAAACAAGTGCCATCTTATGCCAAGTTTCTTAAAGACCTTTGTACTAAAAAGAGAAACATTCATGTTTCAAAAGAAGGCATTTTTAACGAAAAATGTGAGTTCTATACTCCAACACAAACTTCCTCTAAAATACAAAGATCCGGCTCCCCACTATCTCATGTAGTATAGGGAACCACACAATTGAGAATGCTTTGTTAGACTTAGGAGCTAGTGTAAATCTGTTTGCCTTACTCGGTGTTTGTGAAACTTGGGTGGAGAATTACACCCAACTCCAGGTGGTGTTACGAACTTGCAGATCGGTCCATGAAAAAATCTCGTGGTATTGTGGAGGGCGTCTTATACGGGTAGATAAGTTTTATTTTCTGTTGATTTCATTGTAATTGACACTCAACCAGATCCGGGATTCAAGGAAGCAAATCCCATTATCCTAGGGCGACCTTTCTTGGCAAATCGCCGATCTCACATTCAATGCGAATCGAAATATGCAGTTGTCCTTTGGCAATATGACGATGGAGCTAAATATCTTCAACATTGCCAAACAACCTCCCAATGCAGATGATGAAATTGTTGATGTGGATTTAATCGAAGAATTAATTGATAATACTTTTCTTTCAAATCTTAGTGATGACCCTTTTTACAAACATGTTTAACTCACTTTGGTTTGAATTTTGATATTGATGAGATCAATAGATGAAGTTAACGCCTTACTCGATTCAGCACCATCCATGGACATTAACAAATGGAAGTCAAGAGTGGAACAACTAGCACCATCAGAGAAGAAACTGAGTCCATCATCAGAATCACCACCAAAACTTGAGCATTGTGCATACATCTTGGGCGTGAAATTCAACTTTGACATCTGACAAGCTAACTTAGAAAGAAAATCACAAGCGCGAACTTGAAGAAAGTCGTAATGATGTATACAAAAATGCCAAGATTTACAAACAAATGAATGAAAGTCTTTCATGACAAGCAAATTATGAAAAATCTTTCACACCAGTCGAAAAGTACTTTTATTCAATTCTCGCTTGCTTTATTCCCGGTAAGTTACTGCTCGATGGGTGGTCCCTTTATAGTCCACACTTTGTTTTTCATATGGAGCGATTAAAATTAAGAATCCAAAGAATGGTGTAATTTTTAAAGTTAATGGTCAAAGATTGAAGCCATATCTGAGTACCAACCACGTGAAAAAAGGCAAGAAATAGATTTGAGTGACCCACCAAATTTAAATTAAGAATTTTTCTTATTTATTTCTTCTTTTCGGTGATTTAAATTATTGTGAAAGTGTGTTTATTTAATCATTCAGTTTTCTTTTATCACTTCTAATTATGTGTTCCTCAACTAGACGATTCTCTTCAACATTCTCGAGACAACTTCAACGTGTACAATCTCATCGAGAAGCGGATACGATTTTGTAAAACGCATCGTATTTGGAAGCTGACAACCTCCGAGTTGGTATCCCACGTTGAAGATCTAGAAAGACAACTCAAAGAAATTGAGGGAGGTATCAACGAAACCCAAATCGAACTTGAGGAAAACTCATAAGAGGACAATTGTGAGATTATTATTTTTCTTTTCTTTTCTTTTCTTTTCTTTTTGTGTCTTCTCTAGTTTGTTACCCGGTTAAGTGGCGGATAACGGTACTCGTGACAATCAAAGTCGGTTACCTTAGTTTCCCATAATAACTAATATTCGAGAAGAAGGTATGGACGAAACGCGATTCTAGCAAAGCTTCACAAGCGATTTCCTTCACTTTCTCGAGAATGCCCTCCTTACGATCTATAAAGCTCGGTCGAACGCATGCGATTGCTTATGAGAAATAACATCCCCGCTGACATCCGTTGGTTAATCGAGGCCAAGGTACGTTTGGCGGTGAGTTACCTCCTAAATTTATTGCATACATGCCTGGTTGTGGTAAAGGAAATTACTCGAGAAAACGAAGAGTGAAAAACTTCATGTTAATTGTCATAAGTGTGCCAGGATGAAATGCGATAAAAATCCTTGTTCTTTCGGAATGATGTCGATAACAGGGGAAGATAAGATTCAATTCATTAGGGATGGCTTGAATAAAGAGTCATTGGATGATATCCTTTTGTCTCTTGAAACGCATCTCGGTGGATACGTCAAAACAAAGAATTCTCCGATTATGGCCATTATTTGAAAAGAACGTGTCCGATATAGTCTTGGGAATCGACTATAAACGACCTGTTTTGCGGTTTATAAGAAAACCGGATGGGAAGCCTATCCTCGACCCATAGAGGGCGTTCAAGCCGTTTACGGGCGTAAAACCGAGGAGGAAGATGTGAGCCACAATCACAACTACCAAATATCCTTTTCTTGTTGTTTTATTTCTTGTTGTTTTATCTCACCGTTGTTTTATCAATTGCATTATTGTCTTTAATAATTGAGTGCTTTTTCTTTTACTATTTTCTTTTTGACTCTCGAGCCATGTGCTTTACTGCGTTAATTGACATAGACATGCTACCTCCTATACAAATTAAATCATTGTCACCAAGATCCTTGAAATATGATCATTTTCTTTTAGACTTACAAATTGTTTTTGAGAAGCATCCCAATGGCAGCTACTCCCAATAAACAATTCAAGAACATTTGTGTGCTCTCTGGATTTAACTATGGCAAACATAAAGAGTTCGTTGAGGCGACCCATCGATCTTGGTCAACGATAAAGCAGAAAAAGAAATTTACATCCTGGTTTATGGAGGAGGTGACCGAGGTTATCAAAACTAGTCTCGGAAGCTGTTTATCTCGAGAGGAGCCAAGTGTTAGGCATCATCCCAAGAAGCCTCAAACCGTTGGCTTTGTATGTCTAACTCACCAACCTGGAGAAGAGTTAGTTGTCTCGGTATGCAAGAAAGAATAATCGAAATGCTAAATCATCGCCGATGCTTTTATTTTCCTACCAGGAGATCTTGCAACTCTAGAGGCACTAATCACATTAGCATCTTGGGCCCATCTCGAACATTCATCGAAAAACCCATCGGTTTGTTAAATGTCAATAACTTTTATGATGGCTTCATCGCATTTCTTAACCATGCAATAAAAACCATTTCATCCCTTTCACAAAGAAAAAATCTTTATTTGTGCTCATCTCGCTAACGAGTTAATTGATGCATTTACTGACATAGACAGCCGGATCCCAAGACCCTCGTGTTGGAATGGCCAACTAATGATGGTAACAGTAGCCGTAGTAAGAAGTGCAAATTAGATTTAACTCTCCGCTTGTAAATATTTTCTTCTGTGATCCAGCACTCAGGTGATGTCTTCTAAACCCTATTTTCTTTCAACATTGAGGACAATGTTTCGTTCAGGTTGGGGGAGGGAATAGTTGACAATTGTGGAATATCTTAATCTTGGTGTAATTTTTACTATTTTTTATTGTAGAAACTAACTGTGGCTAAATTTTTTTGAGTCGAAGATGGCTGAATATGGAGTGCAGTGACTCTAGAAACGCATCTTCTTATTAAAAAAAAAAAAAAAAAAATGGCGCCGTTGCCTGTGATCTTTTCATAATTAGATGACATGATAACTTTCAAATTTTAGTATTTGTATTATCTTTGGTCTTTAGTTATGTTACACCATGTTTGTTACTCTACATGTTGATGTTGGAGACAAATATAAGTTGCTTGAAAGAATGCACATGTCATAATAATTTCCAAGTGAGTTTTTGAGCCTGTTATTTTTCTTGGAGAGTAACCCTTTTTGCCCATTCTTCATTCAAACAGTAGTTTATTCTTTACACATTATATTTTAAAAAAAAAAAAAAAAAAAAAAAAAAAACTACGATGTTTTTCCACATCTCAAGATCTATCGAACGAGTAGATATGGAAGATTATTTAGAACCCTAAAAGATGACAGAAAGGCCATCTTTGGTCCGTTTGAGCCTTTCTAGCCAACCCTATTAATATGTATCCATAGTTAACCCCTTTGAGCCTTAAAAAAAAAAAATAAATAATAATAATAATAATAAAATAATAAAAATAAAGACTTTTTCTTGTGAACCTATTATTATCTTGTCCACCCCGATGTGGAGTATCACCTTATATTTTGTATTTCTCACCACCCATTTATGTTTGAAAATAGAGATAATTTTGTATAAAAAAAAAAAAAAAGTCTTAAAAAAAAAAGAAAAAGAAACAAAAGAAAAAAATGTTTACAAAAAAATAAATAAATAAATAAAAAATAAAAAGAAAAAATCAAGTGAAAAGACTTTACAATCTCCAAAGTTCTCTCTTTTTTCAAACATATATTTTATTTTTCCTATTATCCTTTCTTTGTTAGCCACGTCCCTAAATTTCTACGTTACGTCCTAATAAAAGTCTTTCTTGATTTTAGGGAACTATAATCAAAATAAAACTAGTTATATTGGTTGAAAAGATGTGGAATGCATCTTAGAAAAAAAAAAAAAAAAAAAAAAAGATGATGAATGTATTGGTTTGATTAGCATTGAAATCGTCTTATTTCTAAGTTCGAGGGTATTTTGTCACCTTGGTGAGAGTGTGTGATATTATTTCTTTATTATTTTCACTCAAGCTACCATTCACCTGGAGTGATTATTTTTGGGTTTAATTTCTTTGTGAGCGTATTACTACTACCGGTGAGATTTTGGGGTTTGCGTGTCATTCTTAAAAGTGACTCGATTACTAAAGTTGTGACAAAGTTTTCTAAACGATTCATGTGGAGAGTTGATGTGGGAATGATATTTCTTTAGACTGTAGATAATCTTATACTTTTATTTGATTGTTATCATTAGTCGATTGAATAAATACCACGAGATAAAAAAAAAAAAATTTCAGCTTTGTTTTCGCTCAAATTGCTGGACTAGCAACAAGTTGAGTTGGGGTGTGTTGAGTATTAGAAAGTGTATATTTATAATGGAGAAAATCATCATTTTACACTCCAAGTCTCACTAACATCCTTATTTTTATGTCTTTAAGTCATTTGTAATTTAATTATGTATGTTTTATTTTAATTAAGTATTTTATGTATTTTAGGGGATATCATGGTCATTTCACAATAAACGAGAGATCAGATGGAAAAACGGACAACACTTTTGAACTCGGGGACAATCGAAAACCTTAGGAGGAGCATAAAAGAAAAATGGTCGCTTTCATATACTGATCGTTCACACATACTGATGCGGTTGATATATACGATGCTCAGTCGACACGACATCTGCGACAATCGCTTCACTGACTTTTTCACCTGCATCGTATCTTTGATGTGGCATGCGATGACGTGGCACTATACGATGACGTGGCGGCATTTGATTGGGCGAATGATGTGGCATTGGCCGCATGGCATTGGCCCGATGATGTGGCGTTGGCCCGATGGCGTGTCATGATCCTATTGAACCAAAAATGTTGACCGGTGACGTGGCGAGAATATTAGTGGATCGAAAAACGTGTATGCGGTACATGCATATACACAGAATAACAGCCCTGATGATGTGTTTCATCCAATAGGAACTTGCCACGTGGCGCAATCCTGAGCGTCCAAATTGTTTTAATCCGATGGCCATAATTTACTCAGTGTATCTATAAAAAGGGGGCTCCCCCCTAATTTGAGACCCCTGAATCCATTTTTGAGCTCCATTTTCTATAATTCCATCTCCATCTTGTATTTTCTACGTATTTTAATAAAATTCCCATTTTACCCCTAGTTAAATTATGAGTGGCTAATTTCTTTTCAAGCTTGGGTTGAAGGTGAAGTCTCAACATGCTCCATGGGCTTAATTTGGTAAATTTACTTTTCCTTCCCCTTTAATTTATGTGGTTGTTTTGACTTTTCGTGAGACAGGATAGTAATAATCTTGTCGGATATCTACTGGAATAACCGCCTCCCTAGGCAAGGTTATTACTATTTGTACTACGGGAAGCCCTTAGCACCATATCTATTAAAGTGTGGTTCATGATGAGTGGAAGTTCCCCTTCATGATTTAATTGGTACTAATAATTAATATTAAGCGGGTACGTGTTGAGGCAGATCCAGGAGATCCAAGCATTTTATTTTAATAGTTTATTCCAATAGCTTTAATTCAAATTAATACATTGCCTACATAATTGTCATTATAAATCCAACCACCAACTCAGAAAATTAATTCTACACATAATTAAAATCCACCTCCTCGTGGGATCGACACTCGTCACCATTAATCTATTCTACAATAGATTCGTGCACTTGCGAGTTCAATAAAATTTGCACAACACTATTCAAGCAGAGCTAAATTCACTTACTAAACGTAAAGTATTTGGACCAATAGTCTTGACACCTGAAGATGTCAAACCTGTTGGTTATAAATGGGTATTCGTTAGAAAACGAAATGAGAAAAATGAGATTGTGCGATATAAAGCAAGATTAGTAGCACAAGGTTTTTGTCAAAGACCTGGCATTGATTATGAGGAAACATATTCTCCTGTTATGGATGCAATTACATTTCGATTTCTAGTCAGTCTTGTAGCCTCTGAAGGACTAGATATGCGTCTTATGGATGTTGTGACTGCCTATCTGTATGGTTCTATTGATACGGATATTTATATGAAAATCCCTGAAGGATTTAAAATGCTAGAAGAAAACAAATTTAAACCTCGTAGTCTATATTCTTTGAAACTACAACGATCCTTGTATGGATTAAAACAGTCTGGGCGTATGTGGTATAATCACCTAAGCAACTATTTATTGAAAGAGGGATATGTAAATAATCCAATTTGTCCTTGTGTTTTTATTAAAAAATCTGAAATTGGATTTGCAATAATTGCAGTATATGTTGATGATTTAAATCTCATTGGAACTCCTGAAGAGCTTTCAAAAACAGTTTCTTATTTGAAAATTGAGTTTGAAATGAAAGATCTTGGAAAAACAAAATTTTGTCTTGACTTACAAATTAAGTATTTTTCAAGTGGAATACTTTTACATCAATCAACATACACTAAAAAAGTTTTAAAGCGTTTTTATATGGATAAAGCTCATCCATTAAGTACTCTAATGGTAGTACGATCACTTGATGTAAAAAAAGATCCATTTCGTCCTAAAGAAGATGACGAAGTAGTTCTTGGTCCTGAAATACCATATTTAAGTGCAATTGGTGCACTAATGTATCTTGCAAATTGTACTCGACCTAATATTGCATTTTCAGTTAATTTGTTAGCAAGATATAGTTCTACACCAACTCGTAGGCATTAGAATGGTGTAAAGCATGTATTTCGCTATCTCTGTGGAACAATTGACATGGGTTTGTATTATCCAAATGGATCAAAATCACCACTAATTGGATATGCAGATGCTGGATATCTTTCTGATCCACATAAAGCACGATCTCAAACAGGTTATTTATTTACCTCTGGTGATAGTGCTGTATCATGGCGATCAATGAAACAAACAATTGTTGCAACATCTTCAAATCATTCAGAAACACTTGCTATTCATGAAGCAAGTCGTGAGTGCATTTGGTTAAGATCAATGATACAACATATTCGAGAAACATGTGGATTGTCATCAATTAAGAATAATCCCACAATATTATATGAGGATAATGCAGCATGCATTGCTCAAATTAAAGGTGGTTATATAAAAGGTGACAGAACTAAGCATATTTCACCAAAATTCTTTTATACACATGAAATTCAAAAAAATGGTGATATAGATATTCAGTAAATACGCTCAAGTGACAACCTCGCAGATTTATTTACAAAATCTCTACCAACTGCGACATTAAAAAAATTGGTACACAAAATTGGGATGCGTCAACTCAAGGATTTTTCTTCAAATTAGAATATATGTCAAGATGAGGGGGAGTATACTTGTTGGGGAAAATAATTTATTTTGGAGGAAATTTTATATGTCGTACTCTTTTTCCTCACTAGGTTTTTATCCCATAGGGTTTTTCCTAAGTGAGTTTTTAATGAGGCAACTCTATATCTCCAAAATCATTTATGTACTCTTTTTCATTTACTAATTTTTTTTTCCTATAAAGGTTTTTTTAAGTAAAGGTTTTAATGAGGCATATTCTTGTAATGAACATCCAAGGGGGAGTGTTATGAATTTATTCAAATAAATGTGGATGTTCATAACATATACCTATTTGTCTCCCTACTATCTCCCACTAACAACCTTTAGCTTTCCTATAACTCCTATTATCTCACAAGGAATTATGATCCATAATTTCTTTATTAATTTCATGTTATGATTATGTAACTATAAAAGGAGAGCTTATCTCTTTATTTTGGACATACTTTTGGAATGAATAAAATCACTCAATAATATTTTGCTCTTTTATTTTATTCTTCATCTTGTGTTGTTCCTTTTATTTTCATTGTTGGCTAATAGCTTTTCTAACAAGAAAATAGAAAAAAGAATTGTTATAATTTTCTCCGAGTGGCACATCAGTCCTTGTTGGTGATGTGTCCATTTCGAAAGTTGACCATCCGAAGCATGCAAATCAGGAGTCTTCATATAGTACATGCAGCCCTGTCAACGGTAAAAAAGACTTGAGCAATGGGTATTTTTCCAGTTGTTCGTTTAATAATTTTTTAAAAATTATTTTAATGTAGAAAAAATAAAATAAAAAAATTTAAGAAAATTTATAAATATTTAACACAAACAATATTTGAGTGAGAAAAATATTTTTTAATTTAAATGACAGTTAAAAAAAAAGTAACATAATTATGTCCAAACATTTTTGGTAAAAAAGGTAACATAATTATGTCCAAATATTTTTTGTTAAATATCAATATAATAGGTAAACATTACAAATTAATTTCATATGTTCTTAATTTTGGTTAACTTTCTCAATAATAGGTTCATTTGTTTCCAGTTTCTAATCCACTAGTTCTGTGTTTAATATTTATACTAAATTCGTTAAATACGAATATTTTGGATTAGATTCCAAGTAAAATCTTTTTTCGTTGGATAAGTTTCTAAATTTGGTTATACTTTCTCCACTTTTGATTTATATGTTTCAACTATTATTCTATCGATTTTGCGTTTAATATTCTAATTAACTTGATAATATTCTAGTTTTTTGGGTTAAATACCTAAATTACTTTTTTTGTTAGATGAATTCCTAATTTTGATTAAACATTCTCATTTATAGGTTCACATGTTTCAACTTATTAATTCACTAGATTTGTGTTTGACATTCCTACCAAATTCGTTAAATGCCAACATTTTAGGTTATATTTCAAGTAACTTTCACTTTCCGTTTGATCAGTTCCTAAATTTCATTACACTTTCTCTCTTATTGGTTCATGTGTTTCAACTAATTATTTCTTTATCTTTATGTTGAATATTCCCATGAACTTGGTAAGATTCCAATTATTTGGGTTATGAACCAAATTTATTTTTTATAATTTTATTTTGGTAAGGTAAGTTCCTGATTTTGATTATACTTTCTCTCTTACGGTTATATATATTTCAACTATTATTCTACTGATTTTACATTCAATACTCCAATTAATTTGGTAAGATTCCAGTTATTTGAGTTAAATACCCAAATTACTTTTTTTTTTGTTAAATTAGTTCCTGATTTTGGTTAAGCTTTCTCATTTATAGGTTCACATATTTCAACTTATTAATCTACTATATTTGCGTTTGACATTCCTAGTAAATTCATTAAATACAAACATTTTGAGTTGAATTCTAAGTAGCTTTCACTTTCCGTTGAATTAGTTCCCGATTTTCATTACATTTTCTCTATTATTGGTTCATGTATTTCAGCTAATTATTCTTTTATCTTTGTGTTGAATATTTCCATTAATTTGGTAAGATTCTAATTATTTAGGTTATGTACCAAATTTATTTTTTATAATTTTATTTTGGTTAGGTAAGTTTCTATTTTTTGTTATACTTTCTCTCTTATAGGTTTGTATATTTCAACTATTATTCTCCTGATTTTGCGTTCAATATTCCATTTAATTTGGTAATATTCCAATTATTTGGGTTAAATACCCAAATTACTTTTTTTTGGTTAAATTAGTTCCTGATTTTGGTTAAACGTTCTCATTTATAGGTTAACATATTTCAACTTATTAATCCACCAGTGTTTGACATTCTTACCAAATTCGTTAAATGCCAACATTTTGGTTTGAATTCTAAATAACTTTCACTTCCCGTTGAATCAGTTCCTCGTTTTTATTACATTTTCTCTATTATTGGTTCATGTGTTTCAACTAATTATTCGTTTATTTTTGTGTTAAATATTCTCATTAACTTGGTAAGATTATAATTATTTGGGTTATGTATCAAATTTATTTTTTTATAATTTTATTTTGGCTAGGTAATTCCTTGATTTTAGTTATACTTTTTCTCTTACAGGTTTATATGTTTCAACTATTATTCCACTAGTTTTGCATTCAGAATTCCAATTAATTTGGTAAGATTTCAGTTATTTAGGTTAAATATTAAATTTACAATAGGGCTGGCAAAAAAGCCCGCCATGCCCGGACCCAGGTGATTTGGGCCAGGTAATACCCGGCCCGGGTGTGAAGGTGGGCCGAGTATGGATATTACTTAATAAACCTAGGACCCAGCCCGGAACCTGGGTTTTATTAAAAAAATATTATAAAATATATTTTATTTCAAATATTTATATTTATTTGACTCATTTATTACACAAATATAAATTTTTAAACATTTAAAGTTTATAATTTCATTAAAATAAATTTAAAACTTATAAAATTATAAATAAAATTACAAAAAAATAAAAAAAAATTATAATATTAAAAAATATAAAATCCGGGTACCCGGATTAAAACACGGACCAATACCGGGCTTAAAATACCTGGCCAGGGTAAAAAAAATTGGCATCCGGACTGGGTTTGGGTATTGCAATACCCGGACCCGGCCCGAGATTTTGCCAACCCTAATTTACAAGTGTTACAAAAAACAATAATATTAATAAGGTAAATTATGTTTGACCCCTTACTATTTTAATAAATATCAACTTAACATATAATATTGAAAAATCTTTATTATAACCCTTAATCTTTTTCAATATTTTGGATCCATAATATGAGTCATTTTTCTTTTTCCTTTATTTTCATTACTTCATTAGATATGTTGAACTTCATTGTATATATACTCGAGCTTTTAGTCTTTATAGACATTTGTTCTCATTTTATCATTTTAATTGATTATTTTTAGTTATCCTTAAAATGAATTAATGTATTTATCGTCATCTTTCTCTTTAGGATCTGACCTTTACAAGTGTACGAGCTCTCACTGGTGGGCTTGGATCCAATCGTAAGGTATTAGTGAAGGGGGACTTACATTGCCAAAGGTGGAAATAATTGGGATCACATGTGGATGTCTCACTAAGTATTTTTAAGTTTAAGATGATTATTTTCGAAATCTAAAAATGTAATCACAACTGAAGCAGAAGGTGGAGTTTTTGGATGCTCAATCGGGGCCAGAGGTGAAATTATAGTTATTGGATTCAATCCAATGGCTAAGAGAAGAGGGCGAACCTAGCATAATAATAAAAATGAACTAATGTATTTATTTTCATTTTTCTCTTTACTTTTCAAAATAATTTCTTTAACTTTTAAAAAATTCGACAACAAATAAAAAATAACATATACGAGTGCATTCAATATCTATGCTTCTCAAAAAAATTATTTTAAAGGTTATAACAGCATAAGTTATAAAAATATTTAAACTTACAAAAACTAAAACTTTCTTAATCTATTTGTGTTGAATTATCTGTTTTTTTTTTTTCATTTTGGGTTCAATTTACTTCATGAGATTTCTTGAACTTCAATTTATTTATACTTAACTTCTTATCTTTATTAACGTTACTCCCATTTTAACATTCAATTAATTATATTTATTTATCTTTAAACTAAAATACATCAAGAATTATGATTTTTTTAATTGAAATTACATTTATACCACTTTATTTTCTTTTCAAATTAGTTTTCTTAATTTCTTATTGCTTCAACCAAAAATTTATGTTATTAATTATCAATGTTATTATATTATACTCATATTATTAAAAAAATATTTAAAAATTTAAATTATTTTCAATATTTTATAAAATAAGTTTAATATTATTAATACATGAGATGTATTTTATTAATTATAAAACTATTTAATCTAAAAATTTATTTAAAATTGTTATAACAAATACAAATATATTATTAAAATAAATATCATAATTTACATTTAAAAAATTATTTTATATATTAATAAATATTTAAATATTATTAATTTTCTAGATAAATTAAATTATTTAAATTATATTTGTATGTATTAAAAATTTTAAACTCAAATTGTATTATAGTTAAAAGAAGATCTTGGCGTCCCTTAGTGAAAATATGAGGGCTTATATGATCATTTTTTCAAATTTTGAGAGTATTGATATCTTTTTTCCTAAATTATTTAATTCTAAATGTTGCACTAAAATTATAGTTGTCTAGTTACGTTGTTAATTTAGTTAAGGGTACAATACAATGTCAACAACAATTATTTTAATAATACCTGACAAAATTAAGCTTTTTATTATTAAAAATTTAATTTTTAAAAAATTATTCCTTGTTGACTTGACCGAGTGGTTTTCATGTGAGGTTAAAAAATAAAATAAGACTATACACACTTTAGAAAAACACATTTAATTATACTAGATAGATAAACATTATTAAGAATTTTATTATCATAAAAATTACTATAATATAGACTATACACACATCTAATAAAAATATATAATATCATAAAAAATTTCATAAGTTGAATTTAGCTTGATCCTAGTAATAATGACTATAATAACAATTGTTAAAAATATAAAAAAAAGGAAGATTATTCGCTGTTGTTTACAGAAACTAAAAACCCTCTCATGTTTTAAAATAGGTTCAAATTCCTTTATAGTGATAACAGTGTTAACTTTATGTATCATTCTACTATTTTACACATAGGCTTGATGTTAGCCATAAAGTTTAAATATTTTTAGAATATAAATGAAGTGAAATGACTTATATAGCCCTAATGATTAAATAAATTTAATAATAGATTATAAATTATGGAGAAAAATTAGTGATCATATATAACCAAATGTTATTCCAATTTAAATGGATAATTTACAATTGTTAGGGATATTTATGACATTTTTCCTACTTGTAATTTTTCTCTATAATTTACAATTCATTATAAAATAAAATTTGATCATTAAGGGTGTTAGTTTACTTGATTTTATTTTTGAAATATTTAAATTTTATTGCTAACATTAAGAATATGGTAGAATAGTAAAATGATATATAAATTTAATATTTTTATAACTTTTGAGGGTTTAGATATACCTTAAAATATAAGGGGGCAGTAGAAAGTAAATCTCATTTTTCCTTATTTACAATTAACTATATTACGAGTAATAACACAATCAAATATGTTACAATAATTTAATAATGCAGCAAAAAAAAAAGTATGGAATAATTTAATTAATTTATGATAAATTTGTATGAAGTAATTTGCATAAGAGAATCTTTGTGAGTATAATCCAAACATCAAATGTATGGCACATTATATATGCCTTATATACAATACAGATTTATACCATTAATATTAGTCACTACTACAACTAATATTGAAAATAACAATATTTGATGATTATTTATGATATTTGGTAATATAAACAATTATAATTATTTGAAAACCATCCAATAGTTAGATGGAAAATAAGAAAAAAAAATATTTGATTTACACTAATATAAATATTATTCTTATTAACACAGACATTACTTATTTTAAGTAATTTTTTTCAGCCGTAAGAAAATGCCAATTTTTCATGTCAAGGGGGTCTTTGACATTTTTCTAATTTAAATTTATAATTTTGATATTTATATAACATTGGGTGAGCTATGTGATAATTATTTCTGATATTTGCCACTTTCCACTTCCAGTTAATAGTAGTTGGACTGCTTATAAAAGAAATCCAACGGGTAATAAATTTTAAAATAAAAAAGAAAAATCACTGTATAGCATGCAGCGCTGTATTATAAGCGGACCATCAAATCAGACTGCTTCTGGTTTATCCAGAAGCGAAAGGTCAAAGGATGATCTTTGTCGTTTGGTCCATTGGTCCTCGGACAAATCCGACGGCTTAGACATAATAATCAACAGATTTAAACCTCATATCGCTCTAGAAGTATCCACGTGGCGGCTTACTAGTGTGGTGTGATTGAAAGTCCATGGTGTCGCCTTTGACTCGCAGTACATATATACCAGGGAACAAAATGCATTTATTTATTTTTGATTAAATAAAATAAAAAAAAGCTCAACACCGTTTTAAATAAAATTTTACAGTGCATTTTCAATTTTTTTTTAATATCAGAAAAATACATCTTTTTAAAAACACTGTTGACTCTTGTTTTCCAACAAAAGAATCGTACAAATACATCTTTTAAAAAATACTGTTGACTTTTGTTTTCCAACAAAAGAATCATACACTATAGCAAAACGGTTCTACTTAATCTAAAAGCATTTGTAATGCAGGCACCATAATTAGGGGTGTTTAGAATTCAATCCGATCTGCTTAATTAGTCTGATCCATAGAAATTCGATCTGTAAAAATTTGATCTGTGGATTAATAGATTAGATTTGGATTGAAATTTTAAAAATTCACAATCAGTGGATTGGATATGGATTGACTTCTGTAGATCTGTAAAAATTTGTGAATCGATAAATTTTTTTTTATTTAATTAAATAATTAAACTTATAAATATGACATCAGTACTTACTAATAATAATAATATAAAATAAAAAAATAATTAAATAAATAAATATAGCTTCCTAAACAGTTAATTTTCACATACTGATATAAGCAAATGAGATTTTTTCTTTTTGGTGCGTCGTATTTTAAAACTTTTAATGTATTTTTTAGCTTTATTTAAACAATTAATTTATTTAAATTTCATTTAATTTTAAATTTAATCGGTAGTAAAGTCATTTTTATATTAATTTTTTTATTTAGTTAGTTCATGAATTGGACAAAATAAAAAAAATTTTAGTCCTAAAAAAGATCCGCAAAATGGTGGATTGGATATGGATTGAGTTAAATCTGCAATCGATCCGCAAATGTATGGATTAGATTTGGATTGAGTTTCACTAATCCGTGGATTGAATTGGATTGAAAATTCAAAATTCGCAAAATTATGGATCGAATATGGATTGATGTTTAATTCTTAAAATTTGATCTGCGAACACCCCTAACCATAATGATAGTATCGTGCATGAACGATTTGTAGATTTGATGTGTTATGGCGTTATTATGCAGTAAATAAGTAAAACTGTTTTTATTATCATGGCGTTGGCGTGCTGTTCAAATTTCAATGCTCTTTCAAATATCTATCTCTTAATGGGAGAATATAATTTATTTTAGATGGTTCTCTGCCCATAAGTTGAAAAGTAAAATAGAAGGACAAAAGACACGCGGAGATTGACTGATTTTATTACTGGAGCTTAATTGACTGATTTTCAACATTGATAACTAATGTTAATCTAGAAAGAAATTGTGAAAGTTTTGTCATTTCCACGAGCTTTGAATAAAAAGTTTGATCCCCGAAATGACAAAGAGGTTTGGATACCTACCCAAACCCGAGGCAAGAACCTATTGATTTAAAAAAAAGTTCTATGTAGAACAAGTTGTAGCCTTGTAGGTGGCAAGCAAATTAATTTCTCACAGCGGATGACAAGTCAAACATCGGCGTTTCATATGGATTACGAGTTAAGTTTTTTTTGTATTAGGTGGGTTTGTCAAGTCGTTCCCAAGCTTGTTATCCAATCAACATCTAGTTTTTGAATTTTTTTTTTCCATTTCATTAAAAAAAAAAAAAAGAGATAAAGCAAATTGTTAGTTCCTTCAATTAAGCTTGATTTGGAAGAATCTGATCTGAATTCAGGCTCCTCCCCGTAAAATTGTTTCAATGAATATGTTATCTTACTATTTTAATATTTTATCAAAAATATCAATTTCAAAAAATTATAGTTTATAACAGTTGCAAGTTACAGCACCACTGTACTAAAAGAAACCTTGCAGTGTTATTACACACACCCAAACTCTCTCATAAAAGCACTAATTGTTATTAACAATTTTGATCGCAATTAAAATTACAGAAAATATTACCAAATTCTTACGTCTTATTATCATTCGAATATGAATGAGAAAGTGCACTCAAAGCCTGCACAAATTATGAGTCCAGTTATTATATATGCTAACCACTCATGAGGTCAGTAAAACATTTTTAAATCAAATTCAGGGTCTTCAATTACAATACTTCTTTTACCCATAAATCCGTTAATTCTAGAAAAATTCAAAGATAATCTTAAAAAATAAGTGTTCGTCCATTTTTCTTACTTTTCAAACTCAAGAACGGTGGCTTCTGGTTCCCTAATTTTTGTTAGGCAAAATCAAACTTTTGTGCCCTGAAAGATGAATGACTTAACGCAGAGAGCAAAGACCAGTCAAGCAATTGCAGGCCCCCATATTTAAAATATTTAAAATATTTAAAGTAACAGAAGTGCCAACGTCGCATGAAATTGTCACTTGGCTCACCCCTCCAACTTGAACCAACCGAAGCATACAATTGTATAATGACAAAGAAATTAATATATATTTAACAAAAAGGACGACCAGTTGTACATAAAAAAAGTTGGAGGAAAAAGGAAAAATAAAAAATATTTAAATTACTCGCGTTCACACGTAAATGCAACAGCCAATTAAAACAATGGATTAACAAAACAACTCTACACATTACGTGCCAACAAAAAAGTTGTCCTTATAATAGAATAAATCATTCTTGTGTATAGGCATGCGACTGCTATTCTAGAAAACTAAAGCAGGAAAGAATTGTTTTCTTCAATTCTTTGATTATTTATATTCCTAGTGGAGCCACCCCAATCAAGCAGGAATTTTTTTTGTTTTTTATATATCTTTTCAGCTACGCATTAGCATGGCTCCCTGTATAAATATTTCAACTTTGTGCTATTCTTTATCATCCATCATTACGGAGGATACCCTTTTACCAAATTCCTTTAGTATTGAAGACATGGTGGCCGAAGAGTACTTCAACAAGCCAGTGGTGCAAGAAAGCAGTGATCACATACTACAAGATCTTGATCATGAAGCGGAAGAGACACTTTCTCTATGCGATCTTGTGGACAGCAGTAACTGGAACAGCAATGATTTCTCGAGGTCCAAAGAGGAGTATCAATATCAAATTGCTTCTTCTGAAGATGATCAAGATTTCTTCGAGTTCTTTAGCGAAGATTTTACTGCTTCTTTAGTCAGTGCTAATTATCCAAAAGACAGCATCATCTTCTGCGGGAAGCTGATTCCCTCCAAAGAGGAAGCTGCTGTCCATCCGGAGCAAACCCAGACGAAGCAAAAGAATAAGAAGAATCGCATCTTCCCGTGGAAATCAAACTCAGTGAACTTGGCAAGAAGCACTTCATCAAAAGCACAACAGCAAGGCATGAGAAGTCACAGTTACAAGGCTTTGTCTCAAGAAAATGGTTATCAAAAGTATGATTTTCCAGTTAAAGGAGTCTCAACAGTTGCAACTTCTGTTAAGCCAAGATGGTACTTGTTAGCTTTTGGCTATAGAAGGTTTCCTTCGGAAATGAAGCTGAGAGATATCAAGAACAGACAGAGCCGCAGGGCTCCGGCAACGATGTTTCAATCGGACGACGCTGGTGGTGACAGCGTCAAGAGGAGTGGGAGGAGATCACCATGGAAGGGTATCTGGACATTACTCAAGATTTTGGGGTGTAAAAGTCAGCAAGCAAATGCAGTCGTTCGAGCTTCATTGGACCGCATTCGACATGTGTGAGACTTGAGGTTTTAGTTGTAGGAGTGGTTGAGTTTTGCCAAGATTGAGAATGAGTCAAATGATATATATCTGTACTGGATGAAATTTATTTGAAATTTCATAATCTGTTCTGTTGTTATTGTTTATAAACTACCCTTTCATTTCTCTGTCAACTATCAGTCAATTTTGGAAACATAATAGTTAACAATATTTGATCATAGTCATAACACTTCGATTCCAAACTTCTGCTTAGAATTTTCACATGAAAAGAATAATATAATCGTTATGAGTTCATTTTTTATGATTCTTTTGAAAATATAGCATATATAATTTATATTAAAAATTTAAAAGTAATTTCTAAATATAGAGAGAATGTAAATCAATCCCATTAAAAGGAGGAAGAAACTATTCCAAAAAATTGTGAAAAATATATGTTCTATTATATCATCGAGGATACTACAATGTTGTGTGAGATAAGTAAAAACTACTCTACTTGACCTAAGAGGTTAGCATATTAGCATTTAGGGCTATTGAAAACGCCATTATTTGAGCTTAAGTGAACAAGGCAATCAACGCCCTTAATTTTAAATCTCAATTAAAAACACCAATCTGTTATAACTAGCGCATAATTTAATAACATAGTCAAGCATTATTAAGTACGCCCTTGCGCTAATTTTGTATAATTGATATTTCCGATCACTATTATATACCACCTAAACACTTTACCACTATTACATGGCCCATGAGCAAACGGGAATTTTGGTGGTTGCATTTGTGCTTTGCTTATGCATGCACGTTGTTCATAATTTTGGTGCAATTCACGTTTTATCAACAATTTGTGATAGTTAAAGATATATATAAATAGGAGTTAGGTCTCTCATTGAATCCAACGTCACTTGTTTTTTTCATTTTAAAATTTACGTATGGTAGAATTTTTTATGTACAATTTAACTAAAGTGCGAAATCTCTCATTAGAACCTAACTGATATAAATAGAAATTTATTTGAGTAGGTACGAAAGCCATTCAACTAGTGCAAGTCACGAACGGTAGGCAATTTTATTTAGCCTTTTTGAATGAAGAAAAGAAAGATTTAATTTTAATTTTAATTTTGACCGGCTAATTTAATGTTGTGAAGTCAAAATAATATTCAAATTCCAAATACTTTACGGCCAACTTTCATTTATCTTCCTATTTATTTTTCTAAATTTATTATTTTATTTTCAACTACTCTTCGTTTCTACTGGTGGGCTAGGTGGCCACTAAACTGCAGCAATTGAATTAAATAAATGAAGTTTTGCAACGATAAGCACGTGGAGTAAAAGTTACAAAACATGACAGAATCTTGATTTTCTTTTCTCATATCAGAGACAAAATTTGCTTTAGCCTACACCTTAAAACTGACTTGTGCTAATCTGAACAACAGTAGCTATCGGATCTCTGATTTACAAGAATAGTTCAAAGCGAGAAAATCTGTATCATACGATGTAATTTTCTATAAGAAACAATAACTTAAGAAAGCATCTTAGCGCTTAGCTTCATATCGCATCAAAATTAGGAGATAAGAGGAGATTACTCTTCATTGTCTTCAGGTGTTTCATTTTGTGCTTGTACTTCTATCTCACCTTCCATTTTTGACAGATACAGCCAGGTCTACTTTGTTTTGTTGTGGTACTTTTTCACTGTTAGCATGCACATCGACTATGTTTTGTCCCCTTTTTCTTTTTTGTTTCTTCTGCACAAGGAAACTGCAGCAAGTTTGTTAATATATATAGTTACGTTGAGCAAATATCTCCAATTTTGTTAATATCTTCTACCAATAGCATCAAGACAACTGAACATGCTAGCAGCTTGAGTCAATGACCAGCATGATCTAGTGATATAACAAAAGGCATGATTACACTAGAATTATAGGTAACAACTGCCTCTTTATATGTCTGGTCTTAATTGACATGAGGTGCTGAGGTCAACTAAATGCAATCCAAATCTAGGATGCAAGGATCATACCATCAATCATCCGCTTAGTTACCGTTTAATCTGCTTATTTGATCCTAAATTATTATGTTACATCCATAGAAACTCCAACATTCAAAACAATCAAAAGTGTATATTAATGTGTTGTTTCCTATGACAGTAATTAAATTTTTCCTCTGATTTGGCTTGTTCCATCACCAAATGTGTCACAATGCTTATGCTTGAACTAGACTTCCATCAGGCTTAACATTAAAAGATATTACCCTGTAGATTTAAAAATCCTTTCTTCAGTTTTTCTTTTTTTTTTTTGAAGTATGTAGATTTACAGATTAATTCCATTGATATGCAGTGCAGGTCTATAATGAAGTAGGAAGTGAGAAACAGGTAAGATGATTGCACCTTATATTCTCATTCATAATCAGACTCCTAGAAGCAGCCTTTTCCATGACACTCCTGTAGTATTGTGTGAATGGAGTGTTGCCACTACACTTCTCAAGCTGCCATTAAACATAGATCAGGGTGAGAGAATGATAGATTTCTCTAACCCCAAAGTATATAAATAATATAAACATACTGACCTGAAGAAACACTTCAACTGATTGCTGGTCATTTGGGGAAAAGGCCACCTCATCTCTCTTCTTTTTCACAAACTCAGTGTTCTGCTCAACCTACAGTGCAAGAGAAAAGTGTTGCACACAAATGTTCAGACTCAGTACACAATACATCACATCATGAAACACCACTCTCCCAGTTAATTTGGATTTTTAACAGTAAATTTAAAGAAGTATAATGCATTCAGTGAATAATGTGGTCATTACGTATAAAATAACGTTTCAAATTTTCAGGTCTTCGGTCCTGTAGTGGATTTTTATTAATTCTTCCTATTGCCAAGAAAATATGGCACTTCAGGCTTTGATCTGAGACCAATCAAATTAATCCAGGCTTCAACTGCTTTAGAAACCTCATAAGTGGAAAAACTTTCACATCATTGGTATCAAAGGTAGATAGAAGAGTGGATGTTTAGATCTACTTGGCTAGAAGTTCTATTTTGTTATCATGTTCCCATATTTTCTCTACAGCTTATGATGAGGTTAAAAACAACATTATCTAAAATCAGTTAATGTCCAAACAAATAGCTCAGAAGTTTTTTGTCAAGTTTCTCTCAACTTATAACGTCTATCATAATGTGCTTTCAGCCCAGCCAGTAAACTACCACTCCTTGAACAATTACATAATGCATAACTAAGTTTTTCCTTTCTTTTCTGTAGTGCTTCATTCTAAAACTATCATCGAGGAGCAAGCTATTGGTAGTTTTCGAGGTTTGTTCCTATATAAGGAAATACTAAATTCACTGCCAAGGTAAGACGTACAAGAAGACATTAAATTCTTTCATAAGAAGTGGTACCACATCAATAAAACGCTTCACCACTCGCCGCAAACTTTCAACGTCAGATTTCTCTTGAAACTTCCTTAGATGGATAAGAGAAATAGTGGCCAGTTCAGGAAAAGATATGTGGTAGCTCCACTGAGCAAAGTGTACACTGAGCAGTTCAATGGCAGAAAATACACACTCCTCTCGGAAGTTCCGGGATTTCAGCCAATGTTTTGGTAACTGCAGAATAATACATCTATTATTAGTTATACGAAAATTATAAGAGATTTTAGGATAGATAAACGTATGGATTTGAAAGAAAAATAGGTGGTCAATGAAATATAAATTAGAAGAAAAATAAAGAAAATAATAAACAAAGGTATGAGCTAAATGTGGATGCCAAATAACCATATAAGCAAAAACAGTATAGCAGCACTCAAATATTATTACACAAATAGGAAATTTCTAACCTTTACTGCAGAAGAAAAGTTGAAGTCCTTTCCAGGCTTCCCAACCTCTTTGCTTACTTTATATTCCAAAACATCCAACACCAATGATGTGACGGGGATGAAAATCCCACTGGAACTAGAGAGATGATTCAACCATTCAATGCATTTGCGTCTTAAAGGCAAATATCTAGGTCCCGGAAATAGAATAGCCATTCCATTTATAATCTGAATGATGATATAAAGCAACGGCTGAAGATCATAATCATGTATGTAGTGTGATATATATGTAACCCAGAGATCGATGCAGTTAGTATACTGCCAACTACATATCTTCTTAACAGCTTCCTGCTTATAAGCAATAAGAAACAGAAAATGATGAAAACATTCTCTGAGATATAAAAAGTCATAATAAACAGCACATATCCATTGGAACATCATCTAATCAGCAATGAAATAATATCTAAATTCAAGAAAACAAGGAAATTAAGATAACATGCTAACAGCATACCTTCTTCTTAGTTCTCAGACCCATCTGAAGTATCCTAGAAAGGTTATTGATAGAAACCATTGCCTTGTTTGATGATCGCTGTAGATCTTGGGAGCATAACTCAACAAATGAGTTCCTCAGAAATTGTAAATGCTTAAACAAAGCTGGCTCCACAAATTTGCAATGACCAATGAAAGCTTTGTACATTTTGATCAAGCATATGTCAAAGCAATCTGAGCTAAACCCAGAAGCCACATCTTGTAAGATGAGAAAGGAATGAAATGATACAGTCTCTTCACCAGTTGCCCACAGATGAACCCCAATCTGTATGTAATTCAAAGAGTAAGATTCCATGATAAAAGTATATAAGTTAGGAGTAGAAAACATTCACAGAGTAACACAAGATCCCACATTCCAACAGATTGCAATTATCTGTACCATGCATTAGTTTGTGAAAGTCAAGTTGGTTACACCCAACTGTGTAGTCCTAATGATAACACTCATATTAACCACAAGAACACATTATCATATATTGACCAGATATTTATACTGGATGGATAGTAAATGCATAAATAAAGTGAATTTCATGTACAAGCTTTTCAGATGAAAATACCTTGATCAGTCTATGGATTAAAAGAGGAAAAGCAGCAAAAAATACTATAGAGGCTCTGAGTCTGTTTAAGGAGAATGCTAATATCTGAGAGTCAGTGGCCTGATTCAGCATGAACAGGGTACTTCTCAAATAAGACTTGATCAGGGGCCTCACAGTTTTCCATTTTGAATTATTCTTCAGTCCCAGTATGGTATCCCTCTTGCAGATTGAGGATATACCCAGCATCTCACGAAATACATCATCAGCCTCATGAAGCATGAACATCAATATCTTGCAAAAAGTTTCACAGTCTGGTATGCGAGGGCCAGACCCAGAACCAAGGATACCAGTTGATTCAGCTCCATAGTGGCAGGCAGCTCGATATGCATTCAGTACACTAATAAAGGCAGAGGCATTATGCTGCTCTTTAACTAAGTGACACCAAGAATTAACTGCAGAACTAGTCAAGAGCTTGTTCTTATATACATTTGGGCCATCTTCATCCATTGATTGCATACCATCATCACTCTCATCTTCATCTGAATACTATTATACATGAAAGACATTGAAAATTAATAAAATGGCAAAACCAGCCAATACACATAAACAGGCTACATCTGAGATTCAAACGTCATATTTTAAGAAATACCAATAGTAGCCTGCGTCAACATAATGATCAATCAACAGGACACATTATATTTTATGAGATTATGGCCCCCAACATCAGATTCTTGCGAATAACACTTGTATATGAACTAATTGGATTATATAAGCGTATGACAAACAGCCAAAACACCAGGCTGATAAACCGAAGTCCAGATTATTTCCATGAGATATCATTCTCAAGGAAAGGACACCTGAATTAACTTACAGCATTCTCATTTCTGAATGATTTGAGACCTTTATCATGGCTTTCCAAAAACTTGGAAAATCCTGGATCCTGAAAATTTTCAAGTAAAAGAACATCAAACGAGTGATTATTTCTAATTAACAGATATGGTATAACGGAGGAAACAAACGAAAGATGGACAATCAGATGAAAAAAAAAAAAGAAACAAACTTTTCAAGATCTGTCATGTAACTCACAAGTCTTTTGACTCAAATGCTAAACAAAATAAAGCTCCTTAAAAAGAGCTGTTTGGGGTTTCAATTCATTTGCATTAATCTTCTAAGATCCATCTCAAAAAAAGTATATTGAAATCCTATTACCTTTGCTTTCAGTCTGCTCAATTTTTTCTTTTTATTCTCCAGTTCTAAAAGGATTTCCTGGTTCTGAACTGACGGCTTGCCAGCAGCACCATTCTCTATGAATAAATTCCCAACAAAATTAGCAAGCAGATAACGAAAGGGAGAAAAAAATACATTGAAATAATTTAAAAACAACAATAGGTAATAATCCTCACCTCCTAGATGAATCTCACTTTCAGCTATGGGCGGACAATTTGAGTCCTGGTCATCAAAATAATTACGTCAACATTTAAACCCCACAAGAGGTGAAACAAATTAACAAAAACTTCACACATGATAGGTTTCAAAACCTCTGAAAGAAATCCATCACTGCCTGAGTCATCTACATCCACATCATTCTCATCTTCATCACTCTCATCTTCACTAAATATTGCCTCAAGGGACATGTCTTCAGTCTCTCCGTTTTCAGGGTTTCTGTAACAGAATTGAGATTTTGTAATGAACATTTCAGCTAAATGCCTATAAAATACTCAACTAAAATCTAACCTTGCTATTCTATTTTGTATGATGCACTTATTTTCAATTACATAAGCATATAATAATAAGATATAAAGTAGATTAAAAACTGAATTAAACTACAAGAATTATTACCGAATCTTGGAGATAGAGCCAGGCGTTCCTTCATTACAAAATAAAACAGTTATTATTTAAACTCTTGTGTCATTTCAAGTTTTACCTTCTAGTGGACAACTCCGCAGTCTCTTCTTCATTTGCAGCTGCATCCCGCTGATCTTCTAAGGAAAATTGCATTAATAACACGTTACCAAAAAAATTATTTAACTCAAGCTTAAAATTTTATAAGATTCTTTCAGTAAATATTGCACTAAACTTTATTTGTATTAAGAAATGCACCATGAATAAGCTCATACTAAAATTTAACAAAAATAAATACCATAATGCTTACTTTTAGAAGCTTTCTTCTTGAACACAGACTTAATCTTTCGTTTTCTTTTTAACACCGACTGAAGATTCTTCTTTGCGAACTTTCTCGCTTTCTTCCCAAGTTTCCCCATTTTTTAAATCACCAAGATCCTGAAAAACAAAAGAGCACATTAAAATTAAAATTCTATCAGAGTAAACGCTAAATTAAAATATGAAAAAAATTTCATTCATTAACAGGTGATTATCAATTGAAAAAAACGATTGAAAAAGAGCCTCGTACCAACTGCAGTAGCAACAGCGGCTTTTGGTAGCTCAATCAATTCCACGGAATGTGTTTTGTGTTGCCTTCTGCTTCGGAACCTAAAAGGTGTGAAAACTGAAAAATATTGAAATTTAAGGGGAGTTAGACATATTTTCAATGAAATGAAAAGACAATAGTTCAATTTCAGAGCCGCGCTAAAACCCTAGGGGTTTTTGGATAGAGAAGAAGAGGACGCCCAACACGTAAATTACGAAAATCATGGGGGACTATTTAGTAATTTTAGGTCGTGACAATTAGCTCTCCACGTGGCAAGTAAAATTTAAGTCCCATCTGGTAGGGTTCAGTTCGACCCGGCCCATTCCTCCCGGCTTGCATCTGCTACTTCTCTCACAAATTTCTCATACGACACTGCTTGCAGTGTTGCCGAGGCAAATCCTCCAGGTACTCTCTCTCTCTCTCTCTCTCTCTCTCCTAATTACCAATATTTTGAATTCAACTTTGCAATTGTTTGAATTCTGTAACTATTTTCCGTTTTTTGTCGAGAATATTTTGTGAAATAAAAAAAAAAGAAAATTCATGCATCAATTGCTTTGTTTGTTCCATGAAAATTTAACTTGCTAAGTCAACTTGAGTAGAATGATTACTCATTAATCTCACGTTACTTTATTTATTTCAGATTTAATACAATCACTTTAGAACTTCAATTTGTCTCAGCAGCCAAACGAGAACCTAGGCTTCAGTTTTTTTTTTTATTATTCACTTAACAAGTGAAAATGATTGGAAGTTTCATATTTTGTTGTTCATTTCAGGTAGTTGAAATTGGGGGATCTTGAGCAAGAATGATTTACACGGCGATTGATAATTTTTACCTAACAGATGAGCAGCTAAAGGACACACCGTCTCGAAAAGATGGCATTGATGAAGCAACAGAAACCACTTTGAGAATCTATGGCTGTGACCTCATTCAAGAAAGTGGAATTTTGCTTAAATTGTATCCTTCTACTGTTTTGATTTTCAGTTTATTTTCTATTTTAAGTTTTTGTTTGTCGGTGTCCTATGCAATAGCTGGTTCCATTGTTTCCTTTATTTGTGTTGTTTACAGACCGCAAGCTGTAATGGCTACTGGTCAAGTTTTATTCCATCGTTTCTATTGCAAGAGATCATTTGCTCGTTTTGATGTGAAGGTTAGTAGTCTTTGCTGAGTGATTGTGCAAACAAAAGGAGATTTTGAATTATGTGTTTGTTTATCTTATAATGATTTGGGTTTGCTAGACTTTAGGTTTTTGTTTAAAAATTTAAGATTCATACTGATCCCTGAATCATGTGTTTCATTGACTAAGAAACAATGACTAATTGCTTAATTTGACTGGATTTGTTGGGTTTGTCTTTGAATATTTGCATTGATGTGATGATATTTTCCAGATAGTGGCTGCTAGTTCTGTATGGCTTGCATCAAAGCTGGAGGAGAGCCCTCGAAAAGCAAGGCAAGTAATCATTGTTTTCCATAGAATGGAATGCAGAAGGGAGGGCTTACTCATAGAGCATTTGGATTTCTCTTCAAAGGTTAGAATCCCTGTGTTTACATACTTATATGTTGTATTGATGCGTATAGGTTTCTCGCTTGTGGTTCAAGGCATTGGTCATTTCCTTTACTCTAGCAGTAGTTGAACTGATCACATTAGTGGGTAGATCAATCATTTACGTAATTTTTGCACTTATAAAACTCCTGCTTTGCATTTTTATTTATTTCTAAACTCTTCTTTGATAATTCATGTATACAGAAATTTTCAGAATTGAAAGTGGAAATGAGCAGAACAGAAAGACATATACTGAAAGAGATGGGCTTTGTTTGCCATGTTGAACACCCTCACAAATTCATATCAAACTACCTTGCCACCCTTGAGACACCTCTAGAATTGAGACAGGAAGCTTGGAATCTAGCAAATGATAGGTATTTGTTGCAACAGAACAGCTTTTTAGTATGTTTGTGTGTGTTCCTATGTCAATTCTTCTTCTAGTATTTGGTTTATCCTTTGATATGATAATTGTTGGATTCCAATTCCGTTTTTTAGTGTGTTTGTGCTCTGAGCATTTTGCAGAATGAGCTATTTTACCACATTATGTCCAAGATGTTGTTTATCAAATCTTCTCCTGAATGTTCAGATATTCATTTACATGCCATTACATGGTATTTATTCATTATGAAGCTTGGAGTGTATCTCTCTGAGGTCTGAGCTTAGCTAACTTTAAAAAAGTGTCATAGGGATTGAGAAAAAGCATTTCTGGTGCATTCTGTTATCAGCTAAACTTTTTGACTTTTGAGCATGAAATTCTATGGTAAGAAAAAGAAAGGTCTAAAAATATTGGAATAGTATCATTTTAACTAGATTTTCTGTTTATCATAAAAAAGAAAAAAATCTGGATTTGCTGTAAAATTTATTCTTTGGAGACCAATTTTAAACAGTTCAGGGCAGAGTCACATTATTATGTTTTTACATGTGGAAATTGTCTCCCAAGATAGAGACCATGGTGAGTTGTAGAAAAGGTATCTGTACCACTGATGTTGGAGCCTATTAGCTATAATTGAAAAATAATAATCTGGGAGTTGGCCTGCTAGACATATTGGGAATCAGGTTTTGATTATGATATTATGCGATAAGGGTAGGATATGAGTAAGAAGGCTGGCATGGTATGTCCTATACTGCTATTTGATCATGTCAGTGCTTTTTGGTCTGATCTGACTAGTTTAGCATTAAGGTGTATTGAGAAGTATTGTCATTCATACTTTCCATTGTGAGTTCGTAGAATGGCATGATTAGAGCGTGAAATGACAGTACAGTATGACCTCTATCAAAGTTATTATTTTTCTGGTTTCCTACTGGGGATCTTAATGTGTGAGACAAAATTTTCATAAATATGATGCTTCAAGACCTAGTATTGCTGGAAACTCTGAGTATCTTGCCTTTTCCTGCAGGTAATTTCTGGAGTTCTGTTATTTATGGTCGTCATATCCCTTGTGCTGCTACAACTATAGTCTTCACATTATTTTTCTTTTCTTGGTTCCATTCCTGATAAACTCTCTCTTTTGAATAGTCTGCGTACAACTTTGTGTGTCCGATTCAAGAGCGAGGTCGTGGCTTGTGGGGTTGTATATGCTGCTGCTCGTAGGTTCCAGATACCCCTTCCTGAGAATCCACCTTGGTGGAAAGCATTTGATGCGGAGAAATCTGGGATTGATGAAGTTTGTAGGGTTCTGGCTCACCTTTACAGCCTTCCCAAGGCAAAGTATATACCAGTCTGTAAGGATGGAACATCATTTACATTTTCCAGCAAGTCTGTGGATTCACAACCTCAGTCAACTCCAAAGGTGATTCTATTTCCCCCATTCTTATACTTCTTGTGGATCGTTTTACCAGTAGCATGTGGAAGTGAAGGATAGTGATTACTCCCTCCCTGTTTTGCAGGAAGTTCCGCAAAGTAGCCCACAAGCTAATAACAATACCACTGTTCCCAATGAAGCTTCAGTACCCATTAATCCTGAATCCGGTGGATCCAAGGTAAAGGCAGCACTTGATCGACTGAAGGATTCTAAGAAGAGTGATGATGAATCCAAGAGCATGCCCTCTGATGCTGAGGCAAGAGAAGAGCCTGGGCAGAGACCCAAGTCTGATCACAGGACAGAGGGAAGTGGGGAAAGGAGCAAGGACAGAGATAGGGAGAGGGACAGAGAGAGAGATAGAGATAGGGAGAGAGACAGGGAGAGGGAAAGAAGAAAGAGCCGGGATCGTGACAGGGGTAGAGACTCTGATCGGGAACGAGATCGAGATGAAACCGATAGGGACAGAGATAAAATCAAGGATCGAGGTTATCGTTCTAAGGATAGAATGAAGGATTCAGGTAAGTTTATCAAATTTGTCATTGTGAAGGACTCATGCTCAAATTATACTCTTAGCATAACATGAAGTCAATGTTTCTGACTCTATTGATCCCATGTTGGTCTTTTATATTTGTTCTAAACTTATTTCTTAAATGCAGGACATTCTGAGAAATCAAGACATCACTCAACACGTGGTAGGCATTTTAATATTTCCCCTTCTCGAAACCATTACCATTATTATTATTTAATTAGTTTTGTATGTTTGTCAGTACTATAACCCAAATGATTTCTCATTTTCAGATCGTGACTACCACAGTTATTCTTCTTCGAGGGAGAAAGACCGTCATAGACATTATTAATACTCTTAATTCAGTCATTAAGGTTTGCCTTGGCCTGTCGTTAAACTCAAGCATCTCGAAAGGAAAAAAGAAAGAAAAGGTTGTACATCACCTGCTTGATTCAAGATGATTAACATTCAAGGTAAAAAAAAAATGTTGCATGTTGATGTATTTCAGTAGTAAAAGGAAAGCACAAGTGTAATTACTTTGACAATTAGTGTATGTTTGTACACTTTGAACGGCTAAGTTTTCACTTGGCCACTCAATTCTGGAGAGCAAAAGCGCATGCGGAGTATCACTAACAGCTTGTTACACATTATGGTATGGCCTCTGGCCAAAAGTATGTGAAGTTGCCAATAATTTCTTTTTTTTTTTTTCAATTTCTTTTAAATTGAAAATAGTGCAGCAACATTTGCTACCTGGGAGTAGGTAATGAGGTCTTATTATTTTTGTTTTTTGTTTTAAAATTAATCGATCATAATGATGAGGATGGGTTAGAAATTAAAACAGACATGGAAGTTTACAGAGGCTAAGGGCCTATTACTATTATAATGGTTGGTGGGGTAGCTTCAACTTAAAAATGGGAGCTATTATAAACGTCATGTAAGATTTTATCACATGAATACCGAACAAAATTCTTATAATAGTTTTGTGAAAATAAATGCTTTGTAAGATTTTATCACATGAATGTTGAATAAAATTCTTATAATAGTTTTGTGAAAATAAGGGCCAGCTGTTTTTATTTGCATTATATAAGGTCATTGATCCGATGTTCCTAGCAAGATAACCTGGGATTTCCGTTCAATGTGATTGACTAATAAATGGAAAAAAAAAACTCAAAATACTTGTTAAAATAATATAGGTAGGGGACTTTGCCGTTATTAGGACTGTCTTTGATTCTTTTTTTACCATATTTTTAGTAACGTCGATAGTGAGCGGACATGTGATGTCATTAATGTGACCACCCAAAACATGCCTTTCTCGTAATGATTTGTCTGATGTGAATCTCGTTAAAGATAACGGTTGCCTGCACTGCACTGCACTGCACTACAGTGAAAGCAACATCCTCCACGCGATTTTGGAGGATGTGAAACTAACGGGCTGCTCTTTCATTTAAAATGCGACCCAAACGCGCTTCATAGGATGCGGTAAGGAAAATCTCTTCTTTGTCGAGCACTTTTTCAGGTACGGGTAGTTACTACCTGTGAATGATCCGTCGTTATCCGTCTTAAAAAGGTCACATTTTTTTTTGGCCTTTTTTCACATATTTTATAATTAAGTTCCGAAATTGAAAAAAAAAACACAATTAATTAATTCCTCTTCTTTTCTAAATTTGTCAGTTGAGAGTCATCATTTACGCCATTTGTCTCTTTCATTCGCCCGAGAAACCAGTGCACGGAAACAATACGAAAGACATTTACCTCACAGAATTTTTGTTATTACAAGAAATAACTTGATAAAATACGTTTAAATATGTTAAATCCACTTATTTATTCTCTTTGTTGTGACACTACTTTCCTTCCTCATTTAGTTTTGGGGTTCAATCTTCTCGTGTGTGTGTTAAGAGGTTTGATTTTATTTTTATTTTTATTTTTTTTAAAAAAATAAAAATTAGATTCCATCTATTTTTTAACCTATAAGAATTTGAGGCTATCTAAATTTTATCATGACATAACTTATTTTAAAGTTACTATAAATATTTATTTTAAATATCAAAATGATTAATTTAAGAGGCTAGAATAAAATCCCTCTATAATGATACTTTATATATTAATAACTTCTAAACTTCACATTATAATAAGATACAATTTTTCTATATTCTATCTTAAGGAAATTGCATCCATATAGTAATAGTTATCTATATATTGTAAAAAATATATATTATATCATGTTAGGAACTTGTCTCCTCTATAGTGCAATTAGACAATGAGAGAACAACATTAAGAAGAATGCAAATATTTAGAAACTTTTAAGATAACTTTACATATTTTTGGCAACATATAAATACGTGGACTTTTTTTGTTTTGAGCTATGTCTAACTCTTTTATCAATGTTTATAGTATATTGGAGTTCTCACGCTTCGTTAACTAATTATTAAAATAGTGAATGCTTAATCTCTACCTCACTTACTAAGAATAACTAAATTAAAAATAATTATTTTTGTTACTACACTTCTATTAAGTTATAACTTTCTTATAATAATAAAATTAGTTTGGTTCCAACAACATAACTATAGAGAAGTTTTACTGTAAATATAATCAATGAATAAAAAAAGAAACCATATTATTTTATTATTTTTTCAATTTCTTTTATAAATTGATAGAAAAGTTTTGACTTTATTTTAAAAATTTTTCAATAGAAACATTTTTCTATAATATAAAAGACTTCCTTCATTAAGTTTTGTGAGGAAAATCAAAAATAAAAATGCTACGGGTCATTTTATGATGCCATTATTTATTTTTTTATGGCATCAATAATATAATAAATGTGTACTATTGAACTTAATCTATAGTATAAAATATTTATCTCAATAAAAAGATATAAGTTCTTTAAAATTTTTGTAGCCATTTAATAAACTAGTTAAAAAGATTATTTAAAAAATAAAAGAAAGTGAAAAAAAGAGTTATAAGATATTTCAAATGCAATGAATTCATTAATTAACTAATTATTTATCCACTATATTAAGCTAATGGTAGAGATTAAAATATTTAAATTAAGGGTCGGGAATAATCCTATTATCAATACTATTAAAACTCATGAAAATCCTAAATACTAATTGATTTTTTTTAGAGTAATTGATTTTACTTTTAAAACGCATTTATCCATGAAAAATAACTGATAAAACTGTTAAATACATATATTTCAGTGGCCAAGTGGCCCCCTATTTTTCCCTCGAAAATAGTGGGTCCCACTTAAGACATAAACAAACGAAAACCAGGCTGTTAAAATTTTCCATTTCCTATCTTTGAAGCTTTCTTTCGGAAAGATCTTTCCTTTTCTCTCTCTTTGTTTCTCTTCTGTATCATACAGAAGAAGCATTGGTTCATTAACTTCATTTTGTTATTTTTTTTTGGTTCTTATTTTATAAAGAGAACAATATAGAGAGAGAAGAGAACAGAAGACAAGAGGAGAATGTTTTTGGAACTAACAGAGATCTGACTCAGGTATTTGGAATTTTTCATCTTTTGTTTTTGTTTTGGCCATGGATTTTGTTGTACATTTTGTCAATTTATGTTCTCATTTACGTGGGTTTTGTGTTCAATGCTCTCTAAATTTGGAAACTTGATCTGGGTGTTTTTTTGTTTTAGCTATGTTCTCTTGTTTTTGGCATCTGCTTTTCATCCATTTGGCATTTTTCTTTTAATGGGTTTGAATTGATCTGGTTTTTTGTGATGACATATTTGTCCACATCTGTCTTATTCATGTGACTCTCCCTCCATTTCTTTTGTTTCCTTTGTGTGAAATTTTCTTTATATTTGAAAATTTAATTTTTTCCCCCTCACCTTTTTGTGAAGATTTGCAGTTTTGGAATCTGGGTAGTTTACCATTGTTGGCCACTTCTAATGCAAGTGCTTGAAAATGTTTTGGCGGTTTCAGGTCAATTTCTACTGTTTATTTTGACATTTAAACTGATTTAATAATGGTAGTTTTATGGTTCTGTTCATTGTTGAATTGTCTCTCAAGCTTTTAATTTTGTCTTAAAAGTTTATTTTTGAAAGGGATGGGGATGGGAGTTAATTCCTCGTCATTTTAACATAATTTAGCTTTGAATTCGACGATAGATCACATATGCTAAATTTGCATTCCCACAAATTTGTGACAATTTTTCATTTTCATTTGATATCATTTGAGCTTTAAATTTACTTGTTTGTATTAAATAAATAAATAAATAAATAAATTTTTTGCATTTTTCCCAAGGTAATTTGTTAGGAAATGGGAAAGAAAGGGAGTTGGTTTTCTGCTGTGAAGAAAGTTCTGAGCTTGGAACAAAAAGATAAGAAAGATCAGGTTTGAAACTTTGGTTCAATTTAAAAAACTTGTAATTTTGTATTTTTGGATATGCTTGCAATTGGAATTTAGTGTTTTTGTTTTCGGGCTGTATTAGAAAACAATTAAATTGAAGAAAAAATGGTTTGGCAAGCAAAAGAGCTCTGGTGCTATTTTGTCGTCTGAAGAAAATCTTGCAGTTTCTGTTCCTGTCCCCCATCCTCCTACAGCTGATGAAGATGCAAAATTAATTGAATCCGAGAATGAGCAGAACAAGCATGCATACACTGTGGCTCTTGCCACTGCAGTGGCTGCTGAGGCGGCTGTTGCGGCTGCTCAGGCTGCTGCAGAGGTTGTTCGCCTCACTGCTGTGGCACGTTTCCCTGGAAAATCACAGGAGGAAATTGCGGCTATCAAGATTCAAACAGCATTCCGGGGATACTTGGTATGATTATTACATATTAACAAATGCTTTTAAGAACTAGGGCATTTGACTTTAGAATTTATATTTCTCTATCCAAATTGATGTGATGCCTTTTTGTTTTGGAGAAATAATATTACAAATGTACATTAAACATGTGTACAAATAAATACCTGCAATGGGCATTGCCAATGAGCTGTATAAGTGACTTTGGTTCTTGCTTTTGTGCATTTTAGGCACGGAGGGCATTGCGGGCTTTGAGAGGGCTGGTGAGATTGAAATCCTTGATACAAGGACACACTGTAAAGCGGCAAGCAACCACCACATTAAGATGCATGCAGACTCTTGCTCGTGTTCAGTCTCATATTCGAGCAAGGAGGATTAGAATGTCAGAGGAGAACCAGGCTTTCCAGAGGCAGCTCCAACAGAAGCGTGAAAAGGAAATTGAGAAGTTGAGAGCTTTAGTGAGTGCCATCATCATATTTCTATCCGTTGCTTTGGGCTTCGTGACTCTAGAACAGAAACTTGTATGTGAAGAAGATGAGCATAGTTTCCATCTAACATAGCAACGAAATTAACATGTTGCACTTTTACAGCAAGTTGGAGAAGAGTGGGATCATACTGCAAAATCTAAGGAGCAAATTGAAGCAAAGTTACAACATAAGCAGGAAGCTGCTATAAGAAGGGAGAGGGCATTGGCTTATGCATTTTCCCATCAGGTACCAGACTCTTCTTATAATGTTATCCAATGATTATAAATAGTCTATAGTTGACAAACTTGAGATTTTAATTTGTAGCATTTTTCAGATAATTGTAAATTCAGTTTGTGATTTTGACTATTGAGAGGAGTGGTTGGCAACTGATGTTTTCATTCCTTTAGCCAAAGAACATCTTCAGTTCTTTTTAATTTTTTCTTGGATGGATAAGTTTTGGTTGAACACATAGGCAGGAGCAGCTTTGATATTCTGGAATTTTGTTATCATTTTCGTGAGAATTTTTAATTCTTCACATACTGAGCATATCTATTTTATAAGCACTAGTTGAACACTTTAGAATTCACTTGGATGATAATTTTCCAACAGAAGACGTTGAGGAACTCTTCAAAATCTGCAAACCCGACATTTATGGATCCAAACAATCCCCACTGGGGTTGGAGCTGGTTGGAGCGTTGGATGGCAGCCCGACCATGGGAGTCCGGAAGCACAGTTGATAATTATGATCTTAGCTCTCTTAAGAGTGCAACAAGCCGTGCCATGTCTATTGGTGAAATCAGTAGAGCTTATTCACGTCGCAATGTCAACCGTGATAATAAAGATTCACCCACTGCACATAAATTAAGTCGACCTCCCAGTCGCCGCCAGTCCCCTTCAACTCCTCCTTCCAAAGCACCATCTACATCATCAGTAACTGGGAAAATCAGGCCACCGAGTCCTAAGGGGAGCCAATGGTGTGGGGATGGTGACTCAAGAAGTGTGTTTAGTGCACGATCTGAGCGCTACAGGAGGCATAGCATTGCAGGGTCATCAATGGGAGACAATGAGAGCCTTGCAAGCTCGCCTTCAGTTCCAAGTTACATGGCACCCACTCAGTCCACAAAGGCCAGGTCCAGGGGGACAAGCCCATTAGGGTTGAACGAGACACCAGACAAAAGATCAATTGGTTCTGCAAAGAAGCGGCTCTCATTCCCATCTTCACCAGCTGGTCCAAGACGACATTCAGGTCCTCCTAGGGTGGAAATTAGTTCCTTTGAGGACATTGATGTGCATGCAGAAGAGAAAGGTTAGCTATGGAGAGAGCAATTAGTGGAAGAAACATGAAATCACTACATGATTAGAGAAAATTGCAGATGAAGAAGAACAAATAAAATAAAAAAAAACGATGAATTAGGATTTCATCTACATCATCCTCTTCAGTAGCTACTCTTGTAAGAGATGCAATGGTGGAAGAGTCAATAAGATTTTTCATTATTAAGTCTGTTGTTGTATTCGTGCTGACTATCAGTATCTTTTCCTTGTTCTTGAAGAGCTGCTGATTTTAGGAATATTACTTCATTTTTATAGTAGGATTGGAGATTGATGAACACTTACTGATTTGATTGATTGTAGTCTTTTGTGTTGTTGATTACTGACATAAATCTTACGAACTCTTATACCCTTCAGTGCTAAAATTGTTTCCCTCGTTAGGGATATTCTAGATGCTTTTATTTGGTTTCTTGGCAGATGATATAGTTGACATTTCAAACTCGTACATCATCAAGATTTTCAGAATGATAAAGCCGTGGATAGGGATCCTAGAATTAACGAATCTAGTTTATCATTAGCAGCATGATTTAATTCGATATTATCAACGTTGATAGGAAAATGAATGTAATGTATCTCCCGCATCTATATTAAACTTAACTTTTTACGTTCATTGACTATTTTTACAAGATCAACGGCAGTGTTTAGAGATCTTCCTGAAGAATTAGTGGTCGAGATTCTTGCATGGCTTGTCAGAAATGGCAATGTCTTTGTCTTTCTCTATTGATAACAAATTACAAACCATCAACCATCACTTGGTGATGTTAGCAAGACTTTGTTTAATCTCACATCACTGCCTGACGTCAATTGTCTGTTTTTTCATACTGGTGAACTTGCCCTAAACTCTCTTAAAATTTAAACAGCTGTCTGATTCCTAAATTTCTTTTTTTTTTCCACTTCTCTGATCACAAATGTACGATTACCCAAAAAAAAAAAAAAACAATGTCTGTAATCCTCTGACCCTTGATTATAAATGTAGAATACAATGTCTCGTGTAAAAATCGAGTACAAGCTCCTCCCGCTGCCAATTTTTTTCAATTTCCTCGCGGAGTTGGAGATCTCCGACCAAACGAGCCCTCAAGTATTTGGTCTTTGATTATGAGGCGAGACATGTGGGGTTTCAAGAATCACCCGCCATTTACTACTTGATGGCGAGGTTATGTTCGGCAGTAATTGTCTTTTAGACTAAAGTTGTAACGTTCTATGAACACTTGCAATGGACGTATTTATTGGGATGAATGAATTTTTGTCCAATAATTAGTTTGGCTGCGTTGAAAATGTGCTGTTTTGCCAATACAATGAATGTTCTGCAAAATACAAGATACCCTATCAAATTTTTAACCCCCAACCCATCCAGGATTGAGATTTGAGTAAACAGTCAAAACAAAAATGCTACGTCAATATTTTCATCCAATAAAAATACCCATGGTTATGTGCAAATTTTCCCGTTTGCAATTCAACTACACGTTTTTCTTATATTCCATTCGTCCACCTACGTTGCATACTTGCATAGGATGTTACTCGCAACGCTCTCAATAAGAAGTTTTCGTATATATGTATAATAAAAGTTGCATAAACACATCTTTAATTTTAAACACGAGTTTGTAGACATAAGAGCAAATTTTTGTACCAGCTCAGGAAAACTAGTGATTGAGAACGGAAAAATTGTGTTGCAATAATGGAAGCTTTTACGCGTTGCAAGTGGCACCCGATCCAACATTAGCGCCGCCTTTCTTTTACAGAAGCTTTTTATTTTTATTTTTAATATTTTCCATTTACTCTTTCCCCATCCTAGTTTTCCTTCCTCAACCTCCATGTCGGAAAAGAGCTCTCAGCTCGGAAGCTTCCTTCATGAACTTTGAAAATTTTTTAATACCAGGGCAAAATTATAGATACACTATGGGAGGCCGAGTTAGCTGAAAGATAATGACGAGGGTTCAGCAAGCGTTTGATTAGTAAAAACAGTTTCATATAACATCCCTGGTAAATTTGCAATTAGCCAACCGTCCAACATATATGTTAGTGTTGAGAAGAGATTTTCAAAAGATTTTTTCCCCTAAACCAACTGGGAATATGCATATTTTACAGAAGAATGCTACAACTGCTCATTTCTACTCAAGTACAACAAAATTTTCTTCACTCTGCTTGGACTCTTCATCCCGGGACTGGCAAAACCTGCACATATGAGAAAAGAAATATGAAGCCAACCTCTAAAGATTAACATCCCTGCTAACTACTAAACAAAATTATGGCAAGGTATCACACTGGGGGAGATTTATTATTTATTATGCTCACTGATCACTATTTAATAAACACAAAAGCTTTATGCATAATACAGTATAGACAAAACTGTATTAAAAAAAGTCTGAACTCCAACTGCTAATTAGAATAGCCAAAAGGAGCAGGAATGAAGAACAGTGCAGGTATAACTAGTAGGCATCCTTGCATCTAAGTCGTAATATGACCTACCTAATAATTGTAAAAAATGATCAGGAACCATCTGGACATTGAAGAGTTGTAGATCAACATCCATTCTGCTGTGTATTAAGATATGCTTCCAACTGCTTTGTCGCTGCCAATATAAGACCTGAAATTGCAGTGTCATATCGTTAACTATAAAAATAAACTAGTCTCCTCTCCAGGGAGCTCAATGTAACTAATGTTTTACATCCAAGACTGTGCTTTTGATTGAAAGGAAAGCCATGAAAATAGTCCAAGTTGTTAAGAACATGGATATATATATGTGTAAAATCTATCTTCTAATACCATCCATTCTTAAATAAAAGGATTTTGGTGAATTTAAAAGAAAAGCAATTTTTGCAATAAAAGGGAGGTGGACTTCACTCACTCCATGTCATAATTACAAACTACTACAATTGTTATTGAGGTGTAACAGTTTTGTAAGTTTAAGTGTACAAAGGGTAACACTTTACTGCTTTTGCGTATTGCCCTTAGTTGACTTGTAATAGCAGAAATATTTTAATTATTTAAATTTTTTATATGAACCAAAAAAAATTGGTAGATATAAAATTTGGGTTACAGACAGTTTTGCACTTACAAATTTTATGGCATATTACAATTTTGGGTTGTATTTTATGCAAAGACAGATTTACCCCCGATGATGTCAACAGGACATCATCATTTAACTTTAGGCACTAGCAGACAAGTAATAGAGTGCAATACTTTTATCTAGTTAACGTGTAAAAGTTTGCACCTCGATAATTGTTGATTTTAATGTCAATGGATCTTAGATGTTAGCATATACAGGGCTCAGTTGTCAACTGACAATTACCTAAAAACAGAGCTGAGGGCCCGTCGGGGTCGTGATTTACTCCGGATGGAACTGTACTCCGACATAGAATGGATGACTTGGAAGCTCCAATATCTGTAGATACAGAATGAAACAAAAGAACTTCAGACCTAACTCAGTTACATGACATACTACTGAAACAGAATGAAAGCTCCAGTATCTGCAGGAACAGAATGAAATGAAAGAACTTCATTTTTATCTTAGTTACGTGCCATACTACTCATTCTCCACTAAAGACAGGCAATAGACTTACGCCAAAGCATAATGATCTTCATTCATGTGAGAAATGGATAGACAACAATAAAAATGTGTCCTAGTTGTTCAGCTTTTATGCCTATTGCGCAAAAGTGTAATCTAAGTTGTGCAGTTGTAACTGATTCAATTTCGACAAATTTCAAATATGGTTGAGCATACACACAGCTTATTATCAATACTGAGAAAACCCACCTCCATTCTTTTTCCAGTTTCATCCCTCCCTACAAATTTTAGGCCAGCTTCTTCTAGAACTCCTATTACCTCCGGGTTCACCTGCAGCAAGCAATGATCAAAGTGTCATACTGTGACCACTGGAAACTAGGCCCGTCAAACATCTTTTTCTTCACATCAAATCAAGTTTTACAACTAACCTCATATCTGTGTCGATGTCGTTCATCCACATACTCCGCATTACGATACCTACCAAACAAGAGAAAGTATAGTGAACATGCACAAAAGCAAAATGCGGACGTTAAATGTCCTTGTTTCAGTAAGCAAAACTATTGGATTCTAACCCCAACAGCTGAAACCTCAAATCTACCAATTGCCTGCAAGTTACTGGGCAAAAGACAGCACAAAATGGAGGACAATACTAAATTTGTGACCATATGAACCACCAGATTGGTCAATTGGTATATAAAAGTAATCACCCTAGGCAGAAGCATCCATTGTTGTAGACAAATCACAACAATGATGTTTAGTTGTATGTGCAGCAACATATATCTTGATGTTCTTTCTAAACTGAAAAATTTAATAATCACGTACAACTTTGAGGTGACACAATCAGGGGTTTGGAATAATGTTCTTCGAGAACCTAGTCTCATTGTACTTCCCATATGCGTTCTTGAACCCTGCATGTAGATAAAAATGATCAATAGACACTTTGTATGGGAGGTGCAATGTATAACAGTAACTGAGAAGATCAAAGCAACCAACAAAAATTATACCTCAGGCATGAAAATTACTACAGGATTTGGTGTTTCAGAATCAAACTCATTGCTGTTTGCCCTTTTAAACCCAGAACCTAAAACAAAAATTCAAGGCAATCAGAATAAGGTACCACAATGTCTAGAAAATTGAACAGTGTATAGGAAGAGAAGTCACCCACAGATCTAGCAAACTCAATCACAGAAATCTGCATGCCCAAACAAATGCCAAGATAAGGAATGTTATTCTCTCTAGCATACTTTGCAGCCAAAATCATTCCTGTCACGCCACGATCTCCAAACCCACCAGGAACTAAGACACATTCAGCATTCTGCAAATGGAGATTTTAACGAACATAGTTTAAAATCTATATTAAAAGCTGTTCTAACACCATATGAAATGAAATGATGAAATATATTAGGGAGATTTATCTTAATTTATAGAAAGAAGCTCTGATGTTGACATGTGAGGAAATTCTTGCTTTTACAATCAGCATGAACGATTTTCAGATTCTGGCAGGAAGACGAGTGCAATTTGGTTGGTTAAAGAATGATATGGTGGGAGTGTTGATCAATAAATAGATGACTGCAGTAATGCTTACCCTCAAAGTCTCCCATGCAGCAGCATGAGCTTCTGGTGTCTGCAAGATGTGGACAAAACAATTTACACAACGCAAAAATTTCAGGAATACGAAACAGAAATCAACAGAAATGCAACTAGGAATATTCAGTACCAGTTTTGCACTCTCATCTTCAAGGTCAGAAGCTGCAATCCAGTCAATTGATGGCTTCAATGAACAAGCAATGCAGGCATGAAGAAGGGCCTGCGACACAGAAGAAAGAGGCGAGTTGGTGGAATACATTATATTCTGGGAAACCAAAACCAGCCATTTGTACGTGCTTTACATAATAAATTCACTCCACATAACCAAGATCTAGTCATTAAATTCACTCAACAATCATAATTGAACAAGTGGTACCATGGGGCAAAGTGTCATTCACTCCTTCCAAAATAATCTAAAATAATGTATATAACAATTAATGAGAAACCCAAAGGTTTATGCTATTAGGCTAGACCACTCGGTAGAACTAGTCTTCTCAAATCTTACACTTCACCAGTTCATATGTCTAACAAAAATAAACCAAGGTAAAAACTCAGCCATGCATGCATTAATCCAGTCAAAACAAGAATATTTCCATTTCTGAAGCTTCATCAGAAGAATGACATTCCACAAATAAGTAGATTAATACTAAAAGTGGGACAGAAGTTCTACGCGACAGCATCTTGTGTCCATTAGCATTCTTTTATAAAGTTTTTCTTGATTGGTAAATGACAGATCAATATACATACTTTCTTGATAATTCTATATGTTATATTGTTCATCCTCTTGGTTAAACCGAAGGTAAAAGTAGGAATCACACCTTCACAACAGAAAGATATGAGTCTGTTAGGCCAACGTATTTCCCAACCATTGCGATCCTCACCTGCCATATCAGCATGTTCTTCTATAAATAATAAGGAGAAAAAAAAAATTGACAAGAGAAAAACAAGCTAGTGACAACAATGGTATCAGAGTTGATAACTTGTGCTTCATGAAAGAAAAATCTGTTAAGATTATCAGAAGTTTTACTAACAGAATTTTTGAGATTATCATAAGTTTCAGCCCTCTTTGTCCAAGCTTGCAAATCTGGAGGAGCAGCAATGCTGCAACAAAAGATTGTAATCAGTTAGATAACAAAAGAACAATGCCACCTCCTACATGTTCCAAAAACAGGCACTCTTGCTTGTCAATTAGGTTCAAGCGGCGGCAACCCTTAGGTACTAATTAACTGTAGATGTAATGAAAGCACCAAACCAAAGTCATGAGTTACTATGAAAAAGGAGAAAAAGAGATATCTATGTAGTCAGGCTGCGGCAATCCCAACCTTGTAAAATAATCACATGTATCATTACACTCTTGAGAAATTCCAAGGTTGGCTGGGGCTTTGATACAGAAATTAAGCCTTACATACAGAAGAAGCTGAAAGAAACACTAACCTCAGTAGATTTAGCTGTTTCAGAATTGAATGATGGGCATTTTGGCTCTGAAACAGGTATGCACATCAAAGAACATTAAATAAATGTGAATAAAAATAGAGTGGAATTAAAAAAATAACCAAAAGGAATCATAAAACTGTTAGTAAACCCACTCAAGTAAGAGAGGAACGTGCCAAATGTTTGGAACATCACGGATATTGAGAATATTGCCTATCTGAGAGAAACCATTAAAAGATATATAAGATGGCCAATCAATAAAACAAAGGGAAAAAAAAAAAGAAAATTTATAGAACAACTTACTGGAACATGGCAGAACTGAGAAAGTTTCTCCTTTGTATTTTCCAACAGAGGCTGCAATAGAGTACAAAATATATGCAATATCATAATTTTTTTGAAAAAAAAGTCAATGACATGTTCATAAAAGTCAATTCCACAAGCTCGGTCTTGAGATGACTTGAATTTTTGCAACACATTGAAATCAATGCATCTAAACCACAGTCAGGCAAACTAAAGACAACAATCTAAAAGATTCCAATTTCCACCAAATTTTTACCATCTGTAAACCCGCTTGTATACATGCAGGTAGCAGGCGGCAAAAAAGAAATACCTGAGCAGAACGGCACGCCAATAGATGTGGTGTCAAGCCTAATGCTCTCAACTCCCGGACACTGTGTTGTGTAGGCTTAGTTTTCTGAAAGCAACGAGAAAGAGAGATTTAAGTCCTTGAAGCAAAAGAGTGAACAACAGGAAAACCACGCCCCCCCCCCGCCCCCCCCAAAAAAAAATAAAATTATGATAATAATAATAAGTTGAATGAATTTTAAGAAAATTCCATCGACCTTGCCCTCTAATACCATGATGGAAAATTTAGAAAAATAGATATTGCACAGCTGGTATAAAGGTTTACACAAAAGGCAAAGGCAATTGATTACCTGCTCTCCAACAACACCCAGCACAGGTATCAGGCTCACATGGATGAGGCAAAAGTTATCAGGACCTGGAGGAAGGAATAGAAAATTAAAGTAACCAACTACTTCACATTATAATGGGATTTCAAAAACCAAGAGCATATGCCTGGCACATGATGTCAATCAAAGAAAATATTTCTGAATTTCCATTAGCTTTGGATAATAAAACAAATGACCTATCCAGCATAAAATTAGGCATTTAGCACAAAATAATTCAATCAAATAGAAATGTACCGTGATGCTAAAAAAAAAGGCATGCCAGCAATTAGAAAAGCATTACATAAGAGATTCCGAGTATGTCTATGACACTAATTAGCATTACATAGAGCTCGACCTTACAGCATCACATGTCAACCTTACCCACTGAAAATGACAACTGTCGCAAAGCCTCAATGAATGGCATTGATTCAATGTCACCTGACAAAAAATTGGTTGTAATCAAACAACTTATCAAGAATTCTTGATGCATCATAAGTCTCATTGTAACAGATAGTTCTTACCAACAGTACCGCCCAACTCTATCACACAAACATCTGCTGGGTCCTCTTTCCCATCCACAGGAATTACAGCCACAGATTCAATCCAATTTTTAATAGCATCTGTGATGTGTGGGACCACCTAGGCTCCACACAAATTGGAAAAAGCTAAAGTCACCAGTTTTCTCCTTATACAAATTAAGATAAAGCAACCTTTAGCGAATTATAGAAGCTACCTGAACAGTCTTTCCAAGATAATCACCTCTTCGTTCCTTCTCAAGGACAGACTGATCAAAAAATGAACAGAACGATCATATTATAGCAACTCATATACAACTCAAAAAGCAAAAAACTTTACATCAAAAAGATAAAAATTCAATCACTCACCTGATATATCTTTCCAGTGGTGATGTTGTTGTTTTTCGTAAGTCTAACATCGAGGAATCGTTCATAGTTACCCAAATCTAAATCCACCTTTTAAGAAATAATACCAAATAATTATATGCTAGCAAACACACCAATCGGATATTATTTACTTATTCAACTCACAATGCGTGGAAGATTTTTACATTGTCATTCAAGTTAAGGATGAGTAAAATTTACCTCTCCGCCATCATCAAGAACAAAAACCTCCCCGTGTTCAAAAGGAGACATGGTACCGGCATCCGTGTTCAAGTAAGGATCTGCAAAACAAGAGAAGCAGTTAACAAAATTAAAAAAATTAAAAAAAATTCGAATCAAATACGTACATTAATATTAGAACAATAATAATAAGAAGAAGAAGAATAAGCATAAGCAAATAGCGAATGAAATGAGACCAATTTTAATGGAGGTGACGCGGAGGCCACAAGCTTTGAGGACAACGCCTATGCTGCTGGCGGTGACGCCTTTGCCAAGCCCACTCACGACTCCACCAGTAACCAACACGTACTTCATTTTCTCTGATCGCTCTGTCTCTCGGTTTTGATTTTGATTTTGATTTTTTAAGTCTGGTTTTAGTTCTTAATTCTTTATTGTAGGCAAAGTGTTTGTGTTAATGTCGGAGCGGGAAAGGCCAAGGCTTGACGAAGAGCAAACGCGCGTCAGCTTGTCGCTTGTGAAAGAAAGTCTGTCATACGGTTTCAACCAAACCTAAAACGGAGCGGTGCGCCGCCTTAGTTACCAATTTGATGTTGCCACGTCAACCTCAGAAGGTCTTTTGCCTTTTTTGGACTTCTTTTTATTTTTTCCCCAAAACGATACGCTGTAATTTTAAGGGCTGGGCAAGTAGGCAACAAAGTCTTTGCATCTTTTTTTTTTTGGGTCGTAATCGCAACAATAGACTTCTTTTTGTATGAAAAGGGCATAAGCTACCGCACACGTGCAACTTGTTAATAATTTTTTCGTTATGGAGAATATAATTATAATTCCTTAAACGGGACAAATTCGCGCACTCATCGATTTAGATGCTTCCACTAATTTCACTTTTCTTGGGATGCTTAGGCTAATGAGTAGGGTTACATATTTTAAGTTTTTTATTTAAAGAATTATTTTATCAATTAGTTGATTAGATAAGATCAATTAATTAACTTGTATATTATAAAGAAATATCAACTCGTAAACTGTTCATAAATTATAGAATGAAATTTAAAATAAAAAATTCAAGATGCCTATAATTCTTCTATGTTAATTGCGCTAAGAGATAACTAATAATACATAATTAGATTATAATCTAAGCGTATCCAATCTTATCCGAGAAAGTGCAATCTTGTCATTTTTCATCTACACCACCGGTTAAGAAAAGGAGCGTTCATATGCAGACACCATGCCACATATAATAGTGTCTCGTGAAATCATGGTGCCTTTTTCATTGTCTTTTTCTAATTTTTAAAAAATTAATAAGAAGCACGCCACCCTGTATACCCCATTTTTTTATCGTCATGGTGTCTCCATCGTACTGTTGATTATTATTCTAAGAAAAGTGACAGATAAAAATTAAAAAATAAAGAAAATAAAAAAGAAAATTTTTTCTTTTCTTTTTGTTTATTCTTAAAAGTGGGAAATTGCTAAACTACGTGTGAAAAGATTGGCATCCATTCGTATTAAAAAGAATTGGCATCCAGAACAGACGCTAGAATATTCAAAAATGGGCTTTGAAGAAACAGAAAATTAATATCCAATAAGATATCCACCTAGAACTGTTGCTAGCAGACCTGAGAAGGAAAAGAGATTTAACTTTAATGGAATGGTGGGAGAATTTTTCGCAGCTTGCTGAGATTGAACTCCAGGTGCTGCAGTAATACTCATTTTGATCAGCCAGCACTACATAGCAAGTCGATGCAAGCACGGAACAATAACAAAAGAATTTGAAAAAATCTCAGGTGTCCCATAATTTGGCCCATCCAAGGACCAAAGAAAGCCAAAAAAAGTATCATTAATCATAATTCTCCCAAAATTTTTGTTTTATTAATTGTTTTGATTTAATTTTAGTTAAGACTTAAAACATCATGAGAGCTTGTCTTTTGCGGGGCGGTTATGTTAATAGTGTGGATTGATTTTCTTAGAACAACTTCTTAGGATGAACGTAATTGAGAATAATCTAAAAACAAGAGAACAATTGTCAAAGACGAAACAGGTGGTTGCTAGCAACGAAGTGCCAATGATTGAGTCAGGACTGGCCGCATTGACACTACAATGGTTAAGTCAAGTAAGTATCGGTGAAAGTGATGAGTTTATGAGAAATCTTAATATCAATGAAAAATTAAAAATTGTGAGAAAGAAATTGAACCTATATTTTTTGAGATTGAACTTAAAATATATAAGAATAAATTTATCTGGACCTGATTGTTATATTCATGAGTAAACATATATTGATTTCAAGTTGTTATTCTAAACTTAGATATTGATTGGTAATTAAATAGTTGAACTACAGTAGATTTTGAACTTCATTCCCAATTTTACCTGCATGTGTGCATGACTTGACAATCTTTTTGATTGAGTGTCAAGAGTTATCTCAAAGGTACCAACTATTATAAACCATGCTTAGCTGGTGGATAATATTGTTCGAAAGCTCTGAAACAAATTTTACAACAAAATCAATGGCATTGCTCACCTTTCCGCAATTATGGAGTTCTACATATGGGTGGTTTCTAAGTATTTCCCTAAAAATATAAGTGAGGAAACGAACATAGAAACTTTTGGGCATTATAAATCTCAGTTATTAGATGTTAAAATAAGCATTCCAATAAGTGTTTCATCAATAATCACTCTATATAGACAGAAGTTTATTTTACCGGATATTTATGTCTATAATGCTGATGATATACTCTCTCTGTAACATATGATTTGGCCAAGAGAAAAAGTCATTGAAATACCATATTGTGAGCAACGGTATCATTTTAATAACATCTTTAACTAGTTAAAAGAAAATTTCAAATGCCCAAGTTGCAATGATAGTTTATCTGCATGTGCTTATAAGTAGTCATCAAAAAGACATTTGCTTATGCTAAAACAAAAAGACAACCTAGTCATAAGCACATGCTGGCAATTTGTCATTACAACTTGAACATCTAGAATCCTCTTTTAACTAGTTAAAGATGCAACTAAAATAATACCGTCACTCACAACATAACATGTCAATGATTTCTTTTCTTTGACAAAATAATATGTTACAAGGAGAACATTTGTCATCAGCATTATAAACATAAATATTCAGTAAAATAAACTTCTATTTACATAGATTTATTATTGATGTAACACTTATTGGGATGTTTATTCTACCATTCAATAATTGAGATTCATAATACTTAAAATCTTCCATGCTCTTCTCATCACTTATATCTTTAGGCCAATATTCATAAATCACTTGTATGTATAACTCCATAGTTTCAGACACGTGAGTAATGCAATTGACTTTATTGTAAATCTTATTTCAGAACTTTCAAACAATATAATTAGTTACCTAAGCATGATCAATAACAATTGGTACCTTAGAGATACTCTTGAAACTCAATTTGAAAGAATGGGTTGATTGTCAATAAATGAGAAACTCCTTCAGGTCAAAGTGGAAAGTAGTTCCAGCAATTGGATTCTTGATAGGATGGAAAACAGATGGTTTGGATTTGCCATGTTGATCAGGTTTGTTCTGTACCCATACCAAGTGATCCTTTGAGTCCAATTGCACTGAATTCGTCCTGTTTGGACTTGACCATACACAGTTGCATAACTTAATATTTTGAATCAAAATTATCCATGAACCCTGCAAAGCATAGAGAGGAAAGAAGTAGTGATGAGCGAAAGGGAACCATTAAAAAAAAAAACTTGCATGTAGAGTTTAACGGACAAAAACAATTGTTCTCCACCAAAAGTTTGAACCAGTGTCCGTATCATTAGAAGTAGCCTGGTTCACAAATCTATCTAATTTTGCAGATAAAGATACATCAATCACACACATGAAGATGGCCTACTAAAAACAGCTCATTACACCTACTTCAAGCACTCAAGCGAAGTGTTAATCCAAATGACCTGGATCTAGTTTGAAAATTTCAAATATACTATGGACGGATGAAACATTCTCAATGTAACCAAGCAAACAATTATCACAACAAAAATTATTACCACTCCCAAATATCAACAACCAAGTTCCCAATAACGCCTTCAAAAATATTCAAGACAAACACTTCAGATATTTCGTCATTCTAATCACCAACAACAGTTTAGTAATGAGTAAGAAACAGTAACCTTTGATCGTTGCGATCTAGGATAACAACCTTGACCTCGACACATGATCGAGTCCACATGTAGAGATAAACTAATCCACTACGAAAAAAAAAAAATGAGTTACAAAGCATCAAAACCACTTACGTAGGATCACAGAACCCTTCGCATCTAATCCAAAGCTCCAACCCTCAAAGCGGTCTCACAATTTTTCCACATGGGATTAAATACAATCTCCTCTTGAGATAAGGGTAAAAAAGGAAAATAAAGTGTGGGAGCATTGCCTCGAATTTAACAGCTTCAAGCTCAGCTAAAGCAAGAGAAGTAAATTAAGGCTAACTTGATTCTTGGTATCTAAAAATAACACTAGTAAGTACTCACCAAAAACCTCAATCTAAACTGCAGCCGCTAACCGTTTAAGAAAATATTTCTCCACAATTCTAGGGCTTAAAATTAATTTTTTGGGGAAATGAAAATGATAAATTCACTCACTAAATTTCCCCTCAAAATAAATGTACCAAGCCTCCATGGTTCATATCCACAAAGAAAATGGCACTCAGGCAGTCAAGCTGGAAATCATCTCTTATCTTGCTTCTCCACATTTTGCTCTTGATTTTAGCTTCCTTTTCCTATCAAAAAAGAAGCAACATGCCCCTATAAATTCATTAAAAAAAAAAAGGTTGAAAATGGCTGACGTGGCGAAACAAAAGCCATTGGATCTGCATTCACGTAAGCCAAATCTGATGGTCAAAAATGGTGTCAACGAGGGTCAAGAAGGTCTAATATCCAGTCAATGGTAAATGGCCTGGTCAAAGTCTGACGACATGGCAGAATCTCAGCGCTTGGATCAAGCTCCAGATGAAGTGGGGTCAAATACGGGTCCATTTCAAAAGGAAAGGATCTTGCACCTTTGGAGTTCGCGATTTGGCAACAAGTTCTATATGAGCTTGCTGTCAGCAGCCAACCAGCTAGTGGTCAACAAAAAAGTTCAACGCACTTGTACGAGCTTACGGTAGAGAGCAGCACACCAAATCCCAAGCTGTTACAAAAATCAATTTTCACATCTATGACCAATTGAACCCCGGCTTTGACCTATCTTCAGGTTTTTGACCACCCGGAATCCAAAAATGATATCGGATCACTCAAAAACCTGAAAAATACTAAAATAACTATTTTAATCTTGAACCTATCATTCATTGGTTTTTTTACACAAGTTTTGACAAACCAGTAAATTTGGCCGTTCCACAGCATAAAGACCTATGATCAACAAAAGTCAAAACAAGAATGTAAATTACAAAGAAAGATTCACAAAGATCAGTAGAGAAGCATGCTCGTGCGTTTCCTGCGTTGACCCACTTATGGCCAACCTCGAGGCCAAGAAGGATGGCTGTGGCTACTGTTTTTTTTTTTTTTTTTTTCAATACATAGGATTACAACCTAACACTAATTGCAGGAAGACTCAATGACTCTTTTCGCCCACAATTGCTTTTCTCCCCTCAATAAGCCTAGAAAAAGCATCTATTTTGCAGTCAGCTTAATGCATGTCACAAATTCACAATAAACTGAATCCCAATGTTTCATAGAAATATAATAAAACAGTTATCAAAAACCAATAATTGCAAGCCAAAGCGCATTGTTTTCAAACCCGTGGAACTCCAACTTATGCATGCCAAACAATTTTAACTTCAATAATCTTGTAAGTGAAAGTCTCCATATGTAGCGCACCACCTATAATTTAGGTATGCACAGAGTGAAAACTCCAAAACCATATGGCAAAGAGATCAAAAAAATTGAGCATACGCAAACAATTCCTGACTAACAATGCATTTTGGGTTTGCAGTGTTCATCAATATAAAAAACAAATTCAAGATCAAAGAAAAACACAGCAAATTAATTAAAGACTTAATCCAAGAGAAGAAAATTACCAATACTTAAGGGATTCTTTGAGGATGGATTCGTTAATGGACCAAGTAGATGTTAAAAACGAGCTGCTGTTGAGACTTTAGCGCGCGTCGGAGCTCACGACTTCGGCCCCCCAACTCTCAGCAGATGTCTTGGAAGAATTTAAGCATTCAACATCGATCTAAAAAATCATGCAATCAAATGCTTAAACATTAGCCTTTCTACTCTTTTTCCCCAAGCTATAATCCGAGCGATAATGTACCCAAGTTATAATCTTATTATGCTAACCGCTCAATCTCAAATGAAAATCGTGAAGTTCTTACTATGAACAAGTCGCGAGGTTGCCGTCAGAGTCTGAGAAGTCGGCGGGGTTCGGCGTTCAGATGGGCGGCCGGCCGTCGACGTCGATCAAGATGCGGCTGAGTTCGTGGAGTTCATAGGTTCTTGTTTCTTTGGGTGGGCTTTTTAATTTCAATTTTGATACCTTAATTTGTCAATTGATTTCCTTTTATAGTTATTAGTTTAATTCTTTTTGCTAAGTACTAAATGCAGGATTTTATTTGATGTTGTGTTTTTTAGTCTGTTTTGTGCCTTTTTTTTTGGGGTAATCGGTGGTCTCATTCAATGCCATTCTTTGAAGTTGTGTTAATCAAATTTAGAGTTTTTCAATGAATGTGATTAGTCCGAGATGAATTCTTCAAAAAATGGCATGTATCTTGGCAGGTATATTAATTTAATATGCTGCTCTGGGTGTATGTGTATTAGATAAAAAAGGATGAAGAAATCAATGGCGGGGATTCTTCAACCAGTGACCTGCATTTTGGCAAGTATATTGATATGGCGCTCCTGATGCATGTGTAATTGTGTGTAAGATTAAAAAAGAAGAAATCAATAACGGGGTTTATTGATCTTCCTTAAGAATTGGTGGTCGAGATTCTTGCCTTGCTACCTGCATACTCTCTGTTGCTTTCCAAAGGCGTACAAAAATCATGGTATGCTCTCATTGCAAGCCCCGGATTCGTAGTTAAGCAACTTCGCAACCAGGTAAGTAACAAGGACACTTGTGTTTTCTTCTTTACAAGCACGATGTCTCCAGGCAGCTTCATGGTGAAAAGCATGCCTTATACTTGCTGCTTCTTTAATGACAAAACTGGAACAGCACCCAGTGAGGATAACCCTTTTGCTAGAGAAGATGAATCAGCATGAGCATGGAAAGTTAGAAAATTTGTCCGGTCATTCAATTCCCTTGGCATTATATGTCCATCTTTTAAATCTGGTGCAATTATTTTAGCGAATCCAGCTATCAGGGTATCCGTCCCTGAAACTTGTATACACAATCATGGTTCAGGTCCGAAGTATTTAATAGTTGGCGTTGGATTTGGTTATGATTCCAAATCCAATGATTACAAGGTTGTTCGATTCATGCGTCTTTCTCGTTACGTGTATTCTCCTAAAAGGGTGGAAGCGTACACTTTGAGTACTGATCATTCCCGGAAAGACATAAACAGAAATTCATTGTTACTGAGTCTGATTGTAAATTCATCAATGGAACTTGTTGTTGGATGCAGGCAAGTGTTATTAATGCGAAGAGCGGTTTTGTCGTTTTTCTTTTGACATGAGTGATGAAGTCTTCCAAAAGATATCAATGCCGAATCGTACTGTTTCAAAAGATTTCAGGCTTTTGGTGTTCAATGAATCTCTAGCAGTGGTTATGCATAATTTGATCAGTGGTTCATATTCGCTGGAGATGGGTCTTGAATGTTAATGGAAGAAATGTGGATGAGCTTATTACGGAAGACAAGAATGGTTTTGTGCGTTGCTACAACCTTGTTACCCAAGAAATTAGATATCTTCATCTTCCTGTTAAGAGGCATCGAATAAAATTTGCTATTATTATTAAAGAAAAAGAATTTTTTTGATAAAAAGAAAATAAAATTTGCAACGACACGGTCGCTTATACTTTAACGCGGCATTTCACCATTGGCTAACGTACCAACGTGTGAACAGCAACACCAAATACCAACTCAGCGCAACGGCCTCCGCTGCTCACTACTCTAGATATACTATATACACACACACATGCGTACACTACAAAATTTAAGCCACGGTTTCAAGTTTCAACGACATAAGTTTCAGGTCTTGGCGATTGCGGAAGCTGAAGCATCTGAAACAAGGATTACAACAATTTTCAAATATGAAGGAGGAAAGAGTTGAGTACGATACGGATCAGCCGATGCACGACGTGTTTGATTTCAATGATCGCAGAAGTCGCCGAGATCCAATTACTCCGGGGCCTCTTTCAACAGGAGGTAATTCGCACAGAACACAATTCCATGCTTATTTATTTATGCCTTACGTTTATAAGAATCAACATAAATATTACATTGGCCTTAGCTTGGCTTGGAAGTTTTTGTTTTCTTTGGCTAATTCTGTTTTAATAAGTCCGACTTAGGGTTTTAAAATTGCATGAAACAACACCGATAGCGTTACGAAACTCTCGCTCTGTTTTATATATTATATTGTGGTTTTTTTTTATTATTCAGGATCATTAATTTGATTTTTAATTTTCTTTTCCAGACATTCTGGATTCGAGGAGAAGTATAGACGCCATTAACTCTGATAAAGAACTGAAAGTTGATAAGAATGAGAAGCTGGATAGGAGTTTGTTGACATTTCTAGAAGAAAACCGAGGGGGAAAGCAGAGAGGGTTCAGTATCAGAACTAGGAATGAGGATTGGAAGTATAGGAGATTGAAGTGTCCGCAGATGTCAAAGAAGAAGCAGGAACAGTTTTATAGGATGGTGAAAGAAGAAGCGGCTGACAGAAAGACTAAGCGTGCTATGGCCAGGATGAAGGGTGGACAACACTTGCAGAAAAATGAGGCCGATTATTTTGGATTGGATGAACTATTGAAAGAACAAGCCCTGTCACAGGAGAATAAGACTGTGGGGCAGCAGCAGCAACCATCTGAATTTCACAAGTCCATTGACATGGAGACTGCACATTAAGTCCTGAATATGATGGAAAACTATTTGTGTGAGGGGCTGAGGAGGCAGAAGGAAGCACTTCACTTGCAGGAAGAACTGGAGACGTCATTCCATTTGCAGAAAGAGGTGGAGAAGTTGGAAACGATGGCGGCCGATCCGAAGCTCCCGTTCCTTAATATTGAGAATATTGTTAGTGTCTTGCGCCAAATCGAGCAGGAGAGTTCGTCTGGAACATTGACTTTGGATTCACTTGCCTACTATTTCATCGACTTAAAGAGGAGGTTTTCTCTCGATTTTGAGTTCCTTAAGTTGTCCCGTGTTGCTTATTCACTTGCTCTGCCCTTTTTTATGAGGATGTTCCAAGGTTGGCACCCTCTTCGAAATCCGTGGCATAAACTCGATGTGGTGTCAGTTTGGATGGATGTGCTGCAATTTGATTACTATTGTGATAAGTCAGAGAAATCGATGCCTTATACTTGGCTGGTTTCGAAGATTGTCTTACCTGCTTTGAGAATGTCTAGCGCCAATACCTGGGACACAAGTGACTCCGAGCAGATGCTTAGATTCTTGGAGTGCTGGGAAAGTTTGCTGCCTCCTTCAGTTTTTCATACTATTTTGAATAAAATAGTTACTCATGGGACCCACTTCGGGAAACTGTTCCAATCCATGATCTGGTGCTTCCGTGGATGCCATTGTTGGGATTCAAAGTGGACGGGGGTTTGTATGAGATGATTCTTACAAAGCTGAGAAGTGTTCTTGATGCTTGTCACCCAAGTGACGTTTCTGCGTATAGTATACTGTCTCCTTGGAAGATTACGATTGATACGGAAACTTGGGAACAGCTTATGAGTCAATATGTAGATCCGAAACTGCAGGTTAACCTTCAAGAGCTGGGGCAGTTTGAGTGTCAGCAGAAAGCAGCAGGACAAGCCCAACAGAACGCAGCCGCGGCCAACCTTGATGGTGGAACCCTGATGGATGGTATGGATGCAGCGAGTGATGATGGGATGACTCTGAGACAACTGCAGGTTAGCCTACTAGAGCTCCAAAAAAGTCCTGAAAACCAGAACCTTGTTAACGGTGTCGAGGTGATGTCCCTAGCTACTGATGATACGAAGGTCCATCAACGTGGTTTCAGAAAACGTTGTTATCGGACGGTTCTGGTGCCAATTCCACCTGGAGATGCTTGAGGATTCTTTTGTAAGGAGATATGCGCATGCTGCTTTGAAGTGTTGCAATACACAGAACTTCGGCTGGGACGAAGAAAGTATCTTGTTCTGTTTTTGCAAATTCATTTCCGAAAAAAGGTGGAGCGATGAGTAAAAGCTGAAAATAAAATCAATATTTTAACCTCCATTCACCTAAGGTTGAAATTTGGGTGGTCAATTAAATAATATTTTTTGAAAACAATCGGCCAGCCTCTTGGGGGCCATTCTATATGCAATTTAACTGTACATTTTTCTTATATTTCATTCACCTACGTTGCGTTGGGTGTTACTAAGTTGCAATGCTCTCAATTTTTTGTTATTAGTAAGAAGAACTTACTTACAGTTACACAAACACAAGTTATGTTAGAGTTTGTAAATATAACAAACAAGTTTGTATCAATTCAGGATAACTAATTGTTAAGAACAAAAACATTTATGACCCAATAATGGAAAACTTAAGCACGTTGTAAATAAGACTTGATGCAACAAGAGCAAGCCTTTCTTTTATAGAAGCTTTTATTTTATTTTATTTTTTTACTGTTTTCCATTTACTTTTTCTCCCACCAATTGTTTCTTCCACAACCTCCTCCTCCCTTCTCTCCCTCCTTGTGTGTGGCAGATGAGCGACTATCCCCGAAGATGAACTTAAAATTTTTAAATAGCAGGGCATCAAGACCAGTGCAGAAGTGAAGTTCATGGACTTTAATGATTAAATATATTAAAAGAAACTAATTAAATATAGCGATAACACCTTTTACATTCGTAGACTTTAAAAGAATATATATGATGATCCCTTACACAGCCCAGGAGTGAATTTATAGATATGCATATTTTTCTCTTGCGCCCAACGAATAAAAATTTATTCCAAGTTGTTCCATTGGCACCAAATTAATCCATGACCCATATCTCGATCGAATATAAACGCTTGTTGGAATTGAACAATGGCAATGCTTTCGTCCCCAAGAAATCAAAGAACTTCTCGTACATATTTCTTATATTTCATGCATCCACCTATGTCGTATCAGGTGTTACTTGCAAAGTTGTAACTCTCTCAATTTTTCTCTTATTCGTAAGAAGTTTTTCATTATCTTAATTTTTTAATTAAAATCATCAAATTACTAAACGGGGTTTAGGGTTCAGTCTAATCGTTATTACATCAAAATTTCAATTAGAAACAAGAGAAGCAAACCAAGTTTTACAATCCCCCATAATATTCAACCAAGACTTGACAAAAGTGGCCTCTTCCTCTTTTTGCATGCATAATCTCATCATCATCACCACCTCGATCAGTTTTCATTATTTGGGTCACCAGCAAGCATTAGATTCTCCGGAAGCGTCTGCAAAAGTCTGATATCTTAAGTTAATATGTGTGTGTGTGTGTGTGTATAAGCATCTTATTTATACATGAGGATGAGCATAACCTCCTCTTGCTGTTCCTTCCCCTTCTAATATTCATCAACGTAGGGCACCCTAAACCAAATTGAAGACTATGAACGATCTATATACATACACGGAGAGCGACACTTTATTGAATGACAGATTGTTAATGCTTCCTTGCGTTCATTACGTTCAAACAGAGTAAACACACTGTTTAATGGTATATATAAACTTTTAAAAGATAAATCAGCTAATTTTAATTCGCATGGGTCTCTGATGATCAATCTCTATGCGAAAATATCACACCTCAACACTTCAATAATGTTCTTTTTGGTTACTGTTTTGATATGCACAACGGATGAAATGAGTAATAAAAATCTAAAAGAGGGACCACCGAAGTTGTAAAAATAAAAAATACAAGAGGGATTAAGTGTCGTTCTCGTGTGTGCACATATGGACAGGAAGATAGAGGTATAGTATATAGATAGGGTCCATATGAACCACGCAATACGGAAAGACAAAATGAAACCCACAACAGAAAATTGATAAAATGGCAGAGGCGAAGAAACAGAAGCATTTTGTTCTAGTGCATGGAACAAACCACGGAGCCTGGTGCTGGTACAAGGTGAAGCCACAGCTGGAGGCAGCGGGCCACCGGGTGACGGCGCTGGACCTCGCGGCCTCCGGCATCAACATGAAGAAAATCCAGGATGTTCCTACATTTTATGAATACAGCGAGCCCTTGTTGGAGATTTTGGCCTCGCTTCCTGCAGACGAAAAGGTCATACTTGTTGGGCACAGCTTTGGAGGCTTGAGTTTGGCCCTGGCAGCTGACAAATTCCCGCACAAAATATCAGTTGCTATTTTCTTAGCACCAGTGATGCCAGACACCAAACACCAACCATCTTATGTTGTGGATCAGGTATGGAATTAATTTACTAATTAATTATTTACTTATTTAAAAAATTTATCAATCGTCCGCCCATTATTTCCTACATTTTAAGAAAGAAAAATTTCAAAATTTTCGAATTTGGTTCGGCAGCGGTCCACTCGAAGTTTTAAATTGTATCAATTTCTCATGTTCTGTTAACATTGTTAGAGAATCTTTACTAGAATGATTATTTTGCCGTTGAACCGTGGCTTAATAATGAATGAAAAATTGTTTTTTCTTTTAGCAAATATTAGCGACCCGTGGCATCATCAAAACTTAATGTCTCTTAATGGTAAAGTGGACAAGTGATGCGTTTGGCAAATAAGGGGTGGACCGCTAAACAAATTAAAAATTTAACAATTACTGGACAATTGATAATTTTCTATCTATTTCACTATTAAATTAAATTAAGGGCCTGTTTGGGATTACTTTTCGGAAGGTTAAAAGTGATTTTAAAAATTTAAAAGCTAATTTTGGTATTTGGTAGAAAAAAATCAAAATCACTTTTTCCAAAATCGACTTCTCCTACAATTGATTTTGAAAAGTAGGGAATGAGTAGCTTTTAGATTCTGATTTTGAGAATCAATTTTATCCTTTAATATAATTTCATAAATATCCTTACAATTATTACCTAAACCCCAAATTATCTCTATTTAAATTGGAAATAAAATCAATACTTTAATAATTTTTTATTCTAAGAAATAATACTGCTGTAAGTTTAATGTGAATATAATATTGCATGACAATATATTATTTATTTTCATTTTGAGTTTTTGTAGCTCATTATATTTTTTTGTGTTTATTTTTTAAATACCCAGCTATACTTTGCTTGATATTATGAATGAAAATTGTAGTTGATTTTTTAATTATCAATTGTTTAAGATAAAAAAAAAAAGAAATAAAATCAATATAGTATAAAATTTATTTTTAGTTAAAATTATTATAATACACAATTAAAGATATTGTATGTCCACATTTTTATATGTGTAAGTAAATTTCATTCTACATTATGTACATTTTAGTCATTTATTTTCTTACAGTAGTTTAACAATAAGATTTACTGAACATTCATAACTACTTTTAAAATTCACAGTAATTTAAAAAAAAAAATTTACCAAATATTTAATTGATTCTCTTTATAGCTGATTATTTCTATAGCACAGCTAATAACAATTATTTTAAAAGTTACAGAATTACCAAACTGGCTTAAGTCAGCGAGCTTATAACTTTTTTTTTGGGTAACTTTTGGAAAACTTCATGAACTCTTAACTACACGCGCGCGCGCACACACATAGGATCTTCCTAAGTTACAGTTCTCGTAACTTACTGTCATCCTAGTTTTTATCTTAAGAGTCCCTATATTTTCTTAATTTAAGGACGTAACCTTGTTCTTCCATCATTTCTACATATGGTTTTTATTCTTTCAAGGATTTTGACTATTTCTCTTATCAAGTCTATATGATTATCAAATTCATATAAATCTATGAAATCAGAGTATACATTTTCTTATGTATTTATTTGATTTAATAAATAAATTTTTTGATTTAATAAATTTATATATGTTTCGACTCTATCTTTCCATCCTAAAAACATATTATCTATACAATTGACTAATTCTTGTATTTTGATTACAACTTGTTGATTTTGATTATTCATAATGCTTCTTTTTTATACCAATATATCAAGAATTTTATTAATTCATCTATAAATTTCATCTTCTTTATTACTATAGTTTCATCATAATGTGTATTAAGATTAAATCTTTCTCTTTATTCTTGCATAAGATCTAGTTCTAAGCTTCTTATATGATTTTACTACCTTTAATTTGTTCTATTAAATATTTTATTTCTTTCTTTTGTTATACTTTTAGCTCATATAGGGCATCAACTATTTTTGTTTTAGGATCCATTTCTGTTCAGGTTCTGTGTTATGGCTCTGATACCATTTCGTGTGTGTGAATTATTTACTGAGATTTACAGAGATATTACAGAGATTTACAAATTTATTACTAGTGTTTTTATCCTGATAATAAGACTTATAGATCATTATTATCGGAATTATATTATGAAATAAAGGGTCTATTCATATTTTCATATTCTAAATAACCTTTTATTATGTCAATTGTTTCATCTATTATTAACATTATTATTTCATGTTTTAAATTATCTATTTCAATTTTTCCTATAATTTTTCTTCTGAAATTTTCTATTTCAGAAGGTAATCCTATTGACTTTACGGCTAATAAATCTTCTTTTGTAATTAGATCGTGTTTAGTAAACATTTATGAACTTTGTTTATGACTTCCGAGATTATAATTGATTATCATACTATAATTATTATATGTTATTCTAGTATTAGAATTTATCATGATTTCTTTAGAGCTTCCTAAATAATAACGATTCATGATGTTTTGTTTTCAAATATCAAGTAACAAATATCAATCAATAAAGTCTTCTCCTCCACATATCATCAATAAAAAACCATCAACAATCTCCACCAACAAATAAGAATTTAGAATTATTACCTATTAGCTTTTCAGTTTTACTATTCCTTTTAGTCTGCTTCTAGTGACCTGTAGCCGGATAGTCTTTTCTCCCTCCAACGGCCTCCTGCCTAACAACGGGAATGGCAGACTCGAATGGCTTTACTGTTTAGATTTAGACCTTTTAAGATTAGTAATTCCAGATTACTTATAGGTTTCCTCTTTCTTTCTATAGTGTTTATTGTTTTCTGGGTTTAGATTTTTGAGATGGGATCGGGAGATGTAGAGAGATTTATTTTTTCATTTGAGAGACAAGAGATTATCTGAAAAATATTTCGGAAGAGAACGAACTGATCCCTTCTTTCTTTCTTTATTCTATTTATATATTCTAAAGATTGTGTATTACATCATTCATTACATCATTTTATTGAAGGAATTTAGAAAAAGGTTTTTTATTTTCAACATTTGTAATTGTTTGCCACTTATCAATCTTTTATCACGAGCAGTTGTCTATTGTGAGCATATTTTATCTACCATGAGCTTTATCTTTTTCTTTTATCTTCAACAATTGTATTTGTCTGCCACGAGCAGGTTGTCTATTATGAGCATCTTCTGTCTGCTTTAATTTGCCTCCATAAGTTGACAGGCTTCTTGAAGTGTATTCTGACTAGACGAAAATCTCATGGTACTTATCTCGTTTATGAATTCTAGTAGTATTTTTGAAGGTGTTCTCCCATTTTCTACAATAAGGAGGATATAATTCTGAAATCTGATTATAGTTCTAAAATTTCTTTTGTATAGATCTTTGGCGATACTCCAGATTGCTTTTATTCCTCTGGCCTTCCGAATTGAAATCTATTGTTTATTGACTTAAGGAATCTTGGTATAATCAGTCCCTACTTCCAGTTGTATATCTCTTGTAACATGTCCTACAGTAATCATGTAAAACGCATGATATTCTATATTATTATAATATTCTGGGCTGATAGTATAAAACTTCAAGTATATTGATTTTTTTTTTGGGCAAATCGGGATATTTCCTTGACTAATAACTCATTTAGCCTGGATATTCATTTAATTCTATATTAGGATAAATAAGGTCTAAATATCCATAACATGCTAGTTTTTCTATGAGAACTGGGTTAGCTCCTTTTATGGTGAGCATTCTAGGATATCTGTTTTTACTAGGAGATTTATAGATGGTTTCATTATGGGAACTTGTGCAATATAACTTGTGCAATATACCCATATGGTGAATTGTTTATATTCTTCTTCTTTTGGGTTTAAAGGTTTCTCTTCCTTAAAAGGATTGCCTAATTTTATGAATTTTTTGGATGAAGGGTTTTTGGCTGGATCAACTTCTATTTTTATAATTTTTCCACTGTTTATTGGATCACTGATTAGATCCTGATTTATTGAAGCTTGTTGTGGAAATGGTCCACTACTACTTCCGGTATTTATTGGGCTTGGATATATTGATAATCCTTTTACAAAGTCATTTAAGTATGTTTCTAGCAAGTTTATTCCCTTTTCATAGGTCTCAGATGCTTCATTCAAATAGTTTATTGCATCCATCATGTCAGATGCTTCAATCTTCAGCATGTGTATTTTCGTACATATTATGGATAATTTTTTATCTGCTTCTAGATTCATGATCCAAATTCTATATTTCTACTTAAAAAATTTGCAAGAAAATTGTTAGTTCCTTTTATATGGACAATTTTAAAATTATAATAAGATAAATATGCTTGTCATCTATGCAATCTTCTATACTGAGGTTCATTAGGTAAAGTTTTGTATATTAAAGAGCTTACCTGAGTATTATCTGTTTCTATTATAAATTTCTTTTGAAGTAAATATAGAGAAAAAAAATTTATTCTTTTGTATATGGCTAATAATTCTTTTTCATGAACGGGGTAGTTTATTTGAGCTTTATCAAATGTTCCACTAATGTATCTACATATTTTATTTAAATCTATTTTACGGATTACGCCCCAATGTAAATCAGACGCATCAATTTGAATTATTAAATTATCTTTGTCATCCGGTAATCTTAATTTAGGTAAACTTTTACATTCTTCTTTTAATTTTATCACTGCTTGAGTATGTTCTTCACTCCATCCCTTTGTATTATTTTTTTTTAATAATTTTTGTAAGATAAGTCTTTTCTTTGAGAAGTCTTTTATAAATCCTTCAGCATAATTTAAGCATCCTAAAAATTTTTGTATTTGTTGTTTATTTTCAAGTTTATTAGGAAAATTTATAATTTTACTTCCTATATGACTTTGTAATTTTTATTTTCAAGTTTATTAGGAAAATTTATAATTTTACTTCCTATATGACTTTGTAATTTTATTCCTTCTTTATTTAAAATCATTCCTAAGAATTCTATCCTCTTATGTTCTATGATTGCTTTCTTTTTTGATAAAATTATTCCTTCTTTAATGCATATGTTTACAAATTCCTTTAAATAATTTATATGTTCTTCTAATGTTTCTGAAGCTATTAATATATCATCCACATATACTATGATATATTTATAATCCTTAAATATTGTATCCATTCTATTTTGAAAAATTTGAGGAGCATTTTTTAATCCAAGGGTATTACTTTCCATTCATAATGTCCCTGAGGAGTACTAAATGTTGTATAGGGTATACTTTCTTCTTCCATTTTTATTTACCAAAATCCAGATTTACAGTCGAATTTTGAATAATATGTTTTTCCTTTACTAGATTTATTAATATTTCTTTATTGGGAAGGAAATAACCATCAAATTTTGTATATTTATTTAATTTTTTATAATTTATTACCATTCTAACTTTTCCTCTTACTTGTTCTGATCTTTTTCTAACCATAAATGTATGGCTATTATGGGACTATTACTTATTCTGATTAATTTTAGTATTAATAATTCTTTTATTTGTATTTTAAATTCTTCTTTATCTTCTTCTGTATACATCATAGGTTTAACCCTTATTATTCTATTTTCTATTAATTCTATTTTCGCTCTAGGGTGTTCTGGTTTCCATAAGGCTAAAGGATTTTCTTTATAGACTTTTTCAAGATGTTGTTTTATTGTTTCTAAATGTATACTATATATATGTCCTTTTTATAGTAAATAATATTTTTCATATTTATCACCACGCTAGGCAGGCTGAACTCTATATGGTTTAAATTCTCGTGGAATTCTAAGTATATGATTACAAATTGTTTTTAATGTTATCATAAATGTTGTTTGTTGATAATATTAAAATTGTTGTATAAAGTCATTCCAAGAAGTGTATCACAATCCATTCTATCATATTGGTAAACTTGTTTAATTTTTATTATTTTGTTGCCTAAAAGGATTTCATAATCTTGTAATGATTGATTAATATGTTTGTTTTCCCCTCTGATACCAATTATTTTAAGTTTTCCATTACTTTTCTATTTATTTGACAAAAAAGATTTCGTTATTGTTATTTCACTTCGTGTATGTATTAATGCACAGGTATTTATGTTCTTTTCTATTACGTTTATTTGGATATATACATACATGGGATATTGTATATATGCCTTATTAACATGATTCACAGATTATTTTTGTCCTTGTACTTGCATAGTAATTCTATGTTTTTCTATTTTATAATATTCTAAACTATTTAGAAAACTCTTTCCTAGTATAACGTGTTTATCAGGATCCGTGTTCATAGATGAATCTATAAAGTAAGGAACTATTATTCTTAGTCCTTCTAATATAATAAGTACTTTAACTTCTCTTTTATAAATATGTTTATTGCCATTGAAATTTGTATATTCATAAAGAGTTTTTTTTTTTTTTCTAATAATCCTTTTTTTTTGTATTGTTCATATATTTATGACTGGTTCCAGTATTTATGAATATAGTGTTGGGATAATAAAACCTTTAGTGAAAACTATCATCTATAACCCAAGAATATTCATGTCATATAATCAAGGATCAATAATAACTTATACGGAAGCATACCTGAATCCATAACGCTTAATTCCTTTATGGAGTTGTGTGGTTGACCTTCTAAATCTACACGTTCTCCTAGAGAGTCCTTTAGTTCTCTCTACGCTTTCTCTCTGAAGATGGGATATTAGAAAGAATGGAAAGATTTCTTTCTCTAACGTGTGACCTGGGGACCATGACCATTTACACAGACAACAGTTTCCTGCTGTCACTGGATATTCCTAATTCTGTCCATTATAGAATTAGAATACTATTGGGTCTCTACACATTAAAAGCCCACATCCTATTAAATACATTAGACCCCATAATACCGTAAACCTTAACAGATCATTTTTAATTGGGCTTAAACTTATATGACAGTCTGCAACACATAATTATTCACATATAAGCCCAACGTTAGATTAAAGATCCAACAATGCTGGATTAAAAATCCAACAATCTCCCACTTGGGCTATCTGTGTAACCTCATAATTATATTTTGTAAAAATAACCGTATGAGCTCAACCTTATTGTCATTACCAAAATGTATTTATAATCAATCCAGTCCATCAATCATACTAACATAGGATCAAAGCGGTCTTCGTTACATTTATCGTAACTTGACCCTCAATGGTCACTATGCCAATACAACTGAATGACATGGATCATGATGTGGATGTGTAGCATGAAAATTTCATGCAATGTAATCTTGACATACCTATTTCCAACTAGTCCACCTTAAACCTTATTGAGATCAAACCATACTAAAATCAGAGTATGAACAAACCAAAACTTTATTTCTGCAGAACATAATCTTAAATATAAAAAAAAAACTGAAATAACTGAGAATGTTTATATTATAAGAGCATTTAAAATCACTAACTCCCACTAAAACTGAATATCTTTAAATAACATGACATCCATACGAGTAGTGTGCTTATGAAACATCTTGGGTGGCAATCCCTTAATAAGCGGATCCGCAATTATGAAATTTGTGCCAATGTGCTCTATAGACAATTGTCCACTCTAAACTCTTTCTTTAACAATTAGAAACTTGATGTCTATATACTTCGACTTCGTCGAGTTCCTGTTGTTATTGGAATATAGCATTGCTGATTTGTTGGCACAAATAACCCAAGTAGTCTATCAACACCATCTACTATATGCAACCCTGTGACAAAATTTCGTAGCTATATCCCATGATTGGATGCCTCATAACATGTTATGAACTCTGCTGTTATCGTGGAAGCGGTTATAAGAGACTGTTTAGCACTCTTCCAAGAAAAAGCACCTCCTACTAGCAGATAAATGTAACCCGAAGTGGATTTCATACTATCTTGGCATCTAGTAAATTCAGAGTTAGTATACCCAACGATCTCAAGCTTATTCGACCTCTGATATGTGAGTATGTAGTCTTTTGTTCTTTGCAAATATCGTAAGACCCGTTTGGTTGCTTTCCAATGGTCTACTCCTAGATTACTTAAATATCTGTCCAACATTCCAGTAACGTACGCTATATCCGGTCGCGTACAAACCTGAGCATACATCATACTTCCTACTGCTGACGCATAAGAAATCTTCTGCTTTTTCTTCTTTTCAAAGTCATTCCTAGGGCATTGATTGAGACTAAACTTGTCTCCCTTAGCCAAAAGGGTATCACCTGGTTTACAATCTTGCATACCATATCTCTTGAGAACTGTTTCGATAAAGCTCTTTTGTGATAATCGCAGAATACCCTGAGAGCGATCTCGGTGTATCTATATGCCTAATACAAAAGAGGCATCACCAAGATCTTTCATCTCAAAATTCTTAGTTAGAAATCTCTTAGTGTTGTGCAATAAGCCTATATCACTACTAGCAAGCAAAATGTCATCGACATATAAAACCAGAAAAATATACTTACTCCTATAGAACTTATGGTATATACAATCATCGACCAAATTCATCTCAAAACCAAATGAGATAATCACTTGATGAAACTTGAAATACCATTATCGAGATGCTTGCTTGAGCGCATAGATGGATTTCGTAAGTTTGCAAACCATATTCTTTGGGTCTCTGGACACAAAGTTTTATGGCTACACCATATAGATCGTCTTATCAATGTTACCATTGAGAAAGGCCATCTTTACATCTATCTGATGTAATCCAAGATCGAAATGCGCCACTAATGTCATTATAATCCTGAAAGAGTCTTTCGAAGAAACTGGAGAGAAAGTCTCTTTATAGTCGATGCCTTCTTTCTGCGTAAAGCCTTTTGTGACAAGACGCGCCTTCTACCTCTTCACATTGCCTTTCGAATCCCTTTTGGTCTTAAATATCCATTTGCAACCAATAAATTTCGCACCTTGTGGCAATGGGACAAGATCCCATACATCATTGTTTTTCATAGACTTTATCTCCTCATTCATGGCATCAATCTACTTTTTAGGGTTAGAACTTTCTATAGCTTGACGAAAATTGATTGGATCATCTTCCATCACGCCAATGTCTACCTCATGTTCTTAGAGAAATACAATGTAGTCATCTGGCAATGCACTTCTCCTTTCTCTAGTGGATCTCCTTAGTGACATAGGTTCTTGAGATAGTAGAGTTTGTTCTTCTGGAACAAATTCTTCTATAGGAGGTTCTCCAATATTGTCTTAATTTGTTGTGTCTTGAACAAAGTCAGGAATGAGACCCTGATCAATGCCAATAATACATATAGGAATATCAACATATTCCTATTCAAAGACAAAGTCCTAACTGTTTCTCCCCTCGCAAACTCGACATTCTTAAAGAACCGAGCATTTCCTAACTTAAAAATCGACTCAGTCATGGTATTATAAAACTTATATCCCCTGGATCGTTCGGAGTATCCAATAAAATAGCAACTCACCGTTCTTGGGTCCAGTTTCTTCTCATTAGGCCTATAAGGCCTTGCATCAACTGGACATCCCCAAACATGTAAGTGCTTGAGACTAGGTTTTTTACTTGTCCAAAGCTCATAAGTGCTTTTGGCAGTCGCTTTAAGTGGAACCCTATTAAGAATATATGCTGCAGTTTTAAGTGCTTCTTCCTAGAGTGATTTTGATAAGGTAGAATGAGAAATCATGCTCTTCACCATGTCCTTAAGCGTCCTATTTCATCTTTCAGCAACACCATTCATAGTGGGTGAGCCCGGCATAGTGTACTGTGGGACGATACCTCATTCCTCTAAGAATTTCACAAATAATCCTAGACTTTGTTCACCTGAACCATCATATCTACCATAGTATTTACCACCACGATCAGATCTGATGCTTTTGATTCTTTTACCAAGTTTGTTTTCAACTTCAGCCTTAAAGTTTTTGAACATATCTAAGAATTGTGCCTTTTCATGGAGGACATATATATAGTCATATCTAGAAAAATCATCCATGAACGTCATAAAATATTGTTGACCATTCTAAGTAGATACAGGGAATAGCCCATAAATGTCTGTATGTATGAGTTCTAAGACATCCAAACTCCTATTGACTTCAAATATCCTTTTATTGGTTTGTTTCCCCTTAATACAATTAACACAAATGTCAAAATCTATGAAATCATTCTAAGTAGGTACAGGGAATAACCCATAAATGTCTATATGTATGAGTTCTAAGACATCCAAACTCCTATTGGCTTCAAATATCCTTTTATTGGTTTGTTTCCCCTTAATACAATTAACACAGATGTCAAAATCTGTGAAATCTAAAGGGTCGAGAATTACGTCTGACACAAGTCTCTTTATTCTCCGTTTGGAGATATGACCTAATCTCCTATGCTATAACGCAGCTGAATTCTCATTGGTTAACTTTCTCTTTAAACCTTGTGTACTTAATTGCAGGGATTCATTAAATGAGGCAACTGTATCAAGCATATAAAGATTATCATCGCCTGACAAAGAACCAAAACCAACTAGTTTTGAATCATGAAACAAATTAAATTTTCCATTTTCGAATGAACAAGAATAACCAAATTTGTCGAAAGCAGAAATAGAACTCAAATTCCACCTAAAAGACGGAACAATAAATGTTTCATCAAGATCCAAATAAAATTCAGTCTTTAATAATAATCTATATTTTCCAATTGCTTCAACTTTAACTGTTTTGCCATCACCCACATAGATGTATTTTTTACCATCATTGGGTTTTCGGCAATTGAGACAACCCTGCATAGACACACTGATATGAGTGGTTGCACCAGAATCTATCCACCATGTGTGTTTAGGTACCGAAGTTAAATTAACCTCAGAATAAACCATGTAATGACTTCAAACTCCGTAAAAGAAACAACTAGTGTCGACTATATCATTTGATTTCTTTTGTTGTTTCTTTTGAGGTAGTGATTTTGCAGCTCTCTTATCATTATCCTTTTTGTTACCCTTGTCCTTACCCTCGTACCTTATTAAAATTAAGTTTGTCAAGAGCGTACCAATTTTAGTCTTTTCGTTCTTGACAAACTTTTGTTTAATCTATGCAAGAAACTCCTTATCTGTATTTGCTTTCTCAGTCATTGAGCCCCTAAATGCTTCTGGAATGACCTTCTTCATGATCATGATACACATGCGATTTGATCTCTCCCACCTTTTCATTTCTCTTTTATCATCAGGGTACTATCATCTGTAAGAGGTGGGGTAGAATCAATCTTTAACGCAAGATCAAGATTCATAACTGCAAGAACTATTAAAAGATTCTCATGCCATGAGTTGAAGTTAGAGCCATTTAGCATAGGAATTGAATTGATGTTGGCAGTAATATTAGCAGCAGACATAACTGAATAGAGAACAACAAACAAGTGGTACAAGCTCATATTAGTCTTAAAATAAAAATAAATTCAAATAAAGGTAAATCCCATCTCAAGATACCGGGGACTCCATTAATATTCTATCTTTGGAAAAAATATTAACTTATAAGTAATATCTTGGTGCAGTAATCAAACACTGATAATAAGAACATGTTAAACAATGAATCTTCCTTTGGGCTGATTTATTGTGCACATGTAAAACCGAATAATCATCACGTGTTTATTACCACAAGTGCACATATAATTCTATTAAATATGGATCTTTCTTTGAGCAGATCAATATTTACAGAAATTACATGTACAAAACCGTTTGTATTATAAAATAAATTAATTTTCACAAGAGAGGTCACTTTGGTGACATGTTGCTTCAATTAATTCATCTCAAAATACATATAAACCAACCAATATTTGAATTTAAAAATTACCCAAAAATAACCCAAAATTTTTTTTTTTTTGTCAAAGTCCGGTCAACGATCAAAGTCAAAGTTGACCGGTCAAACTTTGAACGGTTCAAAACCGCTGACTGGCTCTAAACTGAACAGGTTCGAGTCAGTTGAACCAATCGGTCCAGACCGGCCCCAAATCAAAAGCTGAAAACCTAATTTTTTTTTTCTTTGGCAGTTGCCATAGCCGCAGTGCCTCTTTCTTCATGCGACGACTTTGGCCGCCACTTGAATGCGACTTCTTACTGGAGCAGCCGAAAAATCGCTACCTCCTCTTTTTTTTTTTTTTTTTTCAGTTTTCCCTTTTCTTGATGCTGCGGCTTTTGCCGCCACACCAACTTGATCAGCAGCGGCCTGATGGCCGCGGTTTCCTTGATGGCGCGGCCAAACGACCACGCCTTTTACCGAACGCCGACGGTAGCTTTGCAGCCGCTGGCTTTATACTTTGAAACCGATTTTGTTATTTTTTTTTTCTTAATTCCGAATTTCTTTAATTTATCCTTAAACTTAATAATTTTAATTATTATTGTATTATTAAGTTTAAGGACACCAAATATATCATCATTAAAAAAAAATAGTTCGATTCTCAATAATTCAACATGAATAGGTTTTGATACCACTTGTTGGGATAATAAAACCTTTAGTGAAAATTATCACCTATAACTCAGGAATATTCATGTTATATTATCAATAATCAATAATAAATTATGCGGTAGCGTACCTGAATCCATAACGCTTAATTCTTTTCTGGAGTTGTGTGGTTGACCTTCCAGATCTACACGTTCTTCTAGAGAGTCATTTAGTTCTCTCTGCGCTTTCTCTCTGAAGATGGGATATCATAAAGAATGGAAAGATTTCTTTCTCTAACGTGTGACCTGGGGACCATGGCCACTTATATAGACAACAATTTCCTGCTGTTACTGGGTATTCCTAATTTTGTCTATCATAGAATTAGAATACTATTGGGTCTCTACACATTAAAAGCCCACATCCAATTAAATACATTAAAGCCCATAATACTATAAACCTTAACATATCACTTTTAATTGGGCTTAACCTTATATGATATTCTGCAACACATAATTATTCACATATAAGCCTAACGTTGGATTAAAGATCCAACAATACTGGATTAAAAAATCCAACATATAGATATTTCTTTTATATATTCTATTCCATTAAAGTATTGCCCTATAATTTTTACTACATTATTTTGTAAAGGTTTATCTGTACTTATTCATTTGGAAGAACTTCCTCTTTGCAAAGTTTTTCCAGCAAAGCTTATGGGAATAATTACATTTTCATTATCATCTTTATTTATAAATTATTTTTTATCACTTATTGTTAATTCATAATTTGTGGGAATTTTGTAATTATTTATTTAAGGTTATGTTAGGTTTGCTATATCTTCATATTCTTGATTTATCTGAATATAAGGTTTATTTCCATATATTTCTCCATAATTTGAATTACAGAAATTGTATAATGCAGAATAATGTATTGTCATTAATCTATTTCCTTCTTTCATTAAATTTTTCTTTAATAATTTAAAATGTAAACTTAGGGTTTCATCTATATTTTTATCCTTTATATGTATGCAACACCGAGGGTGACATGTAAACATTAATTTAGTATAACATATATTTCCTTCTATGGTTTCTAAATATCCTATTTGGAGATTATAAAATCTCTGATCATGTAATGATAAAACTATTGGACTATCTATTCCTTTCTTAAAGAGTGATTTTACTAATATTTGAATTTAAGCTAAATACACATATTGTATTTTTTTTTCTCTAATTTCTTCTTTCTTTATTTTTCTTAATGCTAAATCTATTGTCCTTTTATTTATCAAACTAAATCTTATATTTCCTTCGGCTTGTGCTACTATTACTGCCTTTTCCTGTTCATAATATTCAAGTAGTACTATTCTTTTTCTTTTGAACATATTTCTAAGTTTATAGAGTAACCCATATTCTAGTTTTTCTATATTGGTTTTTAGGAGTCTATTATATTTCTCTTTATTAAAGGTTGCTACTAAATTGTATCCACCAATATTTGCTTCTTGTTCTATTTCATTTATTTCTTCTATTTCTTCTTTATTCTGATTCATTTTCTAATGATTCTATTACTATGTATATTTCTTCACCTGCATAATTAGTTAAGCTGTCGTTGTTTATTTTTAATAATTCTTCCTTTATATCTTCATAGTCTTCTCTTAAAAGTTTTACTTTCTTTTTTGTACAATATGTGCTTATATGTCCTATTTCTCCACAATTCCAATACTTACATATAGATTTATCAAAATTTTTCTTTTGATTTTTATATTTTCTCTTATAATATTTTCTTTTTGGTTTTATATATTTTTTCTTAAAATTATTATATTTTTATATTTTCCTTTCCTTTTATATATTTTCTTTTTTCTTTTATAGGAAATATTACATCCTCATTGGCTAGGCATTTCAGTTTTTTCACAGTATATGTCTTTTATATTTTTGCTTTTCTTTATTAAACTTCGTTGGACACAAATTTCACTCAGTCTATTGTTTAGAAATCTAATTCTTGATCCTAATGTATTTGGAACTGGATTGAATGTCGTATATTTATCATATTCATTTATGAAATATGTATTCCAGGGAGATGGTAATTTTGAGTAATATAAGTTTTTATATACACTTTGATCTTCTTGACTATAAAATTGTGAATAATAATATTTACTAAATTCACAAGTATATTCTTTTACATAATACATATTACATATGGTTAAATTTATTAGTTTCATCATTTCATTTAACTTTTCTTTTGCTGCTTCTCTTTCTCTATTTTCCCCTCAATCTTCTCTTAAAAGTTCATTGGCTGTATATTCTATCATTTTTTCTATTCCATCTTCTCTGCTTTTTAGGAATGAAGCTTTAGTTGCATTTTTTATTAGACTTTGTGTATCAGAACTTAATCCTCTCCACCAGCTAAATACATTTCCCATAAAACTGGCGATTAAGATATCAGTAAATATATTTATTTTTTCTTCTTCAGTTTCTACATTCCAATCATCTTTTGATCCGTTACATGTAAAGAATAATCTCATTTGTAATCCCCATTCTATAAGGGTTTTTTGTGGATTTATTCTACAGTCTAAGTTTAAAAATACTCCTGAGTTGCTTATTGGTTTTAATTCAATATTTTCTAATTCATATTCTTTTTTCCAAGGAGTGTTTCCTTTATTAGGAATATATTCGTAAAGAGGTCTTCTTTTCTTTGTCCCTAGTATATTCTGGTTACTTGGTTCACTTATTTTGGCGTCATCTCTGGATCTCCACTCATATTCATCTTTATTTGATATTCTTTCTCAAAATCTTCTAAATCACCTAAGTTTATATCATTAAACTTTTCATTTAATTCTTCTATGTTATTCATTATTTTGAGTCACTTGTTTCTTTTTCTTTTATTTATATTTTTTCTTTCCCTTTTTCTTTTTTTCTCTAATTCTTCTTTTAATTCTTCAGCTTCTTTTAGAATTTTTAGATATTTTACTTCCATAAGCCATTTATCATAACTTTGAGGTTGAGGTTTTTATATTTTAGGAAGTTCTTTTATCAAATATGATTTTACTATTTCCAGTCTTTCTAATTTTTTATATTTTTTATGTCCTGCATGTATTACTGTCATTTCAATTTTTATTTTTCCTATTTCTTGCCTTATATCTTTAATTTCTTCTTTTAGACTTAAAAGTATTTCATTTAATTCGTTAAGTGTAGTGCCCATTTAATTGGATGGTATCTTTAGATATTTTTTTTTCCTTTGATTGTATGTTACATTACCTGTAACTTAGAGTTTCCCATATATATATATATATATGGTCTTCTTGTTTCTGTTGAAAAGTTATGTGGTGGGGTTACAAGTGAGGAATGGTTGGACACTCAATTTTCAGCACTGGACACATCAAATCCATCTCGCGTGTCAATATTTTTTGGTCACAACTTCTTGACTCTCAAGCTCTACCAACTTTGTCCTCCAGAGGTATACGCCTTAATTTCCCTCTAACATCATTCTTGCATGCCCTGATATGCTAAAATCCATAGTAAATCAATTACAATTTTTAGTGGTAAAATAGTTTAAAAAAAAAAAGAGAGAGAGAGAGAAGTTAACTGTTTTTCTAAAAGAACAGAGTTTGGGGAGTTTTGAACGTTTCCTCAAGTGGTTCAGACTAATTTATTGTTATTATTTTACTTATATCTTAGATGCATAAAATTGTAATATAGGCCAGACGTTTGTGGAGTATTAGTTAAAAAGTTTATTCCCTCTAATATTAAATAAAAAAAAAAAAATCGCCCGAGATCCGCATATTTCAATTATCGATTGCAATGAGGCCCGTGTGAAGGCTCAATCTCACGCCCTCATCAGACTATTTTATTGCATCACCGTACAATTATTAAAATTCTTATCTTAATTAAGAATTGTATTGATAATATTATAAATGTTTATTTTGAATTAAAGGACGTGGAGCTGGCAAAGATGTTAGTGAGGCCAGGATCACTCTTTCAGGATGATTTATCCAGGGCAAATAAGTTCAGCAATGAGGGATACGGATCCGTAAAGCGAGTTTATGTTGTATGCGATGAGGATATTTGTATTCCCAAGGAATTTCAGCACTGGATGATCCAAAACAATCCCGTTGACGAGGTGATGGAGATCAAGGGTGCAGGTCATATGCCAATGCTTTCCAAGCCCCAACAACTTTTTGATTGTGTCTCTCAAATTGCTCATAAGTATGCTTAATTTATCTACTAAACAATAATGACACGCCTACAACAATCAGTAATTGATGTAATCAGCGGCAGCGTTTCTGATAAGATCAAAAGAATCGTAAGCAGTTTTTTTTTTTTTTCTCCAAATACCTTATTGCGTTTTATATTGATCTAATACGTAGGAGCATCACTGATAGGATGAACGTGTTACAAATTTGAGGGAATAATATGTGAGCAATTATTTAAATGAGTATGTGAACAATTATTGCTTAATTCACAGGTAGAAGAGGACTGAAGTAATGAGAACAAAGATGGCCAAGTCAAAAGTTCTGTCGAGCTTCTGCTTGTATTTGTATAAAGGAACGCACAGAGAGAAGATGAAATTGGATGCGAAGCAAATGCCACAATGCAATGCTTTATTAATTGCATTATTTTCTCTTATATTTATAGTAAAGAACAAGTGCATCAAGGGGTGTTAAAATATTCTATAAATGAATTCATTCATAAAGTAGATTCTCCACTATGAATGGTAATTGGTTAGGTCTGGTTCGGACTTGGCCAAGCTTGAATCTAATCTGACCAAGAAAATTTAAAGCCCGACCCGACTAAGACTCGATTATTTATAGTTCGGATCGGGTCAGGCCTAACTCAAATTGGACCAATTTTGGGTTGGGTCCGGCCCGACCTGACCTTCGGTCGAAATTGATTTTTTATTTAATTTTCGTTCTCTTTCTAATAATTACAATACCATGAATATAAAATAAAAAATGATTTTCTTGATTTAAAATAATTAATATCATAAGGCAAAATATATAGTACAATTAATTATAAAATAATTCACAAAACAACCAACTAATAGAAATAATTTTTTACAATTCAATTCCACAATCCAACATTAAAAAATACAATGCAATTAAATTACAAACACACAATTTAATTCCACAAAAATTTTAACCCTATCCACAATTCAATTCTAAAATCTAACATTAAAAACACACAATGAAATTAATTGGTTGTTTATGTAGTGTGTGTGTTTGTGTTTTTTGTTTTAATTTAGTATAGGGTTGGGTCGGTTTAAGCTTGACGCGACTTGAAATTTGATCAAGTCTACAAATTTTAGCCTAAGCTCGACCCAAAACTTTAATATTCAGGTCAAAGTCTGAAAAATTCGGGTCAAATTAATCGAGCCGGGTCAAATTGCCATCCTTATTCTGTACTCATATTAGTGGATTCATTAATGGTAAATGCAATAACTTACAACAACAAAACGCATATTTTTATGTTATGCGAAAAAAAACTATTTTTTAACAATTTTTTTTGACATACTCTGCGCTTTATTTTTTTTCTTTTTCCCATTTACTTTTCCATAGTCTTTAACTATAGATATTGGAAGAGCAACTATATAATTATTTATGCCATTAATTAGACCACGAAATATAGAACAAACCATTTGTATTTAATTAGCTATTAAATAACAGCAAGTATAGTATCATTTATATAATTAGCCATTTATGTATAAAATAAAATTAGTTATTTATGTTTCTGCCTACACTTTTTTGTAGGCTTTGGTTATTATGTCCAGAATTTGAAAGAGGAACTATCTTGGGCCTATAAAAATAAAAAAGCAGTCACTTATTTTCACGTGCCCCCTCGACTCTGACGCGGCATATCACTATTGGCTGCCGTACCAAACTGGACATTTACTACCACCGATACGCACATTACAAAGAAACCGGGCTTCAACAACATAAACTGTATTTGAAAAAAAAAAATCATAAATCGAATGAAACTCCTGCTCTTGCTCAAAAGCTCGACCGTCGACGTTTCACATAAATGGTAATTTCAAAAATGCCATCTTTTGCCACCTTCCTGTTAATTGTTATCGTGTCAGTTGCTTTCTGTGATTCTTTAATTTTTTAGTTTGTTTGTTGCGTAAATTTAAAATGATTTACATAAGACTTTGGCATAGGATTCATAAATTTCTAGATTGTCTGAATTTGTAATTAGATATTCGTTTTTGCAGCTGAATTGATTTTCTATTTTATTTTTCTTATGTGGGGTTGTTTCTTTTGTGTTTGTTAAATTGATATTTGCTGAGTTATTTCTTCAGTTAATATTTTTGTATTAGCCCAGTTCCACTTACTAATCTGTGATTTGCTTTTTTTTTTCTTTCTCTGGGTTCATAATTTTCTTTAAGCTATGGATAGATTGATGAAGCTGGTGCTAATCAATTTAACAGTTTTCAACTACTACTATGAAAAGATCTGTTTATGAATTTCATTGTGAAATAAGCAGGGTTTGTTCATTTTGATTCATTACCGATTATGGCCTCTCAATTCTTTACCGTCTTTTCGTAGATAAATATATTTCACCAAGTCAAATCAGGTAATGCTGACTTGTGAGTTTTTGCTTCAATACATTTTTAAGTGATTAACTCAGCTCATCGAGGACCCTTCTTTCTCTGTATTTTCTGAGTGATATTTATTGAAAATTTCTGTACTTTGTGAACTTTAATTCCAGCCCATCCCACGATTCCAGTTAACAAATAGTTTATTATTGGAAATATTTATTAAACCATTTCTTGACTGGAAGTGTAGGTCATTAAATATGATAATGGTGATACTTGTTATCTAATTCATAATAGCTCGGAAAAATTACGCTTTCACTTCAACTACTTCAGCAAAACACATGAATGAGAGAAGTGGGTGATGGATATTTGTTCTTCTCTTCATTTGTGAACTGGGAAGTTCTTAATTTAGAGTGGATAGGTGCATGTTAAGTAGTGTCTGATTTCATATGTGGTGGGAAACTCTACTACGGAGAGTTATCTTTTCTGTATGTGTGGCTATATTCAATGCACCCTAGTAATTTGTGATTTATGATCAGATTCACCTTTTTTGAGGATAATTTGTGATTTATGATCAGATTCACCTTTTTTGAGGATAATTTGTGAGTTATGATCAGATTCATCTTTTTTGAGGACATGGTACAATACTGCTGGGTATATAGAATTTGTAAATTGTTTTCAATCTTGAGACCACCAAAATTAAATGAGAAACCCGTGCTCTGCTCAGTATCATACATCATTTCATTCAAATGGATGAAATACCATTTTGTCTTAGTGTAGATAACAGTCATTCGATTAACTGGCCACACAAGGTTGGAAAAGTTGAACACCAAGTTATGAACTATTTTGGATTTGTTAGTTATGCGGAAGATACTGTAACATTTTGAATCTTAGTCTTCTATTGTAATATCGCCTATTAATTTTCTAGACGTACCTCAGGCCACACCATTTTTGGCTGGGCTTGCAATTGCTGCAGCTGCTCTTGCTGGCAGGTATGGTATCCAGGCTTGGCAAGCATTCAAGACACGACCGCCAACACCTAAAATCCGCAGGTTCTACGAGGGTGGTTTCCAGACTACAATGACAAAAAGGGAAGCGGCCCTTATTCTTGGAATTAGGTAATCATATCAGTTTTCTTAAACTTTTCAACATAGATTTTACAGTAAAAGAATCAGATGACCCCATTATGTTCGTCTAGTAAGAATTGGAGCAATTGGTCAGTAATCACATTTTAGTGGGACATGCATGATCAGCAAATATACAAAATTGAAATATTATCCTGCTGATGAGGAATAAACTAAGATGAAGTTTGCCAAAGTTTTGGACTCAATTTGAATCATGTTAATAATACATAGTTGTCCCTAGCATTTCTGGCTATCCAAGCCATATTTCACAAATTGAATCAAATAAGTTGGCTTATTTGAAACCTAATCCAATTCTACCTCGTTTGATTTTCTTGTCCATTGTTTTTCAGTCTTCCTCTATCATCAGTAGTTCAATATTTGTCCTATCATTATGTCACGTGATTTAACAGGGAAAATGCTACTCCAGACAAAGTCAAGGAAGCTCATCGGAGAGTAATGGTTGCAAACCATCCTGATGCAGGCGGTAGTCATTACCTTGCCTCCAAAATCAATGAAGCTAAAGATGTAATGCTGGGAAAGACAAAGGGCAGCGGATCTGCATTCTAATAACCTTCAAAATGCCGAAGTCTAGCCGAACTTTGTCTCAGAGGAAACAAGTTTTCAATCCTTTGAGGTGTCTCACTTATAATAAGCAATGAGGATGCTTGCCAATGAATTGACGTTTCTTTGTCGAATATGGGAAGAAACTGAATTGTGCCATTCTTAATATCTTAGAAACTTTACAATGGTTGATCGTGAGGAAATATCGCCTAGCTGCTATAGATACATGCAAGAGAAATGGGGTGAGAAAATTATGTGGTCAATGTATCCCAACACATTCTTGAGTTAATGGTTCAGTGGGAGAAGCTTGTTGAGCTTAAATTTGTACAGTGTTGGAAGCTTCAATGTTATGGAGTGAACAATACTTAGCAATTTTCCATCCAAATCTTTAGTGAATGGGTTTTTTATTTCTTATTTCGTCCAATTTTTTTTAAATTTTTAAAATAGAAATAAAAAGAATATTGAATCAATAGATACATCTAGTTTTATTGATTATTTGATATTCGGGTAAAATATTCCAGAATTCATACTTGGACCCCTTTGGATAGAAAGAGCATCATTAAAAGGCTCTTTTAAGTTAATTCTTAAAATTTTTTTTTTCTATATAGCAAATAGTAAAGTGGGAAAATAAGTTATATCTTAAATGATTTTTTTAATTAAAATAAGTTCGTATTATTTTAATTAATTTTTTTACAAAAATCATAATAATTATAACATTTTTTCTTCTTTAACAATAATGAGACAAAAAAATAATATAATACAAATATAAAGGTTTTAAAAATTTCTTCGAATAAAATTTTTCAAATGAGAGAGTGTTTCTTTCTTCTTTTCTCTCTTCAATATTGAAGAGAGAAAATAGTAATTTTATTTAATGAATTTTATTTAAATATTCTTTAAAAATTCTTTTTATTAATATAACTATTTAAATAAATTGTAAAAACTCATTTAAAGAGGTGATAACCGTGATTTCCTGAAAACCTTCCATCTTCGTTAGCTCCTGTGCCCAGGAGTACTGATCCACGACCAAATAAATAACCAATGAGAGCATGCCATGATAGAATCATAAATTGTTTTGTTATTCGAAAAACGGTGCTGATGATTGGCCGGGTCAAACCCCGAAACTAATGCAAACGACACGGTTTCATGAATTTGTTTTTTGTGTTAATTAGCATCAAAACGACGCCGTTTTCCATGCTTCTCGTCTTTGTAAGCCAAGAGTGGCAGCAGATCAGAAGAACAATAAGATCAACTTTCAGTAGTGAGGGGTGCAGATGAGCGAGAAGAGGCTATGGGAACAACAATTTGACTGTCAGAGATCCCATGAAAACGATTTTGATATTGAAAAAATTGAATAAAGGCAAGACAAAGCACTTTCTTTCCTTTGAAAGAAGCTAAGCATCTAATAACTAATAAGACAGAAAAGCGATCCTTTCACGCAATTCAATCTCAAATCAGGGGATTCCATGGTCAATAGATAAGCTATTCAAGAAGTTCAACTGGAAAAGGGACTCTTCAGTCTAAAAAAAGGAGTTTGACTGTTGCCGCATAAAGAAAGACACTGACAGCATCACACGGAGATTGGAAGGCATAACCCGTCTTTGCTTGCCTACCTTGTTAGGAGTTTGAGTTTATCTCCGCTTAGGGGAGCGAAGGCACTTACGCGTCCTGATTCCATTCAGGAGGCTTTCAGAAGATGTGGAAATTTTAACAAGTTTGATGTGAGCAAATTCGTTGCTTTTCATTGTTTAGGAATCTGTATAAGCAGTCTTGCATGCTTTTGAAGAAGATGATGGTTTAAGCTGATGCCAGCAAAGTTGTTGTTTCTTCTTAAGTAGCCAAAGGAAATGAGACAGCAAAAGGGAAACGAAGAAGTAAAGGGGAAATTTTAGCAAGCAAAACGTGCCGTTTTTTGCTTTAGTCGTGAAACGGTGGGTTTGGAGTTTTCCGGATTTGACCGGGGTAACTATCATTTTCCTTCGAAAAATGGCACGGGGGGTTGTGACATTTGTGAAACGAGGAGTGCTAGCGACTGTGTCAGTCGCTAGCAACCATCGCTGTGTCAGTCGCGGGCAGCCTTTCGTCACGTGTCTATATTCATGCTTTTCATACATCAGCTTTGTTATAAAAAAATTGTCCTTCAAATTAAAATTTATTACAAATCTGCCACCAATACCAATTCCGAGGCGTGAGCTTTTAATTGTCTGCTCTCCAAAACAAAAAAGTAAGCAAGGATGCAGAGAGGTTCACTTGCCTGCCTTTCAAATTTAGCGTTTCCGTCACCAAGCTCTCCTCGTCTTCCGCTGCCGCTTCCACTTCAATTCCCTCGCTCGCTTCCAGCTTCCTTCGGTGTGAAAATGCCCTCCAATTCTATCTAAATTTATCGCCATGCCACTTCTCCTCTTTCACAGCTCCAGTAATTCCACTTGTATGATACTTTGAGTTTCTTTTCTCGAATCCAAATTTACTTATTTATTGTCTTTTTCACCCCCAAATATGTGGCACTGTGTGGTGAAATTGTTGTGCTAAACAACAAATAAGCTTTGGGAGAAGGCGGTTCAGGCAACAAGTTTTGGGAAGAGAGGCAATTGGAGAATTCGAGTTTCTAATCGATAAAAGAAACATCCGGATAGAAGAGTATGGTAAATTTGTAATAAATCTTAACTTGAAGGGCACTTTTTTTTTTTTAATAAATCAGCTTATGTGTGAAAAGAATAAAATAGACGCAGAGAGTGTTGCTAGCGGCTGTCCTTAGCGCTCCTCTTTGAGAAACCACACAACGGCCGATGAATACACATGTCGACTTAGTATTTTAGCCACCATAGCCCGTAGACCATTCTTGGATTTTTTTTGCCTTAACAATATTTCCGTCGGTTTGTCTTGTTTAAAAAATGAAATATTCCAATTAATTTGTTTCTAAGAATCTTTTAGCTTCGTATTTTAATACTAACGAGAAAAAAAATATATTTCTCTTTCTTTTTCCTTTAAACAAGTATGAGACTAACAATTTAATATTGTCATCCTTTGCCGTCCTCGAGTTGGCTTGAATCCTGAAACTAAAACATAATCATTTCACTCTCGTTTAGAAAACAAAATATGTATTCAAGTATTTTCACTTATCTCATATGACCACATATTAAAAGCGGCGGCCCTTTTTCACCCTCATTTCAGTAGACCAATACGGCATTCGCTTTAAGAAATATTTCAGCAAATTTCACACGAGGTAATTCAAGTTTATTTATTGATGATAAAATAGTTAAACAAGTAATTTTCAATAAATTATAAAAATTTTATTAATAAATTAATGAAACACACATTGTTTTTTCTACTGATGTTTATTTCTCAGTTAGGAAGCTAGACTAAGTGATCCTATCTATGCTAATCCAGTGCCACATACAGTTTGGTAGATCGTGCGTTAAAAATTAGTGAAGGATGATGTGGGTAGGGATTTTTTTTTTTTTTCAATTTATAAAGCATCTAGACCATAGGGCTGGTGAAATAGTAAGAAATAGGAGCGTAGGATTGTTGGCACTTGGCATGCGTTGGTTGTCAATCTATTTTGTACAACAAAACCTCAAAAAATGAAAAGCCTCACAACCAAGAAAAATATAATAATTTATCCAAAATTAATTAATCTATAAATTAATAGATTGTTGATTTATGAAGGTATTTTTAATTTTTTTAACTATTAATATCCAATATTCTTTTATCGATTTAAGCTTTAAATGATAGTTCCACTATAAACCCACCTCATTCAAAAAAGTACTTAAAACAACAATGAACTGAGTACTTTTTTGTTAAGATGAGATACTATAATGCCGCGCTAAATCTTCTTCTTGCAATACAATAGTAGAAGTGAAATCTAGATCAATGTTAATTTCAAGAAGAGACAAACAATACTAAAAATATATTTTATGAAAGTAACGTATTACAGGTTGTTACTTGGGCAATTTAAAGTTTTCTTTATTTGTTTTTTTTTTTATTTTAAGTTTTTCTATAATCTTGTCTTTAGAAATTTATTATGTTAGAATAATTTGAATTTACTTAGTTTGGCAAATTCACAGTATAAAAGGGAGCTAAACACTATTTGTTTTGGTGGTTGATTAATAATAGAAATTCTCTTAGAAAAGAGTCGTTCTTCTTTGCTTTCGTTTTGTGTCAAAAAGTCAAAATATATCATGTGAATTGTGTTTCATATTAATTAATTAATTATTAATTTATATAATCAGTAGATCGTGAGGAAAACAATCATTTTTTTATGATGTGTTATCTTATAAATTTATTAAAGAATACAGCAAAACCTTGAAAAATTAATAGCACTAGGACGATAGAAAATCTATTAATTTAGTAAATATTAATATAGAAAATCTATTAATTTAGTAAATATTAATATATCGATAAATTAATAAATTATCAATTTGTGAGGAAATTCTTTATTTTTGAAAGATATAATTACGTATAGGTATTCATTTACCTTGATTTAGTGTTTTATTAATTTTTATTTAAATAAAAATTATTATTTAGACATATTAAATTTAAGGTATAAAAGAAATGCCCCAATTATTGGAATATATTACCTCTAAGGATAAAGCTTATTGGCTATCTATTATGGCTACCAAAAAGATAAAGCGCATTATTAATTCTTCTTCTACGAAAGGAATCAATTGATACATTTTATCGTATAATCCATTTAGAATAACTATCGGATTTGTTCCTTAATTAATTTATTACACACTAAACGACACCAATACAAAAACAAATTTAAAGTAACCAGAACTTTTAAAACGGCCCAAGAGGCGAGAACCGTTCCATGTAATCCTACAAGGTCTGATGTCAGCTTTTATCCATTCATACTCCTTCATTATCCAAATAATTTATTTATTTAAAAAATAACAAATAATGACCCTCCATTTTATTAATATTGTTATTTTATTCATAAATTTCACTGAAATTTGAAGAATAATAAAAATTAAAAAAATAATCTAAAAACCACAGCATCTATCGCTCATTCTTCTTATTTCTTCTCCCTCGGCCTCAAACTGAAAATTCATCTAATTTAGATTTTTTTTTTTTCAATGAAAACACCTTTCCTTTTACATGACATGTTGTTTTTTATGAAAACAACTTTCCTTTTGCTTTAGATCCTTTGTTTACCTCTACAGATAAAGGACAATCCGAGTCTGGTTATTCTTTGCACTCCTCATCAAGTGTTTCATTAGTCTACTCTTCCTATCATTTCTAATCCTTCAAGCAGTAGTTTTGAATCTTTTCTTCCAGCACATGCCAAAACATTGAACCTCTTTCATTAGTAGATTCAATGCAGGCAAATGATTTTACACATTTTCAATCACCAAAAACTAATTCTATTCATGATTTTACACCTAATCAGCCTACAATAAGTACTCAAATCTCTCCTTCTATCTTATCTATCATATTCTCAAACTACAATCAATACCACTCAATCTTTGCAAAACAAACACTAGAATACTCGTTCTAGGATCACAAGAGGAAAAGTATGTATTTTTAAGCCAAAAGTGTATATTGCACTATTGGTCCATAAATAACTAGATTCTATTAATAAAGCTTTGCAAAATGAAAAATGGTTTGAGGCCATGAAAGTCGAATATGATGTTTTGATAAAGAATGACACTTGGTCTTTAGTACCAAAGTTTGAAAATAAAAAATTATTGGTAGCAAATAAGTGTACATAATAAAGTATAACACTGATGGCAGCTTAGCTAAGTTTAAAACAAGACTCGCAGCTAAGGGTTTTCAGTAGATAGAAGAGGTGAATTATTTTGAAACATTCAGCTCAGTTGTAAAACCAGTAACAGTCAGAGTCATTCTCGGCAATAATCTATTAATGGATAATTAGACAAGTAGATGTTAACAATACATTTTTGAATGGTGATTTAATAGATGAAGTCTTTATGCAATAACCAGAGGGTTTTGTTGATCAGAATAGACCTAATATTGTGCATAAGCTGCACAAAGCACTATATGGACTCAAACAAGCTCCCAAGGCTTGGTTTCAAAACTTAGAAGATGCCTTTATAATCGGATTTTAAGAATTTAAAATCTAATTCATCATTGTTTCTGAGAAAAACCAAAACATCATCAATTGTGGTATTGATATATGTTGATGATATTTTTGTTACAAGACCTAATAGTATAGAGTTGGAGAATTTTATCCAACAATTTAGTTCTGTGTTTGCATTAAAGGATCTAGGAAAATTGTCATATTTCCTTGTGATAGAAGTGCTTTATAATTATAACAGCATGTACTTGTCTTAGAGGAAATATATCAGAGACTTACTTAGTAAAGTGGATATGCTTGAATGCAAAGGTATAATCACATTAATGAGCAGTGGTAAGGATTCTAAACTGCAGAAGACTATTAAGGAAGAGGTTGGGCATTACATTGAAGATGCTAATCATTACAGAAGTATAGTTGGTGGTCTTCAGTATTTAATCTTAATAAGACTGAATATTGTTTACATTGTGCACAAACTAAGTTAGTATGCAACTACACCAATTCTCCAGCACTTCATAGCCTAGAAAAGAATTTTGAGATACCTAAAATAAACATGAGATTATGGTTTGAATTTTGTCAAAGATGATGATCTCAAAGTTACTGCATTTCTTATGCAGATTAATAAAGTGATTTGGATGATAGAAAATCAGTTAGTGCCTATTGTGGGTATTTTAGTTTCCTAGTTATCTAAGAAGCAAATTGTAGTTACCAAGTCTTAAACAAAAATTTGTTTTGGGAAATAAGGGTGTCCTATATAGATAAACCAACAATTTGGTGCAATAGAACTTGCAAGAAACTTTGTGTTTCATTCGAGAACGCAAATATATAGAAATTGATAATCACTTTATTAAAGATAAAGTTCTAAGTGGGGGGCTCAAATTTGCTTATGCGTCTAGTGAGGAGCAAATTGCAGATATCTTGACTAAACTTTTGTCCTTTTTCAGTTCAATTATTTTAAAGCCAAACTCAATGTTCATCCATGCCCCTTGAGTTTGAAGAGGCTGTAAAGATAGCTCAATATGCTGAAGTGAAAAAGTAAATCCATTTGGTTGTTAAGTCACATGTGAGTAATGACAAGTCAGCAAGCCAGAGTAGTAGTAGTCATAGCTCAACTAATTTGGTTATAGATGCTAAGAGTTAACTGGGTAAAATTAGTTATTAATTTGTTGAATTAGTTAATAATTTGTTAACGCTTGTAATATGCATATACACCGCTCATATTTTAGATTTTTCTATTAGACAATAAGAAGTAACAAATTTAGAAAATTAACTTTTCTCTTAAATTTTCTTAGCTGTCAAACAACAGCTTTTCATTCAATATTATAATTGTTTCAATATTTGATATACAACGCTAGCAAAAAGTCTAATATTGTTCTTACAAGATCAGTGAGAATTTTATATACAAATGATTCAATTTTCTAGCCTGAAAAAATGAAGTGCAACATATCAATATGAAAGTATCTCACTCTTTTTCTTTTCTTACCGAGCTAGAAAATTTCTTATTAACAAATTCAACATGGATTTTTGAAAACTTAGTTTAAGTTTTTCCACATTTGGTTATTTTAATTTAACATCCTTTTAGGTCATAAATCATCATGTTATTTATTTATTTATTTACACAAGTTCACTTAACCTAATCTCAAGTGTTCATCTTTTAGGATCACCAAAATGTAGACCTATATATTATTAATAAGTGTAAATCAACATTTACATTTATTCATTTTATATATTTTTAAGTTTAAATACTTTTTAATTAAAATTTTAAAAATAGTTTTAAAAAGTGCAAGTTGGTAGATATCCATGCAGCTATTTATTAGATATTTAGCATACACCAAACCCACTCACAACCTAGTGTGGGTTTTAATTTGAGACACCAAACCTGCCTGCAACCCACAAAATTACTTGCGGCAGGTTTAGGCGGATTTGCAAGTTTGCGGTCAGTATTGTCATCTTTAATAAGACAATTAATCGGCCTCAATAACTAAACAAAATTGAAAATAAAGTAAAAGTCAATAGTTGTCACCATTTTGTGCAAGGGACTAGGCCAATTGGTTGAACCGTTTATAGTGTAAGCAAGAGATAAAAGATTAAAAACCTACCCATCAACCTTATAAAAGAACTAGTTAATCTACATCTATGATTTATGTGGCATTAGTAGGGTGCATGGAACCAAAATATATATGTATATAGACCACCTATATCTGAACATGTCCCTACATGTGCTGAGACAAGCTTGCCATCAAACATTATTTTGTAGAAACCCTATCCCAAACAAGAAACATTAAGCCACTAAAAACATATAATCTTCTATCTTCCCATGTTGGGTTAACCTCGACGCCTAAGAATAATGTCAACTTGGTAAATATCCTTCTATACGAATAGAAAAATGAATTTTCCAAGCAAAATGTAATGAAGTTTGGCATGCAAAATATTTAATATCTTTACACAAGTTAGAAAGCTAGATTAAGATTAGATTTAATTAACTATATGAACTTATCGAATCTTATTTATAATTATTATTCTCCAACATAATTTGAAAGTGTTAGTTCAAGCTATAACTTAAATGATCAACTTGCAAAAGGCTTATATAAAGCACAATTATGAGGTATAAGTGAACAAAGTTACCCACCTTAAGAAACATTAGTAACACATAAATAGAATAAATACACAACAATATAGATTAGAAAACTTTTATTGAAAACAAAGAAAGCCTAACCTCTCCATTTTGTAATCTAATGACACGGACGAAACCATCCTTAGAACTAGTAAGTGTAAGGGTTGAATCCTAGCTTGAGGTTAGGCAAGTCAAACCCGCTCCATGATATCAACTTTCTACAAAGAAAACATAACATAAATAAATACATGACACAAAGTAAATAACTACTAACGTAATCTTTAATTAAAACATCAAGCAATTAATCCTATTGTAGATCCCGTCTTTAAAACTTGAACCATAAAACAATCTAGCAAGATGGTTTGATACACTCAAGTTATAAAGATATGTTGAATAAAAGAAACGCGACAGACATGACATGTGCTGCCTCTTGCCTCTAAAAGTAAATAACCATATTCTATGGAATGAGAGGATACTAGCTTCATTAGAACAAATTCAATCTTTTTGAAATTCGAATTATTTTAAACACATTATGCAAACACTAAGCACAGTAGTTAAGGAGAAAGGTAAACCAAGACAATGTTTGTGCATATTCTAAAGGCCAAATTATTTGTTTGAGAACTTTCAATTACTTAAGATACTAGAAGAATATAATGATGACATTTAGAAAGATTGGGAAAAGAGAAGAAGGTAGGGAAGCCCAAGAATTGATTAAAAAAAACCATTATATATTTAATTCCTAATTTTTGAATTGATTCACTGGTTTCTTTTGAGTTCAAATCTCAACTTCAATGACTTAGGGAAAACAAATAAAGAAATTGCAAATCAAAATCTATAATTATACTTGTTATGGTCTTTCTTTTTTACTTCCAAAATCCCAAATACTCAATGATGCATCATCAGAACAGGCAAAAATTGTGTTACTTTAAACAAACAATAGTTAATAAAGTTATAAAATATATAAATAAAATAAATATTGTTAAATCCTAAAAGAAGAGGTAGAAAAAAATGATAGACCTATGAATACCATCAGACGTAAAATCATCACAGGTCACTTTACCTTTATGACCTGCAAAAATGTTAAGAACCTTTCCTACAGTATCACATATATAAGCCCAACAATCTCCTGAACCACCTAATATTACCTGGCTTGTCGAGTGCCAACTTAATACTAAGGGAAAGCCATATGTTTAATGATTAGTGTTCAGAAAATAAAAGAGAATAACTTGATCACTAAAAAAAATTAAATAGTTTCACCTCAATGTCCTCACCAATAAACCAACTTTTCTTTTTCAATTCAGAAATTATAGAGTCCTAGTAGAAGACACACCCATCAAACTCACTATGAGCAAGTAGAGATCCATCCTTATTAAAAGCCAAAGCAGAAACTCCAATCAGCTGACGTGAAGAGAAATAACAAGAGTACAAATAAAATAATTTGTTATTATTTTTTATTCTAAAAGAATGAAAATATGGAATTAACTAGAAAAATTTAAAGCCAATAATCATACAAAAAATGAAAGAGGAAGCAACTTAAGCCAAAGCATTATGCTTTTAATGTGTTTTATATATACTGCACATTAAAAAAGCTATAACAAATTTTTCCTTTATTAATCCTCCAAAAAAAGCTTACCTATCTTCACTTATTATATAACTGTTTGTGCATTACAATATGTTATAACAAACTTGTGATGGATTTTGTAATCTAAAATTCTGACAAAATCTAATGAAAGATATATATTGCTTCCTTGCCCATAAGATAAATTTTGTGGTGCATTACACAGGTTCACTTAGCCCAACCTCAAGTATTCATCTTCTAGGATCATTACACAGGTTCACTTAGCCAACCTCAAGTATTCATATTCTAGGATCATTACAAAGGTTCACTTAGCCAACCTTAAGTATTCATCTCTTAGGATCACCAAAATGTAGACTTATATATTATTAAAAAAAATACATGTTTTAAGGTGATTTTATTCACCAGAAAGCATAGACCAACTAATGTGTATATTGATTTATTTTTGAATTAGAGATTGTTTGTTTTCATCAATTGTCTTTTTATTGTGATGTTTTTGTAATGGAACATTGTGATGTATATTACCTCATAGATATGTTTGTATAGCAAAAGTTGTGGCATAGTCGTGTAGAAAGGCATACATGAGGGTCATAAGCGCCAAAAAATTTTTGAAAAAAAAATGAATTGAAACGTGCAAAATCTTCACATTAAGAAGAAAATAAGCTTTGACTAAATTATTCGTTACTCTAGTATGAAAATAAGGAAATGGAGTTTGCTAGTTCATATAAATTCAAACAAGTTATCACGAACAAGCCACATGTAAGGGGACTTTCACGTGTGGTTTTAGTAGAGAAAGAGAGTTTGTTGTTATTCATGGAGCATTGCATCAATAGCCTTGCAAATTATTTGGCTTTCCAGAAAAATCCAAACAATACGAAGTTGTCCATGCTGTTTGAGAAGTTTGAAGATTGTGACTTCTCTACTGAATCAAAAAGACTAATAAAATAAGTATAATCTAATTTTTTATTTTTTGAGTTGTTGCAAAATTATACCTTTAAATAAATTAATTATCAATTGGCATCGTTGTGTATGATATAATCAAGGGGATTTATGTAATACATAATGAAAAATGTGTACATGGAGACCTCATACCTAATAATGTACTAATTGCTTATAGAGAAAGGTGGTGTCCAAAAATTGACGTGATTATAATTCTTTTTAAAGATGGTAAGAAATTTGTGCTATTAGAGTTTCTTGGTTATAAATACATTGTGTCAGCTTACTTTTTGTTCTTTATTGTATGAATTGGCAATCAACTGAATTTAATCCGAGGCCAATAATGGTGGCAGGAGATATTTGTAGTTAATTTTGATTATGGTTCATTTTTTATTTTTTTTAATAGTATAATTTTTTATTCTATCTAATAATAATATAATTTTATTGTTTATTTTTCATTCTAATTCTAGAAGTTTGAACCCTTTCATGAATTTTTGTGTTTTTTTTATTTGCATTTTGGTGATTTAAAGTGAATTTTTATGTTCAATTTTACTACATTTCTAGTAGCGAACATCCTTACAAAGACGATAATGATTCATAGAGAAATATTTTTAAGGACAACAACAAAAACCTTTCTCTACCACCAGAGACTTTTAAAGAAGTAAAGAAGCTTGTATCTTTAAAAGCAATGAGCCATGTTGCACTTATGTTGCATAAAGATCCAATGAAAAAGTTTACCCTCACTAACCCAATTGTTTGTTTAGTTTATCATTCTTTTAATAATTCTTGATTTTCTATTTTTGTGTGTTGCATATTTGTAGACCAACTGCAAAAGTATGGGTTTCTACCCATTTGGTTGTTTTATTTTTACATCCTTTCGAGTCATATATTATTAATGTTTTTTGGTTCCTTAACAAAAGTTCACTTGGGCTAATTACAGTATATTTATGTTAAATGATCACCAAAATGTAAACCTATACATTGTTAAAGAATACATATTTTTGGTGATCTTATTCAGCATAAATCATGGAGTTTTAAATATCGCTTAATGTCTTATTGATTTATTTTGTGAATTACTGATTGTTTTTTTATTTTAACCAGTTGTCTTTGTATTATAATGTTCCTATAAGGGAATTGGTACAAATTGTGTTACCTTAAACAAACAACAGTTGAAATCCTTAATGATGCATCATTAAAATTGGTACAAATTATGTTTACTTAAACAAACAAGATTGAATATAAAGTTACAAAATATATAAATAAAACAAATATAGTTAAAGCCTTAAAGAAGAGGTAGAAAAAAATGATAAACATCATCACAGGTCACTCTACCATTATGACTTGCAAAAATATTAAGAACCTCTCTTACAACATCGCATGTGCAAGCTCGATAATCTCTTGAACCACCTAATATTACATGGCTTGTCGAATGCCAACCTAACATTGAGGGAAAGCCATATGTTTAGTGATTAGTGTTAAGAAAAATGAAAGAGAATAACTTTGATTACTAACAAAAAATCAAATAGTTTTATCTCAATGTGTCCACTAATAAGCTAACTTTTCCCTTTTAATTTAGAAATCACAAAGTCCCAGCAGGAGATGCACATGTTAAACCGATTGTGAGCAAGTAAAGATCTATCTTTACTAAAAGGCAAAGCAAAAACTCTACCCAACTAACCAGAAGAGAAATAACAAGAGTTTAAATGAAACAATGTATTATTATTTTCTATTCTAGAAGAACGTACATATGTAATTAACAAGAAAAATTAACATGCAAGAGAAATGGAGCGAGAAAATTACGTGGTCAATATATCCCAACACATTTTTGAGTTAATGGTTCTATGAGATGAGAGAAGCTTGTTGAGCTTAAATTTGTACCATGTTGGAAGCTTCAATGTTATGGAGTGAACAATACTTAACAATATTCCATCCAAATCTTTAGTAAATGAGATTTCTTATTTCTTATTTCATCCAAATTTTTTTAATCTTTTAAATAGAAATAAAAAGAATATTGGATAAGTAGATATATCATAGATATGGTTTTATTGATTATTTGGATATCCTCAGATAAAATATTCTAAAATACATTCTCGGACCCCTTTGGATATCTAAGAGCATCATTAAAAAATTTTTTAAGTTAATTCTTAAAATATTTATTTTTTATCTATATAGCAAATAGTGAAGTGAAAAAATAAGTTATATCTTAAAAGTTTTTTAAGTAAAAATAAGTTTATATTATTTTAATTAAATTTTTCTGCTAAAATCATAATAATTATAAGATTTTTTCTCTTTAAGAATAATGGGATAAAAATTAGTACAATACTAAATTAAAGGTTTTAAAAATTTCTTCAAATAAGATTTTTCAAGTGAGATGGTATTTTTTTCTGTTTCTTTCACTTTAATATTAAAGAGAGATAGTAATTTTATCTAAAAAACCTTATTTAAATAATTTTTTTAAATTTTTTTTATTAATATAACTCTTCAAATAAATTATAAAATCTGATTTAAACAGGTGATAACCGTGATATTCTAAAAACTTTCCATTTTCATTGTCTCCTCTGCTTGGAAGTACTGATCCACGATCAAATAAATAAGGAATGAGAGCATGCCACGTCAGAACCGTAAATTATTTTTCTAATCCGGAAAATGGCACTGGGGCATTGACATTTGTGAAACTACACAACAGCCGATGAATGCACATGTCGACTTAGTATTTTGGCCACCATAGCCCATAGCCCATAGCCCATAGCCCATTCTTTGGATTTTTTTTCCTTAACAATATTTCCGTCGGTTTGTCTTGTTTAAAAAATAAAATATTCCAATTGATTTGTTTCTAAGAATCTTTTAGCTTCGTATTTTAATACTAACCAGAAAAAAAAAATTATTTCTTTTTCTTTTTCTTTTAAACAAGTATGAGATTAACAATTTAATATTATCATCCTTTGCCGTCCTTGAGTTGGCTTGAATCCATTTCACTCTCTTTGAGAAAACAAAATATGCATTCAAGTATTTTCAATTATTTTTTGGTTAGGGGACGAGATTCAAATCACTTATCATATCACCACATACTAAAAGCAACGGCCTTTTTTCACCCTCATTTTAATAGACATTCGCTTTAAGAAATATTTCAGCAAATTTCACTTGAGATAGATCACGTTTATTTATTGATGATAAAATAGTTAAATAAGTAATTTTTAATAAATTATAAAAATTTTATAAATAAATTAATGAAACAGACATTGTTTTTTTTTTTTTTGTTGGTGTTTAATTCTCAATTAGGAAGCTTGACTGAGCGATCCTACCTACACTAAATCCAGTGCCACTGACCGTTTGGTCGATGGTGGGTTAAAAATTATTGAACGATGATGTAGGTACTGGTTTTGAGAAATCCAAATGACCTGTGATTATTTTTTTTAAAGTTAGAAAGCATCTAGAGCAATTAGGGCCGGTGAAATAGTAAGACATAGGAACGTAGGGCTATTGGGACTTGGCGCACGTTGGTTGCCAATCTGATTCGTACAACAAAACCTCAAAAAATGAAAAGCCTCATAACTAAGAAAAATATAAAAATTTAGCCAAAACTAATTAATCTACAAATTAATAGATTGTTAATTTATGAAGATATTTTTAATTTTTTTTAACTATTTATATCCAATATTCTTTTATTGATTTAAGCTTCAAATGATAGTTCACCATAAACCCACCTCATACAAAAAGTATTTAAAATAATAATGAAATTAAATACTTTTTAATGAAATTAAGTACTTTTTTGCTGAGATGAGATACAATAATGCCGTACTAAATCTTCTTTTTGCAGTACAATATTAGGAGTGAAATTTAGAGCAATGTTAATTTTAAGAAGAGACAAACAATATTAAAAATATTTTCTTTCGAAAGTGACGTAGGATAAGTTGTTACTTAGGCAATTTAAAGTTTTCTTTATTTGTTTTTTTTTATTTTAAGTTTTTCTAAAATCTTGTCTTTAGAATTTTATTATGTTAAAATAATTTAAATTTACCTAGTTTGGTAAATGTAGAGTATTTAGGGTTTTATTATAATGGGGGCTGAACACTTATTTGTTTTAGTGGTAGACTGATAATAAAAATTTTCTTACAAAAGAGGTGTTCATCTTTACTTTCATTTTGTGTCAGAAAGTCAAAACATATCATTTGAATTTTGTTACACATTAATTAATTACTAATTTATATAATAAGTAGATCTTGACTCCTAAGGGAAGCAATATCATTTTTTTTATAATGCATCATCTTATAAATTTGTTAAGAAATACAGTAAAATTGTGAAAAATTAGTAGCATTGGGACTATAGAAATCTATTAATATATCGATAGATTAATAAATTATCAATTTATGAAGAAATTACTTATTTTTGAAAGATAGAAATCTATTAATATATCGATAGATTAATAAATTATCAATTTATGAAGAAATTCTTTATTTTTGAAAGATAGAAATCTATTAATATATCGATAGATCAATAAATTATCAATTTATGAAGAAATTCTTTATTTTTGAAAGATAGAAATCTATTAATATATCGATAGATCAATAAATTATCAATTTATGAAGAAATTCCTTATTTTTGAAAGGTTTAATCACGTATATGTATTTATTTATCTTGATTTAGTATTTATTATGTTTTATTTAGATAACAGTTGGTTGCTTTGTTTTATATATTACAAATGACATATAAAGTCAATCTCTGCAAAACAACTATGCAAACTAGAATTTCACATTACATAAAGAGTTAGAGATGAGATTCAATTTTAAAACAATTTCAAGAAGTGGCAAATAATATTGAGAATATATTTTACGAAGTTACACTACAAATCATGTGGATTTATTTTCAAATTAGATAATTATTAATTCTTAGAGTAGATGGATCCTATAAATTTTTTTTAAAAATTATTATCTTATAAATTTGTTAAATTATTAATTTAACTTGATGACTCTTAAGTCGGGATTAATAAAATTATTATTTAGACCTATTAAATTTAAGGTAGAGGAGAAATATCGCAATTATTGATTATATATATATATATATATATACCCCTAAGGATAAAGCTTATTAGCTGTCTATTGCGGCTACTTAAAGATAAAGCTTATTGTTAATTCTTTTACGAAAGGAGCCAATTAAATACATTGTACCGTACAATCCGTTTAGGATAACCATCGGATTTATTCCGTAATTAATTTATTACACACTAAACGACACCAATACAAAGACAAAATAAAAGTAACCAGAACTCCTAAAACGGCCCAAGAGGCAAGAGCCGTTCCATCTAATCCCACAAGGTCTTACGTCAGCTTCTATCCATTCATATTCCTTCATTATCCAAATAATTTATTTATTTAAAAAATAACAAATAATAATAATAATAATTATTATTATTATTATTATATTCCTAATTTCAGTGAAATTTGAAGAATAATAAAAATTAAAAAAATAAACTAAAAACCACAGTTTCCATCTCTTCTTCTTCTTCCTTCTCCCTCGGCCTCAAACTGAAAATTTGTCTAATTTTAGATTTTTTTCTTTTTCTAATATTAGCCCGTTTTCGTAATTTCATAATATTTTTAATCTTCAATTCACTATCAAACTGTGCTCACCATCTGTACTATACAGAAGGGAAAAAAAATTAAAAGAAAAAGATTTTCTCATTTCGTATCTAAAAAATTTTGAACAAATTGACGAAAGCAATCGATGAGCTTTGCTGCGTCGTCGTTTCAGCCACTACCACCGATCCTATGGTAACGAAGATTTCACTCACTGTGATTTTGTTTATCTCAGTTTTTTTTTCCTTAATTTGTACGGACATGCTGGTTTGTTTTTCTTGTTGAAGCTGAAATTTTGAGAGAGTGTTATTAGATTGACAGATAGTAATGGTGAGTGCAAATGATCCAATTGAGTCGTTTTTTAATTCGATTCAACATTTTAAAGAAACGCTTTCGCCGATAGAGTTAGGTATTAAGAAAGCGGCGAAAGATCTTGAAAGTTGCTTGGTAGTTGATAAGAAGAATGTTAATAATCTTGAATTAGTTAATGGAAATGGAAAGAATAGTAAAATACAGACGTTAATGAAGAAGAAGGGTACTGGTAATAGTAGTGGTAAAGAGTGTGGCAGTGGCCAGTGTGTGGCGAGTGAAGAGAAAAAGAAAGGTTTGTTGTCAATTAGAGTACCGGCAAAGACATTCTTGGGGATGTTTTCACCAAATTTAGGGAAAGTTGAGGTGGTGTCGAAGAAAGGAGTGAAAGATAAAGCTGTGGATAAGGATGATGGGCCTTGTATGAACTGCTTGCAGTTTGCGGTTACTTGGTCATTGTTGTTTAATGGGTTTGTTCAGTCTTTCCCAAGTCCGTTTAAGATGGGGAAGAAACGGATTCAGAAGTTGGGTGAGGAAGATAAAGGGCATCCGAGTCCATGTGTGGATGGGACAAAATTGAAGGTTTCTTGTGAGTTTAAGCGAAATGAGTTAAAGGGTCGGTTAGATAATGCATGTAAGGATGATGGTGGAGCAGGCAAGGAGGAAAAGCCTGTGCCACTCAAGTGTTTCATAGGGTTTGTGTTTGATCAGCTGATACAAAATCTTCCGAAGTTTGATCAGCTCATGCAGGCTAGTGATCAGAAGGGTCGTGATTGTTCGCTATCATCCTCAACTCCCTCTCAATTTGATCATTTGAAGGCACTTACAAGTATTTGGGAAGGTCGAAAAGCTGAGGTAGATGGATTTTTAGGGAACTTAAAGTTTGCGAGAGTCGGAGGTATGCCTTCTAGCATAGTTGGGGTAACTAGTTCGGTCAATGAAGAGGGAGAAAATGGTGTTAGTTCGGACAGTAGAGAAGAAACAGGGGGTAATTCCGCACAGAAACTGGCCAGTGGGATACTTAGTATTCCTTTATCAAATGTGGAGCGTTTGAGATCTACATTATCCACTGTTTCATTGACAGAACTGATTGAGCTCTTACCACAGCTGGGGCGAACTTCTAAAGACCATCCTGATAAGAAGAAACTTTTCTCTGTCCAGGATTTCTTTAGATACACAGAGGCTGAAGGTATAGTTTTAATGCTGCTCAGTTATTTATTGAATGTTGCATCATTCTGGTTTTTAATTGTTTTGGGGGAACATAGATTCAGTTTTGGCTATAGAATGGCTCGTATTGTGCTTTTCAACTACAGTCATTGGATCCAATGGCCCCATATGGTTGTTTTTCTCCTGATGGATATGATAGTTGCATTGTTTTGTTTATAAAATTGTCAGAGTTGTAATCTTTTGTTTATACAATTGTCCACAGCGATCACTACTCTTTTAACTCTTCTATTCCTATAGGTAGGAGATTCTTTGAGGAACTGGATAGAGATGGCGACGGCCAAGTTAATTTGGAAGATCTAGAAATCGCAATGAGAAAGAGAAAGTTGCCACGGAGATATGCGCGGGAATTTATGCGTCGTACTAGAAGTCACCTATTTTCAAAATCATTTGGTTGGAAGCAGTTTTTATCCTTAATGGAACAGAAAGAACCAACCATTCTCCGTGCTTATACTTCTCTCTGTTTAAGCAAGTCTGGGACACTGCAAAAGAGTGAAATATTGGCATCATTAAAAAATGCAGGACTTCCAGCGAATGAAGAAAATGCTGTTGCTATGATGCGATTTCTGAATGCTGATACAGAAGAATCTATATCATATGGACATTTTCGGAATTTCATGGTTTTGCTGCCCTCTGATCGTCTGCAAGATGATCCTCGGTAAGATTAGTTTGCTTATCTGAAAGAGATATAAGGTGCTAAAATCTATTTTACTACTGTAATGCCTTTGTTCAGAGAAATTATGACTTCTGTAGTTTGAATAGGGTATGAGTGGCTTCATCTTTTTCATGGGATCAATGCTTAGGGTGTGAAGAATAAACTCTGGGAATGAGATTAGGGATAATAAAGAAACTGTTTTTGTTCTTAAATAACATGGTAGTTTTCAAATGACCAGGTTACTCGAATCTGTTAGTAACCTCTTTTTGTTATACATACAGGAGTATTTGGTTTGAAGCCGCAACTGTTGTTGCTGTTCCACCACCAGTAGAAATACCTGCTGGAAGTGTTCTAAAATCTGCACTGGCTGGAGGCCTTTCATGTGCACTTTCCACTTCTCTGATGCACCCCGTTGATACTATAAAGGCAAATCCCTGAGCTTAACACTTTTTGTAGTCCTGTAGCAGCATTTATATTATTCATTTAACCGTTTTAATAATTGCTTGTATGGATATAAAATTTACAAAGATTAGGAGCCACTTGGGTATTATCATAGTGCCAGGAAGCTAGCAAGCAAGCAATGTGTTTTATCATGTTTTAGTCATGCTTTTAGATGAGTATTTTTGAGAACAAATAGACATGAATAACTAATAGAGTCCGTAAAAGTCATGCTTTTGCTTAATAGACCACAATGGGGAACTCTATACTTATTTCATTTGTAGTACTGATTTCTTGTTGGGCCTTGTTTATCCACTTTGTGCCACATGGTAGAATATGACAATCATATCCTATTAGGCTCTTTCGGATAGGTATTCTCCTGATGGGCGGTTGCATCCTTCTTTATGGGCCAGTAGGAGCATCATAAAGGAAACACATAAAAACTCAAATTGACTAAAGATAGCTTAAATGATATTCTCTGTATGCCTTCTGCACAGCAACATAAAGTGGAAAGAGAACTATATTTATCTTCAGTATTATTTCGTTTGTGCAAAATGTTGGATTTTTTATCTTGACATAGTCTTGTTCTCTTTAATGTTTATAACTCTTTTTTTGTGATGGTTTTTGGTATACCAGACTCGAGTGCAAGCATCAACTCTTACCTTCCCAGAAATTATTGCAAAGCTTCCTCAAATTGGAGTGCAGGCATTATATAGGGGTTCAATTCCAGCAATTCTTGGACAATTTTCAAGGTTTTTGTTGCAGTGGTTTCCTTTTTCATCATTTTTCCTTTTACTTGGTTGCATTAATTTGTAATTCTAGATGCTTTTCTTTTGACTTCACAGCCATGGCCTGCGAACCGGAATATATGAAGTGAGTAAGCTTGTGCTATTAAATGTTGCTCCCAATCTACCAGAGCTTCAGGTAATGATACCAATCTGTGAACTTTTCTTTAACCATGCTCTGAGAATCAAATAAATTGTACGTCTAAAATTGAAAATTGAGAAAAAAAAGAACTAATAAAATGTATATGCTGATTTCAATTCTTATCTTTATTGGGATATTTTACAGGTTCAATCTATATCATCATTCTGTAGCACATTTTTGGGGACGGCTGTGCGGATTCCTTGTGAAGTACTCAAGCAGCGGTTGCAGGCTGGGCTCTTTAACAATGTTGGCGAAGCTATTGTTGGTACTTGGCATCAGGATGGTCTTAAGGGTTTCTTCCGTGGAACTGGTGCCACTCTTTGCCGGGAGGTCCCGTTCTACGTTGTTGGCACAGGACTTTATGGAGAATCCAAGAAGGTAGAGATTTTACATTGGATAGAAATGAAAAAATTTTCTAAGCGCTAATGGTATTTTCTTTTAATTCATTATCTATTATTTCAGTGCATTCTGGAACAATTATTTTACTTTTGTTGCCTTTTTTTGTGACTGTTTTATCAGCAGTTTTGTCCAATTTTTATGTCAAAAAGTTTTATTTTGTTAAAAAAGATCTTGCTAAATTTTGATTGATTATAACCTGGGAACCTGGGTTTGTATGATAATTTTAGATGGTCCAGCAACTCCTTGGGCGGGAGTTGGAGCCCTGGGAAACAATCTTTGTTGGAGCTTTATCCGGAGGGCTAACTGCTGTTATCACTACACCTTTTGATGTTATGAAAACTAGAATGATGACTGCTCCACAGGGTCGAGCTGCAACAATGTCCATGGTAGCCTACACTATACTCCGTCATGAGGGACCCCTTGGCCTATTTAAGGGAGCAGTGCCCCGATTTTTCTGGATTGCTCCTTTGGGTGCTATGAACTTCGCAGGCTATGAGCTAGCTAAGAAAGCCATGGACAAAAATGAGGAAGTAGCAGATGAGTTGTCTCAGAAGAAGTTGGCTAGCTCTGGATAGATACAAGTGATAGTCCTACTACTAACTCATGGAATTTTGTCTTGAGCAAATTAACGCTGCCTGAAAGTGTTGTGCACTTTCCGAAACTACCAGCAGCATTTGCTTCCCATTTTTATCTGTCGACAAGTCTGCAGCCTGCCTTTTGTTTTGACATGGCACTTTTCCTTCTTGTGGAACTTTATTTAGTCACAAATACTTTATTGATGAATAGTTCAAATACCTTCCTGGTTAAAGTTTTGTATTGTGGTTCAAAATTGACATTTCGGTACATTTTGGCATTTTGTGCAGTTAAATTTTCAGTTTTACACCTACCGTCTTGAAGGAAGTTCTATGCTTTGATGAAAAACCTCAACCACCGATCACAAATTATTATGTTCTATTTAACTTGAATTTAAGTGACCCTGGACTCAAAGGCTGTGCCCAATCCGAGGCCTTCCCCATTGACGAACACGATTGATTAATTTCTAATGTTTCCAGACCATCACGTTGTTCTAGAAACATGATTGTTTCCCTTAAATTGACTGAAATATACGAAATTTGGCATCATTCACTATGCGATGAAACATTATTTGCTCTTTATAGTTAAAATGTATGTATTGCATGGAAAACTGAATGTTTAGCATAGATGCGATCAAAGCTCAAAATTTTCAAACCATGAGCAACAGGTATATGCAAAAACAATTCGAATGATCATTATTATTTAACAAACGGGGAAAACATGGCAACTTCAGAAAATCTTGGCCGAGCTAGGAAATGCAGCTGCTAAATTGAGCAAATGCGTGATCAATAGCCCCAGTAGTCATTCCTGATCTCATCATCGAACTTCTTTTTGAGCTCCGGATGCTTCTCAAAGTATTCATCAGCAGTCATGGTGCTGATCTTTTGCTGTTCAAATCACGGGTGTGAGAAATCATAGACTGCTAGAAGTTAAAAACAAATTACACGTCCATATTCCATTTACCTTCAGTTCTTGAACCTCGGCTACTTCTTTCTCCAAGCGCTCAGACTCCTTAAGAGATTTCTCTTCTGCTTCTTTCAATTCCACCAGCTATATACCATAAAAACAAACAGTTTCAGATAAAAGGGAAGGGAGTTGATAGAAAGAGAAAGCAAGAGAAAGAAAATTATGTTGATTCTCACCAAAGCATCAAACTTCGATTTGTACTCAGGGGTGACATTGTCTACATACTTTGGCACCTCTATGCCTGCCAGAAATGTGTTAAAAAAGAACAATCAGTTGGATGAAATAAGAGTATTTTAGAAGCCAAGTTGAATAAAACTGCAGAACAATGAGTCAAGAATCCAGTAGGCTAAGTCTCTGGGTTCAATCATTCCTGGTTTCAATCACTCTGATATTTTTAAACAACGATAAGAGGCACATGCTCAACAGCATAATTCTACCTCAGGGAAACTACACCTTCAAAGCGTTTAGATTGCAACAAGAAACCTCACCCAGTAATCACCAACACTTGTCTCCTATCATTACTTGAAATCGGGTGACTGCGAGCACAAAGCATTCACGACCAGCCAAGCTATGGCCAGGGGGCAGATTTCAGGTATTAAGTACACATATATCTAGGACAAAATTTTTGCTGCTAACCCAAGTTCCTTTTGGACTCAAATTAATAAAAATATACATAACATTGCTCAATCTAACTACTTACAAATTCTGGTAGCATTTAACAGATACATTATATGCCATAATGAATTAGAAAATTACTTTCATAAGCCTGTTTGTACATGTCCACCAAGCGAGAGCCAATTCCTTTTCTGTAATACTCCCAGTCAATAGGTTCAGGCTCCTGAACAAGGCCAAGACAAGCAGCAATTGTGTCATTACTCTTATCAATAATTATTGACAACTACGATCCTTCTGAGAGCAATCCCCGTAAAATAGAGAATTCATTTACCTAACTTTTAAACTGCCAATTCAAAACAATTTATAGAATTACCTACCCAGAAAAGTGTAATAAGATTGAAATTTCCTTTTTTTTCCCCTTACAATTAGAAATTTCGGCTGCATTGCCTACAGTTAGATGCCTATCATAATATTAACTAATTAGATACCGCACCCAAATAAATAAATTTCAATCATTTCACTAGGGGGAAAAAAACAAATTTTTAAATCAATCAAAATGTTTTATTGATAACAATACGATGTGCAAAAACCCTAAGTTTCAAGATCTAGCCAAAACGACACCGGATAAGAACAATCGAGAGAGAGGAAGAGAGTGCAGGTACCTGGCTGAACTTGGTCTGAAGAGTGGAGTTGACTTCGTCGAAAGCGCGACGGAGAGTGGCGAACTCCTTGCGTGCCTCATCGGAGACCAGCATCTTAGCCATCCCTTCCCAGTCTATGGTCCTTCCGGCCTTGAATGCCACGTCAGCTATTTTCTTGCCAGCTCCGCTCATTTTCTCTCCCGACAGATTTTCCCTTTTGCTTTTCTTTTAATATTTTGATTTTCTCAGCTCCCAAACAACAAGCTTTTGCGTTTTTAAGGCTCCCAAAACAAAGAATAAATGCCAGTGACAGGGAGCCAGGACGCCGTCTCCTTTTTGTTGCTTCCTGGATACCTGTTTGGGCTCAATCCAGTTGGACTAGAAATAAATTTCTGTACACACCCAAATGTTTTCGAAGCACAATCTCCCATTTCCACAAAACTGGGCTGGGTTTAAGGATTTAATTGGATTGGGCCGAAGCAGTCAATTGCATTGCTTTTTCTCTTAATCTTTTTTCCCCTCTTTCCTCAACCTTTCAAATTTAGCCTTGAGAAAAGGTACGTAGGATACGAGAGCAAAATATATGCAAAACTGGAGTTTTTGTAATGGAATTATAGATTAATGAATCGTTGACGAAAGTAAATGGTCTATTAATACTAGCAATTTGTGTTAAAATCGGTGAAAGAACATTAACAAATGAGTTGTTGGAAGTCACTTCACCTGGCTGCATGTGCGTGTAAACATAGAAGGCCCGTCAAGAAGGGTGAATGATTCTCATTATGATTTTGACAGATACAAGACCAATTGAAGTCAAGAGTTCTTACTCAAAATTCGTTCACATCATTTTCTCAATTTGGTTTTCACCAAAAGTCATTCTGCTTCTCTTGGTCGTGATTATGTGGAATTAATTTCACAAAACTGGGTTTTTGCGATCTTATCTTCTATTCAATTAATTTCCTTTTCATTGGGAAGTCTATTTGTTCCCATTACAAACTGGATCTTTATTTATTGCTGCTTCTAGCACTATGTTTTTTAGTTATGCGATTGAATGTCATGAATATTTCGACTAATTGAATAAATTAATGCATCTCATGATCACTTAAAAGTACTTAAATTTCCAAAAATTCTTAATTAAATTTGTTTACAAATACCTACAATGTTTGATTTTCTTCTTGCAATTAATATCAAGAAATGGCGAAAATACATTTCTTAAACTTAATTAATTTCGAAAGTTTGCCAATCAACTTGTAGAGAATGAATTGTCTTATATAGAAACCAGTGGCGTTTCGTTTCTATATTTGCTATGGGTAAAGCTAGATGAAAAAAATATAGGAAAGAGGATACCAATGCCTTAGACAATATATATATATATATATATTGACAAATTTATACAAATTTAAGATACACCGAATGTAATTAGTGCGGCAATTGACAATCATGTTAATGCGGTTTTGCCACATCATTATTAATTATGAGATCAAGACTTGCTGTGTGAAAAGATTAATATTGTTTGTCAATTCAAACGCGACGTTTTGTATACATGCAAATTACTAAATCTCTGTACATCAAGTGTAGGGCATAACATTTTTGCGTAGCCAATATGTGCCACGTCGTTAAGAGATATAGCTAACAAAGAGAAAACTGCTCGGCGGGTGCATAAATTAGAAAGAGTTAAAAGGCCTGGTTGGTTGGTGTATCAAGACTTTAAAGAGGCAACGAAATTTGAATGGCTTCTATCAAGGCATTTATAGAATGATAGGCCCAAACGGCTTGCAAATTCTTGTTCTGTGAGTGTCGACCGCTCAATGGTTTAACGATTCATTAATAGTATTGATGACAGGATTGATGGATCGAGCAATTAATAGTATAATGCCAGTTTATTTAAAGACACAATACTTTCGCATTCAAATCGGTTGAAAAAAAAATTCGGCTAATTAATGGCTCCGAATTGGGAGACTGAAATGACATTAATATGTGCAGACATCACCGTAAAGATTAGTTGTGGAGTCCATGGAGTTGTAGTTCTTCGGAGTTTAAGAATTTGACCATGTCGTGCTGGATACGTTTTAATAGGTTAAATCACCTGTGTTTGTCAGAACAATATTCTCCTATTTAATATAAAGTGTGAAATTTGGTTAAGGTTCGATAGAATGATGGTGACAAACGAACTTGAATGGTTCGCTCAGTCGTATTTTTAAAAACATGAAGCCCTCCGATTTCCCCGTGGCATGCATTTGAAGATTTGTCCACTTTCCACAACGATTTTGGAAAATATTCAAGTACCCTTGTGCCCTGTCTTTAGAAAAATATCCACCTTCTGGAGAGTTGGGAGGCCCATCTCCGAGCCTAAAAAGTAATTCAAGAAAAAGATTTCGGTCTTAACTGAAATTAAATTTAACTTATTTAATTATATGTAGGTTTTATATATTGTACCTCCTTTATTAGGTTTAAAGTTCATTTCAGAAGATTTAAAAGAAATTTGAGAATTTAAAAGTTAATTCTTAAAAAATTTACACTGTCATAAAATTTTTGAAATATTTAACTGCACTGTAGATTCTATACGTTGCTAATTAAATTTATAATACAGTTCACAATAATTATTTTTTATGTCAAAGTCTTTCACTGTGTCGCCATCTCTTCTTAGGCACTTTAATAGAGGGATTAAAAGCATGCTATATGCATATGGATCATCACCAACTATTTTAAGAAATAACTGAAAATCAATATGAAGGGCACAAATCATGATGTAGGGAGCATATTAGATAAAATAAATTAAAATTTATTAGGAATTATAATATTTGGGTATTTAGTATTTTATTATGATTATCTTATTTTATTAAGCTTATTAGAGTTATATTTATAATTCTAGTTTAATTAAGTTTTTAGATTATTCATCTTATTTTATTCGAAATAAAATAATCTTAGCTAGTAGAAATAGACTTGTTATACTTGTTTCTTAACACAAGTTCCTTACTAATAATATTCAATATTTATCAATTGAGTTATTTTCTCTTTTGTGAGAATCCCCCTTCTTGAATTTTCAAGAATGTACACTAAAATGAAATCTAGTATCACTTCCGCGTTGTGTCAAGTGATATCAGAGCTTTTCTCTATGCCAAGCAAAGCTTCCCTAACTATCAACCACCTTCCATATACAAATCCTTTTTCTATTATCCATTAATTCCATTAGCAACCAAAAAAAAAAAAAAATAGCAAAACCAAAGCCATATTCCTTGAAGCCGCCCCCACAACCACTGTATGCAGCTACCAATGCTACTATACTCGTTTCTTTTTATCAATCCTCTCTACCATCGGAACCAGAAGAAGCCAGCCATCAAACCCCGACCCACCTCACCACCGATCTGCCACCGTAAGCCACTGAAAAACATCAAAACAACTATTGAATTTGCTGCTTTTCGTTATGAATTGACAACCATCACCATCACCAATCTGTCCATCATCATCACCTTTTTCTTTCCAGCCTACTCCCGCTGCCGATCGCCAGCCAGTTCACTGGAAACCGAAACAACCTCCAAATGCGACTTTGAATTCAATTTTTCGATCAATCCATAACGAATAGAGTCAAACCACCACCACTATCACATTCATCGATCTCAAATCTTCCAGATCCACCTATCATTGACCGATTTTTCTGATCATTGTAGCCAATAACACAAACTTTTACTTATTTATAATTTATCCCATTACTTTCTCTAATTGTAGTATTTCCCTATAATTACTTGTTCTTTTCAAAAGAAAACCCATAAAACTCAAATGAAAAAAAGAAAAAGAAAATCCAAAAAGAAAAATGGTTTCTAGAGAAAGTAGTACTTCATTTAAAGATCAAATTAAAAAGGGGATAAAGTGACTCAAACAATTACAAACCCCCATTTAACTGAAGCATGGCATGAAACAATGAAAGCCATGCAGTCAATACAAACCCATGTTACAGCGATGGAAGAATCTTTACTTGGCGTGAAATAAGAATTAAAAGAGATTAAGCTAGCCCAAAGAAGTAATCAAGAAGCAAAGGGTATTGACATTGTTAAGTGAGGAAATAATTTTAGTGAGCAAAAGAAGACCACTAACAAAATAAAAGAAATAAGTGGCTCTAATAGGAATACAAAAGTTACTCCATTTTTTTCCAAATTTATACGACTCAGATGAAGAGGAGATAAAAGATGCACAACGAGTAACACATCAGAGTGACTATCACAACAAAATTGACCTCTCATCATTCAATAGACAACTAGGCATCGAAGACTTTCTTAATGAATTAGCTATCAGATATTGAACAATTCTTTGAGACAGTGGACTTCTTAGAATAAAAAAAGGTCAAGGTAGTAGCATATAAACTCAAAGGCACTGCTGCAGTTTGGTGGGACTATCTACAAACTTCTCATGTGCTACAAGGAAAAAGAAAAGTCAAGACATGGCATCGCATGCACCACCTGCTAAAGGAATGATTTTTGCTTCTTGACTATGTACAAATCTTGTTTCATGAGTACAACAACTGTCGTCAAGAAGCCAAAATGGTTGAAGAATATGCTCTTGAATTTCAAAGGCTTATAGAACGAAATAATGTTCGTGACAGAGGCCTAAATAGTTGGTCAATTATTGAATGGTTTACGACCTGAAATAGAAGATCAAGTTGGGTTCAACCAGTACATACATTGCAAAATGTCATTCGACTAGCACAAAGGTTGACATGCAACTTGAAAATGAAAGGCTCGTAATCAAGCCACCTCATGCTCATTTATTCTTGGTTAGCAACAAGAGCAAAGGTACAAAATTAACAAGGAAAAAGCTCCTATGGAAAACTTTGAAAGGCCAACAAATAAATAATGGGTAAAACATACGGCAAATGAAAGATCCATTAAGTAGTAGTAATCTTTATGTAGTTCTACAAGGCGACAAATGTTTTCATTATCCAAAACTAGGCCATAAATCAAACCAATGTCTAGAACGAAGTTGCCAAACAGTCAATTTGGCGACTCAGGTAGAGAAAAATAAAAAGCCTAAGGATGAACCATATGAAGACAATAATGGCATAGAAGAGGAGGGAGAGTGGACATATCTAAATAAAAGAGTATTACTGGTAACACAACATTTGTTATACACACTAAAGAAGAAAGAAGACATTCAAAGACATAACATCTTCAAAACAAGATGTTTAGTCAATAAGAGGGTATGCGATCTAATTATTGACAGTGGCAGTAGCAAGAATATAATTTTCAATATTACGGTGGACAAACTACAAGTTAAAACTCACAAACATCCTTTTTCCTTATCGCATTGGATGGATAAAAAATGTTGGAGAGACTAAAGTTAGTAAAAAATGTTGTATTCCTATTTCCATTGGAAAATACAAAGATGAGGTAATCTGTGATATTATAGACATGAATGCTTTTCATATGCTACTCTAGAGATCCTGGCAATTTGATATTAATACAGTACATAATGGGAAAGATAATACATATAGGTTTTATAAAGACAAGATAAAGATTATCCTTCCTTTAATGAAGTCAAAAGTTAAAGGATTTTATCTTTTAGTACCAAAAGAGGTAGCTGAAGCAGAATTGGTTTATGAGCAAGTCCAACTGTTACTCTTAGAATTTCAAGATATCGTGCCTAAACAACTTCCTAACAAGTTACCTCCAATAAGGAATACTTAGTATCAAATCGATCTTGTCCCTGGAGGTAGCCTACCCAACTTACCTTTGACTCAAATTCATAGAGAACTTCTAATAGTTTGTTCCTAAAAGTCTACAATTTTTAGAAGAGCCATATTAAAAAACAATGAGAAGATTAAGTATAGAGCATTTAGAGTTTCAAGGGAGATTGATACGAAAGAGTACGAGTTCAAGCTTCAAAATTCATTGCTATTCTCTTACAAGTTTCATCATCCAGATTGTTTTTTATTTTTAGTAAAAGTCAATGATGAGTTTTTTTCCAAAGAGGAGGAACTGATGTAGGATACATATCAAATAAAATAAATTAGAATTTATTAAGAACTATAATATTTGGGTATTTAGTATTTTATTAGGATTATCTTATTTTTATTAAGCTTATTTGAGTTATATTTGTAATTCTAGTCTAATTAAGATTTTAGATTATTCACTTATTTTATTAGAAATAGAATAATCATAGCTAGTATAAATAGGCTTGTTATACTTATTTCTTAATACAAGTTTCTTATCAATAATATTTAATATTTCTCAATTGAGTTATTTTTTCCTTTGTGAAAACCCCCATTCTTTAATTTTCAAGAATGTACGCTATAAGGAAATCTAATATCACTTTTGTGTTGTGTCAAATTAACAAATTTATTGCAATATTTCTTTCCGAAAATGCCAGTGAAAATGCATAATCACCCGTTTCACATATGCATGCGGATTAATTTTACAATCCATAGTATCGCAACTTCAAATGAAGCTTTTTTTTCTAATTCATTATTACTAATTTCTCTCTTCTTCTTCTTCATCACTCATTAACTTCATGTAAATTAACTTTAATTTTAAGTCCAAAGACGATCCCAAGTGGAGTCAAAATCATCTAAATAACAGTTGGCGGCGTCGTCATTGAATTGCTGTTGGTGCGAGATTATATTCATGGTTTCTTGAGGATATCGTGTCGTCATTTTCTTGAAAATTAGGGCAACCAAATTGTCTCGTTGGCATTGCATGCTGACCATCTCGGCTTGTTCCTTGGCCAACTCTGCTTGAAGCTTAATCACTTGTTTCTGAAGTTGACTAATTGCACCCGCGCAGCCATGAACTGGATTTCGGATTCTAGCATTTGCTTCGTAGACCATGCTGCTCACTGCATCTGATCGTTGACACTCCGGCAGTCCCTGAAGAACACAATGTTTTGTTAGTACATATACGGGTGCTAGCTACATATGAGGGTAAATGCTAGCTCCTTCTGTCCCTATATATAGTTTTAGCTACTTATCCAAAAGGTCCCTGTCGTAGATACCTGCAAGCATTTGATGATGTTGCTAGCTCCGAAAACTTTATGAACAACGATGAAATTTTGTGGTTCAGTTGGTGGAAAATATGGAGCTAAAACACACTTCTCGTCGCATCTCCGGCGAAGGATTTTGCAAGCTGCACAACGGCTAAGAACAATAGGCGGTGGGGAAGCAGAACTTGGAGAAGAGTGTGAAGAAGAAGCATTAATGCTTGGAGAAAATTGAAAAGAAGGCGAGGAAAAAGAAGAAAGAGGGGGAAATGGAGTGTGTATGGTCATGAAATTGATAATATAATAATGCAACTTTGTCACTGCGCCACTCCGCTTCAGAGTTATACAAAGTTGGTATTTATAGTAATTTTTAATTACTTAATTTTAAGTTCATTCAAAGATTTACACATTATATTTCAACACCTAATACAATCAACTTTGCTAATTCAATAGTTGAGCCGTCCAGCGACTTCCAAGCCCAGCTAAAGACGAAGAGGGTAGTGTGTAGTGTCGTGCATGTGTTTAATATCAAATTTATCAATTTGTCTTTCTGGATAAGCAACGTGATTGGCTAGGCCCATAATGAATAATATTTTTTATATTGGTATATCTAAGACATATATTTCAGAATTCGGAGCTAGAGAATATTTTGCATGAAAATTTCAGCGCTCTTGAAATATAATAATATAAGGAGCGGTGGCAGTTTGACTCAGCTCAGTTGACTGTTTGAGAAGAGGACCACCGCTTTGTAGAATTGGTTTGACTTTAGCCTCCAAATGTCGGAGAGACTTTATTACTACTCATAGCAACTGCAAGGATCTGTTTATTTTGCAACATAATTTTATTCTCAATTATTGAATTCTTAAAATAAATTACTAATTTTGATACTAATGCCTCGAGTTAACAAAAAAAAAAATCATTTGATGTTTGTGCTTTATAATTAATAGCGTGAAGTCAGAACACATGCATCAACTTGTAGCATGTATAAATAAGACGGGTCAGTTAATTTCACCAGTATATATACATAAACAAATTAAGAAACCCCACAAGGAGGCAAATATTATTTCATTATATGTTAATCGACGCAGAGTCAAAATATATACGTGGCTGCACATCGTTGATTATCTCTTTGCCCTCGATCGTTAAGTGAGGACGCTATAAATTCTTTTAAATAAATACACAGATTAGAGGGATTAGTGAGCCAAAATGTAAAATGGAATAACTGGTCCGGACAAATTAAGACTATGATCAGTTACTCAAACCTGGGACGAGTAATGTAATCACATGAAAAAATGGAATTTACGTGATTCACGTTTATCGGCGCGCGTGCTCTGGGGATAAAACGGAAAGCATTTTATCGTGCGACTAAAATCTAGTCAACATTTTGCAGCTACGCATGATAATTTATCAAAGTACAAGCACTGGCCGCGTGATGGAGCTAGCAATGGCACACTGAATCTCTTTTCTGCTTGCGAAGAAGAATTTTAATTTTATTTTGTTGACATGAGCAATACTCATCAAGTTTAGAAAATTGATTATTTCATCGTACAAGAACTTGCACGTGTATTATTAAAAGTCAGTCTCACATTTTTTCAATATCTTAATAGTTTATCTAGCTAGAAAGTTTGAATTTCTTGTTCTGTCCATTAATTAAGTGCTTGCAATCTAGATCGATATAGCTAGCATGCAACCGGTGGGTGGAATCCAGATTTTGGTTCAAAAAATGCTTAGGCCTTGGTTGGTATACTGACGTACTATAGTTTTAAGCTGTAATTATAAAATAAAAATTAACAGAACATAGTAAATAAATTTTTAAAAAATAAATTTGCAGAATTAATAAAAATATAATAAATTTTTTTAAAATAATTTTGTAGAATTAATAAAAATATAATAAATTTTTCATCATAAAAATGTAAAATCAAATCAACTTATCTTCTAAATTACAATAGTTAGTGTTTATTAAATACTTTAGTACTATAGTTATTAAGTTACAGTTGTCCAACTTCAATTCCAAACAAAGTCTTAATTACAAATATCCACTTGTTTAAATTAGTTATTGAACGAACAACATATAAACTCGAGACAACATTCAATTCTTTAATTAACTTTTTAGCCTAAATTAAGCTCGTGATACTTTTGTAATAGCTAGAAGAGAATGATCCTCCCACGAAACTTCTTCTTATTATAAAATCAATGTCAAGAAAAAACATAGTTTCGAAGATCGAATTTTCTCATGCGGACTCTATGAGACCCTGCAGTATGGTGCATACTGGTCAATTTGAAGCCGAGCTGTCCAGAATCTTTTTTGTGTTCAGATTTACGAACGAATGTTTTTACGTCATCAGTCATGATTAGTTAACTACTTAAATTGCGGATCTTGAATGATATAGTTTCAGTCATGATATTGGAGGTTTTCTCGAAATGCATATCTTGAATGTGAATCTCATGTTAATTGAAAAACGAATACTTGTGAAGGTCCTTTGATTTGAGTTTGAGTTGAAGCTAGCTAGCAGAAGCACGTGTGCGCATGTTGTGTTGATGTTCTGTTAGCTAGTTATTACAAAGACCGACTCCTTAACCACAGCTGCGGTTTTAAGTTACCAATTTCAAAGACAAATTAATAGATTTAGCTTAGGTGACGTGCAATCTAAGCCAAAACTACCGTGGAAAAAAAATTAAAACTGTAAAATAAAAATTAATATTGTGGGTATTATTTTTAAATAATAATTTTAATAAAAATAATAAATATATTATAAAATTTTCATCATATAAATGTGGGTTAAAGTTTATTTCAATTTTAATCTACATCATTAGGTATTTACAAAATACTTTAAAGTTGTAGTTTTTCAGGTATAGCTGCTCAACCAAATTATGGATGTGTTTGGGATTGATGTTGGGCAGTTGTAGCTTAAAAGATATAGCATTAAAGTGTTTGGTAAACAATAGTTGTTGTAACTTAAAAGTTATGTTGATATAGTTTTTCACTTTTATTATGGAAAATTTATTATATCATTAATAATTTTGTCAAAATTATTATTTAAAATTTATATTTACTACATATTATTAACTTTTATTTCATAATTATAATTTTTTTCCACAGCAGCTGCAGTTAAAAAACTATAGCATCTTAACCCCCAAACAAGACCTAAATATTAAATAAAAATACAAATGATTTGCCCTTGATTAACCTCTAAAAAAGGTATGCTTTTGAACTAATTACTTGTCACAGCATGACCAGATTTACAACTCTAACTCTAACATAAGAGTTGAAACATGACTTGAAAAATTTGACACAAAGTTAAATTTTCTAACATAACTTTTTTATTTTTAACACTACTATATATGTTATATCAAAAATTTTTAGGACAACCTAGATCAATTCTATTATCACACAATTTAAATTTCTACCATCACAAATATTAAAAATAAAACTCCAACATTTGTGAGGACTTGAACCCATTTCCTCATATTTTGAGCATGGTTACCAATGGGATCGGCTTCTGGCAGAAAATTTAAAACATGATAGCACAACACTGAATGCCATTAATTAACAAAATCTTATGTTTTAAAATTTTATCAACACAAGTTGATCAGAATATATGAATTTATAATTCATCTTATATTTGTCTTTTTCACTACTTCATAGGACACATTCATAACTATATTTGTAGCGACATTGTTTCTTTATCGTACATGTTGTGAACACAAGAACAACAAAATCCCCTACCTGGTTGATATGGTTTCACGCTTTCACTGGTGCATTTACGAGCATCTTGGGTAACGATTCAACGGTTCAGACACGCAATGATTGATAGTTGGTCGGCTATAAAATTAATATTGGCCCATATGTATATAATTTCAAACGAGGTAGATCATACATTTATTTAGTGACTGGCCGTTTGTTAGTTTTGAAGACGCTCACATTATCAATTGGATTCCTGGTGTGAATCGTATTGGAAACGGTACGGAGCATAAATTGATGGGGTCCTTGGAATTTCAATTTCGTTGTCCGCTGCCTTTATGAGTCTGCATATGTGATCCACGTGTTCGTCAAAACCAGAGTACACATGGAGAATATTAAGCCCTCCGAGTGTTTATTATGGTAGAGCTAATTTGTTCTTATATAGAATGACGTTTATAATTTGTATGTGAGCTACATGTTTGTCAAAACAAGAACTCAACATGTTTTTTAATTAAATCAAGAACCATACAAGGGGAATAGAAATTAAAAAGAAGGATAGCATTTCCCACTTTACATTCCCATTTCAGAAAATTGAGTTGAAGGATTTAATTAAAGTTTAGCAAATTTTTAATGTAGTTTTATATCTAAAGCCTCTCAAGTTTGCAGCTTTCATGTCATACAGTGTTTATTTGGTATGATTTATCAAATGATCATAAGTATTTATTTAATCAAATAAGTTGTTTTTAAAATTTTTATTAGTGTTTGGTTGTTTTTTAAGTAGAATTTTTTAGGCTTAAGTGTTTGATATGGCTTATTTAATGGTTATAAATGCTTATTTAATCCCATAAGCTCTTATTATAATTTTTTTTTTGTTTGGTTATTTTTCTAATAGAGCTTTTGATATTTAAATAAGCTATTTTTGCTTTTACTAGCAAAAGTTTAAATTTTAGACTTTTAAAAATCGAGGTTGAAATTTTTTTTTAAATGTTAAAATATTTAAAATATCTTCTACTTGTTTGACAATCTTATTTTATTCTTTTCATAACATAACTTTAAAAGCCTTACCTATTAAAGTAATATCATAAATTTTTAATAAAAACTATTATTGACAACCAACCATCAGAGTGCAAAAAAAAAAGGTATTTTACCTCTATTAGTAACAACTTAAAATTTGAGATTTTGGGAGTAAATGTTAAATAGCTTTTCCAAAATATATGTAATATCAAAAATAGCATAAGAACATTCCATTAATTACATGATACCTTTATTTATGTACAAAACCTACACTATAAAAATTATTGCCACCATCTTCTTCTCATGCACCATTAACATTTCAATTATTTTATTGACGAACATTTTAATTTGGATAGAATTATTTGTTTGGAAGAATATATATTACTGATGTGTTTTTAATTTTGAACATTGAAGAAATTGTTGATCTAACTTTTTTTAATTAATTGATAACTTGGATGCATTTTGTTACAAGTTATATAATTATGAAATAAATTTTTTTACATATCTTTTTTGAGAATTTAGTTACATAAAAGTATTAATAATTTTGCATAACCAAACAGCCTAATGATTACAAAAAACGTTTTTAATTGACAACCAAACACCCCATAATTTTTTTATCAAAAGCTCTATTAATATAAACTTTATTCCTATAAGTTCTACTCTGATAAACTCTATTTAATAAATTGTGAGAAATGGAGTCATAGTATCTTCAAGTTAGTTAATTGTTTGTTGTGGTCCCATCTAACCAAAATCGTAATTTCACCACTTGCAGTCGTGGCCTCGGCTTGTAATCCTATCCACACGGGCACACATGAGAGTCGTAGACCAATTTATAACATAAGATAAAACAAAAAATTACGATAAATGGACAATTAATCTTCAACAATTAACATTGGGATTTTTTTTCGCTGATGGTTCAAAGATTCCTTCTCGTCAACATGAATAACGAAAACTAAAGCACATAATGATAATCCTTCTCACATCTACCGTAACAAATCACTATAATATTATTAATCGGAAACTTTTCTGATCAAGTATATGTTTAGCTTTGCGTAAATCTCGACATCTCCAATTAAAAGGTAAAAAATTTCAACCACTCCTATTGCTTTAACTTCTCTTCACGTCCACAGAGGTCCCCAGGTTGAGCCAAGACTGTATTCGTACAAAAAACAGCTTGTATCAATGAGCTGCCGTTGCGGCTGCTGCTGATGATAATGCAAGACTTGTTCTTGAGATTGAGCCATTTCCATTCAAATCAAAGCAATTAAATTTTGTTGCTGGCTATGCATGGTGACGAGGTCGGCTTGTGCCTTGGCTAACTCAGCCTGAAGCTCACTGACTTGTTTCTGCAGCTGGCAAATCGCGGCGGTGCAGCCGTAGACAGGATCCCTGATCCTGGCATTTGCTTCATAAACCATGCTGGTCACTGCATCTGCCCTTTGAGATTCAGGCAGTTCCTGAATTTTTTTTAATGGCATACTATAAGTTATTTGAGATTAATTTAATGCAAAATTGCAAGTTTATTGCTTGAGGCATGTGCGTAATTTATGTAAGCTAGCTAGTGCATCGAATTGATTCTAATCAACACTAATAATTTATTTATTTATTTTTTAAAAAAAGCTTTTTCAAATTTATTTCTTTATATATACATACATACATATATATATATATATATACCTGCAAGAACTTGATGATGTTGCTAGCACCAAAGACTCTATGAGCCATGACGAACTTTTGTGGTTCAGTTGGAGGAAAATATGGAGCTAAAACACATTTCTCGAGGCATCTGCGGCGGAGGATTTTGCAAGCAGCGCAAGGGCTAAGAACTATAGGCGGCGGAGACGGTGGGGCAAAAAAACTTGGAGAAGATTGTGAAGAAGAAGCGTTAATGCTTGGAGGAGAAGAAAAAGACGGAGTGGAGTACTGTTGAGTAATTTTCATGTTTGTAACTGGGATTGCTACAATATTGTCTTTGCCTTCCATTTTTGAGAGAGTTGATTAGTAGTCAGTGAGAAAGCTAAAAAACAATAAGGAGAAGAGGAGATGCCTTAGTTGAACAAATCAAAGCTAAAAGCAAAGTGGATGTAAATAGAGAAAATTAAAGCAAAGAATGGGAAGGCTGCTTTAAGAATATGTCATCAAATTCACTAGGTGACATCATCGATGTAACGTATTATCTATTGAAAATCTTTAACTGAAAAGAATTTATGACAATCAAATAAAGAGTGATACTAAAACTACTGTTGATGTTGATTCCTTAAGAGCAAACATTGCTTTGCCACTTACCAATTATGGTACTACGGCTATAAAACTCTAAGAAATGATATGGTACTGTCATACTAGATCATAACTTTTTCGTCAGAGAACTTCCTTCAGAGCATATGGGATTAAATATAGAAATTACAGTCTTCTAGTTGTGGTTCTTAAAGCGGTAACTGCTATAAAAGAAAAGTTGTCTGTAATAGCTTTAACTTAACAGTCAATTTAATTATTAAAATAAAATTTAGTGTTTGAGGTTTACCATATACTTTAATAGTTAGTTTAACTTTCAAAACACAACTATCACACAATGTCATACTAAGTCTTCAAAGTTCTTGGCTTAATATTTTTCAAATAATTTTATTTAATTGGCTTCCCAAGTTAAAATCCTAAGAGGAAGTAGGATGTTGAAAAATCAATTTGGACAGCCCATCCTCCTACTTCATTTTTTTAAAAATAAAAAAATAACAATTGCGGTCTATTGACATCTAGCAGTGCAATTTCCTGGCCTAATATTAAATGATCTGTACATTCCATACGGTATCTCATTAAGTACATGTTTAAGATCGTGGATTGCCAAAAAAATCAATTATTTAAAAATCTACTCTCATATCATGTTTGATACGTTAGAATAAAAAAAATTTTGGTAAAAATCATCACCTATAAAATAGAAATATTCATGTTATATTACTAAGATACACATTAAAAATTCACACCATAAAATCTAAATTACTAAAAGCTGTAATAAATAATTTTTAATTGGGTTTAATCTTATATGACAATCCGTAATATATAATTATTCACATATAAGCTCAACGTTATATTAAGAATCAAACAATACTAGATTAGAAAATCTAACAATCTCTCACTTAAGCTATATGTGTAACCTTATAATTATGCTTTACAAGAATAACCGTATGAACTCAACTTTATTATCATTACCAAAATGTATCTATAATCAATTAGATCCATCAATCATGCTAACATTAGATCAAAGTGGCCTTTGTTACAATTATTGTAACTCGACCTATCAATGGTCATTGTGCCAATGCAATTAAATAACATGAATCATGATGTAGATATGTAACATAGAAATTTCATGCAATGTGATCTTAACATACTTATTTCTAATTAATCCACCTTAAACCCTAGTGAAATTAAACCATACTAAAATCAGAGGATAAATAAACCAAAACTTTATTTATGCTGAAAACAACCTCAAATATCTATAAATCGAAATAACTGAAAATGTCTATAACAAAAGAGCATCTAAAATCACAAACTTTCAATAAAACTAAATATCTTTAAATGACATGACACCCATACAAATAGTGTGTTCATGAAACGTCTTGGATAAGAATCCTTTAGTAAGCATATCTACAATCATGATATCTGTGCCGGTATGTTCTATAGACAACTGTCCACTCTGAAATCTTTCTTTAACAATTAAGAATTTTTATGTCTATATACTTCGACTTTGTCGAGCTCCTATTATTATTGGAATACAGAACCACTGACTTATTGTTGCAAAATAACTTAAATTGTCTATCAACACCATCTACTATAAGCAGCCCTATGACAAAATTTCATAGCTATATTCTATGATTGAATGCCTCATAACATGTCATGAAGTCTACTACCATAATAAAAGAGATTATAAGAGACTGTTTAGCACTCTTGTAAGAGATAGCACCCCCCAATTAACAAATAGATGTAACCTAAAGTGAATTTTATACGATCTTGGTATCAAGTAAAATCGTAGTTAGTATATCCAATGATCTCAAGCTGATATGACTTTTTATGTATGAACATGTAGTCTTTTGTTCTCTATAAGTACCATAAGACTCATTTGGTTGTTTTTCAATTCTTTATAATCAATGTCTTTATTTTGTGTAAAGTCCTTTGCGACAATACATATGTTGTACCTCTCCACATTGCCTTTTGAATCTCTCTTAGTTTTAAATATTCATTTGTAACTAATAGTCTTTACACCTTGTAGCAATGGAACAATATCCAATACATCATTGTTCTTCATGAACTTCATCTCCTCATTTATGGCATCAATCCACTTTTAAGAGTTAGAACTTTCCATGGCTTAACAGAAATTGATCGAATCATCTTCCATCACATTAAAGTCTATCTCATGTTCTTGGAGAAATACAATGTAATTATCTGGCATTACACTTCTTCTTTCTCTGGCGGATCTCCTTAATGGCATAGGTTCTTTAGGTGGTAGAGTTTGTTCTTCTGGAACAACTTCTTGTATAGGGGATTCTCTAATATTGTCTTGATTTATTATGTCTTAAGAAAAGTCAAGAATGAGACCCTAATCAATGCCAATAACACCTATGAGAATATCAACATATTCATCTTAAAAGATAAAATCTCTAACTGTATCTCCTCCTGTAAACTTGACATACTCAAAGAACCAAACATTTTTTAACTTGAAAATAGAATTAGTCGTAGGGCTATAAAACTTGTATATATGAGTTATAAGACATCAAAAGTCCTATTGGCTTCAAACCTCTTTTTATTTGTTTGTTTTTCTTTAATATAATTAACACATATATCAAAATCTGTGAAATCTAAAGAGTCGAGAATTTTATTTAACATAAGTCTTTCTATTCTCTGTCTGGAGATATGACCAAATCTCAGATGCCATAACACAACAAAATTCTCATTGATTAACTTTTTCTTTAAATCTCTTGTACTTAATTGTATGGGTTCATTAAATGAAATAATTGTGTCAAGTATATAAAAATTATCATTGCCTAACAAAAAACTGGGACTAACCAATTTTGAATCATGAAATAAACTAAATTTTTCATTCGTAAATAAACAAGAAAAATCATATTTGTCCAAAGCAGAAATGGAAATCAAATTTCACCTAAAAGACAGAACAATAAATGTTTTATTAAGATCTAAATAAAATTCGATCTTAGCCATAGTTGCTTTTTTAGACATTGAGTCCCTGAATGCTTTCAAAATTGCCGTCTTCATGATCATGATACAAATGCAATTTGATCTCTCCCACTTTTCTATTTTTCTTTTATCATCAGAGGTACTCACATTCGTAAAAGGTGCAGGAGAATTAACCATTAACGCGAGGTCAAGATCCATGATTGCGAGAACCATTTAGAGGTTCTCTTGCTATGATTTGAAGTTAGAGTTATATAGCATAGAAATAAAATTGATGTTGGCAGTAATATTAGCAGCAGACATAACTAAACTGATAAAAGCAAACCAACAAAACAAGCTCATATTAATCTTAAAACAAAAATAAATTCAAATAAAGATAAATCTGATCTCAAGATACTAAACACTCTATTAATATTTTATCTTGTTATAAATTATTAACTTGTAAGTGATATCTTGGTGTAGTATGTGAACATTAATAATAAGAACATATCAAACAATGAATCTACCTTTGGGCCAATTTATTTTTCACATATAAAACTGAATAATCATCACAAGTTTATTACCACAAATGTACATGTAATTCTATTAAATATGAACATTCTCTTAGGCTGATCAATATTCACAAAAATTATATGTACAAAACTATTTATATTCCAAAATAAATTAATTTCCACAAGAAAGATCACTTTAGCATCATGTTACTTCAATTAATTCACATTAAAATACATATAAATATACTAATATTTGAATTCAAGATTAGGTTAAAATTTGGTCAACAATCAATGATTTGACCCATCAAATTGTTGACTGATTTAGGACCTAATTGGCTCTAGTTGACCCGAATCAAACCTAAACCAACCCCAATTCAAAACCTAACCCTAATTTTTTTCCTTTCTTTTATGGCCATCGCTTTTCCCCAAGTTATAGGTTGTGGTTTACTCGTCGCTGTCTCACCTTCATATCACAGCTTGAAGACGTAGAGCCGACAGCTGCAATTGCTATATATATATATATATAAGATCTACCACTGCTTGTTGGGACTGCAGCTTGCCCAAATGTCGGTGGTGGCTTGTCTACAGCAGGCCTCAAACCTCAACAAATTGAACTTTTTTTTTAATTCTGAATTTTTTAAATATTGTTTTCTGCATTTCCAAATTTAATTCAAGAAAAGACAACAACTTTTTCTTAAATTTAATGATACTTGATTTAAAAACATGAAACTTTATTTATTAATTGAAAATAAATTCAATTCTTAATTATTCAACATGAAAAGGCTTTTATACCAGTTGTTAGAACAAGAAAACTTTTGATGAAAACCATCACCTATAAACTAGAAATATTCATGTTGTATCACCAAGAATCAATAACAAATTATGTGGAAGCTTCTCTAAATCCATATTGCTTAATTGCACTCTAGAGTTATGTAGGTGGTCTTCCATATCATCTCGTTTTTCTAGAGATTTTTTTAATTTTCTCTATGCTCTCTCTCTAATAATGAGATGTTAGAAAGAATAGAAAGATACTTGTGACTTAGAGACCATGACCATATATATAGACAATTTTTCATGTTGTTTTTAGGTATTCTTATTTCAGCCCATCATAGAAATAAAAATTATTCCTTAAGTCTCCTCACATTAAAGGCCCTTACTTTATCAGATACATTAAAGCTTAAATTATTAAAAATCTTAACAAATCACTTTTTAATTCGGCTTAATCTTATATGACAGTCCGCAACACATAATTATTCACATAAAATCTCAACGTTAGGTTAAGGATCCAACAATAATAGATCAGAAAATCCAACGTGATAATCACTGATTTTACTATTGATAGAGTATCTAGTTTAAAAGAACAACCCAAAGAAGCTATGTTAAGTAAAAAATAATTTGACAATCTAAACATAATTTGGCCATTTAAAAGTGTAACACTTTACCCAAATAACTAAGTACGCTTTCATAAATTTTATCCTAAAGATCTACCTTAATAACATTTGGCCTCCCTAACATTTCAATTCTGGCTCGGTTATGTTGAGTACTAGAAAGTGTGTATTTATAGTGGAAAAAATCATCATTTTACACTCCAAGTCTCATTAACATCCCTATTTTTATGTCTTTAAGTCCCTTGTAATTTAATTATGTATGTTTTATTTTAATTCAGTATTTTATGTATTTTAGGGGATATCATGGTCATTTCACAATAAACGAGATATCATATGAAAAATCGGACAGCACTTTTGAACTCAGGACAATTTAGGAGGAGCATAAAAAGAAAAACGGTATTGTTCAAATACATTAAATACTGGTGCGGTTGATATTATTAAAAATCTTAACAAATCACTATTGACGTAACTATACGATGACGTGGCACTATACGATGACATGGCAGCATTTGATTGGACAAATGATGTGGCATAGACCGCTTATGTGGCATTGACTGATGATGTGGCGTTGACTGATGACGTGTCACGATACTATTGGACAAAAAATGTTGACATAAAAAAAATGTGTGTCAATGCATATACGTTAGCCCGATGATGTGTTCCATCCAATAGGAGCTTGCCACGTGGCGCAATCCCGAGATCTAAAATCCAACGTGATAAAAAAGGGGGCTCAATCCATTTTTGGACTTTTGATCTCCATCTTGTATTTTCTAGTTTTTAATAAAATTCTCATTTTACCCCTAGAATGAGTGGCAACCCAAAGAAGGTGAAGTTCAACATGCTCCATGGGCTTAAAAATTTAATTTTTTTTTCCCCTTTAATTTACAACTTTTCGTGAGAGGATCTAAAATAATCCCCTTCCTAGGCAAGGTAATTTGGCCATTTAAAATTAGAGTGTAACACTTTTTAATTGGTACTAATAATGAATGTTAAGCAAATAACTAAGTACGCATTTCATCCAAATTTTATTCCTAAATTTAAATTAATATATTGCTACCTTAAAATAATCATCCACATTAATGGCCTCCCTAACATTTCAATTCTGGCTCGGTTACATAATCCAAAAAGTAGAAATATATGTTCATGAAGTGTTGGAGTTGGCTTTTTTTTCATAAAACAAATATATGCCAATGCAAGCTAAAGTATATATATAATTAATTAATTAATTAAGAGAGGCAACAATGTGTGGTGGGACATAAATTAGAGAATATTTTCAAGGCCTGGTGGGTGCATAAAAACAACTATATCAAGATCAATGGCGCCGAAGTTTGAATGGTTTCCCTAACAGGACTTAAAATTATGAAAGGCATTTATAAACTCTTCCGCAATATAATATGAGCAGGTCGACCAAATTTATTGTTTATTAAAAGATGAAAGACTGGGCCAACGTTTAGTTATATGTGATTTCAACCGTTTATATTTATAAACACTGATAGTTTTAAGACAATGCTTTCACATTAATTCAAATCGCGTGTAACATTATATTTTGAAGTTACTTTTAGGTATCATTTCTTTTTTTTTACATAATAATTATTTTTACCACCTAGTTTCCCTAATAAGTTTTTTAAGCATACCTGGAATAAACACAATAAGTTTTTTTAAAAAAAAAAATTGTGACAAGGAGGAAAACCCCATGAGTTTCAGTACCTTTTCCATGGGTTTCCTTGTCAAAAACTAATGAAAAGCAATTGAACTAACTAATGGCTGTTTTATAATTGTTAAGCTTCACCTTCATTTTTTAAAGCATAACATTTACTGCGTAGATGCATTTTATACTCTCAATTCTCAAATTAAACTATTTGTCTGGTCCTTTCTCTATTTATGCTATGTTTCTTCATTTAATTTAGCTTCATTGAATAGCTGTTGCTACAAGATCATGGGAGTTGTTAAATGTTAATTCTTGAGCCCTGTGTGATTTCATGCAAATCAGGACAATTAAATCGTGTTGTTTTCCAATTGTTGATCCGTCTTGCCTGAAAAGAAGGCTTGTCCTCTGAAGTTAATAATCAATTTTTCTTTTCTAGATAATCATCCTTGTTTGGCTTATTGCATAATTGATCGCATTTGCATTCTATGTATGGTGTAATTTTTTCCAAGAATTTGGGTATAAGCCCTGATATTTTTTTAATCTTCAGTCGTGTGTGTATTTACATTAGTGTACAATAAAAAAATTAACGACTATGATTCTCTCGTGATCATGACCATAAACTATCACTGAAATACACGTGGCATAAGATCCTTAAAATAAGAAATGATCAAGTGTAGATTTAGTGATAACAAAAAAAATAGTTAGAGCTTGAGAATTTTTGGCATGAAAATTAACAGTCTTGAAGTCGAAACAGAAGAGAAAATCCAAAAAATAAATATAAAAATTATTTCTGGAGATTTTCTCGATAAGAAGAACTCAAGATGAGGTGGCAGTGTGACTCTGCTCGGTTGACTATTTTGAAACCACCGGTAGAATTGTATTGTCTTTGGCTTCCGAAATTGGATCGTTGGACAGACTTTGTCGTTTATAGATTATGCAGTTCACACTTCGCACTATCATAAAATTAACTGGTAGCCAAATATATTGACACGAAGAAACAGAATCGAAATGCAATTACCACCTATATCTGCAGGAAGCAAAAAACGTACGGTCAATTTCTTGCGTTTAATGTGTGCATATTTCAAAGTCCAAACACATGAATATACTACGAACATGCATGTAAGCTTTCATGAGAACGATGAAGTCCACAAATTCCCTTTTGTTCGCTGTCTACATAAACAAAGTGCCCTGTCAAGCAGGCAAATGTTTATTTATTCATATTTATTATAAATCAACCCTAGCCTCATGCACATCGTTATCTCAACTTCACGAATTCTTTCACTCGATCAATTGTTAAGTTGGCTTCCACAAGCTAGACTTTTTTACCTTTTACTTTTTCCGTGGTTAGGCAGCGTCAATTGAATGACTCGTCCTGATCACAAACCGTGACATGGATGTGAGAGCAACCTAGATTTCAAAACATTAATTGAATTAAAGTCTCTCATCAACGTATTCGATCTATTGAGTCATATGTCCCATGCCACTGCTAAACCGGCGCCGGTCTTTTTGTCTTACATAGTAATTGTATTTTTCCACCACATCTCGGATGCCAGGCCCTGATAGTGCTTAAATATAAAGGGATGAGCCAAGGAATATCTAGACATTCGACCCAAAAAATTAGCTCAAATGAAGGGATTTATGTTAGTTGTAAGTACAAGTGACTCCTCTGTAACGGTGGGATACAAATTCAGCGTAATTTTTTTGTGAGGTGTTAAATATTCGAATCAAGATCCTCATTTCATATGAACTTCTCTCTTGATGCAATATAAGGTGATGATTGAAATTGTACATTTTAAGCAATTCATGATGTGAAAAATTTTAGGGTTCTGCCGAGGGTAAATTAACACTAGGATGGCAGCTTTTAATTTTAATTTTAATTTTTTTTAATGAATGTCCCTTTGTTCCCATGTAAACTGGATTAGTAAAAATTATTAAGAACCCTTACTGTTTGACGAAATAAATCATTTCTTACGTTACATCTTAAGACCTATCAAATTCCTTGTTAAAAAAACAAAGTTAATTTTTCAAATTTTTTTATTATGTTTTTTTACTATTTTAATCCTTATAAATTTTGTTGATCAGTTACGAATTTTATCACATCACGAGTAAAATAGTAAAAAAAAATAGTGGGCCTTACCACATTAATGATAGATTTTTCCACTATTATTATTATTATTATTATTATTATTATTATTATTATTATTATTATTATTATTATTATTATTATTATTATTATTATTATTATTATTATTATTATTATTATTATTATTATTATTATTATTATTATTATTATTATTATTATTATTATTATTATTATTATTATTATTATTATTATTATTATTATTATTATTATTATTATTATTATTATTATTATTATTATTATTATTATTATTATTATTATTATTATTATTATTATTATTATTATTATTATTATTATTATTATTATTATTATTATTATTATTATTATTATTATTATTATTATTATTATTATTATTATTATTATTATTATTATGATTATTATTATTATTATTATTATTATTATTATTATTATTATTATTATTATTATTTATTATTATTATTATTATTATTATTATTATTAATTATTATTATTATTATTAATTATTATTATTATTATTATTATTATTATTATTATTATTATTATTATTATTATTATTATTATTATTATAATTATTATAATAATAATAATAATTATTATTATTATTATTATTATTATTATTATTATTATTATTATTATTATTATTATTATTATTATTATTATTATTATTATTATTATTATTATTTACGATGGAAATGAGAAACCTTACCTAATAGACACCAATTCTTACCCTCTGTTATTTCGTTGAATTGGGGTTACCGTGATCGGAGGTTCTTTGATGATGTGAAATATGAAGATGATTCCTTAGATTATTAGATTTTTGTAAGCAAACCCACATTCAATCAACTGGCTGTAAATTTTAAAATTTTCAATTCAATCTAATCCATCAATTCACCAGATGAAAATAAATCAAATTAATTGAGAATGAATTGTTCAAATTGAGTATATTAGATTAAATTCTGAACACCTCTAAATGAAAACCATGATTGAAATACCATAATTGAAATTGTGCAGAGAAACAAACAAACAAAAATAAACTTTTTCAAAGTATTAATATAGTACAAAATATTTCAATAAAGTATAATCGTGAATTTGAAGGCAACGTATACAAGCTGCCAGGAACCAGTGAATTTATTAATTAAAGTTATTTGTTTAATTTATTTGGGATATTTTGATAAGTATTCCATCTTATATACGTCAGGAATTTTGTCAAAGGAAAATGCCTTATTTGCTAGAACAAAAAGATCCCCGCGTTCGCAGTCTGAATCCTCAAGTGGTACTGATCAAATTTCAAAGATAAATGATGGGTCTTAATTAGTGTTGCTTTGTCTTGTTATATTAATGATCAATTTCATGGTTTCCATTTTTCTTGTCCAATTCATTGAAGTAATTAACCATGTAAACACTCTAGAACGAGTAATCAATTATAAAATGTTGCTTCTTGAAGACTTGTGCAGCTGTGATCAAACACCAGTTACTTTCATTTTAAAATAGCAGTTACACTAGCAGCATCCTTTTTTTTTTTTTGTAACTCTATATATTCAATAGAATCGGGATATATATATAGACACACACACACTTATAGATTAATTATACGGCATTTACCATTACACAAATTTGTAACCTAATCTACAAATATTAATTGCCTTAATATTTGTTTTTTTTTTGTTTATTTACCTTATGTATGTTTTTTTTTTAAATATAGAGAGGTGGGTAAAATCTGAATGAATGAAATTTTCGATGTCATGTTAATTGTATTATTTTCATTTTATTTCTGATCATTACATAAATTTAGTCTTTGTGTTTGAAAATTAATAAGTGTAAAATTCTAATTTTTTTTAATAATGTTTCTATTTTCCTTAGGTACAAAATGACTTTGAGACAATGATATAAAATGATTGATTCAAGTCAATAACACCCTTTTTTTTTGTCAATATTTATTTGTAACCGTAGGGTGGATGTCGGATACTCTCAGTGCAGATTTCAAAAAATAATTAATAGATGTTCAAATTAGGATACAGTTATATGAGTTTAGATTTCATGGCGGCCATTTAATAACGTTTATATACACTAGGAAAATATTCAAACAAATATACTACTTTATGGATCAAAAGATTTAATATTGGACCCATTTGTAAATGGTATCAACATATATATATATATATATTTGTTTAAGTTATATTTAATATAACTTATAGTCAAATAAAATTTACTCACTCAGCCGCTTGATCTCACTATTTTGTTACTTATTTTACACAAAAAAAAATCAGAGTATAAATTACCATAAATGTAATTTAAGAAAACCCATTTATATAATTATTAACTAACGCCTGTTTTTATGGAGGTGCTTCCCATTCGAATGAATTTCTGGTACAATTTTGGGAGAGCAATAATTAATTTTGTACCAGCAAGGCGCTGGCATATGCATATGGGGTCCATGAAGTTGGCGTAGACCCCAATTAAGCATTTGACCTTTAAATTTTAGTTTCACTCTGTCTCCTGCCTTTTATCAGTTTACATATGAACCACTTTGGTTTTAGCGAAAGTATGAAAAAGTTGAGAGTAAATGCAATGATGCCGACAGCTTGTTTCTATGCTGATAATAAATCGACATTCCGTGTGAGGTGCATAGAAATTAAATAGTCTCTTTGATGACATTCCCCAAACTTTTTCGGTTAAAAATTATTAAGAAAAATAAACTATGATGTAATTTCAAAAATTTACCCATAATATATCTTCGCAACGGAATTTTAACGATAATAATTGTCTAAAAATGTATTTTATGTATAGTAGTTTCGTTATTGTAATATTGCATGCAAATTTTTAGAAAATAGAACAACGGTTTTGTGTTGTATAGATTCTATCTTTAAGATATAAAATATCCTTACTCATTTTTGGTGTTGGCGATGTATAAAAAACTCATAAAATTGATTTAAAAAAAAAACATTTTCATTTAATCTTTAGGTTATTTTTCTTTATCATATACAAGTGACAAAGTAAAAGTCAAGAGGTTGTTTGACAATGAACTAAAAAATCTATTTTAGATGATAAAATTAGGTCGCCAATATACGAGTGCATTTGTATACTGTATATAGTGCTTTAATTTGATCAAAGGATTAGCATAAACTCATTAAAAAATAATAATAATAAGTTGTATCCTTGCCTTTTGTTTTTCCTTAGAGAATTTAAATGCAGTGTTGATCTGAGTTGTTTTAATCTTTTTAAAATATAGTATTACATGTGCATTTGTAATAATGTATGAACGAGTTTTAATCTCATATATGCAATTTGTAATCAGAATCTTTTAAAAATATCCGCACAAAACACAGATCAGCACTGAATTCACTTCTCGGTTGGATTATTTGTTTCTATAAAATTAGTTAAGAGCAAAACTTCACTAAATGTAAATAAAGATAAACTAATAATTAATCTCGAACCGTTATCATACGACTTCTCCAGAAGGTTCAAAGATTCCTTTTTGTCAACAAGACTAATGAAAATTAAAGCACATAATAATCACTCCCATCTACCGCGCGGCAAATAACTTTAATTATTAATCAGAAACTTTTATAATTAAGTATGTTTAGCTTTATGTAAATAATCTCTTTAATTTCTCTTGATCATGTCCATAGAGGCTCCCAAGCTGATCCAATACTATTGTCATCCAAAAAACAGCTAGTATCCATGAACTGTTGCTGCTGATGCTGCTGCTGCAAGACTTGTTCTTGAGATTGTGCCATTTCCATGCAAATTAGAGTTATTAAATTGCGTTGCTGGCTTTCCATGGTGACAAGCTCAGCCTGTGCCTTGGCTAACTGAGCCTGAAGCTCACTGACTTGTTTCTGGAGATGGCAAATCGCGCCGGCGCAGCCGTAAACAGGATCCCGGATTCGGGCACTTGCTTCATAGACCATGCTGCTCACTGCATCTGCTCTTTGAGATTCTGGCAGTTCCTGAAAAATTTTTAATGGCATGAGACATTATTTGTTGAGGAGATGGGAGGCTAAAAATTAATTTGGGATTTACCCATCCATACCTTTTAATAGAATAAAATGACTGGAATGCTTTTATTTTAATTTGCAAATTAGTCTAAATGAGAAACATTTTAAACGTTCTCTAAGGGGTGGATTCTGTCAAAGCTTAAGTCTTAACGGGCCATGTGCTAAGTTTATGCTATTGAGCTGCCAGTGCATGACATTGATTTCTAATGTGGACCCATGTGCTAAGTTCATACTCATCGTTTGACTTTGTAAAATTAACAACATTTTCTTAAGCTTTGTAAAACTTGTGTCCGTAACAGATTGGGCCTGCGCCAGTGCCGCGTCAAGGAAGAGTGATGATGATTCCTTTAGAAGGAGAAATAAAAAGGGTCCATTTGAATAATCTGCTCTATTTAAATTAAAGAAAGTCAGTTGAAAGCTAACATTAAAGTTGCATGAAATCAGTTGAAATGTCACACTCTCTTGTCTTTTGATTAGAGAAGTCCATAAGTTTCCAAAAAAGAGTAGAACAATTAACCACTCAAAAGTCTAATCACACAACAAATTGATGAAAATAAAACAGCTAACAAGTTCTTTTTTTTTTTTTTTCAATTAGAAAAAAAAAATGGTTGTGCATTTAATTAGTTTTAATCTATCACATACAAAAGAAGTGCATACCTGCAAGAACTTGATGATATTGCTAGCACCGAAGACTCTATGAGCAATGGTGAACTTGTATGGTTCGGTCGGAGGAAAATATGGAGCCAAAACACATTTCTCGACGCATCTGCGGCGGAGGATTTTGCAAGCAGCACAAGGGCTAAGAACTATTGGCGGCGGAGACGGTGGAGCTGCAAGACTTGGAGAAGATTTTGAAGGAGAAGCATTAAAGCTTGGGGAAGATTGCGGGGAAGACAACTGTTGATGATTAGGAGAAGGGAAACTTGGAGAAGATTGAGAAGAAGGAGAAGTAGAGAAATTAGATGGAGATGAGAATTGAGTATTTCTCATATTAGCGATCGGGATTGCTACATTAATTCTGTGTTTGCATTCCATTTTTGAGAGAAGAAAACTGTTGGGTTGTAGTAGTTAGTGAGAAAGCAAAGACAGTGAGGGATGAGGAGGAGCTGCTTTAGTTGAAACAAAGTTAAAGGCAAAACGGGGATTTATATAGAGAAAGGAAAAGGCAAGAATGACAATTGTATCTGACGCATATGTCACCAACCCGCTCGGTGACGTCATCAATTTTAATTGAAATACGAAAACTCTTCTTCGTTTTGGAAAAAAAAAAAAATCTTAAATTCTTCTATAAAATTTCTCAAAAAAGTTACTGAAAAGAACTTCAAATTAGATGGAATGGAGATTCACACTTTCTCCTCGTAAATTTTTATAATATTATATTACTTCCTAGTGTCAAAATTACCTAGGTGGTACAAAAAATTATACGGGGTATAAGTGTTCAAATCATTAAAAAAAAAAAAAAATTTCATTGATATTGCATGCACTTAGAATGTTAATATGAAATCTTCAAGGTAAAAAAAAAAATCACCTTTTATTATTATTATTACTATTATTTTTAATGATCAACGTCATGGATGTACGTTCAAATACGTGATAAACGTTGGCCGCAACCTGTAATAGTAAGCTGGACAATTCCAGGTCAAGGATAACATGGCACTCTCAACTATGCTATTAGTACAAATGAGGAAACGCACACAAGTTTCGGAAAGTTTGACCAAGTCAGTCCATGAAGTTTTTGTTGAGCTGTTTACTTATAAACTAGGAACTTCGAAGTTCAATGGATTGTACAATATCAGAACGTGCTTCTAAAGACTTCCACCTCTTGCTTAGTACTTGTTCATGCATGCATGATACGGGAAGGAAAACGTTTATATTAAAATCACGTTTGGGGTTGTGGTATTTATTTATTTTATTTAGTTATTTTGCTCTGCATCTTGAAGATAAGAGACTCATTTTTTGGCTTTTGCTTACTTCGTGAGTCCAAGATTCAGACCTCCGTAGTGACTGCAAATAAAATGGTTGAATTACTGAGTCTAATTCGTGGCGTGTATTTTTATCATATACACATCTTTCGTGACGGTGATTTCATTGTTGATTGACTTACTAATTCGGGTCTTCTGTTTGATGAGATTTTTTATTGGTGCAATAATCCTTCTGTTTTTATTTATAAAAATCTTTTTGAGAATGTTAGAGTCTTTCTATATATCGGCTTGAGCGATCGATCTTGTAATATGCCTTCTCTTCATTTTGCTATTATACTCTACGTAACTACTATATGACTTTCTTATAAAACATAAGTTAAAATGTTTTGTCTATAATGGACCAAAAATTTACCACCAAATCATTAAAAGAAAATCTTCACCCACACTGCAAGCTAATCCAAAATGAATTTAACAATTAATAAGAACTTTGATTCTTACTAATTTTTTTTACTGTTAAAAAGTAGTTAATCGTATGTGAACTCGATTCGGAAGATAACGAGGGTGAGCAATTGACTGACGCAATCTCAACTCAGACCCCTTTGCAGACTTTGATAATGCGTATGTGGTCACCTTCACAGTACTGTAGATGACATCAGAAACCAAGTGGCAAACACCACCAACTGGGGAATTTTGATAAATGCGCAGCAGCGAGGTATCAATTAATTAGTTTAATTTATAAACACAACTAATTAATTAACTAATTCATAGGTTATTATCTACCAAAACTTCTCTGTGTTCAAACTGTACTTGGAGGATAAGACAAGTCACAAAGTTACAACTTGAGTCTTTTTTTTTTATTTTTATAATCCCTCTCTTTTACTTTGTTGATATTTTGCTGTGATAAAGCACGGAAGACTACTGCTTCACAATTTCTTACGGCGGACGTGAATTGACTCGTCGAATAAATTGATAAAATTAAATTACGAGAAAGTCTTACATATAAGAGGTTTTTAATATTACTTATGATAGTTTTAAAGGTAACAAGGTGGGCGGAGCCCGAATTTATTTCTTAGTCCTTACTTTCTTACTCTAAGATTTAAATCTGGACGGTTAATCAAATACAATTGTTTGTGAACTAATCGGCTATGCCTTTGAATCTAGATAAAACTGTTGTTACGGGACCATTAAGTAAAATTATGTCACGCCTATTTTATTCGCTACCATAATTGATTAATTTCATATATATTTAGGAAATTTTATTGGATGAGTGTAAAAATGAGGCATGGTATATATGTTTGTTTTTAGTAGAATCACATGCAGCAGCCATAGATAGGTAGCTCACCATAGATAGGTAGCTCACCATGATCATTTTACAAATTATTCAAAATTTTTTGTTGGTTTTGGTCGTATCACTTTTTATCCAAATATGCAAGTAACGTCTAAATACATAACCAGGGGAGCTGGATAGCTCTCAAAGCTGCTGCAAAAACAGTACATTTTAATTGAGTTTCTTGATTTTCGTTAATTTTGGCTTACATCTGTTATTTTCTTTAGCTTTCTATGCTAGAATTACTCCAAATGTGACACCAATACATTGTTTTTTCTCCCTAAGTAGACTTCTTAATGATTTTGTTACTCGAATTGTCAAATGATTTTAGTATAAGTAGGTGCTGGCCAAATGACTTACTTTACTCGAAGCACTGTTCAAGCACGTAACTGTGGCGGCCTCGTTGCCCTCATGGCTGATGCAATCACGCCGATTTTAATAAGCTCAATTCTACGTACAGTTAATAAAGTGCAAAAAAGAAAATAAATCTTAACGGATTTTTTAACGAGTGTAGTTTTTATCTACGTAGTCGAGATTTTACTTATTTCATCATGATCTGCTAATTTATTTACTAACGTTGCCCATTGTGAAATATGCTCAAGTGAAAAGCTTAGGTGCGGATAAAATTCTAGAGGCATAACATATAACGATATTTACAATGACAAATAGTGAATTATCCATTATTATTTAAAGCACACCTAGGGCAATTAAGTCTTTTTATTTTTTGATTCGTCATAATTAACTACTGATATTTTAGAATTTGGGTACATTAGAAATCTACTCACACTAACAACATGGGGGAAAAATCGTTTTGTTTTGTTTTTTTTTTTTTTTAATTGTCACAATCCATACATATATTTGACAATTTGGGAGCATAAACTCATAAATTTACTCTCACTAGTAATGTTTTGAAAGAAATCTATCCCTATTCCACTTTTCTTGTGAAAAAAGAAAAGAAAATCTTCATGAAGGCTCAAAGTGGATTCTATTAATATTGTTGACAGCATCAGCTTACTATGGTACAATAAGCCCAATATCTTATGATTAGAGAATATTGAAGTCATTGTTAATAGAAACTATAAGAGATTATTTACATGATTTACGGGTAATTATTCATATTGGAGGTTAATTAACCACCGCGTTAATTAACATCGATCATAAAGCAGGTACCAATAACATAATTCTATATATCTTTTCAATGATCAATGTTAATAATGTGACAAGAGCTCACAAGATCTGGTCCCATTTTTTATTTACCTTCCCATAATAAAAAGCCACCTGGCCCATACTCTCCAATGCCATATTAGAGACAGCATATATTCTTACAACCAAACACTAAACAACTAATGCTGTTACTGATAATGACTTGAGTTTTAAGTGATTTTATCATAACAAAATGGGAAAGTTTTGGTCCGATGGTGGGGCATTAGTTGGGTGAAACTGATAGGGTCGTGCCTCGTGGGAAGCAAGAAAATGAGAGAACTTTGATTTAGATATAGCAAATATCTAAAGCCAATATATATATATATATATAATAAGTCTAATAATGTTAGTGACTTTTTTTGTTTGTGAAAAAGACTTTGTTGGCTTGCATATACAATTGTAAACTCTTGCTATTCCCGCATTCAAATAACATTACTTTCATTGAATTAGAAAAAATCAAGTCTTTAACATGGGTTTATAGTGGAAGTAGTTGGAACATAGGATTGTGATGTTCTTCGCTAGCTATCCTTCACTTTGATGTCTTCTTGGTCTTGGCTCTTTATCACCTTCAAAAATTAAAGAAAATCAATTTTAATCTCTCGCTTTGTGTGATTTAATTAAATTATTCAACAGATTAATTTTCATGTGTGCTTGCAACCCACGCAGGGAGATCAGAAGGGGTTTGGTGGATTGACGAGTTTTTAGCTTAAGTGATAATTTATCGTTGTTTAAAAATAATTTATTTAAAAGATCTTTTAGGATGGAAATTCATTCATTTGTTATCGTTTTCATTTATTTGAATTAAGATTATTTAGTGATGAAAAAAATAATTGTTACCACTACTTTTTTGGTGTAACACCATTATTACCCACATATTCAATGTAAGGGCAACTGTGTAATATTATATGACCAAAATTTTCTCATGATCTAAACTTTTTCTAAGTAAAATTTATGTCGATATATGATTGATAGTTAATAGATAAAAATATGAGAGTAATTAAATTCTTACCAAAAAATGTTATTAATAAACATGTGATATAATAAGACTTTTACAAGCTTTATAGATCTAAGATAAGTAAATAATCGTAATTCAATATCATAAACTCTATATCTTGTAAGACTCTTGAAACAAACAACTTTCTTCGATGTGTCTATTTTAATGATTTCGTTGTTTAAAGCGATCGACTTAATATTACTTGTACTAATTTAAAATAAAAGGGAGAAAATTCCAATATAATCCATTAGAATAATTTAGCTATGTCAACCATAACATGAATTGACGAAAGAACAAAAGCTAGCCAATTCTACAAGCAGCTTTCAGTTCATTAAATTCAAACAAGCTAGCGATCATGGCTTTTTCCATGTCAAGATAGAAATTCTTCGACTAAGAAGGTTCTCCTTGTCCGGACATAGTTATAATCGTGCATTTTTAGTCCCTTGCGTGTGGAATTTAACTCAAAAATTTCTCACTAAAAAAAAAAAAAAAAATCTAATGGAGAGTGTAAGGATAATGCGATTCTCTTCTTTAATCTCAAATTCCGTCATTAACGAAAAATAAATAAGCAATTAGTCATATTCTAGTGACTAATGACACCTACTCTAGCCTCTAGGTACTAAAAAAAATCAATATCAACGCCCGTCGCCAAAAATTTAACATAAGTCTTCAATATTTTTGTTTAACTTAATATTTACGTCAATTTTTTTCCCTTTCAACAAAAGTCAACCAAAAGTAACTGAAGAGACTAGGCCGGAAATTTAAAGCCAGCAAATTGAAAATCTTGATTTATTTATTAGCTTTACCAGTAGTCATTATGACAACTTTATGTGCCGAACATGCAAATATTAAAGCTTAATAATTATATTAACCTATTGTATATAACTAATTAAAGTCCTATTGATATATAAGTGTGGAAAAAGGGGGGAAAATACCTCTATTTTCTCTTTTAGAAAAGTATTTGAAAGAGAGAATGACTTTTTTGTCCCTTTTAGAAATCATATTTACTATTTTGGTCTCTTATAAATGTTTAATACCACATTTAGTCAATGCTGTTAAAATTTTAACTAAAAAGAAAGTTAAGCAATAGAAGTAACATTTCACATACAAATTCATTATTTGAGACCCTTACAAATTAAATTAAATTTCATTTGTTTGTTAAAACTAAAATGACATATTTATTACTCTTATTTGAATACCATTAACAAAATTATGGATTAAAAATTTAACGAAAATCCAACTAGTGAAAGCAGTTTTGAAAAGAGAAGAATGTATCATTCTCTCTTGTTGCAATTAATAAAGACACACTAGAAGATTCGAGAGAATGACTAAAATTATTTGAGGTCATGAGTCACGAGTGAATTTTATTTTATAATTTGTATTCACCAATTTAGACTATAGAATTATATGCAAATATATTTCGGAATTATTATAAGCCAAATTAATTAGGCATGCATGCCGCTAACAATTAGGCGGCTTTATGTGGAGACATAAAAGTTGAATGCGCATGCATGAGAAGATCTTGATTTGAATTTAATGATATTTTTCCCAACGTTTTACTTCTTAAATTTATTAAAATTAGCAGAAGAAATATGACTAGATCGCCCAAAATCGACCAATTTTCTCAAGGCGGCGAGTTTTTATTGACACACGAAGTAACCATTTCAATATCATGTGTACCTTGCGCATGACTTAACTAGAGCATTGGATGACCAAAGACATTCCGATTTTCTATATTAATCAATACTGAAATTGCATACTTAATTAATGTGTCCGGTGGGTAGGACTAATCCGTTTGAGTATTGAATAATTAAAAAAATGAAACATTTTTATCTTTTTCTTTTCTTAAATATAGAAAAGTGAACGAATCTTAATTTAAATATTTAACCTCCTATCTTCTCTAAAATTTAAATTTGAGTTGTCAGTTAAAAAAAACTACTTAAAAACTACTCTTTCATCTTTCAATCCATATCAATTAAATAAAGATTTTTTTAAATATATAATTATATAAAGAATTTGTAAGCCCTTCGTGTTTTTCTTTTTTCAAACCACAAATGTAAAAGCAATTTATTTGTTAAATTTAACTTTAACACGGCATATTTTGCTACAAATTAACTGGCCCCCATTTGCATTCTTTAGAATCTTTAACCACCAAACAAGGCCCACGCGTTTTTGGACTTATCATGTTGGTGGCTTTCTTACTCGGCTCTCCGTCCCTCATTTTTATTATTATTGTTCTATTTCAAAATACCCCCCCTTTCATAAAAGGTGAGATGCAAAGACAACCACCTACAATCTATTAAGCTTTTCCCCATAAAAATTGGATCTTCAAATTCATGTATCATGAATAGATGCTGTGCGCCTCTAAAGTTGGTGTCGAGTTGCGACAATTACTCAGTTGGATACATGCAAAATGCTTGTAATTCTTGTGCTTCTACATAATGTCACTCAATAAAAGCATAATAACTTGAAGTGTATGCTCACATTCGTTTTCACTCGAAGCTCTTAATTAAAGATGTTAACACACCTTCCTCTCAAGCATCTCTTTTACACTCGATGTAGTTTGATACTTTGATTTTTGTTTGTGAGTATCCACATTTCATTTATTTTCCAAGTCTTTGCAAGAAAACATGAATGGTACGAACCGTTTGGCACGCCAAGCAAGGTTGGTTGGAAGCCACTTTTGCTTCTCAAAAACTCGAGAGTCAAAGAACCAACTTTCGAGGATGACATATACAATTTTTATGTAGTGGGTTTCATGCTAGACATTTCTGATTTTCTAACCATTTAACCCTAATAATTGAAAAAGAATTAAGACGCTTGTTGCTAATATTATATGCGTGGTGGAGTAATATATGCTTTCCACTAAGTAAACCCTTTTAATCCAACAAGAAGAGGTCTATCCTGTGTGAATAGGAAAAGGGTATTGCAACTTCATGCACTTATGGTCAAACAATTACGTGTGACACCTAATTTTTTGTTTAATATTTTAATTAATCGAGATAAATTATTTCTATGTATACAGAAATATTCGTCATGTAACCAGATTAATTCAACATATGTTCCTGTCTATTATTGTAAGCCAGAACGATTCAAATTCAAAATTATTGAATTTATTGTATTCTCCTATTGATTGTTTTGTTTGTAATTGAATAATTAGTTAAATTTTCTTTTCTTCACTTTTTTTTTCCAAATATGATTGACATTATACAATTACTTAAAAAATCAATGCCCTTTTCTTTAGCCTGCCTATCATACACATTTAAAATTAAGAATATATGAAATGGGATGCGAAGAATAAGGGTAGGTACTATTGGCAGAGCATGTTAGAGACATAAAAGATATTTAATTAAAGCAATTAGAACAAATCCATTTAAAAATGTTGTTTAAGTGGAGACTTTTGGCAACTAAACAAAAGGCTAAGTCTCCAATTCCTTGGACAAATTCTAGATTCCCCTAGTAAGTAGACAATGAAGTGTAACATTCTTGCACGACCTTTGTATTCTAAATGTGAATTAAATTTCAAGGTATTGAACCCATTTAAGGGACAAAAGTCCAACCACAAAATATATAATACAATTTGAAAAGAAAATTAATTAAATTTGAATTTTTAATTTTGAGCTTGGAATTGATGGAATGTATTGTTCTCGATTGGTAGAGTCAATTTTCCAACTTGAAGTGTACGAACTACTCCTTTTTTTATCTTTATATACTGAAAATCATACGTGACTTTGGAAAATATCATCAAACTTCCAAAATTTGAAAGAAAAATAAATTTTTCGCTTATAAATTATTGATGACAGAACAAAAGCAAACAAAAGAAAAGTTTAAAAAATCTTATTTAAAATTCAGTGCACAAATGAATATCACAAAATTTTTTTATTTTACAATATATGTAAGGAAAAATTATAAAAGTTATTATTCATTGAATATAATATTTATTACATTAATTAGTCATTCTTTAATATGAACATTTACATTTTATAAAATACAAACTCGAGCTCAATATGGGCAACCGGCTACAAAATATGGGGAAAAAAAAACTTAGTGTAGTGTTTGTATCATCATAGCATATTGGTGTTATGATTAAAAGAAAAAAGAAAACTTTTTTTTTTCACTGGTCACTAATAATTAGTTCGAATGTAAAAAAATGTAGACATTTGCATCTAAAAATAATTTTTTCTCGTACAATCCCTATATCTAAGAATAATGCAAATGTCAAGTAAAAAGAAAGAGAGAGAGAGAATTAATAATGCATATGTGAACTCTTTTTTTTTTCTCTTTTACAACTTTTATTTAAAAGCTGGGGAAGTTGTATACTTGTATCTTTCAAAATCATTTTAAAGAGCTAGGCAAAAGTATGATGTGTTGGTGAATCTGCTTTTAAATTTGAAGATTTAAAAGTGGTTCTTGTCTGTAGTTGCTTTTAACTTTCAACCTACGAATCTCTCATCTCTATCAACCGTGGGGTTCAATATTTTCATTATTTATCACCTGTTCGGGATTGTAAACGAGAGATGTGAATCCTGCAAAAGCACTTTTGTGCTGAAGCCGCAACCACAAATTTCAGCTTTTATTAGGACACGAAACTGATAAAAAAAAACTAAAAGGCTTGCTTATGGCTTAGTTCAGATCAATTGAATCATACAAATTCTTGATTTTCGAGTAAGGCTGCTGTGGCTTTAAATGGGACATTAGAAAGATTTTATGGTTATAATCTTCTAATTGTAAATTTAAAAATAAAAATAAAAATTGTTAACATTTTGAATATGCAAATAGTATTTCATGAAAGTTGGACTTTATATCACACTTTTTGTTTAAGAAGCTGAAATTCCATAACTGGGCTTCGACATTTTATAGCAAAAATCTCACAAATTGCTCATCGAATGAGTCTCAAAGCCCAAGGAAGATAGTCAGTGACAAGATTGGTTTTGGGCTCAGATTAAGATTAGAGTAGGCCTTTTCACACCCCTTAAAAATTCCTTACCAAACACCTTTAATGTGAAATTGCCAAAATAACCAAAACAAATTACTTCAGTTTTTTATTTTAAATGGGAATTCAATCGCACACTTCAATAAAATTATTCTTCTATCAAACTTTTTATACCCATATTTTTTCATAATTTATATTTATACTTTAAAGTTTAATGGAAAAATTTTTTTTTTTGAAAATTACTAGAGTCATAGAGATCGAAAACATATAAGAAGAAGAAAACAATTTAAGATTTTAAGATTTGCATGAATTTTATAAATTAAAATTTAAAAGAAATATTATTTTCTGGAGAAATTTTTATAAGAAGATGGTAAATTTTAATATATGGTATGTATTTTGTAAAATATAGTAAGGGTATTTTAGAAAATAAAATTCAAAAGGAGTATTACTAGAATTATAAAGGGGCCTAAAAAGCTCCATTCCTAAGATTATACGATTGTATGTTCGAGGAATAATATTCAACCTCTTATGAACTTTTAAAAATCATGTTTATAATTTATTTTATGTATACTAAAAAAATTTCTTTACTATTATTAATTTTATTAATTACTTGTATTTACTCATGCTCATAACTCATACTATATCCAGTGCATCGACTTGCATACTTACGTTTGACAACTATTTTTCACAATCATCGTAATTAAAAGATAGAACACCTCAATCTTATATTTAAAAAAAAATTATAATATCAATCAAAGTTTTTCTTAAAAATAAAATTTGGGGTTATAGATTTTAACCTGCACATATTTGGTTCTCAAAGCAAAATTTTAAATTATACAAAGATGTTATTCTGATTGCTTCAAATGTTAAAATAAAATTGCTATTTGTCATTCATCAGTTTCTCTATTTTTGGAACAAAAATCCTTTGATATCAATCCAATTTTATAACGTCAATCCAAAAAGAAGATGCCGAGTTCTATAGAGCTTAACCCTACACAGACGTTTTGCTTCTCGAAGCTGATTTATAAGTAATGCAATAATATATGGCACTTTTGATCGCTTCATATTTTGCGCCGCCGGGGGGGAGGATTTGCTATTTTTCATTAATCAATTTCGCTGTTTTTGGGGAAAAAAAATCTTTGTTTATTTACAGCTAATATTATAACAAAATCTTCCATTTCCATAACTGCCGCATTAATCACTGTAATAATAACACTTGATTTTTTTGCCAAATTTTGAAATTTTCATTTCCCTCCCTCCCTTGGTATGTATTTTAAGCAAAAACACTCAGTCAAAGTAAAAGAATCTTGAAAAAAAAATAAAAATTAGAGATGTCATCCAAGAACCATCTTCAAGAATTTCAATTCTCAAGTACTTCTGATTTCCAACTCCTCCTTGCTTTTCATTTCTATTTATTTATTTTTTAAACTTTTTATTGATTGAATATCACCTAGCTCTTACAAAGTATCTAGACTTTCAAGTATTATTTTCTTAAGTAAATTTTTGTTGCCAATATGTTCTGAGTTCTGAAAAAAATAGAATAAAATATTCTTCAAAACTTGAATTTTTCAGAGGTTTCAGAGAGCAGACAGAAGATTGATGCTCAGTATAATAAGGATGCAGCAGATATAATATCGCAAAAGGAAGAAGACTCGTTAGAATATGATTATCGCAAGAGTTTAGCTTGGGATAGCGCCTTTTTCACAAGCCCTGGTTTGTTTTCAGAAACTTGAAATGCAAGAAATTTACACTAGCACATATTTGTGTTTACTACTGAATGACTGATTACATTTATATTTTGTTAAAATTCAGACTAGTACTTGTTTATAATATAGACATTGGAATTTGCTTTTGCCCCTTTGTCTTTTAGCAATTCTTCGTAATGAGTTCATGGCAACCTGAGAACTTTTAAGCAATGTGTATGCATATTCTCAGGAGTTTTAGAGCCTGAAGAGCTGTTTCAAACTCTGAATTTTCGACCTTCAAGGCCTTCGGAACAAGAAAGAACAAGCAGTGTTTGTCAGGATAATTTGCGCAGAAGCTTAGCATGGGATAATGCATTTTTTACAAGTGCAGGTATGATTTTGAATTGAGTTAATGAAATAATCATGAAGGAGATATCCTTCTATTGCCCTTGCTATCTCTTTCATTTAATATGAACATATTATTTTACATGTACAGGAGTTTTGAATCCTGAAGAGTTGTCTTTAGTAAACAAAGGATATAGGGGCTCTGGAAGATATCTAGTTCCCGATACTGAAGAAAAAAATTGGCGTTCTGCTGGGACAGACTCCACAGTTAAGAGTGATGGTTTCCATCTAGCAAGCCTTGAGATTGATTTGTTTCATGATCTAAAAGCATCTTTTGACAATTCAACTAAAACATCTAATGCTGCGAATTCAAATTCCAAAATAAGAAGAGAAAACTGCTTGGGAGACATACATAACCATTGTGAGTATTATTAGTGTTTGACGAAAGCATATTTTGCGCTTGGTTGCACATGCTTACTAGTGCTTCTAACTTTTATTTTTCAGCTTTGAAAAAATCAGAAGCTTCTACTCGAGTCAAGGTAAGTTCTCATCAATTACCCATCTTCTATATCTGATGCATCTCGGTTAAAGAAGTGATATGAACTTGAAATTTCAGATGAAATCCATGCTGCCAGCTTCCAATAAGCAAAAGCGTAGCACTAATAATGCATCAGAAAGGATAGCAAAATCGACTTCTCTCCCTCCTCAAGCACAGGTATGTATTAATTGACTATAATGAAACTTATGTCGGCTTTGACTGACATTAGAGACTTGTTGAATCCAGAATATTGCGAGAGGTGGAAATCGCAATCCTTTGTCATCTCTTAAGTCGCCAAATGTACTAGGTAGAGTTAGCCCTCTATCGACAGATCGCAGGAAGAGAGATTCTTCGTGTCCAAAGCCTATCAAAATGGAAAATAAAGCTACCAAAGCTGCGTCAGGCAAGCATTCCCATGGTTAAGGTTTCTGTCTTCATTAGTTTTGACTGGTACTTGTTGTTGAACTTTGTAACTACTACGCAGGTCAACATGTGAACGCAGCAAAAAGACCTTGTCCAGCAGAATCCTGTTGTGTGATACCTAATGCTACACCATCCTCTAAATCAACTTCTTCTGGTTCACACACTTCCACAAATGAATCTGCAGAACATGCCTTTGCTTTATCCGATCAAGCTGCTAGATCTCCTCCGAGTTCTAGACTTTCTGGTTCGCCTTCTCCTTTAAGAAATTTATCTCCCAAAAAAATTGATATTCTAAATTCTAGTCTTCCTTGTCATCTACTATCCTCTTTCAAGTCCTTTTACATATCACCTGCGTGCTCCGTCCATATAAGCTCCTCAGAATTGCTTGCTTCTATCGGCCAAATATCTGAGAATCCCTCAGGAAATCTGGACACTACTCCTCGCACAGAGACATCTTTTGATGGCGCTAACACTCCCGCATTAGATTCTGAGACCTATCATTCTGATGAATGCCGTATAAGGCATGAAAATCAGGACACAATGTCTCAAAGTAAACATCTCAATAAAAAGGCAAAAGGAAGCAATTCTGCTCTCAAGAATGTGTCAAGAAACACCAAACCTTCAGGTCTTCGAATGCCATCTGCAAAGGTTGGATTTTTTTATGCGGTTAGGCATACATTTAAAACCATATCGGTTCATTTTTCTGTTTGGTAATGAGTTTATTTACAACTTAGATGTAACTGAATTTATTCATTGCTAATTCCTCCAATTGTATGAACAATTTTTCTATTGACAGGAAAATTCTATGGCATTAACCCCGAATGGAGATCTGAATTTCCACCTCGGCACACATAACAGTTCTAAAACTGGGAGACTTACTGGTAATAACAATGGAGCAACAAAAAGAACAATACTAGGCAAGCTTCAGAAGATAGAAACTGCGAATATGAAGCTTGGTTCTGAGAGAAAAGGTGTACTTTGTCCTTCAGGCGTCAGGTCTTCTGATCCTGCCCCGTTGAAAGAAGACAAAGGAACCCAATGATTTATGGGAAACACAAAGGGAATGAAGAATGAAGGCCAGGACAATCAAATGGCCATGAAGCCAAAAAATTCCATAGCACACTGCTCCAGAAAAATTCTGCAAATAATTTGATGAAGACAAGGAAAACTTGTGTGCTTCCATAACCAAGTTGACGGTTTGACCAAAAATATGGAAATGGTGTCAACAATTGGTAAATGAACATAATTCCCCTTATTTTTTTGGCAATAGTAAGGTAGCGTTTGTTATATATATATATATTCTTAAAGTTTAAATAGATCTTGATGCAAATAAAGTTTAAAAAGTTTGAATGCAGATGTTTAAATGATATATTTGTTTTTAATTTTTCAACATTCGATTTTTATAATTAAAAAAATATGAAAGTAAGCGTTTTAATATTTATGCACCCTTGTAAGACTTATAAATATTTGCTTTATCTATTTTGTAAGTTAAATACTTGGAAATTCAAACAATAGCAAAAAAATCAAAATTACTTTTTTTTTTTTGTGTGAATCCATACATGATTTTATTTGTTCAACTTAGAAATTAAATAGCAAAAAATCAAAATGCTTACATTGGTTTAATTTTTCTTTAATTTTAAAAATTCATTCTTCAACATTTATAAGATGGGGTGACAACGGCTTCTAGTTTTCCAACAAATTAGTTGTCTTTTATTAGAGCTGCGAGCTAATAACCAAAAAAAAAAAGCTATAGAGGGAAAAATAGCAAAATTAATTGTAGTAAAATGAGAAATTTTATTGCATGATAGTTGGGACGTTGAGGAAATAACCTAAGTTAAACAAAGATGGTCAAGTTTGGCCCAAAGATGATGGCTGCTTTCTTCATTGATCATAAGTAGTTAATTTGTCTAGTTTTTCACCAAAAAGCAAAAGTTAAAAAACGTGCAATTAAGAGAGGAAAAGACTAACGCATCCCATTATCAATACATTAGTAACTTATGCTGCGGAAAAGCAAAATTATTTCTGCCATTTACAAAAGCAGCATTATAGCTATTAATTTATCAAAGCATCGCACATAACGTTGTTGACCGATGAAAAATGTCCGACTATCTTAATTTAGGGATACCATATCACACAGCTTGTGTACCATCAAATATTTAGAAAATAAGTAACTGTCAAATTTTGTGATGGAAGCATAACTTCTTTGGGAATTTATCATCCGTTCATGCACTGGTATCTTCAACCTCACCGATCACAGCACGCTACGCATAACGCCCTCCATGCTACCACTCCCAGAAACGGCCACGTATAAAATCAAGGCAGATAGAAATTTTCATTCCACGTGTTTGAATATCATTGTACTTGTCTAACAAAAAAATATATTATTGTACTTCATACTTCAATTCTCACAGAGATAAAACCTAAACCATTTTGGGAAAATAGAAATACAAGTGAAAATGGAGAAAAATGGAGAGCTTACCAGTCACTTAAAAAAGTGCAATAGGACAAGAAACCAATGTGCCCGGGTTTTGTTTAGTTCTTTTAGATCCATTAAACGACAACCATTTTATGAACAAAACGCAAACACCCCCTTCTCTCTCTCTCTAAAACCCAAACCCCCGGCTTTCACTACTCAGGACATCTAACAAAGGTACGATTTTTATCTTTTTTTATGTGAATTTTACTGCTTAAAGATTCAATCTTTACTTTCCATTTCCATTGCATGCGTTATATGGCTTGTAAATTTAATTTCTTTTTTAAGTTTTGGTACTAGACTTTGTAAGCTTTTCTGAGAATTGTTTCGTTAAAGAGACGCGTCATATGGCTTGTAAAGTCCTTACTTACGACACCAATTAGCATCTTAAAAAATGATTAAGGAAGTTGAGCAAGGTTCAACACTAGTAAGCTGGATCTGAACTTATGGTATAACCAAGATTTTCAGAAACTATGATCCTGATTAAGCGTTCAACTATGATAGTAATTTGAACAGAAAGAAAACAGAAACGCAGTTTCCAGTTCTCTAATGAGCTTACATTAGAATTCCTTGTGCAACTGCCAGATCATCTTCGCCAGGGTAACACTGCATCAATTGACCAGAATGTCAAGATGAACCTGTGGCACAACTATCCAAGAAGGACTAACTAACACAATTATTAGTTCTGCTCTTTTTCTTAAGTGTTACAGTAATTAAAGGTTTAAATACTAGATGGATTGGAAAAAGAAGAAGTAATCTTGATGGATTGGAAGCGAGCCAGCAACCGCAGTCGGCGGAGCAAGAGACGGCAATCGCGCTAGAAGCTGCAACACCCGAACGAAACTGACAGGCGACAACCTCAGGAGTCGGCGGCGTGTGGGTGAGTGTGAGAGAGGGCTGCGATCGTGGCCGTCGGCGGCATTCCGCACCTGTGCAGTGTGCTTGTGCCACCAGAAGAAGAAAAGAAGGCGGGAATTAGTTAGGGTTTTTGAAACGCTGTCTGCGTACGTGAGGTGGACGAAGAGAGGCTTCTGTTTTATATATACAACTTCACTGTGAGACACCACGATCATATATATAAATATTAAATTTACGCTTATTGTTTATAGTTGAGGGTGGTCATCAGTGCTTTACCGTAAAACTATCCAACTTAGCCACCGTCATATATAACACAAGCCTCCCAAGCCAGTACATGTTTGGTGAGAAAGTTTTATAAGATTAAATCATTCTTAGGTGTAAACATCCATATTTTTTTTAATACAAACACGTTTTTAAACTATACGGTTTGAGAGAATTAAAAATTATTTTAAACTCCAAGATTTAAAAGTATGTTTGCATGAAAAAGAAAAAGAAAAAGAAGAAAGTTTCCACACTAAAAAAGGACCACACACACATGTTAATCCAAATGGATTTTACCCATACCGAAATTAAAATCAGGTTCTAACTTCTAACATGTACCGATTTTATAGGTTAAACTGAACTGATCCAAAGCTAAAAAAAATTTTGGATTTGATTTGTTTCTGTTTAACTATAACCGAGTACTAAAAATAACAAAAAAAACTTAGGCCAACCTTAACCCAAATCATCTCTACCAATTCTTACGAGCTTTTTTGGCCCAGACCTTCACATGAGAGTTTGGACAAAAACTTATGAGAAAAAAAAAAAATCTGAGTCAGAAGCAAACCCTTTATTATTTTTAAAATAATAAATTTATAAATTAAAATAATAAATAAAAAATAAAAAACTTAAATCTCTTATTTATATATCAATAATGAATAAAAAAAATTAAAATTATAATACTATCTTTCAAGTGTTAATTAATTGAGAGAGTACTTGAATTAAAAAATTCAACACTAAAAAATTAAATCTCTCGATTTTTATTTACTTCATTTCTTTATTTTTTTATTTTATTTTAAAATATTTATTTTCTTTAATTCATTATTAATCGTAACAGTTTATTAGTTACTTACTCATTTTAAACTTATAACAAGTAAAAAATTTTAAAAGAATAAATAAAAGCTCAAGCCCATCACAATCTCAGAACTAGTCCGTAAACTTTCACTCTAATAGACCTGAGCCTGGACTTAAAAAACCACAACCAAAGCCCGCGTCTTACCAACCAGTGAGCCCACCCCTACTCACCCCTACTCAAAGGGAAATGAGAATTTCCCCTCAAAGATCATTTCACTTAATAAGTTACTTCGTCATTTTATATCACATTTGGCGCATTACAATATGTTATAACAAACTTGTGTGCATTACAATATGTTATAACAAACTTGTGCTTCCTGATAAAATTCTGGTGAAAGATATGTAATGCCTCCTTGCTCATGACATAAATTAAAAGTCAGAAGCATCTTGATCCTTGATAACGTCGTTATCAAAAAATTAAACAAGAAGATCAATCAGTTTATTATCTTCACCAAAATTAACAGACAATGATCAGCATTAAGGAACCCAACTGTGAACATTACATCTATTAGTTCACCAACAAATTTGGAAAAAGAAAATCAAATCAACTCCGTTACAACATCATAATTTCTAATTTATCATCCGACTAGCACATAAATAGCATATATAATCCCCGGTATGTAGCCCAATACTGTCAGCAACAAACATATCCAGAACTCCACCTGCAATTCAATATCATTCACAACACAATCAATCAAGTTAAACTTCATAAACACTTATAAGATACATCGTATGTCTCAGTACAATTTCTATGCTTTTTGTTATATGTTACGCATATATTACTAAATAATGAATTTAGTATTACGGCAAAAATATCATAATTAAAAAAAATATATATTTACCCCGCAGCCATAACGTAGGAAGACACCAACAGGAGGAAGCAGAATGGCCAGAATCACTTCTAGGAAAGTCTCGGAACCCATTCACAGGAAGAAGAAGAAGCGGCCGATGATGATAACTGATGAAAGATTAAAAGTGCTTCTAAATTAAGCAGAGTGATGGATGTGCATTTATTTAGTTTTATTTTTTTCACTTTCAGACTGAGCCTATGAAGATGACGAGATCACAAGAATTGAACATCATTGGAACCGTTCATGCGTATGTCTCACAGTGGCAGCGTTCTAGGTAGCCACGCGGGTGAGTTTCGACAAGTGTCAGGTTGTACCTATTTTGCAGTGGTTTTGTGTTCGACTTGTTTGAATGAGTAAAGATTTGATCCAAAACAATTGTCCACACTCGGCGCCCATGGGCTCACCATAAGATTTACTAAACTTGGGGCCCCGTCTCGATTCTGGAATCGCTGTTGATATTGCCGTTACCAAAATTATAACTATTTTTCTTATTTTAGTAATTAAAATTAGATTTTCCCGAACAAATTAATGATACAGCTACAAAAATAGTACTACTAAACTGTATATTTTATTATTAAAGAAACAAATTTTGCTTTCATCGGCTGCCTCAAGCATACACTAACAAACATGTTTGGTCCAAGTTATGAAATAACAAGAAGAACTGGTTCCAATCATGTCCAGTATCCATACATGGTAATGAATAATGACAGTACACTGGAAATAAAATTGTCTGGAAACTAGGTTAAGTCGCTCGAAGGGCGAAGGCCTAATGATCAATCATCATCAAGACCGATAAACTTCAGGAAGCTGAAGGCCAACACTTGCAGCAGATTTCCCTAGTATTCTTTTCACTTCATCAGATCTATCCACAGCAATGTTGTACGAGAACAATAAGTCCTGCATTCGTCACAGTACCAGTATAACAGACAATGAAATACTTCATTGCAGTGTAAGATCTTCCATTACCACGATTAACTACCCTTCTAGACAATAAGTCAAACTAGACAAGCAAATTCCGCCAGGTAGCATTCAAGTTCCGCTCAAACCAAGATTGTTAGATGGGTTAGTTTTCATTCATATAAGACTTTAAGACAAATAAATTTCACAGGCATATACCATTTATAATTCCTAAACCATTATTATTTTACCCATCAGCAATACTCTAGCATGGTGAAAACAGAATTTTGTAAGTAAGTATTCAACTAGTCAATGTGGAGTAGTAGGAGTTGATCAATACTAGATGCAGCTCTCGGTGAAAAGAATCTGTTTATGCATGGTATGAGAGTTCGTACAAATCAAATTTAAGTTGAAAGTATGAAAAGCTTTTATCATGCAAAGAAGAAAATAAATTATGATAAAATAGAAGGATAAGAGAGAGTCATGCCTTGTGATGATGCACACTGTTAAGAAGAAAAGTATAATCATGGGCTAGCTTGATCTTCTGTCGTATAGAAGAAGGATCGGATAGTTTGCTGTTGTTCCGAAACTCTTGCATTACATATTCCATGAAATGCATCTTGTAATCTTCTTTGCCAATGTGGTTCTTGACAGCTTTTAGAAGATGGCGATACACCTTAGCAGCTTGCGTACTTTCGGAACTCATTTCCAAAATTCTTCTCTATATATCACTATATTTATATATTTTCGCTACGGCCCTGACACAAAAACAGATCCACCGAGCTTTGCAAAATGAACAAAGAAGACCAAAAAATCACACGTATGAGCTATTCATATACATAACAAACACTTTAAAAGAGTTTGAATGAAATTTATTTTCTTAGAGGGAATGAAGAACGGAGTGATTATTCAGATAAAAACGATGAATTAGAGCTGCAGTAGTTTTTAAAAGCTCCTTCTAGTTCAAACTATAAAATTTGAAGATTGGTACTGAACTTTACCAACTCTTTCTTTAATTGGAACTAATACAGCATAATTAGTGGCCATTCTTTATTCTATCAGGCATTCCATCAAACACTTGATGTCTAATGACGAGTTTTACTTATTGAACTTTCCGTTATAGAATTCGATTCCGTGACTATAGCTAAATAACCATAATGCTTACATAAACAAGAAGCATATATGCTTCAAATCAATAAAAAATGAAATTAAATCAACACCCAGATTTTCTTTTTCGAAGTTCTATTTTTATAATGAAGAAAAATATTTGAAGAGAAGCCAAGTAAATGTCAATTAGAGGATGAAAGTGAAAATTTTCAACTGCCATAAGTTTAATTTAAGGAACCCATTTGAGTTATTGGAAGAAAAATCTAAAAGTTGAGAGAAGGATCGCACCTGTGGAGAGTGAAGCGAATCCAAACAAGCGAGACAGAAACAGAACAGAGGATCAATTCCAAGGTGGATGGAGATATTTACACCCACTACTTTTGTAAATTAACCCCATTTTTTAAAAATTACAATAAGTTTATAATATTCTTAAAAAGTATAAATTAATAAAAATTTTATACAGTTAATTAATTAAATCATTCTATTAATTTTTTTTCTTAGCTTCTTTGACCATCTTTGATCATAAATTTTAATATAAGTTTTATTTTACTAATTTATTATTAGATTACCCTCATAAAATATGAGTTATTGTATCTAATAATTTATTTAATTTAGTGACTTATAATCTAATATTTTTAAATAAAACATAATTATTATTTCAGTACCCTTTCTTGTAAATGACATAAATTTGATGGCTTAATAATTTACATGAGAATTGTGCCGTAAAGATACTATGTTAGTTTAATTAAAAAAATAATAATCACACTAATAAAATAATATTTGAAACAATGAGTTTGGTATAAATTAGAAAAATATTGAAGTTAAAGTAAATTCTTAATAATTTTACTTTATAAGGGTAAAATAGTTAATTTAAACCTATGTTAAAATTATTTTTTTAATCATATATACTAAAAAAAAATAAGTCACAAAAAAGTGAATTAAGATAAATTTAATTAATTAATTTTTAAAATTCTTCTTAATTTAAAAATTTTAAAAATTATGTGTAATTTTTATAATTATTTTTTAAAAATAGGGTGGATTTATAAAAAAAAATGGGTTGAAGATATCTATCACTCTTGCGAGGTTTTGAAGTGATGAAATAGAAAATTATCAATTATCCCCCGGCGTCTTATATTTTATTATAGAAGTTATGAATAATTTACTTCTTTACCAATAGGTCCTTCTTTTTTTGGGGCAACTTATTGACAACTTCTATCTACTAAAAGATAAAATTAAGAATGAACTGTCCAAAAATTAATAGAAAATAAATTCCTAACTCAATGTATATATATGTATGTATGTACATACACATATTAAAATTGGTAAATTATATTGTAAAAATAGTTAAATTTATCTATTTTGGTCTAGGAATAATGAAAATTGTTATTACAACTAAGAAAATGTCCAATTCATTTCTTTAAAATTAGACATGTCATTTAAAATTTCATTTTAATATAATTATAATGACACATATCATTAGTCGGATAGTAAACACATTTGATTTATTAATATGTTACTTTACATTGAAATGACTAAACCAACTAAATTATCAACCTTTTTTTGTTATAGTTACTTGGTAATTTTAATTATTGTGTATTAAAATTTGAAGCTATTAATTATAAAATAAATATATATAGCAATTGAAAGAAAAATGTGTTGGGCTTTGTTTTACGGGATTTTATTAGATTTTATGCTGGGATTCAATTTTGCATTTATATTAGACTTTTACTTGTTTACTATACTATACATAATATTAAAAAAGAAAAGAAATTAGATTTGTAATGACTAATGTCTAATGGGGGCCTCGTCAAAGAAAAAACTGTAAAATAGGGGTCAAATTGTAATTTGAAAAACGACCAGAACAACCTCGTTATGACTTGTGCTTTTTATTTTTCTTCTTCTTTGGAAAATAGATCTCCTCCTCTATCTTTCTCTCTTTCTCTTTCTGCTTTCAATATGTCGCGCCAAAGGCCAAAACGCACCGCTTTACCTCCGGCACAAGAGGTACGCAAAGAAAAAATCTATTTTTTTCCCCCAGTTCTTTAACAATTTAATTAAAAATAAATTTACATTCACGAATTGAAAATTAAAAAGAAAAAATATTGTTTAACTGATTTTTGTTGGGATTCCAATTGATAATAATAATGATAAAGATTTCTTATTGCATTTTTGTGACTTGTATTAATGGCAGAATATTGATAAATTAGAGAAAATTGTGAAGGAAGGAAACTTTTATGGAGCTCAACAAATGTACAAGTCTATCAGTGCACGGTATTGGCCCTGTTGTTGTTCTTGATTTATTCATGTAATGGCCGCATATATTTTCTAAAAAATAGAAAATTCAATTTTTTCTTTTGTTTGTATGAATACAGATATGTAGCTGCACAGAGATATTCTGAAGCATTGGATCTGCTACATGCTGGTGCATGCCTCCAGTTGAAAAACAACCAGGTTTCTCTCTTTTTCGTCATTCATAAAATCTTTGATGAGTGTAAATTCAATGTTGGGGGAAGATAATTAATAGAATCTAGTAGTATTGCATTATTATCGAAGCTTGGGGCATGGAGTTTGTCATATAAACAAACAACTTGGAGAAAGGCTAGTTATTGGTAATAATGATAAGTCTCTTCTAGTTGGTATTTGGTTCAGTTTGTTCCTGAAAGGTGCAGATTAAATGTGACTATTGATGTGGGATTCAGATGGTAATTAGATTGTAAGGGTGTGGTTAATCTGGTATGTTAGTTGGGTTAAAATGTCTGTTATGGGTGATTGAAAGGTCTATTTGGCTCTTCTTTTAGCAGATTTATATGGTTTATTGAGTTAAATGAATCTAATTATGTTGTGCATTTTTTTTCCAGCTAGATAATTTTGAGGTCTTTTTTAAATATACATGCATATGTAACACACACATATGCCCATTTTCATTGTCAGAGTTGTAAAGGGCTTCGCTGTAAAGAGCATTGCTTAATTAGAAATGGTGATGCAAGTTAACTTGATTTGATCTCGGGTAGTAATTTAATTGAATATGCCCTCGGGTAGTAAAGCTTGGCTGGTCCTGCCATAAAGCCCAATTTTGTACAATTTAATGGCAGGCCATGTTTGGTCCTTTCAACACCCCTGATTAATTGTTTGGATATCAGTAAAAGTGTTTACCTCGTCATAGAGAGCTGACGCTTTACCTTTATAAATTTGAGCTTTGTTCATTAATGCAATATTTTACCAGAAAAATACTGAAACTTTGTGTTGCATGGATATGATATGAAATTCTTAATGTTATCACCATTTAATTTGAATTGATTTCATTGATGTTGTGGTTTTGAAAATTTTTCAGCTTACGTGTGGGGCAGAGCTAGCTGTGTCTTTTGTGGAGGCACTTGTTAAAGGGAAAGTTGCTTATGATGATGAAACGCTTGGTCAGTTCATACTCGTGATGTAACTCTCAAAAGTTAAACTTACTATCAGTTCAGAATTTGATCAAACTCTGACATTGTGATGTGATAATTAATGTTTATTATTGACTCTGGCCATGATAACCAAAACTGTTTTAATCTTATGCATATATCAATGATTTTATGAATTTACATGATTTTACACGATATCATTGTTGAGTTACTTATTCTTTTGGTCATCATTGTTTGGTTTGTTAATATACCTGATTCTGTGTTGTCTTCACAATTGTAACAAAATATTTATGCTAGATCGTGTCAGAAAGATCTATGAGTTGTTTCCCCAGATTCCAGTGCCACATAACTTGGAGGATGATGACGATCTTCACGAACTTACTGAAGCCCTTGGTGCAGCTAAATTGCGTGTAGAGGGCTGCTCATCATTCTTAAAGGCTGCTATTAAGTGAGATATCATTGCCTTATTATATTATTGGACTGTTTGCTTTTGGTGGATGTTGTGATTTCTTAAGCATGGATATAACTTCCTTTTTCTTCTTCTCCTTGTCACTAATAATTTAGTGGCCATTTCAATAGCAAAATTTTATAAGAATAATATAGTTGGGATTATCTCCAGCATGTGCCCAGAAGTTGGTCCCTTTTATACCGTGCTTCCAACATTATTATGAGGCAGTGCTTGTTTCAATTCTTATTTTTTCCTTTTTCTATCATTAAATCTATAGTTAAAAGGTGAATCTTAGTGTTGTAGCCTGAAAGCAGAATGACACAGCATTTGCAGGCAGGAATTTTATGTTTAGTTGTGAATACAAATAATGTAATATCATTCAAGACCTTCAAATTTCAGCACAGGGTGAGATTTTTCACAGCAACATTTTGACATTATATACACTGATGACAGATTATTTAGCTTGTAGAACTTTTGCTTTGCACCCATTTTAGGTTATGCCCTTAGTGATGAGAGAATGAATAGAGATAAAAGTTGAAGGAGAGGACAATGGAATAGGAGAGAGGGGAGATAAGTTCACAGTTAAAGAGAGAGCAAGGAAGAGAATGAAGTTGAAGTGTTGGGCATGTGTCCATGCTCTTTGTATAGATGGAAATGTTTGCTTTCTGTGTACTGTTAGAGTGTTAAATGCTCCCAACTTATAGTTCTTTTGTTTTTCAGGTGGTCTATGGAGTTTGGAGCTCCTAAAACTGGATCCCCTGAGCTTCATGTTATGCTAGCTGAATATTTATATTCAGAATCCCCTGAGCTGGTAGGTTTGACCGCTAAAACTTGGATCTCAAAGAGCAATATATGTAATATAATGTGGATTTTGGTGATCCATTTTATGATGTGCTTCTATCGGATTTATATTTCTTTGGCATGTTCAACATTAACATACAGCTCTTTTGCAGGACATGGCAAGAGTGTCATTTCATTTTGTCAGAGGAAACAACCCAGAGAAGTTTGCTTCTACTATAGTCAATTTTATGGGCAAGGTTAGGCTTTTAAATGATGTGGACATCTACAAACACAAACTCATTTTGATTTTTAATTCATTGACGAAGATGCAACAAGTTGCACAAGTTCAAACCTTAAGTTAGTGCAATATCTATATTATACTGTGTTTGTGTATATATCTATATCATATAATTTACAGTCTACATTTTATTTTAATGATGTTATATTACAAATCCCTTCAAAGATTAGTCATTTACTTTATTATTAGTTCTACTGGAGAAAATTGATATCTGCAATTTCTTGCTTCCTAAGAGATTTTTTGGCGTTTCTTAACACCAATGCTGAGTTATTCTAGATAAGATGCCTCAAGTATTTAAACCTTTAATTACTGTAACACTTAAAAAAAAAGAGCAGAATTCAATAACTGTGTTAGTTAGTCCTTCTTGGATAGTTGTCTCACAGGTTCATCTGATAGTCTGGTCAATTGATGCAGTGTTACCCTGGTGAAGATGATCTGGCAGTTGCACGAGCAATTCTAATGTAAGCTCATTAGATAACTAGAAACTGCATTTTTGTTTTCTTTCTTTTCAAAGTACTATCAAAGTTGAATGCTTAATCAGAATCATAATTTCTGCAAATCTAGCTTATACCATAAGTTCAGATGCAGCTTACTAGTCTTGAACACTTAATCTGTTATCAACACTTCCTGATGTGAAAAGGAAGAGGGAAAAAAGAAATGGAAAATCCAATATTGTTACTCAACTTCCTTAATCATTTTTTAAGATGCAAATTGGCCTTGATATAATGGCCATATAAACATTATGATTGACTTTTGAGGAATTTAGAGTTGAGACATCTTTTATCTTGATAGATGTTCATTTTGGAAAAGGAGTGAGTTTTTACAGTTTATGGCACTTTTTATTCAACATTTTTTCTGCACTTTTGCTCGAGATGTCTTTTGTTGCTCTTTTTTTTCATCTCGTGCATTGCGCTTACCTACCTCCTGGACACTTAATTTTGACATTATACTTACTGCAGTTCCAAGTGCATTTTTCATTGGTTTTGAACATATACATGCAATGCCTTCTTCAATTGTCAATGTGAGATGTTGTTGTAGTACTCCATATCAGTGCCCTGCAAGATTCTAACTCAACAGTATTCAATGACTTCTCCTTATATTTCCAATAAAAATTCAGATGTTCAAGAACACAGGACCCAAGTATTGAATACTGTTTCACTGGACACTTTTGGGTAATACTTGTATCCAGCCAAAACTACTAGGGGGTCTCGTTTAGAACCTTGTATCAACAAGTTAGCGTGAAATGATATACAGTTGGCCCTCCTTTTTGACATATGCATCCATAATGTTTGTATGTATTGTATACTTGCTAATGTTTTGTATAATAGACCATTCAGCTGCTCAGTAGTTATTTTTGCTTGAAACTTTATATCTTTTGTGAGGTTCTGAACTTACAGTGAATTTTTCTTGGATGATAGGTATTTATCTTTGGGTAATATGAAAGATGCTAATTATATCATGGATGAAGTAAAGAAGCAAGTGGAAAATAAGCAGCTTCAGCTCCACCCATCGGATCTAATACAATTTGTTTTTTATGTTTTGCAAACGTAAGTTGTACTCATTATTATCACCATCATTTTATTGTTATATTCCATTTGTAGAGAAAGAATGCATACCCATACATGTCGGATTTCTTTTCTATGGAGTGAGTCGATAATAATGCTGCCTCATTTTAAGAAGGTTGGCATTGCACTCAAAGTTTGTTAAGGAGTTGGTTAATGCATAGACAACTGTTTTCCCTTCTCCTCACCCATTTCCCTCCTGCTTACCCATCTATCCACACGAAAAGAAAAAGGAACCCACTTTTAATTTGTTTCTTTTTCTTGTCTTGGAAGGTGTCTGAATCTTGAATGGTGGTGCACTTTGGTTGCACTTCACATCTTCTACAATTACTGTCAGATTTGAAGAAATTGAGGAAAATGCATGAAGTGGGCATGGAGTTAGTAATTACTTTTTCTCAAATAATAACTAATCGGTGGTCAAATTTCTTGAGAAGTTGAGATTGAGCTTGTCCTTCTGTGTAGTTGTTTAACTATCTAAAGGAATAAATGAGAACAAAAGTTAGGGTCTGCATCAGTTACTTAGAGATAACTGGTGCAACTTAACCTTCTGTTCATCAGATCTGTGTCCCGATTCTCCTCCAGCTGAAAGTTGACATATATGTTTATGGTGCTGCAAATCTTCTTTATATTTATTATCATTCATATTCTTAGATTTGAATTGGCATTAAGTTGAAGCTTAATTATTATTTTTCCATTCAAACAATATCATTTGAAAAGTTTAACTACCGTATAGTTGACATATTTAATGGGGTTCATAAAAAAATATGAACTTACATAATTTCCCCCCTCTCTGTCCATTGCAGATTGGAAAGAGATGCTTTGCCACTCTTTAATATGTTGAGAACCAATTACAAGGCAAGCATAGAAAGGGAACCGGCATTTAATGAGGTACAATTTCTATTTCTAGTGAAAACCCATGGTCCTGTTTTCTTGCTTTCATATAAATTCATATATCCCTTGTTATTCTTGGTATACAGAACAAAGTTTTCCATCAATATTGTAATGTTGTTTGCTAATAGTTCTGACTGAAATTAAGCTATTATGGGTTTCTTGATCTCTTTAACTCAAACAGTGACTCATAAGTATATATGGATTCTGACACAAAGAATTGTTCAGATGCTAGATGACATAGCAGAGAAGTTTTTTGGAGTTAAGCGTAGAAATCCCATGCAAGGAATTTTTGGGGATATCTTCAAGGTAATTGCTTTTATTTTTACTGCTATATTTCTATATGCACTCGACGTGTATAATCACATTGTTGGACTGAAAGAATGCCTAGATATTAAAAATCAACGGTTTTAATAGAAGAGAAAATTGATTCCTAGGTGTGATTGGTTCTACAGCAGAAAAATCGAATGAAATGTTCCTTTCGAAATATCAATAAAAATGCTTTTCAGCAGCAGATTCTCATTTCAAAATTTGACTCTTTTCTGCAGATGATGTGAGCAGCACCTGGACAACAGTTTCAACGTCTTGCTATCTAGCCTGGATGGCAACGCTCTTGTTCTCCCTTTATGTGGAGTAATTGATTTGTTCAATACTTGTGTACTATTTCACTTTTCTTTTCTTCATTTCTCATAACATTTTTTTCAGTGACCTGAACCTCCTCCTGTAATTCAGTAAGATTAGATTTTTGGCTTACAATATCTGTTTCCTATTACGGAATTAACCTTTTATCACTTGACTTTTTATTTCTTCTTTACTATTTGGCTGGGCGACTACACGCCTTGGTGATTTGAGTTGTGCTGAGCTTTGAAAGATGTTGGGTTTGGTTTCAATCTTGAAGTCGTCCTGAAATAAATAATATCAGATCACAGAAAAAAGTAATTACTTAATCAACTGTGTTTTTCATTTTTTTCCCCGCCCCAACACCAACACCCCCCCACCCCCCCCACAAAAGGAAAAAACAACTCTTATCTTCTAAAGATGAAAGACTTTGTGCTTTGTTTCAATCTTGTATCTTCCATTTTTATTCATAATACACGAAATGGATTCAGATGTAAAATTCAGAACTGAATAAAGGTGCATATACATCTACTCATTGGTCATCAACAATATAGACCACCCCATTCTTCTTGAAGCTGTGTGTTGTGTGATCCACCACCTACACGAAAAGATCAACATCTCATATTATATGGGCAAAAGATAAAAATGGAAAAGAGAAAGAAAGAAGGCCAACCAACATCTTGTTAACAAATCAAGCTGTCCAGAATTATTGAGCATCATAATATGATTAGCTATCACTACAAAGAAGTAATAACATTGGCAACAACAATGCAAATGCATCTCTAAGGCTTTCCTGTAGGTAATGACGGACGATCAGAGATGTTTGATTAACCAACTAATGTGGTTAATGCAGAAGGATAAAGAAAACTAAGCAATGCACAATTTAACCAATTTCACACTCGTTCATAGCAAGTAATCATCATATAACAAACTCCTCAAAGCTAAAAATTTTCAAGGGTAACGGAACAGTGCACATGCTCATGGTGCTAGACAAAATTCCAGTGGTCAGATGGAAAATTGGCTTCTCTAAAACATAAATTATAATTTTATATCAAATGCCTTTGGCTGAACATTAGATTAAATTGTTCAACATGTCTTGTATCACCATGAATCAACACAGCACGTATTCTTAAACCATCCTCTAATGAAATTGCTCAGTGCTAAATTTCCTAGGGGTTATTCATTGCCACCAAAAACCATATGTAAATTCATATATGCAGGACAAAGAAAGAAAGAGGGAAGAGCTCACATTGGTATTGCTTAGTTCTAGATTGTAGAAGTCCATGTTGTCAGCCTTAAACAAAGGCCCAGCATGCCATGTTCCACGATTAAGCTTAAGGAACTTAGGACCTGCTATTTTGAAAACACGCACATCTTCAACGACAGGAGGAGCGTAGAAATGACCACAATGAGACTGCACGATGTCTTTGCCCATGTCTCCTTTAGTTTCCTTCGAATCAACGATGGATGGCTTTGCAACTCCAAGATACCAAACACGACCACCAATTGATCCTAGGCATTGAGTTACGCTTGCGTGATGTGTAATTGTGGAAAACTTGAGGGGTCGGTTTTCCAATTGCATAATGTAAAACCTGTTATATAATCATGATGAAATAAGGCATCATCAAATCCCCAAACAAACTTTACTGAACGAAATAAAATCCACTCGTGTACCTCAGTTTCCTCTTTAATTTTCAAATCAGTATTCAGCACAATTGTTGAATAAATTTCATCTAGTGAGCTTCAGTTCAATCAACGCTTAGAAAAAGGAAGAAGCATAGAGCCTATTGAAACTTAATGAAGCTTTATCTCCTACAAGCGTAACAAACTAAAAACTAACATAACCTAAGTTTCACTATACATATACATATATATAAAAAGAAAAAAGAACCCAGAAAATGGAAGTATAGAAGAAATCTTTTAAAAATACGGATGATGAGATAATCTTAAGCCAAGAATAATTGTGGTACCTTGGTATCCCACGGCTAAGATCTAACTGAGCATCTTGAGGACCAAACTCTTCACCGTCGACAGAAGCCTCTATCACTTGCCCATATTCCTTAAAGCTCTCTGCTGTTGCTTCTATTGCCTTCAGCTTCACTGTCACCGCCTCTTCTTTTTTCTCCATTTCTCAGCTTCAGATTACGTTCAAAGAACACCGCAGAGATGCCGCAAAACAGAATCACACGTAGCTTACAGGTTACGTATATAACTTATAACATCCGGGTCACAGAACTGTAGGAAATTACAAATAAGGGCATGGTTCAACTGCGATCTCCCTGAGAAAAGAAAGAACTTCGAAACAAATAGTCAAATTATGGAATTTTAAAACATTTTTGAATCGGAATCCAACGTCAGAAAGCGTATAAAACTTTTACAAAATATGCAGTTACTTACATTTTTATTAAAAGTTAGGGACCTTCGTGTTATTTTAGCTACACGACAGCGTTTTGGCTTTCTCTTTCTTTCGTTTCTCCAGTGCTTCCCTTCTTCAATCTTTAGGCCCTAACAAAACCATTTTTACAGACTTCCAGAAGAAACCATTTTCCATGACAATGAACCAAACAACATCAGCAACAAAAACAAACCCTGACCCAGAATTACTAGAAACCCTAACAAAAATCCTGACCAAAGACAAAACCCCACTTGAATCTCTCACTCAATACACTCAACACTTAACACAACCAGTACTCATCTCTCTTCTCTCTTCCAAAACCCTAGCCAATCTCCCCAACACACTTATCTGTTTCTTCAAGTGGGCCCAGGACCATTTGCCCCCTCCTCTCACTCAATCCCCTCTCCCTCTCCTTTCCCTTCTTCCTTCACTTTTAGGCCGTTGCAAATACACCGATGCAAAATCTTTACTCGTTTCATTCATCAACAACGACCGCCAGCATGCGCTTCATAAGTATTTGCTCAATCCCCAGATGTGGAACCCCAGGAAAAATGGTTACAAGTCGTTAAAACCTCTTTGGAATACCAGCATTACTGCTTATGTTCAATGCGGGAAACCCCATTTGGCGGCGCAGCTTTTTAGCAAGATGAAGAGGTTGAGGGTGAAGCCTAATTCGCTGACTTGCCATACGCTTATAAATTCATTGGTAAGACACCCGTCTTCGCATTCTATTTTACTTGCAAATCAAGTTTTCGAGGATATGATTTATAAACTTGAAGTGAAACCAAGTACTAATACTATTAATGTGTTGATATACGGGTGTTGCTTAGAGAACAAGATTAGGGATGCGCTTAAATGGGTGGATAAAATGGAGGGTTTTGGTTGTTTGCCTGATAATGTGACTTATAATACGATTTTAGATGCTTTGTTTAAGAAAGGGAAGTTGAATGAGGTTAGGGATTTGCTGTCCGATATGAAGAAACGAGGGTTGGTTCCGAATAGGACTACATATAATATTTTGGTTTCTGGGTATTGTAAATTGGGATGGTTAAAGGAGGCGATGAGAGTGGTGGATTTGATGACACAGAGTAAGTCACTGCCGGATGTTTGGACATATAACATATTGATCAATGGGTGGTGCAATGCAGGCATGTTGGAAGAAGCATTTAGGCTGAGGAAGGAGATGGAAAGTTTGAAGTTGTTGCCTGATGTGGTTACGTATAATACATTGATTAACAGGTGTTTTGAATCGGGTTGCAGCGTGGAGGCATTTAAGTTAATTGACGAAATGGATGAGCATGGAATCAAGCCAAATGCAGTTACTCATAATATAAAGATTAAGTGGTATTGCAAAGAAGGGAAGATGGATGAAGCCTGTAAAATTGTGAGGAATATGGAAGAAAATGGGTTTTCACCAGATTGCGTAACTTACAATACATTGATAGATGCAAATTGTAAAGCCGGAAACATGGAAGAAGCATTCAGAATGATGGATGTGATGGGGAGGAAAGGCTTGAAGATGAATACTATTACATTAAATACCATTCTCCATACTCTATGTTGTGAGAAGAAGCTTGATGAGGCATACATGTTGCTCAATAGTGCCAGTAGGAGGGGTTATAATCTTGATGAGGTGAGCTATGGCACTTTGATAACAGGATACTTTAGAGATGAAAAGGCAAACAGAGCTTTGAAGCTTTGGGATGAGATGAAAGAGAGACAAATCATGCCTAGCACTTTTACCTATAATGCTATGATTTGGGGGCTAAGTCAGTCAGGGAAGACTGAGCAAGCCATTGACATGTTGAATGAGCTTCTTCAGAGCGGTATAATTCCGGATGAAACTACATTTAATACGATTATTCATGGGTTCTGCAGTGAGGGTCAGGTTGAGAATGCATTGCAGTTTCACAACAAAATGGTTGAGAAGTCGTTCAAGCCAGACATTTTTACTTGTAATATTCTTCTTTCTGGACTTTGTAGAAAGGGTATGCTAGAAAAGGCTCTGAAGTTCTTCAGGTCGTGGATTTTGAAAGGGAAGGCCGTCGATTCAGTTACTTACAATACATTGATATCTAGCCTATGCAAGGAATGTAGACTTGAGGATGCATTTGGTCTCCTCTCTGAAATGGAAGAAAAGAAATTAGGGCCTGATCGATATACTTATGCTGCCATCCACAGTGCCCTTATTGATTCTGGTAGGGTAGAGGAAGCACAGAAATTCACTTCATTAATGGTCGAAACTGGAAAAATAAACTATCAGGTGGTGCAACCAAATACTTCTAAGACTCCAGTGGAAATTGATCCAAGCTCCATTTCTTACTCGAAGAAGATCAATGAACACTGCAGTCAAGGGAGATACAAGGATGCATTGCAGATTTTTGAAGAAACAAGACAGAAGGGTATCACCATTAATAAATCCACCTACATGAATCTTATGAATGGGCTTATCAAGAGGCGAAAAAGCATATCAAAAGCAGTTGATTAGTTGCTACTCGTTTTCATTGTTTGTTTCTCCGCATCAAATAGAGCTGCATGACGTCAATTCGGCATCAACTGAAACTTCACAATGACTTTAGGTAAATTTTTTCCTCCCATTTGCTAATATATGAAGATTAGTATTGCATACTCTTCATCAGGGAATAAGGACCTTAATCTTACGGAGAATGCGTACCATCTTCTGCTGCCGTGTTTTGTTCAAATCTATTGACAAGTTTTGCAACTGATTGAGGGAAAAGCAAAATGCATGAGTGTAAACAGAGGCACACCTTGTATATTTTTGTGCATAGCATGTATTGGATACGCGCACTGCAGTACACTTTTTACCGTGAACCGTAATAAGGTTTACCATATTAGAAAAGAAGGAAGATTCTTCTCTTTTGCTGAATGCATGCTACTCTTCATCAAATCTTTCTTACTAAATTTCACAGCCAAAAATAAAAAATAATAATAACTGCAGAGTTTCTTGAAACTGTTTGCGCGTCTGGTTCTATCATCTACTTTCGCCTTTTGTATCCTCGTTCCCTCTCACCGATCTGACGACATTTTTTTAATTTTCAAGTTAATATAAAGTCTCTTAATATAAAGAGGAAAAGAAAACATAAGAACTAAATCTACTTTAAGTAAACAGAATAGAAAAAGCTCATTTACCAATTCTTCAGTCTAATTTAATAACTTATCTCAGCGAGAACAGATTTATCATTTACAGAAGTCTCTGCTAACTTTCACCAACTTTAAGCAGATTCATCGGTTCATAGTTCTCTTCAAGCAGCTTTTACATAATACTGCTAGCATTATTAATAAATCAGTTTCAATTAATTGTGTTTCCCATGTATTCACAGCATTAGTGTACTCTTGCATGAAATGGCATGAAAGATGATTGGGCATCCGATATGCACATCTGGGGAAAAATCTTGCACACAGCTCCCATGTTTTGGCAACCCACAAACTGCCAATGCCAGGAATAACTCAAAAGAGCGGAACAAAAGCATGCACTGCAGCTTTCAGTTACTAACAGCCCTCATATAAGATAACAGAAGGATAAAGCATAAAATGATCGACAAGAAACATGATTCAATTGTGGAATCTTTTAATCCTCGTGGACAGCATCAAACGGAAAGGTCTAAGCTGCTATAAGTTACTATACATTACACTAACTGACGCATGCAGGAGATAACATCATGCATCTGTGTATAACTTACAACAAAATGCAAACTTTGAGCAGAAGGTGCAGCAAATAACCAGATAAACTAACAGTCTGGTTACCTCCTTTGGCGACCTCTTCAATCAAGCATATGCCATAGAATTTTTTCCATCAGCACTTTATCCACCTATATCCTCAATGTCTGCCCTAACCTATAACATATCCATCAATTAACAAATAATAAGTATGATAAGATTTTTGTTATGAATTGAAGGTGATAAAGGATGAATCAAAGGTTACTTCATGTTACATTATACAAACAGCTATCTGATTAACTTCAATTTAATTTGGTGCCAGGCTCGTATATGGACAAAATCCGTCTGACATTATGCATTATGCAATAATAACAACATCCAAAGGTTCACAAATAAGAAGCTCTTCAGGACAGGCTGAGAGTCTAAAGAGGGAATGAAGCTTCCACCTCAGCGAAAAAGACATGACATGAAGAGACTGGTGTTCCCAAAAACTAATTAAAAACCAAAATTCCCAAGATGTTTTAAGATAACATCTGTTCCTACTTGCACAATTTTGGGTTAACATGTTAAGATAACAAATACTAGTAATTTAATAGAAACATTTGATAAGGAACATCAAAACATCTTCTACAAACAAAATTTGACAGAATTCATAATCAAGAATTCCAACGTTAAACAGCATAAAAATTTCGGCCCAATAGCCAAAAATTACCTGATATTTCCATCTAAAATTCACCTCTATGAGTATTGACATCAAGTTGCATAATCCTCGCCCAGGGATGCGCCAATGGGTAAAGCTTTAAATTGTTCTGAAATAGTATAGCTAAGCTGGTAATTTACAACCTTGGGTCCAAAGATATTGAATTTTGTGGCACTACTGTGAGCAACTTCTGCATCAGAACATTTCTTGAAAACCACTCTGGCACGGCTACTTTCCCTGTCAACTTCCGTCTCAGATTCCTTTAAAGGTCCAAAGCGCCTAAACATCTTACTCAGGTTTGTCTCTGAAGGAATGGTATCCATCTCAGAGAAGTTAATTATGAGCTCCGCTGGTGCACTCTCATCCACATAGCCCGGCGGTTTCGGTGGGGTCAGATCATGGTTTGCATCAGAATATTGCTTCCTAGAATACGACCTACGACTCTTTTGTACAGGTTTCAGTTCCACAGGCACAACTTGATATCTTTGCGTATTTCCACTTGTAGCTGCTGGTGCTGCTGGTGCTGAAGGTTGCTCTTCAGCCCCATTTTGGATTACCCTGTCTGTCCAATAAGTGTCACTCATATCCTCAAATTCAAAAGTTTCTGGAGAACCCATAATTTGGGATGATTTTTTCCTTTTACCGCCTACTTTGTCAATAGCATGTCGGTCCGAAATTATTGAGTTCCTGAAATCAGAGAAGAAACTGATGATAATGTTCAAAAAACTGTATCCTCCCATGGGATCTTTTGCAGCCAAATGAAGTTGTGATAGCAAGTCATCTAATGATGAATAGTCTGTTGGAAGTATCATCCGCTTTCCTTCAGCATCCTCAAAATTTTCAAAAGAATCATCAGAACCATCTGCATCAAGTTTCTGCAGCCTCTCGCTATTACTCTTCAGAACAGATGAAGATCCAGTCATTTGGCTTGCAACTCGACGAATACATTCACCAATTTTGAAGGATGGCTTAGGAATATTAGCTGTCGACACAGACACTTTTGCAAGGGAAATAGTTTTCCTCCCATCTTGTGATGGGTCATCTCCTGCAAAATCAATTACCTTGCGCTTCTTGATAGAAGATGGCGAAACCAACTTACTGGCAGCTTTTCCATCAGAGTCAAATTCGTCATCATCTAGGGAATCAAATGACCCAGTCATCAATTCAGACAAGCTCTTTTCCTTTTTACTAGGGTACATGCTATCCTTCAAATTGTGTTTACGTTTATGATAAGAGCTTCTTTGAGTTTCAGAAGTCCCCTGGCCAGAGTATATATGTTCATCATCCATACTAACTGGAGTTGTGTGCATCTTCTTCGCAAAGTGTGAAGTATCAACACCATCTTCCGCTAACCCTCCACAAAATTGGAATTCAGGTAGCTCAGAATATCCCTTAAAGCGATAGAAGGACAGCAGCTGAGCTTTAGCTATCACAAGCTCCAGTCGGTCAGCCCCACCAGATGGAGATAGTGCGAATGCCTTCATAAACTCAACTAATTTATCAGGTTGAAAAGATTGAGCACTTGCACATTCGTCCACCCCTTCCCTCTCACTTGATTCCTGCCGGATTCCAGCATTCTCAACGATCTGTAATCTGATTTTATCATATGCATCTTTTGGCATGCAAGGGCATGCAAGCCCCAGCTCTATGCGTCTGCTGACTTCTTCGAGAGCACAATTGACAGCATTCTGAAATACTTCTGCATTGCTCTGCTTCTCTACCTGAGAGAAATGTGAATAAAAGGGCCTTAGCTGAGATGCATCAACCCAAGCAAATGTCCGATCCCCAAAATAAGCGACCAGAAAACAGTCCTTCTTATGATACTTCATTGCCTTCTCAGATGCATCTGAAGGATCATAAATCTGTCCAGGCCACCACGGATGGCTCCTGACTTTACCCCAAACTAAATCAGACACAAAAAACTCTCCTTCATCTTCCAGTGGCAACAAACAACTAGCTTGATGGGCTTTCACCAAGCTTCCTCCCCTTGCAGTTACTCGGTGACCAAATTTTTCCTCATTGGTTTCGGTCTGTTCAGTATCACTATCCTGTCCCTCAACTTCCATCTCCTGATCTCCATGTAATGCAGCCTGTTCAGCATCAGTAACCTGTTCTTCAACATGCATCTCGTACTCAACAGTTGAATCAACTCCAGAAAGACCACCAGGTGCACTCTTGTCTCCTTCGGCAGTCTGCAGACCTTCACCTTCATTTATGACTTGAACAGAGGAGCAGGGAACTTCAACAATCGGATTCGAAGAAACCTTGTCATCCACTGCCGTCAATTCACCACAAGCAACCTGTTTTAGAACTTCCATTTCTTTCCCTACATTCGAAGCAACGTGAGGCTGAGCAAGATGACACAACACTGTATTGTTGAATCTCTCTTGAAGTTTCAATTGTTGATCATTCTCAGTAGGCATCTGGACCTTCGTATTGGAATTTAGAGCCTCCTGATTGTTTATTAAAGGAATTTCATCCCCTCTGGTATTGACTTCGTTATCTAACACAGTGTCCATGGCCAGTCTCCCATCCTTAAAGTTCTGAACATCTCCAGAGCAAGATAACATCTCATCCAATTCAGCCGTAGAAACTTGTTCATGAATTTCCATTGGTTCTTGAGTATTTGAATTAACCTGAGCAACATAGCGAGCATTACCCTGGTCCAAACACCCTTGAAGCCTCGATTGTTGGTGATTTTCACTAGGATGCACATTTTTGTCCATCATGGCATCTTCGCTTCCAACCACTTGAATTGGATGATAGAAGGATAGTGAATCTGCATAAACATTGCAGTGATTTTCAGTGCTCCCATCAAGTCTCCCAAAATTTCCCTGCAGTTCTTCCAATGAAAAACTTAAATTTTCATCGAAAGAGTCAGTTTCCATACCTTCCATGGTAGAACACATAAATTCCTCTTTATCCATCTCTGCAACTTCCCTCGTAACAGCAACAGGATTTTGATAATCCATGGATTTAGAGTGTGCACTAATAATACTATCTTTTCCTCTTCCTCTGTTGTCTGTCATAGCAATTGGAATTTTCTTTTCTTCTGAACTAGAAATAATCCCCTCTGTAGAATCAATGCCAGCAGCATCAATCTTGGGGTTCAAACCCTTATCATTGACCGTAACTGCAGCTTTCTCAACAACCTGCATGGGAACACTTAGATATTCGACAGTTACCGAGGAACCTGGAACAGCAACTCGACCACAAGGATTCAGTGTTTTATCATTCAATGTACACAAATTCTGTGTCTCTACATCTTGCTGTGCATCCCCCCCAGCAGCATCCATTTCCCTACCTTTCTCAGGACCCTTAACTAGTTCTTTTGCATCTTCCCCAGCAGCATATATTTCCCCACCTTGCTCAGCACCCTTGACCAAATCTTCGGCCAAAACATCGTCACTCTCCCTATCAGCTTTCTTCTTAACAACTTGAGTTTCTTCACTCAGAGTGCCAGACTCCACTGTAGAAGATCCGACCACATTTTCAACTCCATGGCCTTGTGCTTCACAAACAACACCACTAACCATTTCACTACCTCTCTCTGCATCCTCCTTAGGCAATCCTCTCTCCAAACCCTCCTCCGCGGATACCACCCCAATGCCCTCTGCATGAACAACTTGAGTTTCCCTACCCATTGAACGCACATCAGCTGTAGACCCTTCAACCTTAGTCCCCATTCCCCTGTCTTGAACCTGATCATCTTGAGCTCCATTTTCGTGTCCAGACATTTCATCCACTATACAACCTACACTCTCACTTCCAAGCAACTCCTTATTTCTCTCCAAACTCTCAACAGCAGCTCTCTCCTCTGCCAAAGACCCTTCAAACCTGGCTTCCAATCTATGACTTGATGACACTTCAACACCGGAAACCCCACTTTCCCCAGCACCTAAATCACTTACTACATCCCTGGCATAACTTACACTTCTCAAATCTTTCTCAACACCAGCCTCAGCAGACCCACCGCCACCAAGACCACGAATCTGTTGATCATTCAAATGCTCCTCACCTCCAACTCTAGCACCATTACTGTTACTGCAAACCCCATCAACAACAACATGCGAACCCAAATCCTCCACCACTACATCCTCCTCCCCACCAGCCTCATTAGACCCCTCAATCTTACCAACCTGAGACTCAAGTACCGTGGACTCAAATGGGGTTTCACTTTTACCATCTACATGTTCACTAACTGTCACAGTAGACTCTCCCAAATCACCCCTAGAAACAGAAACATCCTCGTCTTTCTGTTCATCCATGAAAGTAATATCTGGGTATACATCAAAATCCCAAAAAAAAAAAAAAAAGAGCCTCTTTAACGAAACAATTCCTAGAAAAGCTTATAAACCTAGTACCAAAACTTAAAAAAGAAACTCCTATTAAAAAAAAAAAACTTAAAAAAGAAACTAAATTTACAAGCCATATGAAGCGTGCAATGGAAATGGAAAGTAAAGATTGAATCTTTAAGCGTAAAACTCACAGAGAAAAATATTAAAAATCGTACCTTTGTTAGATCTCCTGAGTAGTGAAAGCCGAGGGTTTGGGTTTTAGAGAGAGAGAGGGAAGAAAAAGGGGGTGTTTGCGTTTTGTTCATAAAATGGTTGTCGTTTAATGGATCTAAAAGAACTAAACAACAGCCGATCACAATGGTTTCTTGTCCTTTTGCACCTGTAAGTGACTGGTCAGCTCTCCCTTTTTCTCCATTTTCACCTGTATTTCTATTTTCCCAAAATGTTTTACGTTTCATGTCTGTGAGAATTCAAGTATGAAGTACAATGATATTCAAACACGTGGAACGAAAACTTCTGTTTGCCTTGATTATACACGTGGCCGCTTCTGGATGTGGTAGCATAGAGGCGTTATGCGTCGCGTGATGTGATCGGTGACGACACTTTTTGGCTGGGAGTATTTCTGCGCAGGCTTGAGTATCTCGATAAGCTTCTTCTTAATTGACTGACACTCACTTGTATCTTCAACCTTACCCATCACAATGAGTTTTCACGTCTTAATAACTAATAAATGATTAATCATTTAAAATCTTCCCTCCATTTGTTTACCATCTAAAAATGTCGTTTCTTTTGAAATTTTTGAATTTATATTTCTTATTTTGTAAAATTATTTTTAAATAATAAGTATAATTTAATTTCCTTTTCAAGTAATACATATAATTTTATCCGTTAGTAACTATTTATTGTTATAAAACATTGTTACTTTTTGAAAGCGATCATAATCGATATTTTTTTTAAGCTCTTTATGAAAAATTGGTCAAAGTTTAAATTTATTTTTTCAACTTTTGTCTCCCTTAGAATTGATAAACAAACAGTCCGTTCAAAATATATATGTATATATATAGTTATAGTTATCCATTCGCCCAAGCTCGTATGTGACAAAGTGAGCCTACAATGTGGGCACTGCTCAGTCAATGAATAATTTGTCGAATTGATTAGTTATCAAATAATTTGTCTTTTGTGTTGCTAATTAGTTATTAACAATTCACGTTTTACCTTTTTTTTTCCCCCTGAAGCAATTCATTGTGCTTTAAGCCATATACGAAAAATTTCTATGTTCAAATATCCTCATACATCGTGCGTGCACCTAAAATGAATATAAAGTGGCCGAGGATACATGGATTAAGGCAATAAGAAAAATTCCGGAGATGGACAGAGGAAAAAATTGACCCCTTTCCCATTGTCATCGCTGTGCCTGAGTAGTATTTACAAAATTTCCACGTCTTCAAACGTGCTTACAAAGGTGGTGAAGGCTATATTAAATAAAAGTAAATAAAGTACAGCAGTCCTTAAAATTAAAACCAACAAGAACAACCAACCAGCAACGGCAGATAAGATGTCCAGGTTTGACCTAATCAATTTTAATTTATGCATAATTCAAATTGTCGACGCATAAAAATTTGCTCTGACCCCTTTTCAAAGAGGATTAGTGTGTTTTGAAATATCCAACTCATATCCGACAATCGAAGCACAGTGTTCGACAATTCTTTTGACAAATTTGGTCATAACTTGCAACAAGGTGGATTCCACTCACAAATTGACTCGTTCGCTCTGGACTTGGACTGTAGTCTGTTGGGATCAACTATAAAGGACTTCTAACGGATTCCAACTTTCACTTTCGAAATGGAGATTCAAAGACCAAAATCAATACGCGTCGCGTGTGGCCTCAAAATGTAGAGCACATTCTTTGCCATTTAGATTTTGCTTTTCAGTGCCATCGCAATTGCATGTCTGCGTACTGATTTACACAGACGCCATGGCAATTTGCACGTCGGCCTAATGCGCATGAGGCCACAAACTGCTTCGTTAACTTTGGCCCAAATCCAACCTTATGGATAAATTCAAAGGGAGCCCATTTCTTGGGTTCAAGTCCAATCCATTTCCATTAAAAAAAAAATAAAAGAAAAGTTAATCTCGTAGTACCCATTCGCGTTAATGAATTTGAAGCCGTTAATCAAAAGCACTAACCCATAAGACATGGACTGAAGAAAGACATGCATACATATTCATACATGCGTGATAAATGACTGCTCTCTTACACTCTTTTTTTGTTTGTCAAGTTCGTTTAATTAATGGATCACAGCTGAGGGTTAGATGTTAGAGATAGAAAAGAGAATAAAAGAATGTCTTCTTATGATCAAAACACCTAAGAATAATAATAAATTAAATTTAGAAAGAAAGAAATTAATTATAAAAGAAAAAAGAAAGGAAGAAAGAAAGAAAGAAAGACGAGCCACAACAGATCAGATAATAATAATGATGCTCTGAAGCAGCTTCTTATTCTTCCACCCTTTGCCTTTCTTTGCATGTCTTTTGCCAACTTAACCAACTTTTTTAAGTCTTAATTGATGATGGTGATGGTGGTGGTGATGGTGATGAGGACCCCTTGCTCCAACTGTAGTACCTATTCCACAGCCAAGCAAACTGTTTCTGTAATATCAGTTTTCATTTTTCATCGTATAATTAGTAATTGCATCGCAAGGATCATTAGTACCATACGCTATCAGCAACAAAATTCTTTAAGAAATAATTAAAGATTTGGCAACAAGGCAAAAGCTGTAGAGGTTCTCGAATCTTGATCACGATCTCAACATGGGTTTTCAAAAGTTGGTCACTGCAAATTGATTATGGCACATGCCCAAGTGCATGCAACTAACATTATGGGATGCAAAGACGAAATATCCATCAATATCGATAGGACGTTGGGTTTTTTACGAAGGAAAAACGTTCATATATTTATCAAACTAAGGCTAAAATGGAAACGTTCATATATTTCACTTCAACTACAAACTGATATTGTTTATAATTTTTATCCCTCAAAATCACTTGAAATAGATTATGAATTATTTGAATTTTTCAAAATTTTTGTATTAAAAGATAGATAGGGCATGCGAAAGCGAAACCCACATCAAAAGGAAACGCCAGTCATTCTAGGCCATGTGGGTTTCCCAGAGAGGCCAGGCTGGCAAATGGGTCCAAATTCAACTCTGGCACGGGGTCGCGTGACACAACGATGCCGCACGTTCCCCCTTGTGTCTTATTTAAGCCATTTACTAGGTGAGAACATGCAATCAAGTACAGCCAGTTGTATAATAATACATCAATGTCACGCTAACGCACCTGTGTTAGGAGCCATTGATGCAGGTTTTGATACGATGGCCGGCATCGTTGTCATGTGGCCCGCAGTGGTTGGCGGAAAGATATGGGTCGGTAGGCCCATTGTCTGTGATTGATGGAAGTGATAGAGAGGGTACATGGGCATCAGTGTATTGGCACCCACAATAGGTTGCCCCGGATACACCTGTGAGAAATGCCCGTTCACGTAGGACCCACCGGTGTAGCTCAGCTTCTGTGTACCATCACCGCAGAGAATACAACAAACGAATTCAATGTTAGAATGCAAGCACAAATATGAAAGACAAAAAAACATAAAATATGACAAAATGTATTTATGACTCCTAATTTGAAATTCGTAACCCTAACAGACAAAATATATAGTGTAAATGAAACAAGAAAAATAATGGAGAGATGTGATCGAATATTGATTCTTAACCGTCTGATCTAGGACTAATGAATGATTATCATGTAATTAGTCTGGACGATGGGAGCAGTTGATTAACCGTTGAGTGGGTCCTTCATGATTGATCGTCAGAATTAATTTTATAATAGACATTACAAATAAACTAAAACCCATGTGATTTTGCATCAGTGGTAGGTCAGTGAGGAAACATGTATAATCATGCGAGTGTCGTTCCGTCAACTTACATGCTGATTGTAACTGACATCAGTTGCAATGTAGGTGGGAGAGTACCTGAACAGAAGAAGTAATCCCGTAAGACACAATCCATTTTCATAAAAAACACCCCAGCCCAACGAAGAATATTAATTAATAAACAAGAGAAAAAGTGGAGACATTATTGATATATATTACATACCCATAAAAAGGAACGGCCTGATGATGCTGATGATGATGAAACGGCGTCGCAGGTGTCGCCGCAGGATAGTACCACTGCACATGATTTGCAGGTGCAGATGACGTGGACCTCGGTCCTACGTTAGATCATTCATATATTTACATCAGAATAATGTTTTACATATATCAGAACAAAACCCCGCCAAAAAAAAGTAAAAAGGGTGGAAAAAAAAAAAAGAAAAAGCACGGAGCAAAATAAGGACCATGCATCTGAAGCTGCATTGCATTACCTTGTTGAGGAGGGGTGGCGGAAGCCGAGCGGGGGCGGCGTGCGCCGAGCGAAGCCAGATTGCAATTCGCTCGGCGGCCGTTGATGATCGGCGTGGGGTCTACACAAGCCTTTTTAGCGGCTTCAGGTTCCCTAAACGTAACCTATACATATATATACACAACACACATAAATTTTAAGGACCATGCAGCATGCATGCAAATAATTAATGAACAAGAAATGAAACATACAAATCCGTAGCCCTTGGATCTGCCGGTGAGTTTGTCGGAGATAATGACAGCCTCGAGGATGTCACCGTACTTGTCAAAGTGTTCCCTCAGGGCTTCTTTGGGAGTCTCCCATGCCAAGCCTCCGACAAAGACTTTGGTCAGTGTCGTGTCACCGAACTGCACAATATTACAGCTGCTGCTGTTGTTGCTCATAGCTAAAACCCCTCACAAAACTGAACGTATGGAGAGAGAAATAAAGAGGGCAACTTTAATTTAGAGTGGGAGAGAAGATACTGAGAGGAAGCCAGAGATATAAGGAGAGAAGATGGGGAATAAAGAAATGGAGGGGAAAAAATAAATAAATAAATAAAACACAGAGGACAAAGAGGCAAATGGGAGACAGATAGACTTTTATTTGGCTTATGAGTTATGAGTTTTTATGACCGTGATTACATTACATTATACACAAACACGAGCACATATATACTGACATTTTTTACGCTTATGTACGTATAAAATACATTCGTACGTGCTCCTGTTTCTCAGTTGATTATTGTCGTGACTTCTGTGAGTGGCTGTAACACTACAAGGGATGATTGAGTTTAAGCACTTGATTATTGCAGCTATTAACAAAAAGGAGACATTGGTTACCTTAATTAATTTTAATGGTTTTATAATTATTACAAAAAAAAATTCCGCTTTTGGGGTTTTATTTTAATGAAAAATAAAAATAAATAGGTGGCTGACAACGTTACATAGAAACTTCATGAAAATTACAATGCAACTACTTCTTTTTTTATTTTCTTCTTCCCTTGAATATTCCATTAATTGTTCTAAATTCTAGTGCCTGTCCTTCTTCTTTCATTTCATATAAGAGTAAATGTTGTTTAAGAAGGAAAATTTTAGAAAGTGAAAAATATTATTATTTGACTGCATATGCGCATCGCTTGTAACGAAATATTTTTGGTGAATTTTGCAAAATTTCATTTAAAAAAAAAAAAGCACGTGGACCCACGCGCGCAAGGGAAGAAGAAGGTGGTGGCGGTGGTAAATGGAAAAAGGAAAAACCGAAGGGCGCTAATACAGAAAAAGACAGCTAAAAAGACCGTACATTCATGTCAATTAAACCCGTGGGACCAACAGATTAATTGCCAACGAATTTAACGTACACGACGACCTGAACGTGCAGTCCGAAGAATATGTAAAGTTGGCGAATGTGATGATGATGATATGGCCGGTTGTTCCGACAACGTAAAGTTGGCCACGTAAGTTTCAGATGTCCTAAAAATATAATCGCCTACGTGTTACTTCATGTTGCATGCATACACAAATTATGCGATGAAAACAAAAATTAAAAAGAAAAATTTACTGAAATAAATGATGTGAAAGCGAATACATCAAGTCAGGTTAACTGAGGGACAAAATGCTTGGAACAAATATCAACTTAATATTTTACACATTTGGGCAATTAAATTTGTGGCGCGATTTGTCTAGTCAACACGAAATAAATTACACATACTTATTATACAGTTATGTAGCAACTTGATGCTTATAACAAATATTAACTTTACATCTTGAATATTTAAAAAATAAATAAAAAGCATACTAAGTAAATGAAAATTTAAAATAAATATTAAAAATGTGTTAAACAAGTGACACGAACAAAACACAATTAATAAAGAAAAAAAAATTTGCATTTAAAATTCTAAACATAATTAAGAAATAATGCTAATACTGAATTAAATTCTACAAACCAACTTTAAAATGTTAGAACTTGCTATATTACATATTCTATATGTAACATAACAAATCAGTAATTTCCACGTGTTGTAGGAGAGAGAAAAAATTGATGAAATTCAACTAATGTAAGGCCAATTTGGACGCAACTGTAAGTTGCAAAATTTGTAACTTAGCTGAGTCCTAAATTGTCACCCCCGCATTAAAATGGTCCAAACTCCTAGTTTTTACTAATCATTTGCATGTTTTAACATGAAAGTGTTTTAAATGGATTTTCATATACCAACACACATACGTACTAGTATACACTAATTAGCATCATTGAGACAAGTGAGACACATAAATGACACCTCAGCAACTCGTTACTTCTTAATTGGTCACTAAAGCCGCTATTAAAGAAATTTAAACCTTCAACAATTAACAAAAGGCACAAGTGAGTGCAACGTGGCAAAAGGAGATTGCTCGGCAACGACTTGGCATATAACAAACTACTGTAGAGGATATGGTGGTTATTTAAGTGAAAAGGATCTTGGAAGGAACGAAAGGGTCAAAGTCAGATGAAGGGAGCATCAAATCAAATCAAATGGATGAAGGCAGCAGATCTTACACCATTTCTGCTCGATCACATGGACCCACTCATCGTGCAGTATGTCGTGGGCCCCACTTTGAGTGCCCTCCCGTACTAAGCCTCCGTCACTAAATGCAAATTTTCAGTTGTTTACAGTCGTCAAGTCAATGTTCAAGATTAAAGAAATCATTTTATCGGTATTAATAAAAGTTTAAATTTTAAATTTTTAAAAGTAACGAATAATTTTTTAAAATATTAAAATATTTAACATATTTTTTTTATTTATTTAATTATTTTATTTTATTTATTTAATAATTTTATTTTATTAAATAATTTTATAATTTTTTATAACAACTCTCATTGATAATTAAATAACTAAAATTATTTTGATAAAAACTTCACTTAGATAAGTTTTAATTGAAAAGTTATACTAAAAAGAGTTTATAAGTCTATTGTTAATTACTTGAATAGTTTTCATTAATAATTATCTAATAGATCTCTCTTAATGTCAAATTCTTTATGGCAATAACATTTCAATTAATTATTTATTAAAGAAAAACACTTATATATATATTGTTCTTATACAAGTCCTCTAAGCGCCAAAAGAAGTACATATTTAGTATGATTTATCCAAAGATATAAGTGTTTATTTAATCATCAACATTTTTTTTCAAAACTTTTGTTGTTATTTGGATACACTTTGAATAAAGCTTTTGGGGATTAACTAGCAAAACTCAAAATTTGACATTTTATAAATAAAAGTTGGGAAGTTTTTTTAAAAGTTGTATTGTCTAGAATGCCCATTATTCATTTTACAATATCATTTCATTTATTTCATAACATAACTTTAAAAACATATCTATTTAAATAAATTTACAATTTTTCAGAAAAAAACTATCATTGACAATTATATAACTATTTTTTTTGTAGTAAAGGCTCTATCTGAATAAACTCTAATTGAAAAGTTATACCAAATGAAGCTTAATTAATTTTTAAGGAATTTTGTTTAATTAGCTGCCGGTGTTCAAAATCTTCATGAGGTATGAGATGAAAATTTGATCGAAGCTTTACATACCCATCTTTTTAAAGAAAAAAAAAAAAAAGCAATCAAACAAAAATACAAAAACATTTTATTGTTGACTTTATTGACTAAGATTTTTATCTCAATAGGGTTAAGAGAGGTAAATGACTACAATGCACGTCAAGGTTTCTAAATGATTAATTTTTTCCGAATAAATAATTTAGTTAAGAAAGAGAATTATCACTAAAAAAAAAAAAGTTAAGACAAATAGATTGTTATTGTTTACTATTACGAGGGGTCCAATAGAATGTTCCTTTTAATATTACGATGCTTAGGAATCAAGAATACTGAGTCCACCATGCCACTGGTATGAAGCGTCTTTCATAAAGTTTCATATTAATTTGAATACTAATCGGAGAATCTAAGAAAGTGACTGTTGATAATTGATGATTGATAATTTGATTTGCGCGCACATCGGTTTGTTGTGCCGTCCCATTTGATGCCCGTTGTTTCACATCACCATGTGATTTCGAAGAAAATTGAAGGCACCAATCAAGGAGCCGGCCGGACCGGAATTAATTGGAGCCACGTTTGCTTCTTTAATGACTTGGGTGGTAACGTATGCAACGCGGTTTTAGCATTCCATGACGATTAAAATTTGTCGATCTTGTTTTAGCATTGCCCACGCTTTATTTTAAACTAAATATTTCTTTTCGTAATCCACGTTTGTTAATTACTTTTGTTTTGCATCATTGCCTCCAGAAAATTCTCTCACTTACACGGTTGTGTAAAATTTTAACTTAAAATTCAAACGAGATTGAGACATGCAGTTGGTGAAAAGTAGAGATACAAGAATTTTACTACTTGTATAATCAATAGTTACACATGTGAAGTGATTTTATAATAACTTGTGATCCCAAACTTACCCAGATTATCTAGATGTTATGATATAAGTAAAGTCACCAACTACTTAAATATTCATTTTTTGTACTTAAATTAATATATTCTTTAAAAAAATGAAAGGAAACAAAAGAAGAGATAAAAGATTAATCGAGTAATTAGGTGCGTGATTTTACATTGACTAAATAAAGTTCTCAAAGAAAATCGATCACGCTATTTTGTTTTTCACCAAATAAATTGTTGCGTCATCACCCCATCATCAATTATGTATCATCACATAGTTACATGTATTTGTAATTAATTTAAATTTATTGATAAGAGTGCGTGTTGACATCCAATTGGACAGCATGTGATGATGCTGTAGTTAACAAATGATTCATGATATATCATGTTTATAAATTTAATTCTCATGCGAAGAGAAGTTTGACTCCCCACTCATGCATGCACTAGTTAATTTATTTTCAGATGTTTTTAGAAGTAAATTCGATCAGTTTTAAGCAGCCATTACATCCGAACTCCATTCTCATTTTTAAAATTTGTAATTTAAAATGTGAAACTTGCAAGAGAATAAGAGTTGCAACTCTGACATTTGCGATTATAGGGCTTTTTGTTCTAGAGTTACACCCAATACCTATGAAAATATCTCAAGATGTCAAAAAAAAAAAAATAATAATCCCATAATTAAATTCATTTTGTGAGGCAAGAAATTGGTATCTGCATAAGGACAAGTCGGCTTCATGTGCATATATATGACTTCATTAGCTAGCTACGACTGTGTAGTGTGTGTGTTACGTAAAAACTGAAATACAAAACAAGAGAATAAAAGTGGAAGCGTAGTGGGGATGGCTTGATGATGCCACATTGACAGATTGCTTTGGCCCAACGTCTCTCACCGGCACTGCAAAATTAAAGCACTTTCTGTATTTGGAAGCTCAACAAGAACACAAAGCAACGGACACGTGAGATGAGGGTGGCCAGGCCAGGCCAGCAATCTTGATCGATCCTCATCTCCATTCTTTGCAAACCAAAACGTGGCCAGCTGTAATACTGCAGGCATCAAAACCATTTTCTTTATTTAATTTGGTTTTGGGATTTAATGCCCAAAATATGCTGAAACTTTGACCATCAATGAATGTAGAACATGGTGATTTAAAAAAAAAAAAGGTTATTTTTTCTTTTTCTTTTTCTTCTTGTTGGGTTTTTTTTTGGGGGGGAGGGGGAGAAGGGGGGGGGGTGTTTATTATTGAATTGTGTTGAGGGAGGCCTCAAATGGGGGTCATACTTATAGTGAGTGGTGTGAGTTGGACATACATACATACTTATATAACGCCATACATACATACATACATACATATATACATACATGCATACATACTTACAAACAAGCATGCAACAAAAATTGGTGTTGATTTTTAGTGATGGTGCTTGAGCTGGCGAGCTCGTGCAAACAATAAACGACGGTCACGTCGTGGGGGAACCGGACAGGACTGGATGAGAGAATACGCGACATCAGACAATTTAATTAATAACTAGTTGTGACTTGTGGTACTGCTACTGTTACACACACAAATACACGTGTACACAATATACTCACTAGGAAATCTCTTTCACTGTCTATCATCACAGCTCACGTGCTTCTAACGTGGTACCCTTCCTTTCAGTGACCCAAAAAACCATGTGTCACGTGCTGCTTGCGTGCTACTAATTCGATTGAGGGAGTTGTGGGTTGTTGATTCGGACAGTTGGCCACATACGTTCGTAGTATTTGATGCTCTCTTTTGTTTTCAGATGATGTTTTATGGAACATCGCGTCTGTCTGGTGCCCTTACTGAAACGCTGGTCGAGTTAGCTTACTTGCACGCTGGTCTCTTTGGGTTTTTAATAACCAAATAAATACATTCGTTGTTGCAGTTTAAAATGCAAAATTTGTAGAATAATCATATTCTATACGTCCACTTGTTCGTCGAGTGATTTGTAGGAGTTGCTGAGAAATGAAAAGACTTGCTGAGAAATGAAAACCTCCATGCTTCTTCTGAGAAAACCTATTATGGAGATCTGAAGAATTATTTAACATTATTGCTTATCAGCAAAGACTGACGATCATTTCCTAACCTGTTAAATTGACTTACGGTAGTCTTTATGTAGAGGAAATTAGAAGATGCTAGGAAATTACGACGTCAAACGACCTACTACAAGTCTCAGTAGATCATTAGCTTTTTCTTTCATACATTTCATGCAATCATATATTATATAAAGAGTCAAATTTACAGCACTAATCATCGAACTACCACAGTTGTTTCCTTGATAAGGGCACGTAGAAGACCGCGGGGGGGGGAGGGGGGGCTGGGGGTTTGGGCGCAAATCCAAATGACTCTTAACACCAAACAAAGGAAAAAACTGAAAAAAATACAGAAGAACTTCAGATCAAGACAGATAAGTTTATATCAAAGATGCTATAGGTGTTGAACTAAACAATTTAAGCAACCCCAAAATCATAAAATTTGTAAAAGCGAAGCTAGAAACCATTTATTCATTTCCCTGCATGGATGGAACGATCATATGCTGCCCCTGTGCCTGTCAAATTGCATGAAACCAACACAATTAGAATCCAATCCAACACCAAATTCCAGTACAAGCCCTTCCCCTATTTGTTCCCTTACAATGGAAAAGAGAAAGAAAGCAATGGACCAATTTCTGTTTCACAACTCAAATTTTTTCACAGAACAGAATAGTTGACAAATGTTAAAAAAGGAAAAACAAGGAAACATACATAAAAAAATCCAAACATCAGCCTTTTAACTACACTAGGTATCTCTACCAGAAAGTAACTTCGGCACTTATTCATAATTCCATCACCAACCAGATTCTGGTTTCAGACAGACTATCAGTATGGATCATGCCCATTCAGCTGTACTGTATTTGGCATAAACTGAGAAATAACTGTGTTTTTTAACATTCAGCTAAGTTGACTCTTAGTCAAGCAGGTCCTGAAGAACATTTATGTATGGAAGCATCATAGCTGCTTGTTAACGTACAAAGTCAGGGCCTTATCCAGACCAGATTTAGACTGATCCATAACTTTATCACTATGATGACCCACCCATTCCAACAGTGTAATAGCCCAAAAAAATTCGGAACAGAACTTAACAAGGATTTAATGATTAATGTACTTGTATCTATTATAGGCACAATTCAAGTATTCATTTTCACTTAGTAATACACTAGAGTCTATGTGAGTCTTTACTTGATGCAAAGATCAGAAGCCTCCTAATTGCCCATCAGTTATTTATAATATGAAGGCTTAAGCAGCCAAAGTCCATACTTTCTCATTTAGAAAAGAGAAAAACAGAAAAGCATATGAATTGAGAAATTTCAACAATTTTAGAATTTTAGAAAGAGCAATGTGTTAAAGTGTTCAACCTTTTCTCTTACCAAAACTATGTCCGTTATCTTTTCATATGACGCAGATGAAACCAAAACTCTCACAATTTCCAGCAATAGAGAAATCCATTTTGGAAAAACAATTATTCTCAGCACAAATAAGCCAATACACAAAAGGGTTTCAGGCACAATTCTCAAATTATCTATCTGAAGTCTAGGTGGACATGACTATATAGGGTTATTTTGTAGACCTATACTCCTTTGCACAAACGTTTGGTGTATAGGGTTAACAAACAACCAGGGTACGAAGAACTATAACTTGAATTCTGATGCAATTTGAAACACAAATTAACCTATGACATTCCTTTTTAAAGAAACCACAAGCAGATTACGAATGCGCAACCAAATATGCAAACCAAACAATACACTAGTAGTGTTATCTTCAACTTCTAATAATTTTCTCTTTCAGTTCATTAACAAAAAATCAAATGCAAAAGAGAGAAAGTTACTTGGGGATTAGCATAGTTGAGTGGACCCTGAAGAGCATACTGCAGAAAAATTTACCACAATTATAAATAAAATAAAGTAAGCATAAGATCAAAATTTATTTAACAAGAGCAAAAGAACTCCAATATAAAAAATTTGAACCCCTATAAGGAATTCTGAAGTGGAGTCATATGAATTATGTGGTGTCACACCTGTGCATTTTGGCCAGGCAGAGCTCCAACTGTGTCCCTTTTAGCAGATCCATCCCCACCCCTAGCAGATCCTTTGGTGTCACCCTGTCAAAATTCAATTTGTTGGCTTCATAACTTTACAAGCCAGGAAAATAAAATCTATATAAATTAAATGATAAATGACCAGGAGTAAAAGAGTTTTGTTACCTCCATCTATGACAATGTGATTATCCCAAGATTTAGTCCCCAAAAGAAACAAAAAAGGAATAATTGTCAGAAATTTACGGCAAACACACTTGTCAAGGCATTGCACAAAAAGCCAACAAAAAGTCAGTGATGCATTTGGTTACTATCAAATAAAAGCATGGAAAGTTCAAAGTTCGAAGAAAACAGGAATCAATGAAGGTAAAGGAAAGGAGGAGCCAGAAGTGAAAGAAATCTTACCTCCCTATACCTCATAAGGTATGCCTTAAGAGGCTCAATGTACTCTTCAAAACCCAGTGTTGCCATTGCCCAGAGCAAATCATCCCCATTAATTGTCTTCCTCTTCTCCTTCTGACACTTATCACTCGCCCTACAGGACAAAAAAGGAAAAACCTATTTCAAGAAACCAAATCAGATCTTCCAATAACACAACTGCAAACAAACAAACCACATTTCACAAAACAAAAGCCAGCTTCTGGAAACATCAAACACAATTGGCAAGACAAAGTTTCATTTTAAACAATACTGTTAACCCAGTCCATAAAATAAAATCCCTTTTATTAAAATGAAAGGCACCTTTATCCAACCAAACAAAATCCAACTTCCCAAAACAATAATCAAATTCGACAAAAACAAAATCCCTCATTTGAAAAAACACAATTCTCCAATCATTTAAAAAAAAAAACCCCCCACTTTCCAAAGCGGCACCTCCCACAAAACTATAGGACCTTTATTTTCCAAAACACCATCGCATTCACAAATCAGAATCGAGCCAGCTACACACTTTTCAAACACACCAATTCACAGTTATAAAATCGATCAACCAGTTATCACCAAAATGAAAACAACAACAACAACAACAACAAATAAATAAATAAAAGCAAGTAACATAAATAGAATTGAATTGCAACACATACTCGCTGGTAATGAAGCTGATGAACTCAGAGACGCATTCCTGTACAGTATCCTTAGCATCCTTAGCGATCTTGCCATTAGCAGGCAAAGCCTTCTTCATTATCCTGCTAATGTTAGCTATTGGCAAATACCTGTCCTGCTCTCTCACTCCCCCAGCGTGCGGGCTCTGCTCTCCCCCGCTCTCGTGGCTCCCTCCCGCCGGACTCGTCGGTGCTTCCGCCATCTCTCACCAATAAAATCCCCTAAAAAATGTCACAAAAAACTCACTCACCAAAAATAATTCAAAAACGAAAACCCTAGATTGCACATGTATCATGCATCATGTATGTACACGTGATTCACACATACATGAATACATATAACATAAAAAATAACAATGAATGACCCCTCGATCTTTCCGCCATCACATACACATACACATACACATACAAAACATAAATACATACATACATAATCATAAACATCCTTGCACATAATCAATTATTACCATGAAGGTGTATATATATATAATTTATACCAAACTTAAAATTTAAAACATGAAATAAAATGACTTTAAATAATGAAGACCAAAAAATCATCGTGAGAAATATTTGGGATTATATAATGAGAGAGTGAAACAGTTACCCGAGTTTTTGTATTTGGCGCGCGAGTTTGAAGGGTGTAGAGGGAGGTGGTGATTGGTTATGAATTATGATTTGTTTATTTTTAATAGTTTTTTTTTAAATTTAATTTGATTTGATTTCGGTTTTTGGTTTTTAAGGAGACGGAAAATCTGACGATGGAGAAGAGAGGGAGGGAGAGATGCGAGGATGATGACGATGATGATCTCAGAGATCTTTTGGGGTTTTTGGGGAGTGATGTTTTATGGATCAGAGCCGTTGGATTGGCTGATTTATTGATGTGGGTCCCTAGGTTGTTCACGTACAGAGGCGGTCCCACGCACGTTTCTTGTGCTATTTTTACTGGAAAAGTGAAGTGACCAATCAGTGTGAACGGAAAATCAAAACGTGACCAGATACCTTTTTTTGTTTTTTTATTTACCAGACTCTGTGATTTTTCTCTCCCTCTTTATTTTTTTTTTTACTTACAATTTTCGAACATGGCATTGGACAAAATGAAGTTACCGACGGTAGAATGAAAACACCGTTTGTTGACCTTCAATGAAATCGCAATTACCTATCCGGACATCCGTATGATCCGTATTTAATTATTTTTTCTCTATAATTAATTTCCAATATTTTAATAATTATTAGATATATATTAATTAGAGAATATTGTTGATGCTGAAGAAAAAAATTTTTTTCCTTCCGAAATATGCATCTTTAATAATTTTTTTCCCTGTAATATGATAAATTGCAAAATTTATCATAAAAAGTGTTGCACGTGAAGGTTGTAATGTCACACACTGAAAATTTAGGTGAGTTATTAATATATTTATTTAATCTAATAAATAAGATTGTATACGACTAATTGAAAATCACGACAGAAACGTGTAAATTGAGGATCTTTAGAGCTAACTGGAAATTTACGACATAAATTATTTCATTGATTACCTCATAAACTCTCTGAATTTAATGCAATCAATAGCTAAAATATTCTAAAGCCTATCTACCATTATCAATATAACTCTACTGTTATTTACAATAAAAAATTTACTATAAAATCTTAAATCAACTATTTACAATGTAATTTGAATATTTGAGTTTAACACTAAATCTACTTTGAAATGAGTTAAAAATATTAGATATTTTCAGGGTATATATATTGTATAGAAATATACTTCCACGACCAAATATTGACGATATTTCAACTGAAAAAAACATTTGAAAAATAATTGAAAATTTTGGCTCAATAATAAAGGAGAGGCCGAGGGGGCAAGTAATAATTTTTAAACAATAATGGCTTTCGATGATGATAGGGGAAACTCTCGAATACATCACAACTATCATACCAGTCATACGATAAATAAATCATGTTATGATATATATACATTTATTTTAAAAAACCATTATGTAAGTAATAATTATATTAAATTTAAATACATATATCATATATATATATATATATATATATATATATATATATTAATTATATTATCTCTGTTGCATTTTAAAATTTTTCTAATGATAGATACTCTGCGCCCCAACAGGGACAAGCCATTACACGTGCATAAAATTCAGCAACGGTGACTTTAGCAAAGGTTCTAAAACATCCTTTACAATTACAAATAAAGATACAGCCGATAATTTAACTCTTAAGGATTATACAAAGAAGATATGTATGCATGAAAGAAGAATCCGGCATCTTCTTAATCTCCGTGACGTGTCTGTTCTGTTTGGACATATACTTGGGGATCCTCACGCGGTGACAAAAACAAACAAGGCGAGCAGTGATTGAAGGCCAGTGAGTGGCTCCACTTTGGATTCAGCGGAGTGTTAAAGTTTCCTCTGCCATTCCCATGCAGATCAAATGAAAGATGGTCCTTCACCTCTTTAATGTATAACCTTCAAGTCCTGCTCTCCCCATGATCTCTTCCTGCTTCACCAACACCCATGGAAATTAAAAGAATAAAAGAAAGATGAGGAGTGGGTAGAGTTATTATGTTATTCATTCTATTTTACTGTATTTGCTGAAGAAATAGAATCAGAATCAGGAGAGAGGGGTAGGGCAAATGGTGTATGGTAGCATTTTCATATGCAACAGTCTCACATCAACTGCAATGGATGGTGCAAGTACATGAAAATTTGTATTTCACCTGGATTATTTTTGTGATCATCCCAGGACCTCTCTGTCATCCAATACAAATGTGGGGTGAGCGAAAGAAAATGAGTAGTTCAAATATAATTACTAGTGCAGTTAAGAATTGGGAAGAAACTCAGAAATTCATGCACCTCAAACAATTTCTGCTCCCATGCAATGTCGTTCCAACGATCAGATTCCTGCAATTCCCATGTTTTTGGGACTTGAATTGACTCCACATGCTGCAAAACTCTCAAGCTACCTGCAAGAAATATCTACTTACAATCCTCATCAAAAGGCAGTATTTAATACAACAGTAGCCACCATAAACAGTTGGTCTTACTAGCAACTAGAGCATAGAGTGTTGATGCAATGAAACAATGAACATAACCACCAGAAATCCATGGTATGATGCCCTGGAACTATTTCAAAAATCTACCTACAAAGGTTGCACATAGTTGCTGCACGTCATTTCCTATTAACAGTTCAGAAAGCAGTCTTAAAGTCGGTGTTCACTCATAGTGTAACTTAGCTTATGAATGGTTCTTATGTCTGATGGTTGTGACCACAATAAATAGTAACACATATGGGGTTAGAGAAAAGTAATAAGCAAAGGTGTGGAGATATGTTTCCGATCAAAGATATGGTAGAAAAGATAAGTGAGTGGAAATCCAATCCTAGGTTGTTAAATCATTCAGAATAAATAAGCCAATTTTTTTGGGCAATAAGATCAATGGAACTGGAATATTTACTTGTAATGAATGCCTCTTTCCAGAGTTCACGCTGCGACCAGGATGAAGCTACTTCATGTATTAGGATTCCTTTGCTTAGGCATACTCTGAACAGAATGAAAAGTATTTTAAAAAAATGCAATGACAAAATAGTATATCAAAATAGTACACGGTTGAATTCCACTAAAGGTATGCTTACTCAATAACTAGTTGGCGTATAACTCCTGGAAGGACACCATCACCTATAGGAGCTGTTTGCACTTCAAAACTATGGCTCCTATTGTAAGTTTGCAAGAATTTGTCCTCTGATTCACTGTTATCCTAAGAACATATTTCATAAAACCATTTAATAATGAAATTTATAGTGCACAGTTGATACATAACGCCCATGTCAAATCCACAGCCACATGTCAACTTGAAATTCCGCTTCACTTATCAATTAAGTCTTGCAGAAGCATTCGTGATTTATAACTTGAATGAGCCAAGTACTATCCATGTGAAAAATGGATAAGAGCCTAAAGTTAAGTTTAAATTAAACCAAAACTCAACTTCAAGAATTTGCTAAGCATAAGCAGTCTATATATCTAATAATGTTAACATCCCAATGGCATACCAGCAATATTCCAACTTCATGATACTATTCATACTAAGCAACAGCAATGATTCGGAAGATTTGAGTGACAATCACACACCTTGCAACAAACAACGAAAAAGTTTGTTATCGAGCCTTCCAGCAGTTGATCACCATCATTTGACAACAAAAGCTCAGTCACCGAAGGTGGCCTCAGCTTCTCCAAAGGCTTCCTGAACCTGCATAAGATTAAATAAACAACAACTAATAATGCCTTCATTTTGATTCAAAATTTCCATAAACATGAATAAAAATCAAATTTTTTTTCAGGACACAATACTACTACAACCAATCAATTCAAATCTCAAGTAAACTCGATTCAAAACTTAAACTAACCTTACCCAATCCGAATACTTCGCCCCCGCAACATCCCTTCCACGACCCACTAGAGCCAAGCGGGCCCCAGTTCCCTCAACGCCAAACACAAAAGGCACATATCCGCTAAAATGCACATACACATCAAACACCCCCAAAAAATCATCACTGCCCATATTCTCAATTCCACTCAGTTTCCCGTAATCCCCACTAACAAGAACTGTTACTGCCAATTCCTCCCCATCTCTTCTCTCTTTCAATGCAATGGGTAACGCTTCGTTCATTGAATCATTAACTAAAGACTTAATCATTGATTCCCACACTGATAGCGAAGATAACGATGATGGTGTTGGTATTGTTTCTGTCCCTAATGGTTTTGGTGATTTGAACAAAAGATTTGGGCTTGAATTGTGGAGGATTCTTGCTGAATTTGCGAGGCGTCGTAAATGTCGTTCCCAGAATAAGAGACATGAGCCGTTGTTGTGAGTGCGCGTGGTCGTGTATGCACCTCGATGTTCTTGAAGGAAAGTTGAAACTGATGGTGTATCGGAGGCCTGCGAAACGACGCCGTTGCTGAACACGATTCTGGTACTCGTCATTTTACTTCATCTCTCATTTTCTCCAGACTCCAGTCGAGAAAACAGTGCGAGGGGCTGTTAGCGTCAGCGTCACTCGATTTCAAAACAGCGGGAGTGTGGTCGTCAATGGGCCAGAGCCCAGAGATGCGGGTTGGCTTGGGCCACATGGCCCATTAAAATTAGATGCAACTATTAATTTTTCTTTGTCTAAATTATTATTATGATTGTTTTAGTTATTACTATTATTAGGTTTGTGTGGGGCTTAGCGCCATCTAAACATCAACTTTTACCCTCAATTATTATTTGAACCCGAGTAACCATAGGCACAAAACACATTTTTGCGCATATGAAAAGGAGAAATTAACTTTATATTTTTAGTACGCAATTCTTTGATCATTAAGTTTCTTCATAATTGAACTAATAATGTGACATGGTTCGAATTTTGTAGAAAGGAGCATTATGCTCATAAGTGGCCATTACTTCTCTGAGAATGTTAAATGAACCTAATTTTATATATGCGCACAAATATAGTTAGTCTTAAATGTAGACACTATTAAACAACCCAAAAAAAAGAAAGGAACTCTAATGAATTTAGTATTTTTTAATATATTAATTCATTTTGTTTATCTTTTATCCACATTTACATCCTAATTTATGAATTGTTATTATACGTTATTGTACACATATACTACTTTTTGTCAAGTTTAATAAATTTTCTTTTGTTAACTGAAAGAGAGAGAGAGAGAGAGAGTGAGAGAGAGAGAAGAACAAAAAGGGCAGTGAAATAAAATCGGCCTTGTCAACTTCCCAAATCCATGCAATAAAAATCACGAAGCAAAAATGTAAGCACCAAAGCATAAACAACTCAAAACCAAAACATATTTCTACATTTGACCGTTGTCTTTGCAACTCTATTACAGAAAATCTGACACTTGTTCCATTTCTGCACCGAAATGGCGTCTCTTGGCAACAACACTATCCTTAACCCTCACAACAGTCGCTAATCGTAGCTGTTCGTCTCTATAAAAAGAACCCGCAAGGCATTTCATCATCGTCACCAGTAAAACAACCATCAATGGCTTCCTCTTCTTCATTGGTTCCTTTAACAGTGACAAAAGAGCAATTGAAAACATTTCACAACATAGATCGCATTCTATTCACTAAGCTTGTCTGCTACCTCGGCCGCAACTCCATTGAGTCTATGCAGGTCATTGCATTATGGATTTGGCTTGAACATTCCGGACTGTGTCGAGATTTAGTGAACACGCTGCTAACATGGCCCGATACATTGATCACTTCGCTTGCCGATGAGGCGGTGTTATGCTTGAGTTGCATTCAGAGCGATAAGTCGTTTCCTTTTTCTTCACAGAACATCGAAGTAATTCCTCTGACCCAAAGCATCACCAAAAGTAGGGTTTCTTTAAGCTTCTTTCGTGACAATCGGCTCAAAATTCTACATGCGGTTACAAAGAATGTTATCGAAGTCTGCGCCAGATCTTTTGAAGATCTTGTACTATATGAGGTCCAAAATAATGCGATTATTCGCGACGAGAATGCTGAGAATGGTTTAAGAGGAAATGAAAATACGATCAAACAGCAGCTTAGCGATTACGGTCCAATTGTGCCCGTTATGTCATATTATGATGCTGCGGTTCAGCGGCAACACGATGTGTTCAGAAATGAAGTCGACGAGATGTTGAGGCTTGTGCAAATCAGCAGCAGTAGTTCCGAGGAGAAAGGAAATCATGATGATCAAGTGACTGTACCACCAGATGAGAGGACTATTTTTTTGACATTTTCTAGAGGGTACCCTATTTCAGAAAATGAAATCAGAGACTTTTTCGTTAGGTATATTTATATATATGTGTGTGTGTGTGTGTGTGTATTTCTTGCTATTCGTTTTTTATATATAGTGCTAGCTAGAATTTAATAGTATTTGATAGGTTAGTTAACTTTGTTATTACCTCTGGTTTGAAAAAAACTAAAATTAAACAGGAAATTTGGAGAGTGCTTTGAAGCAATTCACATGCAAGAAGTGGCATCATCGACGGAGCAGCCACTATTCGCGCGTCTTGTTGTGCACTCTGCTTCATTCATGGACGTGGTACTTGGAGGCAAGAGCAAAGCTAAGTTCTCCATTAATGGTAAGCATGTTTGGGCTCGAAAATATGTTCGTAAAATTCATCGATCACCACCGCAGCCAGCATCTCCATCACAACCATCATCATCGGTTAAGACATAGACAGTATAACGAAACCTCGTCGGCAGAACCCTGTGACAGGACAAAAAGAAATTATTATTATTATTATTATTATTATTATTATTATTATTATTATTATTATTATTATTATTTTGCTTTTAATATAATTTTACTTTTTGGCCTCTGATGTAATATATTTTGAATTTAGAGGATTATTTGGGTGCGTTTGCTAATATATTTTAATTAATGTTTTTGTCAAGTGTTTTAGAAAAAGAGAATGATGTTTTTGATGTTAAACAAAAAAAATTTTGGTAGTTTTTTTTTTAAAAACAAACATATAGTTGGTTGTTTGTCTTAAACATAGAATTTTTTATAAAATACTTTTCTTCAATTTATTTATACATTTTATCTTTTATTATTATAATTTTAATCAAAATTAAGTTAAATTTCATATAGCAATAATAATTTTTAGAAAATCCTCTCATAGTTTATTAACTTCAAAAAACTAAAATAAAATAATAAATGTAAAATTAGTTCGCATATAAAAAATAAAAGTTTACACGATAATTACATTTATTATCAACATTTAAGTAATTTGTTTGTGGTAATTATATTTTACAACCTAAAATATAAAGAACAAAAGAGTACAAAATATTTACATCCAAAACATGCTCAATATCTACGTCTATCACTTTCAACATGAAAGCCATCACTTGTAAATAAATACAAAAAAAAAAAAGGGAAAAACGTTGTATGATGTTTAATAATAATAAGATCAGAAACTCAAATATATAACAAAAAAAATTTGATATAATAGAAAATGATACAATTTTTTAGTGAACAATAAACAAAACCATAAAATTAAAAAGAAAGAAAGTACTTAGATCTTGGCTACAGTTAAAGAGACAAAGGAGTGAAAACTAACAGTTGGAGGAAACAAAAAGATGGCAGAAATGGTTAACTAGCTGAGGGGATAAGATAAAAGTAAATGGTTACAGGAGAAAGAATTGTTAATGAAATAAAATAATAATTAAATAAATAGTCAAGCCACCACCTTTTCCCTAATCTTTTTTATTTGTTCCTTACTTTTGCTAACAAAAGTTGAGAACGCGAATTTGGCAATCTTGACTTTTGATCACAATAGTGAAAGAACAAAAATATTTTGTTATTTAAATTTTTTAGTGATTGTCAGAGAATCGCCTTGTTTTTGTGTTTTTTGTTTATGAAAAACCAAAAACACCCAACAAAAATTGTTACAAGACGCACAATTAACTTCTCTAAAACAATTAAACATGCTTATAATTATGCAAGCGCCGATTGCAAATAAGATAAACTTAAAAATTATTTTACAATTTAATAATAGCACCCATGCTTCAACAAACAGGGCATTTGGTCTAGTGGTATGATTCTCGCTTAGGGTGCGAGAGGTCCCGAGTTCAATTCTCGGAATGCCCCTCTAAATTTTGCAATTTCATTTTGGGTCTCGAAAAGAGTCTATTCGTGGCAGAAGACGGTCTTGGTTCTCAAACGTGCCCTCCATTTTTCTTCCGCGGCATTATATGCGTGACATATCTACCATCCACCCAAAAATGAACCCATGTTTGGGTTCAATGTCTTTGATAAAATAGCATACCTTAGCGGGTAAAAGATACAGCTAAGGCAATGACATTCGCATCGACAGTCCTCAGCTTACATGGTCCTGAATGTAAAGATCAGATTAAGATGTAGAACCATGATCCATTTGTGCTGTCTGGAGAACAAAATCACAAGTCATAACTCAATGATTTCCCCCCTTTTATCAGGCTATCATTAGTAAGTTTAAGTCAAAACAACAAAAGAACAGATTCAATTACTTTTACTATATGACCAATGATCACAAAAATTGTATTAATTATCCTCAACACTATTTACATGAAATAAAATTGACCTGTTTTGAGTTTTGATTGTGATTTGTGCAACAGCAGCAAAACTAATAGGTGTAAATGTACAACAAATATGACCTAAGGTCCTCAAGTTCCCATTTTATGGGAACGGGAAGTTAGCGCTAATGCAAAGTACTTGCTGTCCTGTGGAAAAGGTCGAAAAGAGAGATAAGAATTTCAGCACTAATCAATATGATGATGAGCCATTCTAGGAAATCGGATTTCCGATTTTGAAGGATTTCCTGAAGAAAGCGAATATTGTGCTGCAAAGACAAGATAAAACTTCAATCCGGTGGTGATTCACAAGTACTGGTAGTAGAGAGTTGATAAAGCTTCCGTAACAAAAAGACCATACCTCCACAAACTTCAACTTAAAATCAAGACTAGCAAATCTCTGTGTTAGTTCAAATTCATCTCTGAGATATTCCCATATTTGCGCATATTTAGCATCCTTCCATGCGATGTCTGATCTGTAAAAAATCAACAAAATTTTGTGTGCATTACACAAAAAGAAAATAAACATAATTCTGCGTACAGTTACTTCGACAGTAGTGTGTTGGTTGAAGTTGATGGCTATGGGCTCTCTTTTTTGGACCCTATTCTGGGTCACTTGTTGGTAAAAGACACGTAGTTTCTTGAGCTCAATTTTTTATGTAAAGCTGCACCATAGTGTCCCATAAAGGTTTCAAAGAAATTTGAGAAAGTCTAGCTAGTCTTCTATGTGGGATGCCAAAAAATAAAATAAAAGAGAACCCAAGGAGTGACACCTTGGTTCTGTTCTTACTTCCGTTTTTCCCTACCACCTTTTCTGTTCATCAAATTTCTACATCTTGCAATCAGTTTTTGTTTTCACAGGTATTTTCTTTTATCAGATCTAGGACCTGTGCCTTCTAAGAAATAGATTTCCAATTTCAAAACCAGCCTTTGACAACTACAAACAATCCCTTAAAATTTCCTACTTTTCAATTCTTGCAGGCCAAAATTTAGATCTGGCTTCACAAATATGGATAAATAATTCTACTCTGTTATTACGCATCACAACAAATCTATTTTCTCAAACTAAAAGCCACTGGGCGAATGATGTAGTTATAACATAAAGTTCATTCAAGAATAAACCAATACCTCTCAAAAAGGCCAAGCTTAAGAATAACATCAGCTAGATTAGAATTTGCCTTTCCCACAAGTTGAAAAAGTTTTTTGCTCTCCATGGTAAATGTCCCAGTTTTCTCCATACCACGGTTTATATCAGTAAATTCTGCAACCATTCCATCCACCTAAGAGAAAAGAGATTTCCTTCGTATTACCAAGTAATAATCTACCATGTAGACGTTTCTAAGATAATATAGTACATACCTGTCGCACGTAGTAGTCGAGAGCAATACTTTGACCTAGAACACTACCAATTATACGTATTCCGTCAATGTTCAAGGATTGTAACATGATGTGATCCAAACCTCCTTGCATCCATGTACTCAGAGTTGGCTTCTCTATCACCTCATACTCTGTAGTTTATATCAACAGCATTTAGACTATTTAACTTTTCAAAACTAAATACAAATAAAAGAAAACCTCCTAATATGTGGCATCTTATGCTACTTACACAAATTAGAGAAAGAAACATGTAACCGCCCGCAACTGGAGATAATATATAAAAAAAATGTAAAGAATTAGAAAGTTGACATGCAGCTCCAATTAAAATCCGGAGACCAATAGAGCCCTGAATCGTGTATACATGACACTATCACTATTTGATTTTAAAAAACTACCATCCCAACTGGACTTCACTGGAAACCCAAACTTCTTTGGGGTATTGAAGGGATGTTACAAATGCTTAACCTCTTCAAAATCATCCAACTAAAACCTCATGTATGGAATAAGTACCCAAAACAATGATTCAGGAACCACAAAAATCTCAAGTCCACAGCTCGGTCCAAAATGGAATAGGTTCCACTCCCCCAGGCAAACTCAAAGCATATACTTCTCCAGTGACTGCATACATTTGTATGGATCAGTCTCAAATGAAATGAGTTGAGGACAACTTGGTACAAAAGAAATATAAACACAAGAAAACCTAGCTGGAGACAAATTGTGAAGATGTATTTGCAGTTGAGTAAGCACTTTTAATCGATTTACCTATGTTTAGCAACAAGTAATTCATTTTCTGCCTGACCAAGAAGTAAAAGTAACTTTCTTTGATTCAGATTTAATATCATATACGCAAGATGTGTCAAACATTTATCCTATCATGTTACCATTAGCAATATCTGAGTGAATGAGTGTCTCAAATTGAGGATGTATACACTTACCATCCTTTCTCATTTCCGGAAGTGAACCCAATGCATGTCTTTCCACAATTTTCAGATACCCATCAACCTCAGGTTCACTGATATTAAACAAGACAATGGAACCATACTGAAAAACTACCATGAAACAGCAGCCACTTCCACCAATGCTAGCACCTGTACCCTGAGAGAAGGAACTTAGAAGTCCCTTTAGTAAGATATCCACAATTTTTAGCAAAATACAGAAAAACCTTGGTAAATTTTTATAATCAGAACATTCAAAAACAATATAAATAAATTGCACTGATTGGACATCAGTGTTGACAATAATTGGAGGAAATAGCACAATAAATCCATAAACTATAGCTCCACTATAAACAAAGAACTATGTAGTTTTAATTTCAATGCATGCATGTACATAACAAATATTTCCAATCCTTTCCTGTAATCTAACTCATAACATTGTACTCCACTTGTATTCTGTAAAGTAAGCCATATAAACAATGCAATACACATGAATTCCAACAAATTCACAACGATACAAATGAGTTAACATAGCCTAATATAAAACAGAAGCAATGCAAGAACTTACACTAGGATTGGAAAGAGTGCCGAATTTCAATACAACATAATTAGTCATACGCGACGTTGGTGGGATAAAATTCTGCCTGTTCTGATCCACCAAGCTCCTCAAATCCACGCTACACCAAAACACAACCACAAAAAATAAGCTACAAAATTACATATTTAATACTTCAAAGTTAAAACAATACAATTCCCCCATCGACTGCATTCCAAATTGTAACATACTTTTAAGTATTAATATTAGGGTTTTAGCTTTTTCAGTTGAGGTTCGGGGTATCAAGCTTAATACTACAATATAAAATTTAAAAAACTAATTCCTTTCATTCTTAATTAGAAATTGTTTCTTTATCACCATTTTTCAAAAAGATAAATACAATTTAGCAAACCTAGTGGAGAAGAAGTAGGCTTTAACGGGAATATTAGTCCTAGGGTCCTCCTCCTCCTCCTCCAAGTTACCGTTAGCGCCATCACCAACTTCAGAGCAGGAAACGACGCCGTTCCAGTCGACAACAGCCTGTGGCTCGGCGGACGAAGCCGAAGTGACGCAATGAGCGACAAGCGAGCTGCCGAAATCGAAGTGAAAGGTTCGCTCGTTGAGAATCGAAGAAGAATAAGAATGCAAGTCTCTCGTGCGGATACATGTCACCGTTTTGGCGAGCGACGCCGACAGAGTAAACGGCGGCCATTGGTACCGGCGGTAGCGATGACGTGGCGGATGACTGGGGGTTTTAGTGAAGATTGTTCGAACGGGCTGGCACATTTTTGTGCGCCACATTTTCGCTCCGTTTTTGTCAGCGTCTGCGTTGCGTTTTTGCTGGGGGTTTAGTTTTGAGGGTATAGAGGGTAGCACTAATACGATGTCGTTTTGCAAATCTAATTTCTTTTTTTATTATTATTATTATAATTATTCACTGTTATAAAATCTAAGCTAGGTTGCCAAGAACCCACGGTTAAGTTGGAGGGCACGCCTTTCTCTTAACTGTAAGATGGAGGGCTTGAATCTTTCAAGTGATTGTAAGAGTAATTCATTGATACTTAATATGGAATAACGATCGGGCTATATTTAGAACCATTTTGCTACTGCTGTCATTTTTATAATAATAAGTTATAAAAAGAATTAATAAAATATTTGGTAAAATTTATTTTTAAGAATATAGTGAGTTTTAAAAGTAATCGTGTGTATTTAGTAATTTTAAATGTTAAATTGTAGTCGGACTATAAATAATTAAATTAGATATAATATTGAATAAAATTTATTTACGCATTTATAAACATGTATATAATTTTTTTTTATTGTGTAAGTGCGTTGTGTGTGTGTATCAAAGAATTAATAACTAAAATAAATATTTTATATTATTAATTTTTTATTTTGTTATCTCAATATAATTGGTAAGATTAATAATCTCTTTACAATTAATATTTTTATTTGTTAATTAATAAGACTAATTTTAGATTTTATATCATAAAATTGATTTTCAAAATTTGATTTTGAAACGTTTCTTTATTTTTAAAAATCTACTGTAACGTTCAATGATTTTGCCAAAAATAATTTTTTAAAAAAGTTTACAAGTATCAAAATTAATTTTTAAATTTTTAAAATTACTTTGACCTCCTCAAAATAATTCCAAATAGGTCCTTAGTATTTACTATTTTAACTTTCTCATCACAGTTATGGATGATGTAGTCGATTCAGAGTTCTAGCTTGATTGATAATAATTCTAAATGGAACCTTTATTTTTCAAATTTAATAAAGCTTTATAAGAGCCCCACCAAATATCACGTCACTTAATTAGGTTTAGTGCGTGCAATTGCAATATAACATCACATTGATATATTAATTATTATATTACATACACACATGGTAATTATAAATAAGTAACTAAAGAGTGATCAAGGAATCCTTAAAACCATCTTTACATTGACAACATAAACATTATTAATTTATTATTATCATATGATTGAGCAAACTGGAAGAAATCATGCGTTTTCTTTTATTTTGAATTTTTGTTTTCATTTATGGTGATGTTAGAAACTTAGAATTAGGGTGAACTGAAGAACCCTTTCCTCCCCAAATAGGCCAAACCTTTTGGGCTTATCTTAAAATCTCCTAACAGAACTAAATTTGGGCCATTATTTCAATCTCAGTAGGCTAGTCCACAATTGCTCTCTACCCCAACGAGTGGTTCTTTTTAACACCCTTGAAAAATCTTATGACGCCTCTTCGAATTCTATTTCCTAAAATACCACCAGTTTAGTTTAAGATACTAACCCATAACTACAATCAATCATCCTCTCATTAAATTTCAACCTAAAAAGAGTATTTATTTTAAGTTTTTATTTATAAATACGTTTAAATCTTAAAATCTTAAAATATTTCTTAATGCTGTATGATTTTTATCCCCATAATTCTTAATTCTTAAAAGTTTCCTAAGAAAATATTTTTAATTAAAATTTAAAATATAAATATAGATTATGAAGTGAGATGGGTATGAAAAATTATTAAAAGAATAATTTATATAGGCATTTAATTGAATTGTCATTCAAAACAAAAAAAAAATTATCTTTGGTTATTTTGATAATTTCAATTAAAGAAGGGTTTTTTACGAAAAAAATTAGTGAGGCGTCAAAACTTAAAAGACCTACTCTTTCTCTGGACCCTCTCAAATTCTCTGACCCCATTCTACATTTTTACTTTCTCTACTAACTAAAAGAGGATTTTACATTTTTTTTTTCTCCATCAACTCCAAAATATATTGTTCATCTTTTCTTTTTTTTTGATGTCATTTAATTGTAACTGAAAAAAGTTTATGAAAAATTGAAGGAAATATTTTACGAGGATAGGGAGAAATTCAAATTCTAAAATTTTGAAATTAGAAGTTGCTGAGGACTTGAGGTTTTGTGAATGATTAAACAGTAGAACATACCCAATTTTTGCTAACAAATTAAATTTTACTGCTCTCATGGAATGATATTAGAAAATCACTCCACCAAATAACTACCCAATTTTTGCTGAAAACTGAGGTAGATAACCAAATAACCAACAGGTTTTTGTTATACTTGCAAAGACTATACCAGCAGCACAAAATCCACTTGAAGAATTAAGCCTTACAATTTTATAAAAAAAATAAAATAAAAAATTGTAACGCGAAATGTAAAATTGTACACATAAATGGTAGCAAAACTCGCATTGCTAATAAAGAAATGTTACCGTTTGTCATTTATTACATCTGACAGCGTGTTCCCCGAAATTGATAAGAAGCCACAATAATTTTGCACATGCAATTCAATTTGCGCGCCGAGTGGCAGGAAAATATCTGCAATATTTTATGGTTTTAATTAATGTAACGTAAGCCACGGCAACTCTTTGGGCCTTTGTAAGTGTTAGGCAGTGATTGTGGCCTTGTCGGGTTGTGACTCTCGAGCGGGGTCCTAGCTGTGATTTCTCTTGAAGCTTCCATTTAAGGGATGGATGACACCGAGCCACCTGAGTTCTTAAGAGAGAATAAATTTAATTAAATAATCAATATACAAGTCAAATTACGTGATTTTTCTTAAAAATTCAAAAAAAAAAAAACAACAAAAAGACCAGTGCTATGACCAAGTAATTAGGTGCATTTTGGTAATTTAGTCTTAGCCCGGGGAACATAAATTTGTTAATCGACCTATGATTTAATGGGAACAATCTGATTGACAGCTTTCTTTTACCTACAGATCATTCAGCATTGCCGACAACTAAAACTCATCTGAACGCACGTTTTTATCTTTCTTTCTCATGACTTAAAACACTCTTCAAAACCATGAGTTGCCTTTTTAAGAATTATTCGTAAAATTACTTTTAAAATGGAAGTAAAATGGTTTTGGTAGGCATTTGTAACGGTGAATTTTTCAATCCAAAGTGGTTTTGCTCAACAATGATATGCTTCGTGAATTTATAATAATTTTACTAGTTTCGTTAAATATATAATTCAAATATTATATTTACCGAACACAATTAATTTTTATTTCATAGAACTCCAATACTAAAAGAAGGCTACAATTAATTGTTAGTTGTCTAACGGCTAAATGCTTCATATTTTGTGGCCAAAAAATTGTACGACCGGCTGGCACAAAATGAAAAACATTAATTGAAAGGGATTCATATGTATTTATTGTGTAATTCTTGATATGCCGATGCTCATAAAATTTGGAAGTTATTGTGCGTGTTAATAGTTTTGGAATAGACCCAATTTGGAATCTACTTGAAATTTTACAAAGATCAATATTATATTAGACTGTACAATATTTGCCATGAAAATTAAGTATATAAATATGAGTTGTCATCAAAAGCATTAAAACCATTATTTTCTTACACTTGAAATAAATACAACTCTGCAAACTAATGCAAGCTTGCTAATATTATTCTGCTCGCCTAAACTTTCTAGAGACCAAAATATAAGACGGTGATCAAACCAAACCGTAACAGTGAACAACTTTAGCTTCTGTAATAGTGCAAATGATGAGAATTGTCAATGGCGGCAGCTGTGTTCCGTGTTGCAAGAAACATGTTGCGGGCTCTGCAGGGCTATTATTAATCTGTGGCTAAAGTTGAATGGTATTAACTGCAGAAGGAGTAGTGGGAGGAGAAGAGAATCCTGATGATGCTGCACTTGATAACAAATTCACTGGCATTGCTGCAACACTACCGTTTTTGTGCATTTGCCATGCCCAGTTTGTGAATTGTGGCGAAGACACACCTTGAACCCTCTTCTCTTTAGCCATTTCCTGTCATTGTTTATTCGAAACTAACATTAACTCATCAACAGTCACACGAGAAGGGATATGTATCTGTATCGAAAAATATGGGACGTGGAAGATGAAGAGTAGTGTGGTGGTACCTCATAGCTATGGGGAGGCATTGTCAGGCCATGATGGAGATGTAATTGCACACCCATTGAAGCATAAACAGAGCTATCAAGCTGGTAAATCAGAAGTGTGATAAAGAATATGCATAAAGGCTGTCACAGTGTTACTAGCCACATTGTGGAATGCATAGGCAATTTTTGCTAGAAATTAACTTACCACTGGTCTTTCTTTGTTGGGCATTTCACAAGCCTCACAATGAATGGTACTTGAAGGCTGGGAAATTCCAAGTCTCAAATCGAGACTGAGGTTGTTGCCGTTACCTGCATTCGAATATTATTTTTTTAAAAAAAAGACAATTAACTTGAGCAGAAAATCATGCGTGTGTATATATAAAAGATAGACCACCGTCATCAATGAATTAATACCTCCATTGTTAGAATCTAAAAGCATCTCCCGTTGATAAGCACTTGGCTCAAAATTGGTTACTGCTTCTCTTCCATTATGCTTGATTGCAGCTTTGTCATATGCCCTGGGTTCAAAAAGAATGGAGATTTTTCAGACCAACCCATTTGTAAATTATGGTGTAAATTTCGGTTAATTTCAAGAAGAAAGAGTAACTCATGATCACAAGGACCTTGCGGCTTCTGCTTCATTGTCGAACAATCCAAGATAAACATACCTGCGAGCACAATGTTCAACTCTAATTCTATTTCTCTGTTGTAAAATTTTATCAGGTTCATAATTTTCACAAATTAAGTTTATAGCATTACCAAATTTTTAGGACTAAAATTATTCTTATTAAAGATTGGAATTTGTGAATATGTATATATATGTACTCACTTCTTTCCAAGGAGCTGTCCCATTCTGGCTTCCCATCTACCACATTTGTGCAATGTGACACCTCTGTATTTTGAGCTTCCCCTTGCAAATCCATTGCTTTGCCGACGAAGAATCAGCACAAATTCTTCTTTGGATAGATGCTTCATCTGCAGATCAATCAAGTTACACACGTACAGTCAACTCGGTAAATAACATACAGCAAATACAAAACCCAGAACCCAACACATAATTTGTTGGTGATTAATTTTGGTGCATGTTAATTACCTGCTTCATATCTTCTTCATAGTCAGTTACATTGAAATTAAGATCAGCATCAAGTCCTCTGAACTTAATTGCAGCCCGATCATATGCCCTGAAAATTAATTAATCCATAATCACAAGATCCAAATTTAGAAAACTAACTCCACGCAAAGTACTAAATTTCCTACCCCACAAAAAAAAAAAAAAAGAAAGAAAAGCACATGATCACTGATAATTAACTATATTCTCTGATTAAATTACATAAAAGATATGAAGATATGGATTCTCACCTTGCTGCGGCATGTGCAGTGTCAAATCCACCTGACAAAAAGTTCGCCAGAAAAAAGAGAGAAAAGAAAAAAAATCAATAATCATCCAAATTGTAACAAAAAATATATACAACTACATTAAACAGATGATTAACTTACCCAAATACACTTGCTTCCCGCAGTCCCTGCACATAATTAATTATATTCGACACAAATAAATTAAGTTAATTATGATTAAAACGAAGACAACGAATTAATTAATTCCTATAAAAAAAATCAAATTATATATAATATTTTTATGAATGAACGATCATAACCAGATATGTGATTCCCATCTGCTAGTTCTTCTATAAAACGTGACGCCGCGGTACTGAGAGCTTCTAGACCTTGGCCCCCGCCTGCTTTTTTTCACTTGCTGCTGCTTCTGCTGCACAGCTTTCAGCCCTTGCCCTCCAGCTGACTCATCGTCTTCATCACCGGCCGAGGCGGCGGCGGCGGATAAATTCAACCACTGACCAATAGTCGAACTAGTGGTGGACCCGATTCCATTGACCGGAAAGAGCTGACGCGTGATTGGAACAGCCCTATCATCAAGAACTGCTGCCGCTGCCGACGCCGACGGCTGGTAATTATTATCATCGTCCTCGTTTTCTTTCTTAAATATATCGAAGACGAGCGGGAAGCTGACGTGGTTGTTAGAAGCGTTATCAGCAGCTTCTTCGTTGTTGATGACCGACGAGTTCGACGTTCCCGAATCTTCCATTTGCATCGCCATGATTTTGATATTATTATCACTCCTATAATTAATCTTCTTCTTGTTCTTGTCTTCACAGATTGAAGACGATTCGCAGGAAGCAATATCGAGATTGAGATCCAACATATCTTTGCTTTTACTAATTCGTTATCTTGTTTGACAATTAATCAGCCAGCCGACGACACGATGGTCTTTGTTACCAAACGAGATAGACAACAAGTGATCGATCATCAGGTTATAAGTTTATGCTTTTATGCAGAGCCCAGCAAAAGAAAGAATAAGAAAATGCAAAGTGGGGCGTTCTTGTGGGCAAATAATGGAGAGAAGAGAAATGGCGAAAAATGAAACTGACAGTCGATGAAATGAAATTGAGAACAGTAATGGGCACATAAAAAGGTAAAAAGGAGATGGCGACGTGCTCGCAGTGAAGGTCAAGTTGTGTGTATCCAGAGCTACCGTTGTTTTATTTTATTAATTACTTGCGCTTTTTGTTTCGTATTTTTTTGTTTTTTTTTGTTCTCTCTTATGTTTTCTTGTATCTTTCATCTAGATAATGGTGATAATTTATTGGCCCGCGTAGTTTGTGGATCTTTTATCTCTATTTAGAGGATAGATGTTGTGATTTATCAAGTTCATAATTACCTTTGATCGTTGAAAGTGAAAAATCTAATGTTTGAATTCATGCATTGGGGTTGTTGACTGGCGCCTGCCTTTAAGCAAGTGCGACGTTGAATTGTATTTGAGTTAAACACTGTCCATTTCTTTAATAAGTATTTTAATTTTTGCTATTTTAAGTGAGGCGACACGTTCATAACAAGCGATCTTATAAATTATGATAGTACTATTCGGATTGATAGGTGTTGCGATTCGAGTCTTTTTATTTGACTTACACTATAAGTTTACGTAACAGTACCGTAATTCCCAAATTTAGATAGTGATTCATCATCCTGTAATTTAAAAAAGGTTGAAAATAAAAAGTAGCACATTGCACACATTTCTTTAATTGCTTAACAGTTTATTCACATGAATCATCAATTTAGGTAGCCCCATTCAGCATAGCTGGTTGGTCCCCAACCTGTCCAGTCTTTTACACGAAATTCACATTGGCAAAGTTCTACAGTTAAACATAAATTAAAAAAAAAAAAAAAACCAAACAAACAAACAAACAGACACACCAAAATGATAAAAATTCCCTATTCACTAATTTATTTATTAGAAAGAGTGCACGTCACTCTGGCTTCTCCACGTGGCGCTCAGTAATGGGTGGATGACAAATGGACGGAGATATCACAGCCTAATCTAGAAAGCCAATCATGCTGGACAACGTTGACCATACCACATATGGAACTTTTCATCCCAACGAGATCGGAGCGGACCGGACCGGACCGGACAACTACGTCAATAAAATCCTACGGCCGGGGCTGGCTTCTGTGGACCCCAGTGGGGAGTCGCAAGGTAGACGAAAATGGCAAGTTGTGTTATGGGTAATGATGGGGACCGAGACTTTGTTTGGTAACGTGACATATGCGTTGTATAAGTACTTGCCATCTTCCGTCAAAATTGATTTGAATCATTTGATGAAATAGTAAAAGACCGAAAAGGACAGAAAAAAACGACGACGAACGGTGGTTCCAACCATTTGGATTTATGCGGATTTTGTCCTGTACTTGAAATTTATGACTGACGTGTCCTCGCCGGTTCACACGGAGATGGGAGTTCATTGTGTGCTATCGTACACAAAGTTTGTGTACTTGCGGATTTTGAGTGTCTGTTACACGTAGTACAAAAATACAATCACGTGTTGATTAGGTAGTCGACGGTCATGAACAATGCTATTTTGACACCTAAAAATAAAAAAGTTAAAAAAAATATTGTCAAAAGACATAAACAGACTAAGTATCTGGATAGTTATAACCACATGCTTTTTATCAAGTTATTTCTTTTTTTTTTTTATTTTACAACCAAATTTTTTGTTTAAGTAACATTTTTTAAACCAATAATGATAAATATTTTAAATTTTTATCCCAAATTTTATCATAAATAATGTGTCACCTATTAAGTTATTAGTAATTCTTTATCTCATCAACCGATTGATGAATGACATATCATTTCAAATACTTTTTAGGATTAAAATTTTAGGATGTATAGCACTACCCTTTCCTAACACTATCACAATTACATTCTAACTAATATACCACTTATCTATTGGATAGTATAATAATAATTTTATTAGTTATAGAATTTATTATCAAATAGATGATGAGTTAGCACATGTTGTTGATCTTAATGGTAACATTTTGTTTAATTTATGATATTATATTTCAATCAATTTGTTTAAGTAACATTTTCCAAACCAGTAATAATAGATATTTTAAATTCTTTATTCTAAGTTTTATTATAAATAATGTGTCATTTATTAAGTGGTTAGTAATTCTTTTTAGAATTTTAGTGAATTAATTATATTATCTCATCAATCAAATGATGAATGCCACATCATCTGAGGTAATTTTTAGAATTAAAAATTTAAGATATATAGCACTACTCTTTCCAAACACTAATACTAGGGATCCATTATTTGAATTGTAATTATATTTTAACTAATATATCATTTATCTATTGGATGGTATAATAATGATTCTACTAGTTATAAAATTTATTATCTAATAGATGATGAGTCAACACATGTTGTTGATATACATATTAGGATCTTAATAGTATTGTTTGAAAAATATTTAATATGTTAGTGAATAAAATATATGAAGTAGATAATATTGTATTTCAATCAATCTGACAAAAATAATAGCAATGAAAATGACACGAAAAATGTGACATCATGAGTATTGATGTGTTATATTATATTAAAAGCAAAATCAATGAAAATGATTGTAATAATATGGTAACGCAATTGGGACTCTATGAGAATAACAAGGAAGAAATATAATAATACATTCAATAAATTTTATTTTATTAGTCATTCGTAAACACTAATTAATGATTTAATATCTCTTCATACAAAACAAATTCATTAAGACTTTATAAAATAATTTTTAAACCCTGAAAAGGAAATTAATATAAAAAATAATATTGACTTAAATCCTCTAAAAGATTGCGAAACGAATGTAATTTGGGACGAAAAGTTTGATCATATAATGTGCAAAATTATTTGACCAATCATTGTTTGGAAATTCATAAATAAGATGTTTGCTAAGGTACGGGTAAATACATGGTAGACTTCCCCCCCCCCCCGAGGTTAAAGAAGAGAATCACGTGTTTGATATGGTAGGTGCCTCTTCTTTCATATCAAAAGGCGGAGAACTCAAGTCTCGCCGCCGTGGACCACAAAGAAACAGTCAAATGACAAGTTAGACCCTTCCCATGAAAGCACGTTTTTACTCGTGCGTGCATGCATGCGTCCATTTTTTTTTTTAAAAGGAGAAAAATATATGAAAATTAAACTCAATAATTCGTTTGAATATTTCCAAAAATAAATAACTAAAAGGGGGTTCGAATATATTTTGTTGATGTGATTAAAAAAATTCAACAAAATTTTTTTATGCATTTATTTTTATTGGACTCAAATGTATATAATTCACGTTCTTATAGTTGAAAACTAATTAATTAATTATAATTTATTATTATTTGCAAACGTTGTTGAAATTTTTTTTATTTTTTTAAAAATATAAACAGATGGGTACAACCGAACAATGTTATTGAAGAAATCGATTCGATGGAAATTTAAACATTACATTTAATGGGTGTTTAAATGGATTAAATTATAATATAACATTTTTTACGAAATAACTTGGAGCAGTATCTTAATCCGAAGGAGAAATAACGATGCCTCGAAGCAAATTTTAAATACAAACACGATGGAACTATAAAAAAAAAAAAAAAAAACTTGTTTTGTTTTCAATATATCTCAATTTAATATGTCATAAAATGTTGTATTATTCTATTTAAACGATTACTCATAATTTCATTGGCTGAAAAAAATTGCACGAAAGCTAAATGCATACCACATTAGAATTTCAACTTCGTAAAATTAATGCTGCTAAAAAAAAAAAAAGAGTTGAAATGTTAGTTGATTTTATTTCCATGCAGCTTCGCTATAATATGTGAAGAATCTCGTGAAAATATACGCATTGATGTTTGGTGGCTAAGCGGTTTTATGTTATAAAATCGCTTAACGATCTTAAATAATGTCCAAGATGATCTATAATTTTTTAATTATTTTATGTATTTCGCAATTAAAGAGCACGATATGAATAAAAAAAAATTCATGTAAAATTAATAATAGACTTCATTAACTATTGTCTTGGTAAATTTTGACAACCGAAAACAATAATCGACAAATTACGCTGTCGAGTTGCTGGGCAAAAATGATATAATAATCTTATCATAAATGCTTTATGCTGATTTTTCAATTCTTTTAGGTGGGAGCTAAGTAATTATGAACCAGCCAACCAGGCAAATGCTTTCATAAGTCATGAGGGTATTATAGTAAAAGAACAAAAAGGCCAACCACCAACAATTCGGTGGAGGAGAAAAGATGAACAAGGAAGAGAGAGAAACCTTAATGGAGACAGAGAGTCTCGTCGGTTGTGGCTGACAAAACTAAAAGCAATCAAGAACAGGAGAAGAAGCCCGTGGGAAAACCTTGGCCGTCCATCATGCTCGGATGCTCTTGAAGGAACCAAAAGTTGATTGATAATTATAAGGATAGACAAGACATTGAGGAAAACACAAGAAGCAGAATCTTTCGTTTCCATAATTTATTTCATATCTTTTTTTTTTTTTTCTTTCTCCTCTTTCATTAACTTTGCCTCTTAGGGTAATCCTTGTACTTGTACCTTAAAAAAAATCCCCCTTTATTATATTATTTTGCCTCTTTTTGGCAATGAAATATTGAAATGAACAAATCAATCTACACCACAATCTTGACTTGTATAATTTAGGAGTCACCACAAGTGGAGGGAACATGATACGTTTGTGGTGTGGTTGTTTGAATATGACGTCTCTTGGGTACCATTATTAAAACCTTTGATTATTATCAATCCATTAAAAAATAACTTCTTTGATTTTTTTTTTAAAAAATAAAATAACTTACGTTAATAATTTAGTTTGATCCTCATTTTATCCAAATGATGTTTCTGTACACAATATAAGGAATTTTCATAATCACACAAGAAGATTTAAAACTTGTTCGTTAAACATATGAAAGCCACTAATTTTTTTTTTTGGTAGTTTATTTTATCTATTACTTTAATATAATAAAATTAATTAATTAATTAAATAGACTGTTATTTCATCAAAAATGAACACAAACTCCTTTATTTACTTTAAGAAACACGCAATAAAAACATGAAAACATATGTTACACTGTATTAGAGTGTGTATTTCTTTATTTTTTTAGTTTATTTTTAACTTTAGTATAGTCAATTATCTAAGAATGAAAAAAAATTACTATTATTATTATTATTATTATTATTATTTCTTAATGAATTATACAGTAAATTAATAAAAAATTTATAAAAAAGTGTTTTAGGTTATTATTTAAAAAATATAAATGAAATTAACTATTATTTAAAAAACAATGACCAAGTGAGCTATTGTATCAAATCCATATAAAAATAAAAGGCTTTTTCCCTTTTTTTTCAATTTTCATCGTATATTAATTTTTAATAAAATATATTAAAAAGGAAAATGTGCAAAATCCCACACGATTAAAGCAATCAATGTAGATCTAAGCTGTTACCCAAAAAAAAAAATTGATCTAAGCTGACGAACCCCTTGCCGCCACGTGCATATAAGCTCGTGTATTACAGAATGAGAATTGGGACTGGTATGACATGTGTTCCTATACCGTACGTTAGAAGTGCCACATAAAACGTCATTGCTCAAATCACATAACTCTTTTAATCTTAAAATAAAACAGAAAGGAAACAAACTGTGTAATTTAATAAATTATAAGCATTATGATTAAAAGAATATTGGTTAAATCTAATTATAAGTCTACCGAAATTATTTTACATTGATGCAAGTTGTTATTTTTCTATACTTTTTTTTTAAAGGTTCTATCATCTATGTTGAATTTCACGAAAGTTGATAAGGCAACAAATTAACAATTTATATAATACATATGAGCTTTTTATTTTTCGAGAAGGTATATACAGAGTTGATTGATTAGGTTCGTTGCATATGAAAATAAACGTTTGGTCTGTGTCTCATGGTCACGACTATTGTGCTTGATTAATGGAGGTCTCAATCGATCTCATTCAATATGTGTCAGCACCCCAAAAAAAAAAAAAATATTCATTATATACGAATCGATTTTTTTCTACCCCTCAAATGTCCCGGATGGCATGACATATACATATTAAATTTTAAATTTAAGCTAAATGGAAGATTTAAGGATTGTTTATCGCACTTGAAGATAACTCTTTCTTTCCCTCATATCATTTTTTTTTGTTTATTTAAATTAATGGCATGGGAATGCCTTTACCAGTGATAGAAGTGAACTTCATATTCCAAAATTTTTAATTTTAATTACACAAAATTTACCAACTAAACTAGCGGCACCTCTCTCTCGTATCATTGATTATATACAATAAACGTGACCAATTGAAAAATAATTTCAACATCTAAATCCAAATAAAATCAATATCTATTATTATCCATGAAAATTAATTTAGAAACCATAGCCCCCAGCTGGTTTCCACTCCCTCAAGCTAAACATTCTTTCTTGCTCCTTACACCAATCTTTCACCATCTTTCATTTTGAGTTACCCCAAAGTCCAAACCTAAAATGTGAAAAGTCACTTATGCCCATAATTAAGCAACCGCATCGATATAAAAAATCATTAAAAAAAAAAAAAGAGTGTTTATGCTCATGCAAGATTGCCAGTTGCTCAACGCTCATCATCGCAAAGTGATCTTTCAAATACTGACTAAAGTATAATATTTCATAATAAATGATTGTACAAAAATAATTTTAAAACTTATTGGGTAGGGGTTAACTTGATAAGAGATGAATGAAATAGGCGTACTTGTCGGCAGGGGAACGAGGTTTAAATGCGAGTTGGGTGACGTGGACCGTTTCTCTCCTTTCGTACCAAAAGTCTAATCTTCTATTCATCTCTTTTGCCACTCATTTTTCACCCTATTTACCCAAATGTCCTGCATCCTTTTATTCCTTTTATTCACGTGCTCCATAATTTGGACAGCCAACGTGTACGGCCAGATACTCTTTGTACTCCGGCCAGTGAATGATTTTGAATTTTTGATTGACGGATGGGACGCAGCATGTGCAAATGATAGTGTACTCCCGGTTGTACCATTAAAAAAAAAAAAAAAAAACTCCCCGTGCAGCCCCGGTGATATAGAAGTAAGTTATTAATTCGACTTCATTATTCTTAGTTTAAGTGATATAAAAATAAAGTATACATTATATTATTTTTATACAACCAGAAATATGCAGAAATCATTTTAACAGTTTAAATATTTGCATTTCTTTATTATTTTTGTACTTTAATTTTTTGAAGTATTAGTACAATAATTTGAAAACAACACTAAAGAATAAATTATTGTCTTTAACGATTTTAGAAAAATATTTTATTTCATCTAAAACCTATAATGTTATATAGCTCATATTTTTTCTAATATACAGATAACTATTATGTAGATAATCTAGAGATACGTTTCTTAAGATGAGATCTAAAAAGTTAAATTTTATTAAAATATTAAGTTTACTTTTATTTATAACTATAAATTAAGATAATAATTTTTTATGATTATATAAAGTTATTCGTATATAAAGTATCATTATAAAGATATTTTATTGTATATTTCTTTTCTTTTTTTTTCCTTTTTCTTTTTTTTTTCTAAGTTTATGTGACAAAGCTTTCTATTAGAAGAGAATGTTTAGGTCTTTTTATATCTTTTTTATTTTATTTGGTAAATTTTAGATACAAAAGATCTTTTAGAATAGACAATTTCTTTTTTTTTTTTTTTATATGTGATATATGCATGTAAAAATAATTTTGGTATTTTTTTTTTTAAAGCTATGGGTGGATAAAGTCAAAATCATTTTTTTTGTCTTTATTCATCACAATATTCAAATTTAGACGATCAATTAAATAAGGCAATGGCTACCTTGGAGCTGTTTCAAGGTAGAGCATAAATCACAGCCACACACACACAAAGTAATAAATAATTAAAAATGCGTTATAACTTTTATTATGTGGTTATAAAAGCGTGCTCAATCTTAGAGTGGTTATAACATAACCGTACCCATTAAATAAATATGCCTGAAAACCACTCTATTAAGTCCTTAAAAGTAAAGCATAATAACCAATTTATGTAGTATAATTTTAAAATAAATTTTGCCATGCATTAGATGACATTGAAATTTGTTTACAATTTTGTTCCTTTATTGCGATATGTGTGTAACATAATTTTAGTATTGTTTTAAAAGTAAGAGTGGATAAAATTCAAATCAATTTCTTAGACCCTACCTCCCATATGATTCAAAACTGGACAGTCGAGTCAACTAAGGCTTCTTGAAACCCACTCAACCAAACCCCTAAGAGTGAAACAAAACAATTTAGTTAGCTAGTCAGACGTTACAAACAATTTTAGTGCAGGAACATATTGGAAGTTTGGAACTATTTTAAATTTATTGAAAAAACTAGCAAAAGGATTTTAAATAGCATATATTAATACTAGCTAGGATTATATATTATTTTATATAAAAATAATATTGGGTCATTTGACATTTTTTTTTAAAATAAAATGCTAGGCCCCTTTTTGGTAGTTTGTAAACTATTTCCTTTATAGATGTTAGTTAATTCAATTGACATGTTTGTTTAGGCTAAGTGGTTTGCTCATCGTAACTCATTAATTCACGTTACCTAGGTTGGTACGTAGACATCTGTACAAATTTTCAACGTAATCTTTGTTTTCTTAAAATCATGCTCTCCATTTTTGATTTTTTTCCCCCAAAATTACATAGAGTTTCTTAGGAATAATCTTGTCTTATTCAGTACCGATTTACATAAAATAATTATACCAAAGTTACAAAGTCAGAAAAAATATTTGACTTTGTGTCTCAATAAATTTTGGAGTTGTCAAATCATTATATTATATTATCGAATGTGGTAGAAGGCCAGAGAATTCTTCTTTAGCATTTCCTAATTAAAGAAACTGAATGGAGAATACCCCTTTTAGCTATACAGGCAAGGAACGCGATAGGGTAGTGGGCATATTTTTTAATGGTTCAATGGAATAAACCTTTGCTTAATTTGCTTGCCCTATTGAGGAAAGAAAGGATATAAATCATAAACTATAGTGTAAGTACAAAATTGGAATGAATCCCATGAAGAAAATCACATAAAAGTGGAGCATACCCTAAAAGCAAGGGGTCTCCCCAAGTTGTATTTATGCCCAAAAATGAATTTTTAGGACCCACATGTATTGACTTTGGGATACAAATTGAACCGTGAAATGTGCTGCCTTTGAGTGTGTGTGTGTGTGTGTGTTTTTTTATCAAATTTTTATCTGCGTCTTGTGATAACCAAAGGTTATGGAGAACCAAATTCTCAGCAGCAATGGTGTATTCCTTGTCTTTTCTTGTTTTAAAGGAAATGTTTTTTTCAGTTGGGAAATAACAATGTGAGTTACAAAAATTTAGTTGTATTGGGAATACTTTTAGCAAACACTTGGTAGGACACTGTTAGTTTTAAATTTATACATGTCCATTCGAAAGGGCTAGGCAAACTAACTAGCCTCTGTTGAAGCTCTATGCCATTTGAAAATATTGTAACCCTATTTTGGTTTTTATCTTTATTAATTTTCAACACAAATAACAACTATTTTGCAAAACAACGTGTTATATTAGAAGTATCAAGGAGTCGGGATCATGTATGCATAAGATTTTTGTTTTATTTGAATTAAGTATGTTTTTAAGTTCAAAACATTGTCCTCATGTGAAATTTGACTAAGTGATTTTTTAAGGTATTTTTTTAATTAGCTACCTTAGTTTGAAATATAGGGGCTAGGATGCTAAAAACCGATTTTGAATTTCATCCACCCCTATCTTTTATATGCATAAATGAATAAATGTTAATAAAAATATTAGAAACGTTATTATTCATGTAGATGTTAGTTTCTTATCTGCAAACTTTACGACACCATTGTCACTACTTAATTGAAGGTTTCGAGTCAAAATGACCTATCACCAATCAAAATAAAGTAATGATGTGTTTGGTGTGCAATTTTTTGTATTTTAAATTATGTAGCATTTGACGTGTCATTTATTCATTGGTGTTAGAAAATTATCTCAATAATGATGGTATAAAAAGTCAACTGTTGCCAAATATATTATAGTCATTGATTGGTAACACATAATTTTGAATAAAGAATTTACATTTCAATTTTGTGAGTAAATCATCACTTGCCATATTAACGTTCAAACAACGTGATCAAGTAAGAGGAATGAATTCCTTATATTCGTGACAAGTCGTAAAATAATCCTCATATAAATAGTTTCGGTCTCATAATAATCCTCGTATAAAAAGCATATGAGCTTCTTCATAACAGTCATAAAATAATCTTCATATTCGTAACATGACACCAAAAAACCTTTATAACGGAAGGATATCGTTCATATAAGATCTATGAGAGAAATGATCATCTTTTTTTTTTCACTCTTAAATTCATGGTCTCCTATTTATTTCCTTTGCAGCATTTAATCAGAAGTTGTTGTATTGATAATTTTATGAATGGTGACTTGAAAATTATTGTTTGAAAATATTTTCAAGTATATAAATAGTTAATTTGAAAAAAAAAATTGGAAAGAAATTGTTTTGATTTAGATGAACAAACTAGATACATGAGAGATCATATTTCAACTCAAAAAAAATAAAAATAAAGAGCGAGAGAAAGATGGATGATGAATTAGTTTGCAGAAAAAAAAAATTTATATAACAGGTTTGCCTAGGGTTTAAAGAGTTAGGGTGAACAAAAAAAAAAGATATTGATTGATCTAATTAAATTTAAATTGATCCTTAAATGTAATTTAAACACTCAAAATGTTAGTCAAACGAATTCACAGCATAACAATAGCCATGAGACCAAAACTATTGATCAATTATGGCCACCTCCGAATTCCTTGATCATCAAGCCTATTAACTTCTTTGTATTAACCGACGCAATCCATTTATTAATATCAGGGGAGCACAGAAATTATAGTGTACTGTCTTGATTTCGAATGCAATTTCAATTTCAGTTTTCTAATATGATGATGATGATGATATCGCAGGCAAGGTCTCGAGTTCAATTATTGTTTGTGGTGCAAACTCTTTCACTTTAATCTTCAATTGTTTGGTTCATTCTCGGGCTCTTATCTGCTTCCATTTTTTTAAATGTAATCTCGTTTTCATTTGTTAGTTTTTGCTTAATAAATTTTGGGTCTTAAGTGTGAGAGCGCCTATAAAAACTTGTTTTAATAAATATTAGAACTTAAATTTTTAGGTTAAATAGTTTATTTAACATATAAAATTCACAAGCTGATTAATAACGTGACAAAATATGTCAATATAAACAAAAAAAATGTGAAATTATTAGTTTTTTTTAAATATAAAGTACAAACTGGCTAGCCAGTTGGTTGAACGAAGCCAGTAGTGTTGAAATTGTTATTGTTAATATTCTTTTCAATCGGACGAAACCTGACTTCTCAAGGAAACGGAAGTACACGAGTGGCGTCATTCTCTTGAAGCTAATCCATTGCAATAATCAACATCTCTTTCAAATTTTCATGATTAGCGATAAATGGTTACATTAATGTTATAATTAAATTCTTTAAAGACTAATAAAATTTCAATTTCTCCGCTATTGTAAGATCGTTACCGTAACAAATTTTTCAGAAGGGTTAGTTAAATTTTTAACCAATAGAAATAATTTTCATATTGACAGAATTATTATGACTCATGCATTGTTAAATAATATTAATAATAATAAAATCGTGTGAGACATGTTCGACAATGAAATTACACCCACATAAATATAGTCATTCCCTAGAGTGGGCGCCCTCATTTTTTTTATGTGAACACGCTTTATTAACTAAAATTGATTTTAAAAAGTAAAAAAAAAGTAATAATTTAAACTTTTTATTGTAGTATTAATAACATAGAAATGTATTGTCTGATACATTAAACAAGATAAGTAACTTATGTACATGTCAACATTAAACAACATAAGTAACTTATGTACATGTCAATATTCTTACTAATGTTTGATTTCATTTGTGAAAGACATAACTCATTACTGTTACCTAAATTTTTATTAATAGTACATAGAGGGGTTAAGAAGAAGGGCAATAATAAGATTAACCGTCGCCGGGTTAGTTTAGCATTTTTTTCACCCAATCAATCCTACAAATATTCCAAATTAGTAAAAATTAATTCGTTTGTAGTCAAAACGACCATCACCAAATTAAAATAGAGTAATAATATGCTTACACAATTAGTACACAATTTTTTATGTTTCAAATGATGTGGCATTTGACGGTTCATTTATTCATCAGTGTTAAAAAATTATCTCAATAATGATGGTATAAAAGTCAACTATTGCCAAATATATCACAGTGGGTAACACATTATTTTGCGCAAAATATTTACATTTCAATTTTGTGAGTAGATCATCACTTGCCAATTCAAACAACATGATCAAGTAAGAGGAATGAATTCCTTATATTTGCAACAAGTCGTAAAATAATCCTCATATAAAATTTTAACCAATAGAAATAATTTTCATATTGAAAATATTATTATGACTCGTGTGTTGTTAAATAATATTAATAATAATAAAATCATGTTAGACACATTGGACAATGAAATTACACATACGTACACATATAGTCATTTTCTAGAGTAGGTGCCCTCATTTTTTTCATGTGGACACGCTTCATTAACTAAAATTGATTTCAAAAAGTAAAAAAAAAATAAATTAAACTTTTTATTTTATTATTAATAACATAGAAATGTATTGTCTGATACATTAAACAACATAAGTAACTTATGTACATGTCAACATTAAACAACATAAGTAACTTATGTACATGTCAACATTCTTACTAATGTTTGATTTCATTTGTGAAAGACATAACTCAGTGTTGTTACCTAAATTTTTATTAATAGTACATAGGGGGTTGTATCTGACGTTTAATAGATAATACAACATCTAGGCTGCGATTGAGAGATAGGATAAGGTGGAATTAGATTATTTTGTGGGATTACTATTGTAGTCCCGCGTTTGGATTGCTTAATGGTTTTGAATTACTTACCCAATGATACAATTTAACTCAAGGTTCATGAGCGTAATGAATAGCTCATGAATAACTAACATAAATGAAATGACAAACTTAATTAATAAAATCGTGCCGCGGGGGGTTAAAGAGAAGGGCAATAGTAGGACTAACTGTCGCCGGGTTAGATTAACATTTTTTTCACCCAATCCACCCTACAAATATTCCATATTGGTAAAAATTAATTCGTTTGTAGTCAAAACGATCATCACCAAATTAAAATAGAGTAATAATATGCTTACACAATTGGTACACAATTTTTTATGTTTCAAATGATGTGGCATTTGACGGTTCATTTATTCATTAGTGTTAAAAAATTATCTCAATAATGATGGTATAAAAAGTCAACTATTGCCAAATATATCATAGTCATTGATTGGTAACACATTATTTTGAACAAAAAATTTACATTTCAATTTTGTGAGTAGATCATCACTTGCCAATTCAAACAACATGATCAAGTAAGAGGAATGAATTCCTTATATTCAAAACAAGTTGTAAAATAATCCTCATATAAATAGTTTTGGTCTTGCAATAATCCTCACATAAAAAGTACATGGGCTCCTTCATAACAGTCATAAAATAATATTCAAATTCGTAACAAGTCACCAAAAAATCATCATAACAGAAGGATATGGTTCATACATGATCTACGAGAGAAATGATCAACCTTTTTTCAGGGGAAAAGAGTTTATAAATAATGCTAGATCCCAAATAATTCTTTTGATAAAATATTTTTTGAAACCACTATAAGTTTTCCTATTTCTTAACTCAAAATGGTTTGAGTTAAAAAGAAAAGAAAAATTATAATATAGTCCCATTCTTGAAAAAAAAAATGACAAAATTTTATCTTGCAAGTGTTTCTTAATTCTCAAACGAATGGACCGGTACAAAGCCTTCAGATAGCGGGTAACATCAAGAAAAGTTAATCCATTTGGGCTCCGAAAACCATAAACTCTCAAACAAAAAAATGTTACCCATATCCCAGAGGCGTCGTAAATGACTCGAGTGTACTATTGGCACCCCCCAAATATGCTCTTAATACCCCCATTTACAGTTTTATTTACTTGAATTTCAAAAATACCCTTTTAATCAACTCTCCTAATTTATTATTATTTCCTTTTTTAAGTAGTTTTTTTCACTCTTGAAATCATAGTCTCCTATTTGTTTCCTTTGCAGCATTTAATCAGACGTTATTTTATTGATAATTTTATGAATGGAAATCATTGACTTGAAAATTATGGTTTGAAAACCTTTTCAAGTATAGAAATAGTTAATTTGAAAACAAAACAAAACAAAATAAAATAAAATAAAAAAGAAATCGTTTTAATTTAGACGAACAAATTTAGATACACGAGAGATCGTATCTCAACTCAAAATAAAAAAGAAAAGAAAAAAGAGCGAGAGAAAGATGGATGATGAATTACTTTGCCAAAAGAAATTATACAACAAGTTTGCCTGGGGTTTAAAGAGTTAGACAAAAAAAAAAAAAAAGAAGAAAAAGATATTGATTGATTTAATTAAATTTAAAATGTCAGAAGAAGAATTACATGCAACAACAAAATAATTCGTACATTTAACACAAAAATCATGTATCCTGCCAGTGAGTGTTGCTCTGACGTTGATACTGTTAGAACTTGCCCTATCTAATATCAAGCTCTTTCAATTTAATCTTTAATTTTTTTGGCTCACTTTCGAGCTCTTATCTGCTTCCATTTTTTTAAATCCTAATCCACATTTCATGTGAGGATTCTAGTAGATTTTGCTTAATAAATATTGGGTCTTAAGTGTGAGGGTGCCTATAAAAACTTGTTTTAATAAATATTAGAAGTTAAATTTTTAGGTCAAACAATTTCTTTAACATATGCATTTCACAAACTGATTAATAACGTGAGAAAATATATCAATATAAATAAAATTGTGAAATTATTAGTTTTTCAAATGTAAAGTACAAACTAGCTAGCTGGTTGGTTGAACAAAGCCAGTAGTGTTGAAAATTGTTATGGTTAATATTCTTCTTAATGAGACGAAACTTGTTCTCTCAATAAAACGAAGTATATGATTGGCGTCATTGTCTTGAAGATAATCCATTTTAATAATCAACATCTCTTTCAAATTTTCATGATTAGCGATAAATGGTTGCATAAATGTTATAATTAAATTCTTTGAAGACTAATCAAATATTAATTTTCTCCAATATTTTAAGATCACTACGGTAATAAAATTATTATGACTTGTGTATTGTTAAATAATATTAATAATAATTAACTCATGCGAGGCACATTGAACAATGAAATATTATATTTATATATAATATTTCAAAAAGTAAAAAGTCAAGTTAAATTTTTTATTATAGTATTAATAACATAGAAATATATTGTCCGATAGATTAAACAACATAAGTATCTTATGCAAAACTGAATTAATTTTAACCACATTACTTGTACGTTTTCAGTTGGATTGATAAGCTCTTTCAGCCCAAACGAATTAATTTTTACCACTCTGGAATATTTGCGGATTGTGTTGGGGGAAAAAAATTGTTAACCTAACCCAGAGACCGGTTAATTCTGTTATTGCCCTTCTCCTTGACCCCCCTAGCATGATTTTATTAATTAAGTTGTAATTTCATTTATGTTAGTTATTTAAAAGATAAAAAATAAAACGTGGCAAGACCCAAATTTCTAATCTCATTACAAGTCTAACAGAAACTACTTAAATCTTTTTAATCTTGTAGTATAATATGAAGAATTGACTTCTTTCGTAAGTCCTAACTATTGAATTAAGTTATTAAGGGTTTGTTTGTCAAATGCCTGAAATCTAGAATTTTATTAATTTTATATTATTCTTTTAAAATTTACTTGTTTATTTTTTGTAATTTGTGTCTGATTTTTTAGACATTTACAGCTTAATAAAAAATGTAAACCTTTGTTATGTTTATCTAAGTGAAAAAAAAAAGTTTTGAATGAGAAATAAATATTATATTTTAAAAATATGTTAAAATAGTATATTTTATGATATACTTATTTTCTAAACTATAAAATCCCTTTTTTTTAATAATTTAATTGACATAAAAGTCAAATAATCATATAATCATATTTAAGATATTTTTTTAATTTATGAAAACAAATAAGATGTTATTTGTTGATATAGCCAAAGTTTAATGTTCTAATATTCGTTGATTTTTGAAAATACCAAAATAAATAAATAGCCTAAATTTACGTTGATACGAAAGAATATCATGAACCTAAGAGGTTAAGACTTGTTGATTCCACATAACATCGAGAATTAACTAAACTAAGAAACTCATACAGAGTTTTGATAACTGAAAACATTATTGAACTCAAATCTAGAGTTTATTCCAACAAATAATTAAATAACAAACAACCAAAGCCTACTTGCAATATAAAAAATACTTATTTATACTAATTACGACTTATCCTAATTTGACTATAAAACCTATTATAAGAAGACATATAACTAAACTAAGAATACAACTTAAATAAATTATGCTTAAACAATGAAAATCTAAATAGGCAATATAATTAAACTAGAATACAAATTAATTAAAAAATTCTTAAATATTATGAATTTTAATCCAAATAGTATTTCTTCAATTTCTTGCATTGCATCACTTATATATATATATATATATATATAATATCATTTATATTTTTTGTTCAGATTTATTTTGACTCTAAAAATTTTTAAAAAACAAACGCATGAGTGTGAATCTATAAAGCTAACAATAGGTGACTACTGATTTTGTTATATCTCGGATCAAAAGATGAAGAGAAATTAGAGGATTTTTAGGTCATTTTATTGTAATCTAGTTGAAAATGAACGACAAAATAAAGAAAAATCAAAATAGGGTTGTCACGAGAGAAAAAAAAAAGTGGGAGTTGAATGCAAACTAAATTTCCGAATTCCCAGATACGCGAACGCATAACCCATCGACTGACTCACAGCATTGAGCCGCCCCACACCACCACGAAGACAGCCGGCAGCGGCGCAAAGCCACCCCACCTCACCGTTCCTCACTCCCCCTAAATTCAAATATCATGGTAGGAATTATTTTCTAATCTAGTTTGTTGATTAAAATTTCATGGTAGGAATTTCAAATTTTATGGTATATTCTATTTTTTTTTTCTCTAAGGGATAAATAGATGTTTGTTACGATTCTACTCATAAATGGCTCTAGTTATGACATGTAATTTTACTCTATTAGTCAGGATAATTGATGTAGAGTTTGTAAAAGTGCAGTATCAACTTATCAATTCATATATATAAACACTTAGAGTAATTTTTCATTAATCTAATATATTTTGTTCCGTAATATACTAAAATATATGTTTTTTAATTATATATATATAATTGGTGTGTACACTTCAACTTGTCCGATGGATTTGCCACTCAAGGATGCATACTTGCAGTCATTGCTTCCAAGATTCAGAATGAATAAACTCCTTTCGACGTTATTCTGATACTCGAAGAAAGATATTAGCAAGCAGATGTGAAGTTATGGAATCGGTGGTAGAGGCTTCGAATGGCGCTTGGATGCCGTGTTTGCCAAGACCCATGGCATTTTTAGAAGGAAATAGTTAATAATATATAATCCCAATTTTTATTTTTTTTTAGGGTAAAAGGGTGGCTAAGTCTAAATCAATTTTTTAACCTATGTCTCTCCAATTCCGAACTGAGAAAAAGGACTACTCTAGCTATTATGAAATAGATTTAGTACTTACTCTACATTAGGTTAATAAAATTTGTTTGGAGAAGAGAGCGAGAGCCGGACAGAGTTCTAACTCTGATCATACTGCCCAAAATAAGGCACTACCCACTTAATTCATAAACGATTTTTTCAATTAATTTTTGCATCACTTTGGTACTCAAATTATTAAACAGATTAAATTGAAGGACTGGTCTGAATTGCCAGACGATATTCTGTCACTATCATGTCTCTCTTGCCTCTGATTGAAGCTGTAAGAACACGTATTCTTTCAAAGATCTGTTTACTCTTGTTACCGTTTCTTAACTTTGAGCCTCCACGCTTGAGGATTGACTTTTACTTCGATAGTAAAGTGGAATCAAAGATTCAAGTCCTTTTTCCGAATACCATAACAACTTGAAAGGAGTCAATCCGTTCTGAATCGCGGAAGCAACGACTACAAATACGCATGATAGCAATTATAGTCACCAACATTGGAAGCATGTTATCCGAAATCAAGCAAGAGTGTGCGTCTCCAATTTATTAGTCCCCGGCATGCTACCATTGGGGTGCCTTCCAGGCTACGTTTCTTCACTTCACAGCACTAATCCGGGCGAGTTCGATGCCCAAAACTGCCACGTTGGCCTCAACAACCTGGCCAAGATTCACAACAACCAGCTCAACCTTGTGCTTTCTCAAGCGTCGCCACGGCATGAGTCTCTAACAGATACTCTCAAATCTTGTATGCTGACTATTACAATGCTTTCACGGAACCTCTTCGCCGCAGCTGCTCCAATAATCCTAAGGCTTACTTCGTTCGGCCAGAGTTTTTTGTTCCCAAGTCAATCACCGTGTTTAGTTCGCTTCAATCAGCTAGCAAGCTTGCACTTGTAAATTACAACAATATTTCCACAATTTTGTTTTGCTGACTAATTTTCTGTTATTCCATCCATGTAATTGAGAATTTGAGACTGATTTAACCGTTCATTAATGAAATAATAATTATTGTTTTTTTCAATCAGGAACTACAATATAGCATATGTTAGTTTCATTTTATTGGATATTTATTGCTGACAATATTTGATTATTTATTTCTGTACTCTATGGAAAGCCAGAAACCAGATCAGATTTGAGGATGTTGCACCTTCTAGCGTGCAAGTCCAATCCAATTGTAATGCAAATAGCATTTAATGATGATTTGGAGAAAATGAACACCTTGAAGGCAGAGATAAAAACGTCAAATAATTATTATTAAATTTTTTTTTTTAAAAATATATATAAATATAGCATTACGGGGACAAACAAAAGCTGAGCCATTCACAATCACATGCATCTCTCTCACCTTCCTGCAAATAAGTCCAAATTTTACAAAAAATTAATTTTACAAAATTAATCCAAGAATCCACAGGAAAAAAATTCATTTTCTTTCATCGACCATCTTCCGTGTTTGGTAGGCGGAGAGAGTGAGGGAAGCAGTGACGGGGAGTGATGATTTGGAGATGAGGATAAAGTCGAGATAGCAGAGAAAGTGAGGATGAGTAAAGAAGTGAGTGGGGGAGGATGAGTTTGACTCATACACTAGTCATGAGTGAGGGAGGATAGAGAGAGATCTCTCTAGATCCACTCACACTGAGAGAGCAGTAGCTGAGAGAGGGAGAGAGCACACTCGCAGATGCAGCAGTTGGAGAGCGAGAGAGCGATGATAGCACATGAACTGAGAGAGAGAGAGAGAGAGAGAGAGAGAGAGAGATGTTTTTGTCCCCATCACGCTCATTTTTTTATAATAAAAAATTATTATATGGCTAAAAGAAGGAGAGAAACGACAGCACAAGCGGCTGATTCTCCGACTCTTCTCTCAACCTTCTGGATATTTAGCACTGCTCTGTTAGGATAACTTTGGGTTGCTCATTCAATAAGATACAATGCATAGTGATTACGCTTATTTGGCATTAAGGCACGGTAACTAAAAAAATTATAATTACTAAGAAAAAAAAAATATAAATATGTAATAAGGTTAATAGTTTATAGTAAATATAATTTTTAAATAATAATTTTGACAAAAATAGTAAAGATAATATAAAATTTTTATCATATAAGTGGTAGATTAAATCAACTTACTTCCAAGCAATAACAATTAATGTTTACCATAATATTGTAATTTTTAAGTCACAACTGGTCAATCTGAATGTCGAATAGGTCCTTACTCGAACAAGTCCTATATATCAACTGTTGGCATAACTTGCCGGTAAAGAGTCAAAACAATATTGTTATGTTTAGACTTGGGAAAATGTGTTAGCGGTGTTTGAGTCATGTCAAATTTAGATTGTATCATAACTTATTTAATAATCATGTTAAACTATTGAGATTTTAACCCGATATAAAAAAAATAAATGAGTTATCAATTAACTAGCTTATTATCTATATATTTAACAAGATTTATATCAAATATTTGCACTCCATTATCTACACACACATATCTATCAATATTTTATATATTTTCGCTATTGAAGTTATAAATCTATATATAATTTTATAAATTAAACATCATGTATATGTTCATTCTCCTCCCCTCCCCCCAAAAAAAAAATGAAAAAAGTGAAGATCATATCCAATATTTAAGTTTTAATGAAAATAATCTATAAATTACTTTAGAATAAAAAAATAATTTTTTCATTAATGGAGTAAATAGATTAAAACTTTAACCTTAATATGATGTTACTATTTAATAATTCTATCAAATTTAGAGATTTATATTTATTTATTTATATCGTATTTGTATAGAATAATCAAAGTTATGTGAAATTTTTCTATCTCGAGTTTTGTTTCCAGCCTTTTCAGATTCGAAATGACATCTCAAGATTTAGCACAGTTTCTTTTTGGCAACCATAGATGTGATTAAGGCAATATTTTCAAAATGGTTGTGGTGTAGCGTAGTCATGGCCATTGGGCCTGGCCGGCTCACTTGTCCGGGCTGGATTTTTTCCACGCTTTGAATTAAAAAAAAAAATAAATTTTTAAATGTTTATAGTATTTTTTGAAGTGGGCCATGCATTCTGTTTATAAACGGATGCATTCAAAATAAAAAATAAATGCAGTAATTAGAAAGATAAATATTTATTTAGTTTTTATATTTTAATTTTAGTATCTGTTTAATTTTTATAATTTTATATTTTAAAAAATATTTCAAGAAACCCTTGCTCTTAAGTATCTCACATTCTTACCTTTATTTGTCTAGCTTTTACAATAATACCCTTTCTACAATATTCTTGACATTAATTTATCATCTATTGAGAAAGTCAATTAGTAAATTAATAAAAATTAATTATTAGTTAATTAATCAATAAACATCATTGGAAAAGAACTGGTACTTTTTGTACCCTTGCAACAATCTTATTAAGTAAAATTTTAAAATTAATTAATACCAGTCAATTTTACTAGTCAATTTTAAACAATATTTAATACCCTTACAACAATCTTATTAATAATTATTTGTAAACAAATTAATTTAAAATGTTAATCTTAAAAGTAAAAATAATAGAAAAAAAGTTTATAGTAATTTTTTATTTTAATATTAAGGCTTATTTGATAAATTAATATTTTTCTTTTTATTAATATCCCCAAGAATATGGCCACACGATCAATTGTTGTCCTCACAATTGTGAAGGCAGTAGTTTGAACCCCCACCAAAAATATTGTAGGGATTAATTCCTTCCTCAATTAACAAAAATAATTAAATGCATGCAATGTTCTCATGATTGTAAAAATATCATTAATTGCCTCATATAATCTGAGTTATAATTTGATTGTAATATTAATGTAAGAATATCCCCAAAAATATTGTTGCAAGAGCATTATAGTGAAAAAAAGACAAAGAAAAAGTAAAAGTAAGAATGTTCTCCTGATTGTAAACATATTATTAGTTGTCTCATATAATATGAGTTACAGTCCAATTATAACATTAGTATCAAGAAAAACATTTCCAAGAATATTGTTGCAAGAGCATTAACCAAAAGGAAAAAAAAAGTAATGGTAAGAATGTAACATATTTAACAGTAAGGGTGGCTTGAGGACTAAACAGATATTTAAATTAAAATGTAGGAATTAAATGAGTATTTACTATAATAAGAATTTAAACAAAAAAAATTTAATACTAGGAACTAGGCATAAAAATTATTATGACCTTCTTACGACTAGGCCACGCTAAATCCAACTAGGCTCGAGCTTTTCTATCACCCCTACTCGACAAGGTATTGCTAATTTTGAAAATCATCTAATATTAACTAACAAGTAGCAGCAACTTAATTTATGTTCGAGGTGCAAGCAACTGAGTGGTTTCAGTCTCTTTATTTGGTTAGCCACATGAGAATTCACCTTTGAAAGTTTATATTTAAAATTTATTAACTTCCTACTTGTTACTTTTATCTTCTTCTTTTTGTAATAGCAATTCTTTTCATTTTTATTCTATTTCAAGGGCTTTGTTTTTCTTAATTTTGGCATAAGTGGACGATTACTAAGAATATATAACAATTGTAATTATTAGGTTCATATTTGAGGCTAATTTATTTGCATCACTTAAGGAAGCCAAGAACTGAAAGTTAAAAGTTTGTCCCAGTCTCAAATCTTATACCAGCCAACAACTTCCAACATGTCTTTTTTATACTAACCCGAAATAACCTCTCCACCTCTAAATCGAAAAATGAAAACCAAATATAGGCACTACAACGTTGCTCACAACACTATAAAAAGCCTAACATATTTTGTACAATTTCATCATCACTGTCCATTTTCTTGCACGTCGTTCCAATTCAGGAATCAAGATGGCAAGCATGAAAATCTCAGTTGGCATTCTTGCATTGTTGCTTGTGTCTTTCATTCTGAGCAGCGATGCCAAAAATCCTACCGATGCTTCGGAATTGATTAGGAAAAAGCAGTACTTGTCTCCTCGTAGCTCTGTTGATGGTTCTGCTCCTGATGAATCCGGCAACCCACGTCACGTTGGGGTGTCTTCAAGACCTGAAACTCCTGCTCCTTCTCAAGATTATTCACCATCACCATCACCATCACCCTCCCCCTCACCATCACCATCACCATCACCATCACCATCACCATCATCATACTAAATTGTTATACATGTTCAATTTATGGTAATGGTATTGAATTTCTTTATTGTATTGGAAGAGAATGGATGGTGAGACATGTAATAAATGAGCTCTAAAGCTTATTAACTTGTGGTTGAAGAAATCTAAGAATTTGTTTATGCTCTTATTCTGACTTTGATACACATACGCACGCATACATATATATGCATATGCATATGTATACGTATATGTATATTTGCGCATGGCTTGTATTCGTTGCATCCTCTTTAGTATGGGAGTGATTTTCTCGACCATTTAATTGTTCTATAGCACGCACACAAAGTTTCTAAAAATTTTAAGGCCAATATAGATCGTGGGGTTGAACAATCACTTGGCCAAAAGCAAGAATTATGGGAACGGTGTTGAATAGAAATTAGAAATGGACAATTTTTGTAATCATCTAATTTTATGTGAAGAATCATGATCTTATGCGCTCATAGGAACTTGGTCGAATGGATTTTAAGTAAGTTTATTTAATTGACTGTTTGAATTCAAGTCTTTAAATTTTGGTTTGAACTTTATCCACTTCTATCTACCACTTTCATACTATACACAGAATCTTGATATCTTAACACATGAATTGAAATTGTCTATTTTGCTTCTTCATCAATTAGTGCCTACACTGCTACACATGAATTGCAATTGTTTCCTTTGCTTATTTTCCAATTAGCGACTGCTAATACATGCATGTGCGGTCTTCTTTTAATAAGTGTAACTTGTATTATTCAATTATATATGTAATTCTTTATTTTAAGTAAAAAAAAAAAAAAGATGGAGGTCCCAGGATTTACTTAAATAGTTATATAAATCACCTTAATTTCATAATTAATAACGCGGACTCTTTTATGTAATTGTCATTTTCTTCAGCAAAGTTTAAGAAAGCAATAGAAGGCCCTCAAAATTGCAAAGCAAAATGCCATGGGAATAATAAATACATTCAACTTCAAACTTATGAAGCTGGCCTTTTTAAAGGAATTATCTGCCTCAAAATTTGTGTCTCAGTAACATCGTTCAACCATACAGCTCCGTTTGACATTGAAAATTAGCATATATGATGATGCCGCTCATCATTAGTTTACCATTTAATGAAAGACACATCCAAGGTCTCAAGTTAATTTGGTGGCCAAAAAAATATAAAGAGTTTGGAAGTGGCACTACATTAGCTGGCCTTAGCTTTGGCCCACGTTCTATAATTGCAACTGAAACTTTAAGGTTACTGAGGTCCCAATGCCTTCCCAGTGCTTTTGTCACATCTCACATACATTGACTGGTCTTGGAAGTTGGAACCCATCAATTTCTGAAACTGAGACTTCCCAATGGCTTTACCCTTTAAAAGTTTTACCCATCCTGTCTCTCTATTCAGTTTTGTAATCCAAACCACCTCATATTTGTCAAATGAAATGACTCTTCGTCGGCATTACAGCCATTTGTGGGACTTTTTCACATAGCAAAGACTAGGCTATCAAGATGGTGAGAAAATTAATAAAATTAGTTTCGTTGAATAGAGACTGATTGGCTGTGTATGGTGTATAAATGAGAATGAATATGCAATTTTTTCTAGTGAAACAGGTAACCTTGACTCTCTGTTGGCAGTTCCCTTTCTAATAAAAAGATTCAAAAAACAGTTGGGGCGGCTTAGGATATTCAGGTTTCCAATTTGAAAAACAAAATATTTTGAATGAAGTGACTCATCCTACGTATAACCTTATGTGTCACTCATTTTTTAATTAATGTGGGATAACTTGACTGCTCAAAGATCAATCTTGGAATAAAACCTAGCGTGTTTGGAAGCGGCACCTGCCCTGGTCCACTCGTTCGACGTTGAGTACACCACATTCCGATTTGGCTTTGATAATAATTATTGGGAAACAACATTGTTGTCAGTGAAGGTATCAAATTTATATCCCATCCATACCATCAGCCCTTGAAAGTGAATATCTTCTAGACTTGTGACTGAAGCTTTTTTTCCTCGGTTCCTATTATGAGAGTGATATCAGATGCTGACAATTGCACGAGGTCATAGAATGCCCTTGAAGCCACATAATGTCCATATTAGGTCAATAAATGTTACAGCTGGATGAACAAGTCTTTGACAAAGAAAATATTATAATTCTCAGTAGTTTATTAAAATTTTAAGCTGTGTTCACACTTAGTAAGAGCCTTTTGACCAATCCGTAAAATTCTTATATATAAGCCCCACCAGAGCCACCTATCCCACTTGAACGTTCTTGTTTCTTTTCGGTGACTTCTAAAATTTCCTTTCGAGTACTTTTCCTTCTCTTCGAAACAGAGTACTCTGTTTCTAAGCTCTCAAAAACAATGCAAAATGAAAGTAAAAACACCCCAGAAAGGCCTGAAATTAGAGTTCCTCCAAGGAGAGGTGAAATTAAAAGGAAGATCTTTGCAGGATTAGTGAAGAAGGTAAAGGCTGAATTAATGTTATTTCGACAAGGCAAAAGGAAAGGAGAAGCTGGAACTGCCTCATCTACTACACCTACTCAAAGTGATTAATAACTCTGAAGGGCATTCAGATTCCTGACCCAGTTGAAGAAGTAACAGTGAGGGGTTTATTTCTGCAAGCAGATTGCCATAGAGCTAAACCTGCACTGTTACGAATTGTTTTAGGGAGCCCTGTTTTGACTTGTGTGCTCTTTTTTTTTTCTTTTTTTTTTTTTTTTAAATATGAAATATTCATCTCTCATTGTCAAATTTGCTTGATCTTTCCAAGTCCTAGATTGGAGTCTGTATTGGGCTAATGATGATCAAATGTGTTGCAAGAACCTATCACTTGCTTTCATTGTGTGGCATAATGTTCAGTGCATTCAAAAATAAAAAATACAAGCAAGCCTATGTTGCTTTTCAATGTTCTTTTGACAATACATACCCAAAAAAAAAAAAAAATGGTATTCGATTCTGAATATGATTATATTATTATAGTTCTATTAATTCGTTGTTCCTTTAATCTCTCTTCTGTTTGTGTTTGTGCTGCCTTGTAGAATTACAAGTATCAAAGAATCTTCCCTACTTGGACCGACCAATGAGAAATGTTCTGCGTTGTGTGTGCACCATATCAATCAATATTATGTTGTGACAATTTCGGAAATGGTATAGATAAAGTGTACGAAGGAAACGGCGGAGGCCGGTGGGCGTGATTGGTTTGTTGTTGCAAGTTCTTTTCAATTTCTCGAAGGCGATTACACTTTCATGATGTGAATACTGTTGCTGTTTGAAAAAGGAAAAATGCCCATGATTTGAAGAAACTGTATAGAGATTCTAGTAGAAATGCTTACTCGTTACTCCTACATATTAGTCACTTGTTACAAGATATTTGGGTTGGTCATTTGTCATAATTACCTTTTGATTTGCCTTTGATTTTGAGGGCCAACTTTGCCAAAGATTCCACGCTAGCGCTTGGATTAATCTTTTAATATCCGTAACAGTGTGAACGCTTTGATAGAAAATGAAAAATTGATCCATTACCATTATTAAAATGCTTTCTATTAGTACTATGATTAGAAGTGATTCTAGGCCAAGTCCCTTTAAAAACACTGTTGAAACTCAACCTGTGCAGACATTACGAAACGCTAAGTCAGTGAATCTCATGGGGCTCTGTGTCTTCAGCAACCTAAACAATAAATTAACAGTAAGTGGATCAAGTTCTTATGACTAGAATGCGACACACATATAAGTGATTCATGAGCTAAAGCAAATCCCAAACAGCAGCCCTTAAACAAATCTGAAACCAGGTCATTTTGTCAGCTTTGTTGCCTTTTGTTTGATTATACAGCCAGCAACATGATATTAGTCTGCACACAAATCCACGGTCCTTTTGGAAACTCCTCGCTTTTCACACCCACTAAAATTTTATTGAATTTTAGTGAGAGCGTTGGCGCATATGCTGAGCTACAGATGACCTAAAGGCTAAAGGTGCCCCCACCAAAGATATGTATAAGACCCCACGATCTCACCTCTCTTTAGATACCACCTTCACTACTAGCTTTTCTTCATCTCCTCCTCCTCCTCCTCCTCCTCCTACTGATTCTTCACTTGCTAAAAAGTGCAGTTAAGAGCTATGGAAAGCAATCAAAACAAGCAAGTGAAAAAGGGGAAAGTTAACACACTCCCACCAAAGAGAGGGAAAATTAAAGCTCAAATAATGGCAGATTTGCTGGAGACTGTGGTGAGTATAGCAGGCAAGCCGGGTAAAAAGAATGAAAGAGGAGGTGAGTGTAGCAGGCAAGCAACTGGTAACTCTTCTGATGATGAGAAAAATTAAACATGTTTCAGAAGCTGAGCTGAGGGTTCCACTACTACTCTTACAATTGCTACTATGTTGTTTTTCAAGTTTTTGTGAAAGTATATATATATATATATATATATATGTATGTATGTATGCTTCAATGCAAATTAAGCTGGTTTCTTAGCCTTTTCGGTCCTGAGTTTACATGTTTTAAGCACTTGATGTTTATATTATACATGTATTGAATTGAACCTATCTATGCCTTTATCTTTATATTTTCCCTTCGATCTTGAAGATTCTGCTGATTAATATAGTTTCTCAGTACAAGAAGTAGAGAAAGAAAGAGGTGAAGATAGAATAGAAATTGAGCTGTGTGAGACAAAACTTTGCAGAACAGACATCTGTCTGCACACAAGACAAATGTCAAAAATCTGCAAGTGGCTTCTGCCCCTAGTGTTTTTTTGCTCTTGGTTATCTCAATTGTGATCTACACTGGCCTACAGCGCAAGTGCTTCATTGTCAAAAAGTTCAACAGTATCTCTTATTCTGATACGATTCTCATGGACCCATTGGCCTTTCATTGGGATTAACTTTTTCCGTCATCTTTTCAGCATCACATCCCAAAATTTGCAGGAATATGTAATCAAAAGTGATAAATACTAAATACTCTTGATTGTTAATTACTATTTTCTACTTTTGCATAGCAAAGTAGCAAAGCCTGAAGGGTGTTAAGATGATGTTAACGTGTTAACATCATAGGTTCAAGTGGCCTAATGCAATGAAAGGGTATCGAATATTATATTTTCCTCAAATGATTAATCCCATGTCGATTTCACTGTTTCTTGTCAATATTTCCCTTGAAAGCTCACGTTTACCTTTGCCCTCAAAGTGTCCTGCTTTTCAGTAATCTCATTTCAAAATCTCTTAATAATGATTTGGTTAGATATGGCTGTCAAATATTTGAAAATTAGTTGAGCCAGTCCAACGAGAACTAGTACCTCTTACTCTCTGTCACGTTCAAAAAGGAAAAAAACAATTTGGCCTTTCACTGGTGGAAAACCATCAAATGAAGAAAGATTATCAAAATTTCCAATGAAAGAGTTTGATTTTGACCAATCCTCCGCCGTATCCCCGCTTGCCAGCCAAGGTCTCAGCGATAGCGAGTCAATATGTAATAGCAACATAATCTTGTTGAGGGGGGTCCATTTCGTTCTGTTTCTTTCGTGGGCCAAATTCAATTCTTCTCTTCATGATTGAAAGCGAAAAGCATCTGATAAATCAGTGATATATTATTATTATTATTATTATTTCCCACATGAACGGACTTATCCAGACATATAGTGCGTAAGTTTTGACCAAAGTGGCTCATTAACTGGATTTGTGGGTACACACATGTCATCCACTAAAATAAAATATTAGGAATCTGATGCGGCAGCCATTGCATGCGCTAATTGGCATCTTATCACAGAATCTTCTCGAACTTAAAACACATTTTAGTCTTGACATCATTTTGCTTATATCATCTTTGCTTGGTCATGTCGCATATCCTTTGCTTCACACTTCATCTGCAGGGCATGTAGCGGCTGCGGCGTCTGCAACCATCTGGAAACAATAATCAGATGGTGATGATCGCGATCATGATCACCAAGGGATGATCATGATCATGATTATATGTCGGTTGACAGTTGCTGCATATGCTTCAAATCATTCTTCAATGACCGAGTCGAAATAGAAATTAAATTAACCTCCTTGATTGTGTTTTGTCAAATGGGTGTATATTTACTTTGAACCGCCTAATCTCCGTGGAAAATTATTTAATATTTTATTATTTTGCGCATGTCATAAGTTAAAAGTATATGAACAAAAACAACAAAAGAAAAAACTTCTAAACATTTAGAATTTTTCAATCACAGTGGAATTCGGAGACTATTGAAACAGTCATTGTCTTTTTAAAATTGTGGGCATAACTTAAATAGACAAATATGAATATTATGACTATTGCAAGTTAATTTATAGTAAATTAATTCAAATTTCTAGAGTCTGTTAAGTTAACTCTTCAAAATCAAAATGTGCTGTGTCACAATGGACTGATCGAATTACATTGATGTTGGTTTGAATTGGACCACTTTTTTGGGAGGTTACTTGAACCTCAAGCTTAGGACATTATTTTAATAAAAACCATCTCTTCAATTATTAATTAATCTCCTAAGTTTAAATTGTGTTATTAGCCTGGGCATCTCCACGCCCAACTCTATACGATGATAACTACTATAAGACCAAAGGATATTGAATCATTGTATCAGTCAATATTCAACATAAAACTGAAAGATGGAAACTTTTGCAAGAGTCAAAATTGAAGAGTCAACATGTTCCACACCAACATCCCCATGGGGCCACGGGGATCCTTTGTAATTATCAGTGCAGTCGCACCAACTCTAAAACTTCAAGTAAATTATTTCACTTCCTCAGTTCACATGGCATGTCTAATTGACTAGAATTCTATAGGCAAGTGGCGATTGAGGCTTTACCTAGTGCTGGGATCATAAAGTCAACAGTCAACAAAAACCATCCTTTCTTTTATTTATTTCTAACATCATGTGCACAAAAAACAAAAAAAATGAACTTTATATCAAGTTAAATAAATCATCAACTGTAAACTCGAATAATGAAAAACAATTGAAGCCACTTTCCATATATTCTTCTCCTCTTAAAACACATGTGCGAAATCAATGGCGTGCGTCGTGACTTGCATGAGTAGAATGGCTCTCAATCCATAAAAGGAGCCAACCATTGTCAAAGGAAAAATCAACGACGTGCCAAATGGCTCGGACTTGAAAATTGCGAAACGAAAAAAGGGGGTTATTGAATGGGATAAGGATGAGGCACTCACTGAAGTTTCGGTTGATCATCAAATAAACGATCAAGATTTATTTAATATAAGACTCAATCAAATCTTGATCGTCGATTTAGTACTCAGCTGAAGCTTAAATGAGCATCCAATACCAGATTTAATTCCCAAGCTAAAATGAGCATTGAATACCAGATTCAATTCCAAACCGTTTTGAGGTGTTACCTTACGTATTAAAGAACTCAGATGAAGGATAATATAGTATTTTGTTATTGATAATTAGCGTTTCATTTGTGATGACAACTTTCACATTGTGTTTACAACTTATTGTTATACTACCAATTATGAAAAACTCGTTAGAAAAACTGTGACAGATACATAACATGTATATGATGCAGCATAAGCTGACCCCAGATAACAATTCAACAAATTCATATCTTCCAAAGTTCAATTACAGCAAAAACTGATTCAACTAATCTTCTCACAACGTCATTACCAAGCCATCAAAATGAAAACCGCAAAAATCACGTTTCAAGTGCAAAACAATTGCACGTGATACAAAAATGACTCTTGAGTTAAACCATGGGTTATTTCAATTGACGACAGTTGATAAGAAAGCCAAATACATGCTCTCTTAATCCCTCGATAGGTCTATCATGGTTTGCCAGAAAGACTCTAATATCTGGCTCCCTCTAAGATGAAGCCTTGATACCTGGTTCACGGATTTCAATAGAAGTTCTTGACAAACTTGCTTCGAGCTCATTTAGCTCATCCAGGTCCAGTTCATCATCATCATTGTCATCAGGAAGGATCTCTTCAGAATCAGCCACTGCACCACTGGAACTACTTGGTCCTGCTGTAGCTGATTCATCTTTACCCTAAAGTTTCATGCAAGAGACACGACAATATATGAATGTAAATAAGCAATTCTACAAAGTTTTTCTTGCACCACATGCCAAAATGAGCCGAAATTAAAACCACCACAAGACAAAATTTAAATAGTAGACCAATTACCTTCTGCTCATTACTCTCAGCTTCTTCTTCTCTCTGGTATTTTTCAAATGCCTCAGCATCATCCACAAACAAGCTTGCGTTTGAAAGAAACAACTCGCGACCGCTAAAATGAATGAAAAAATCAAATTAATATAATTTTAAATGATAATATTGGGAAAAAGTAAAGATAAGCAGAACATTACCTCATACGGTCATTCTTGGCCCTCTCAGCTTGTTGTGCAGCCAAACCTGCATCTCTTTCTTGCATCTTTTTCTTCTTCCATTGCATAAACAACTCAGGAGTCATTGGTGTTGTTGACTTCAATTTTGCACGCTGAATTTTAGAGCAGATGTTCCATTATAAAATGTATTAAGTTAGGAAAATAAATGATTGTGATTATGAAAAATATGTTCCTAGGGAAGGACTTGATACCAAAGCGAAATTTAACAAAACGGAAAGAAAGATCATAACCTGATCTTCAATCTCATCTTCAATAGGAAGCCTATCGGACTCTTCTTCAAGAAGTGCCTTCATTTGAGATTTTAAGATGTATCCTGGAGGAAGAGCATGTCTGTAATGGCATTCTTTGCCACCATTTGGACAAACCCAGAACCAACCATACTGCTTTTTTTCCACTGCTTCTAGAAAGTATTTGCAAACCTGTACACGAATTTCAACAATCAACAAATACAGATATTAGATACATAAATCACTTTCATAAATGCTTAAACACTAGAAATTAGAGTTGGATAACCAAATAAAACAAAGGCACTGCCCTTCTCAAAGGAGCCAATGATCATTTTTCAACAATACAGCCTGTCTTAAAGATCATGACATTCCCCAATTTCATCAAAAGAAAAAGAAAACAAAGAAAATTTCCCCCCTCCCTGCTTGCATTTATCATTTTTGCAATTTCACCCATAAATAACATAATTATTTTAAAATTTCATGTCTTCTTTCCTGCCCTTCTCTGCCAACACATGAGGGTAGAGAGAGAGAGAGAGAGAGAGAGAGAGAGAGAGAGAGAGAGAGAGAGAGAGAGAGAGAGAGACTCCATGCAGTGACCTAAATTATCTCCCCACTCCTACTAACAAATAATTCAAGTAACAACCCATAAAATTCGCAAATTCAACTGTCTTTCAATGTGTGATTAAGGAAATTTTTTGAAAACTTGTCATGATGATAAATCCAAACAGTAAGATTTTCATACAGGGAGTCAAAAGATTTGGTGAAAGGCAAAAGCATTAAACCAGCTACAGCTACATCTATTAGTCATAAGCTGTAAAATGAGCCCACATCTCAGTATGAATGCCAGGTTTTTACCAAAAGATAAAAGCATGAATAAACTACTAAAAATAAATTATTTACATACGGATAGGGAGTCCACTGTAAAATCAACATCATATGGGAAAAAAATATTCAAAAGAATGGGATAACATACAATCTCTGTTGGTTTATTCTGGTTATACTCCATCTTCTTTGACTCAACAACCTTCTCTAGTGTCTCTTGGTCCCAATCCTCCATTGTTTCTTAAAACAACAGACCCAGCGAAAAGGAAAAATCGCATTTATCTTCAAATTAAACAATAAAAATAAAAATGAATTCAAAAACTACAAGCACCAAAAAAATATAAATTTACCTGCATCACGCTTATCACTGTAAATATCTATCTTTTCACCCTTTCTCTGAATATTCAAATCATGCGAGAACTTGCATTTGAAACCCTTCTGACACTGTCCCGCCTTGAAAAACTCACATAGTATAGACTTGGGATCCACACCTATCAAAAATCCCACTTTCTAAGACCACAACTATACTAATATGCAACACAAGCTTATTTATCAATGAACAATAAAAAACAAGGACCCCAAAAAAAAGAAAAAAAAAGAAAAGAACCAATTATATGTAAATGATACATACCAACCGGTACTTTTGGTTGAGTAACAGCAACTTTGAACAAATCATTCAGCTCCTTCTCTCTTGCTTTCTCTTCCTCTTTCTTTTTCTGTTCATGAAATAAGGCACAATGTGATTACATGCAATGTGATTACTAAGTTAAAAGTTTTAGTTATTTTAACACTAATATTCATGAGTTGCTCCCTACAACCTGGTTCCAGAGATAGAACTATAGTCCCCTTAGTTCTGCAGGAATGCCTCTGCCTACTGCCCACACTAATCATTGCTGCAATATTGCAGCCACCCATTCACAACATTACTCTCTTGAAATGCTTTATTATATCAATCTCAATTCTCAAATAGGATACGTCTGTAACCGTTGTGCATTTCTGCTTAATTTTGAAAGCACGATTAAATCATTTGGTAAACAACCACTTTTGCCAGGCAACCAGTAATTTCATTCCACAGCAACTGTGAATTCAAAAACCCAACACCTTAATCCTAAGCATACACTTCAAATATTTTGTTGATACATTTACAAGTATTCTTGCCTCAACAGCAAAGACCAAATCAAATGCTACCAATTAATAAAAACCTCTAACAATTTCCTAGTAAACATTTGAGTAAAACTACAACTATAAACTAAACTACACAGACGCAGTTCATAGAAACTGAAATCACGTAACAAATATTTGATTTTTCTCTACATTACAACAATTTTATCAAAACTACAAATTATCAAATTGAGCTAAATTTATCAAATTTATTTTTTTAAAAAAAATAATAATGGGACCTTGACGGCGACTTTGGTCGGGTCGGGTTTGGGCTGAACCGATTGTTTGAGACTTTGAACGTATTTCTGAACATTTTTGCTCTTATTCTTGTTCTTCAATCCGAACGTTTTGTCTTCGACCACTTTTTGCTTCTTCGCTAAATCGGCCTTTGACTGCTTCGGCGGCATCGCTTTTATTCGATTAAAAAAAAAATTACTCACACTTCACAAAATTTGATTGGTTAAATTAAAAATAACTCCAGGAGGAGGGAAAAAAAAAAAAAAGAAAATTGGTGTCAAAAATTGTATTTTTTTATATTCTTTTCCCTCTCTCTTCACGGAGCGAAAAGGGTATTAAGTGGATTTACGAGAGTGGTTTTGAATAAGGGTTTCTGATTTGCTAAAGAGACTTGCAGAGTGGTGAAAACATTGAGAAGGGTAATAGCGTGTGCTTTTTTTTGCTCCAAATGACGAATTCGTCCTCTGTTGTTCACATCTTGGACGGCGACATGTCGTTTATTGCTCACAGGACTTTCGTTCTGAAAATTCCCCAAGGCGGGCTAGCTCATGGCCAATCTACAAATTCATCATTCTAGTTTGCTGAAGTAACAGATATCCCACTTGTCTCTAATTCGACTCTAATAATCTCCACTTGAGCAAGCATCGAATAATTTAAGGGGAACATCATTACAATTATTGATGCAAATATAAATCTATTTGTACAAAATGATGTGAAAATTTATTTTTTGTCATAAATTTCACGACATCATCAAAGGAATTTATTAATAATAAATCAATAATTGGGGGTGGGTACCACTTTGGTTCAATTCAGTATTGGGATAAATTAAAATTTTTGGTTTGGTTTGAGAATTTCAAAAAATCAATTTGAGAGCTTCCATTCTGTTCAGTTTTGGTATCAATAAATTGCTTTTTTTAAAGTTATAAAATACTGAACCAACCTCAAAAAACCGAACCAAATCTATTTTACCTATCCGGCCCCGTTTTGCAACATATGTGTTAATGTGTATGCAAATATATTATCCTAAAATTACAAAAATGCCATTGAATTCAGTTCGACACTGGTTTTACAATTTTAATCCGAAAATCAAACCAAACCGATGATACTAATCCATTCCGTTTTTTAGTTATAAAACATTGAATTAAAAAAAAAAAGAAACGAATTAGTTTTTTTTGGGTCTAAATGATTTTTTTTAATAAAATAAAAATTATGAAAGAATATATGGGCTAAAATAAAAATTCACATAAAAAATGATATAATTTTATAAAGTCTACAGTGTCACCCATGGCAACCCTCTAGATTTATAGGAACTAAATCCCTATGTTGAGAATGAGATTGTGTGATTATGCTTCGTTTACTAAATTAGAATCAAAATAAATAAGAATGAGAATAAGTTGGAATGGGATGAAATGAGAATAAAAAATATGAATTAAAATAAATTATTTATTTAAATTGTAAAAATCAGAATAAAAATGAGTTGGATTGCCATTAATGTATTTATTTTGTTTTAAAATCAGAAACGGAATAAATTACATAGTTACAAATTATTGGAAAGTCCTTAATAATAATGACAATAATATTAATTAAAACAATAAAATTAATAAATTTTAATAATGATAATATTAATAAAATAATAAATTTAATATAATTTAATAATAATAATAAATAAAATTAATAAATTTCAATAAGATAATATTAAAATAGTAATAATAACATTATTATTATTATTATTAAATAATGGAGGACTTATGTGTAAATAATATAAAATTTTTAGATATTTTCATAAATCTATAAGACCAAAATGTAAAAATGGCAAAAATTGATCTAGGACAATTTGGAAATTATAAAAATTTAATAGAGATAAAATGAAAAATTTAGGGAATAAGAGATCGATTCCGGAGGACTTTGGAATCAATCTCTCGTTCTCACTGCATCACTTAAAAAAAGAAAAAGAAAAAGAAAAAGGAATATTACGGGACAGTATATAGTGTTATTGAATAAAATTGAATACAGAGATGAAACTGAGACAAATTGCAAAATTTAGACCTAATTGTCGCTTCTGTAAACCACAGAGGCTAATTTGGTAATTCCGCCGGAAAAACGATTTACTTTGTCATTTCCTAAATGTCGTTCACAGAAAATTTACGACCCCGCGTTAGCCTAAACGACCTGTCGTTTATAAACAAAATAAAACCTGGCAACGGACAGCACTACTAGGCTGTTTCATCATTTCATAGCCACGAACGCACTCTTGGCGGAAAAACACAAAGCCGGAGTAAAATGAGATTCCAAACGACAGTGTATAGAATTTCTCAGTTCAGAAACAAAGCTCTGTTCTCGTTTCAATCGAGTCAAGCCTCACGTTCGTTGTGTCAGCTTCAACCAGAGCTCAATAAACGGTACGTTTCAAGTTCAAATTTTTTAGTATATTTTGGTTTAATTTTAAGCTTTTAACTTCGATTGATATCATTTAGCAGGTGCTCTTTTGGAATTGCATTTGACATAGACGGAGTTGTACTTCGTGGCCGTGTTCCCATTGGCGGCTCGCCTCAAGCTCTGAGAAGATTGTACGGCCATTCTGGTATTAATTTTTACACAAACTCGCTGTGTTTGGTGTTTGAAATTTGGAATATTTATTTTTTCATAATTATGTTAAATGCGCTAAAAATCGTTTAATTTTCAGAAAGTTGAGTGTTGTTTAGTGATTTATTACGACGGATTGAACGATTTGTATGAATCTGCTGTCAACAACAAGAACTGTGAATTATATGGTTCAAGAAAATCTAAGTGCTTAATTTCTGGTTCCAGCATTCGTATGACTATATATATATATATATATATATTGTGCAGGTGCTTTGAAGGTTCCCTTTTTGTTCTTGACAAACGGTGAGCCATTTTATTGATCTCTCTCTCTCTCTCTCTTTATTTTGTCATTTTTTTCTGTATTGAATAATTTATGAATGAAATGAACCAAAAACCATTCAGGAAATAAGATAAATAAGATTCCATATGTCAAGGAATGTGTAGATTGTCGGGAAAACTCACCAAAATATAATACACATTTAGCTACAAATTTACTATTGCTTTCATTTGACTTGAATAGGAGGTGGCATCCCCGAATCTAGACGAGCCTCAGAATTAAGTGAACTTCTTGGAGTTGATATTTTACCTTCTCAGGTAGTGTTTTGATATTTTATATTCTTGTGATATGGCGTCAATGTGAGCACTGACTTTCTGTTATGTTATATATGTACATCGCTTGACTGATGGAAAATTTTGCATAGCCATCTTTATGTCCTGTTGCAGGTTTTACAGGGTCACTCACCTTTTAAGAATCTGTTGAAGAGGTATATATATATACATGTGTTTATATTTTAAGTTGATACTTCATGCATAAGCATATAGGATTAATATAAATACTATATATGTGCGTCAGTGCACACACGTGTTAGATCCAACAATCACAGTTTATAGAGAGAAACAACACTTCATCAAATAGATAGCTAACGTCCTTGTTAATTAAATTTGGTATGGAGAAATGGGCTTAATACTTAAGAAATTTATTCATTTGTTTATAATTCTTCTCTTTATCATAATGAACTTCTTAGTTTTTTTGTTCTTTTTATTGTTTCACACACTATTTAACTATTTTTATCATCTTATTTTTATGGTCAATTGATATTCTTACTTCAGATTTGAGAATGAGCTCATTATTGCCACTGGCAAAGGAGAACCTGCATTGGTGATGTCAGAGTATGGTTTCAAGTAGGGCCTCTCTCATTCATGTGTTTATCTGTTGTTGACTATTCATGGCTCAGGTTTTATTGTTTTGCAAATTGTAATGCAAGATTTTTCTTTTTTATTTTCGTGGCAGAAAAGTTCTCTCTTTGGATGAGTATGTATCTTACTTTGAGAACATTGATCCTGTATCTCAGTGTAAGAAATGGACAACAGGGCAGGTATCTAATAGGAATGGCCACTCACTGCCAGGATATAATATTTCTTCTGAAAGAGTGAAGGGAGCTTTTGTTGTCAGTGATCCTGTAGATTGGGGAAGAGATATTCAGGTATTATTATGTCATTCTGTTTTGTATTCATTCTTGTTGAATGTTGAGCTAGTTAATTCATCTTTGTATTCCATGCAGAAGTTGCTGGGAATTACCCCCTCATGATTATTAGGTTTCGTTTATTTAATTCAGAATTAAAGTATTATTTTTTATATGCCATCAACTACAAATTTTATGAATTTTGTATCGATCTGTTCTGCGTTGGAGACTAAAATGCATAAAAAGATATCATCTGAGAAAACTTTTGTGGTCATGTCTCCTTGCTTTATTTCATCCTAGTGGATATGACCATGATGTTGATCTTTTATATCCCTTCAAAAGCTCTTAAAATCCGTGAATGATGATAGGTTCTCTGCGATGTCTTAAGATCAAGCGGCCTTCCCGGACAAGCAAATGGACGGCAACCACCTTTATATTTTGCTGCTGATGATCTTGAATACCAGGTTGGTTTTGTGCTTGTTTATGGATGTTCTTAAATCTGGCAGAGGTCTTAGCTAGATTCATTGGATCTGTAGTTTGAAACTCCAATACTAGTAAACTAGTAGTTTCTTCTGATTTTTATGGATCTTAGCTCAAGCATTCTCTTCACTGAGATCTAGTAAAATAGGATTGAATTGTTTTCATTGTTCTTCCTTCTAAGATTAGCTCAAAACTTGATAATTGCCTGATCACATGAAGTTATAATACAGGCTGCATTCCCTTCTGAACGCCTTGGAATGGGTGCTTTTAGAATTGCTCTCGAGAGCGTCTTCAACAGGTAATTTGACTCTTTCTTGTCATTTAAATTGTTTGAAGTCACTGGCTCTGCATTTATATGTTGCACCTGACTGAATGTTAAATCAAATTACACTGATCTGCTTTTAGATGGCACAAGTCTTATTGAATTGAGCTTATAGAACTTGATTTTTTTTTTCTCTGCTTAGTACTTATACACAACGAGAACCTTCACTATCCCTACAGTGAAAACCTTTGATCTTTGGTGACATTTTACAGAATCCACCATTGTCCGCTGGAGTATGTGTCATATGGGAAACCAAATCCTTTTGTATTTAAGAATGCTGAAGCCATATTAAGCCAGTTTCTGCCATCCTCTGTTGATGACAATGGAGATGCAGGATCACGTTCTTTCAAAACCCTTTATATGATAGGTGACAATCCCATGGTCGATATCAAAGGTGCAAAACAGGTTGATATAGTTGTCAATTCCAATTGATTGTGTGCTTGCTTACCATTGTTGACCTTTTAAACAATCTGTTGTTCTGGCTTATTATGGAATGTTGCCTTTCAATTTGCAGGCAGGACATCCTTGGTTTTCTATCTTGACGAGGACGGGCGTTTTCAAGGGAGTTGATAACCATGCAGAGTTTCCAGCCGATGTGGTGAGTTGAGATGATTTTTTATATAGTTCTCTAATGATCAGATTGACTGTATATGGAGGATTTCAAGCTTTATTTCATTTATCGTAAGACATGCTTTGCTGTGAGCAGGTCGTTGATACAGTTGAAGAGGCGGTGGAATATATTCTGACATGGGAGTTTATTTCTTAGTATTGAGAACTTTCCACTTGACAATTGTCATTTTCTGGACATTTTTGTGATTCCAATTGTAAAAACATACACAGCACATAGCAGTTGGAGAATTCATCCTGAGAAATTGGCGCGAAACATCAACCAGTGTAAATGTAAGCACCAGTAAGTATGGCAATTATTAGACAGCAAAACTCCGTGACCCACATAGATTGTGCCGACAAAATTTACAATCCTCATTCTGAGAGAATTTAACGAAAATAAATTATGCAGAGTTGCTCATCCCCAACTCCATGAATCATTTTCTTTTCAAAACAGACAGCCATCTTGTAAAAGCCACAGATAGAGAAAAATTGGAAAAATTATTATTGTCGATGATCTAATATTTACACTCGAGCCGTAGCATTCAGCAAGACAAGTGTTGAGTGGTAAAGCCATTCAAGTCCATTTTATAGAAATGTCTCGGGAATTAGAGCATGCTTAACGAGAGAAAACTGGTGAAGGGCACGGAGTAAAAGAAAAAGTAATGATCGCCGATGAAGAGTTCCATAACCTACAAATCTGAATATACAGATGCATATTGACGATATAAATTCTTGGAGATTGAAAATCAAGTAGTTCCTTCTGTTCTGCTTGCAAATGTTTTGATTCTACAAATACTGGGCAGCAGAGACATGACATCTTAACTTAACACCAAAATATCTTTCCACCACAATAATTATATTATGCTCTTCCATGCCACTCTAATACTCCACTCAACATGAAAAGACCATGAGTCTCCAAGTAATTGACCAGTTGGAAAGAGGTAGCTCATTGAAGCATAAGCAGAAAATCTTGACCTTCCATCGCGGAAAGACCTAGCATTACAACCAATATCACTAAGTGAACTCCATAAATTTGCAATAAAGTTTCCGAATGAGAGGACTTCAAATTTTACTCCGTTTCATAGCTTCATTTGCCCCAAAATAAGTTCAGTCCAAATCACATGGAAATCAAAATTTTCTGCTGCATCAACCTAGATTAACAAAAGGGGTTTCCAATTATACTTGCAGCAGCCAGAAACAACAAATTACAAAAAGTTTGAAAAACCCAACAATACCAAGGGCGCAACATGCAACTTTAACAATTTCAAAATAAACTATGAAAACAAACTTCCAAGGTTCCACAAATAACAAACAAACAACTCAAACAAGACAATTAAGAAATACCTAACCAACTTCAGCTGAAATTTGTTAACAAAAGGAGTTCAAACTGCTCAAGAAACAACTCTAGTTGCAAAAACAACCAAGACCCCTGACAGCCCTGTACCATATTGAATTCTACAACTGCAAAAATGAGCCCGAGACAAGAACCGGCTAACTCTATGCATTTGAGATCAAAAACCAGATCAACCCAAACGAATGAATCATTGACAATTAACTTGTAATGCATTTCCAAACTGCTTTAAATTCTACACAATTGGCATTTATGCAACTTGCATATCTTCTCTAGATATCCAAAACAACCCAAAAGAGCCCATGTAAGCATAATCATATTACTACAACAAAATATTCAAATGAAAAATATAAATAAAACAAAAGAGCCTTAAATCAAAAGGCAAACTTACGATCACTCAAATTATTCGCTATTGCCCACTCTCATCCTCCAACTTCTTCACATACGCCTTCAAAACCATCAGCAAATCTCTAGCCGGAGCCTGCAAAGTCCCCACCAATCCAATAGCCGGTCCCTGCAATGCCCCCAACAACTTAGCATAAATCTCAGCTCTGGTGGGCATACTCTCCAAAGCTTTAAAATCACCAGGCGCATAAAACTTGCCTTCAAAAACCGCCCCAGCAAAATCATTTTCTTCCAATTTGCTCTCTTTCTGAAAGTTCCTGTACGGCTTTATAGCCGCAGGAATCTCCTCAGTGTGAACGAAAAGCCAAGCATTCATTCCAGTCATGCAAGGCTTCAGAGCTTCCCATTTTGTCCCTTCAATGGCTTTATAGACAAGAGTGTTTTTAGCCACAACAAGCTTAGTGTTTTCTGGCAATGACCGTCTCAAATCTTGGAATTGCTTAACAGTGAAGCCTTTATACTTGATAGCAGCAATCAAATGGCAATTTTCGAGATGGGTTTTGACAGTGTCAACTGTCTCTTCTTTCTTGGTCCTGGAAATGGCGGCCCTGATGTGGGTTGGTGGTGGTTTGCTGCGTTTTGAACGGTGGAAATAGAAAAGTGGGTTAGTGTTTGGCTTTAGGGTTAGGTTTTGAGAGGAAGATAAAGAAAAGAGAGAAACTTCCATGGTGGAATTGAAAGAAAAGAGAGGCTGTGAGAGAAGGATAAAGTGCAGATCAGCAGACCAGAGGTTCAGCTGTCCTGTTTCTTGGAGGGCTTATCTTATCATTCTGATGCGAAAGTCACTGTTAGTGAAAGAATGGCCAATTTTCCTTTGTACTTGGGGAAATGCTAAGTTTCATACTCCTCTCACAAAAAAATTACGTGGGTTTCTTTACTGTGCTACTGATTTTGTGAGGTGAGTAAGTTATGTAATTTAATTGAATTCTTATATTTAACATTCGTCATTCTTAAAAAATTAACCTAACCTGAAGTTAAATTAAGACTTTATCGCAAATTAAATTAATAATTTATTTGATAATGAAGGGCTCTGAATTTTAAATTATAGCTGCTAACTATCCGATGAAAGTTTATAATCATTTAGTAAATATTATTAATTTGTTATATAAACTTTAGAACTTATTTGTTAAACATTAGAAATTTAAAAATTTTTTTTTTATGTTTATTTAAATTTTATTTTAACTTATGTTTAATTTTTAAATATTTATATTTAAATAGAAAAATAAACTTCTATAACTTGTATCTAAATAAGAAAAGGTTTGAATGGAAAATAAATACTATATCCTAAAGATATATTTATTAAACACACTTATTTCTGAAACTATAAAACTTCAGTCCCTTTAATCGTTTGGACTTAAAAGGAAATAAATGTTGAATAATTATATTTAAGATTTTTTTATTTATAAAAATAAATAAGATGTTACTTATATTTAGATTTTTAAAAAATAAACAAGTCATTCAAACATTTGAATTCTAACCGTTCATATTTTAACTAAATTTATATCAATTCAAAATTATTTTTTAAAAAAAAATAATACAGTTGTCAGATTCTAGTTGTGGCAGTTATCAAAATGCCAATAACTAGACTGTGGGCAAAAGTTTCAAATTGGGCTTAAGATATGATTTATTTTTTGGATTAAAATGATAATTTTGAGTGGAAATCTTAATAATAGAAATATGAAATAAAAGTTGAAGTAGATTATTTATTTATATTAGAATGAGAGTGTTGACTATAAATTAGAATCTCCTTTATATATTTACTTTGATTTTGATTGAGAGTTAATTGTTTCAAATTACAGTTTAAAGAATTGTAGTTTTTAATTACAAAGTGAATAAAAAATGTATTTGTAAAATAAACTACTTATTTTATTATTCTTAATTATGTAAATCATAATTTTTTATTAATTTTAATTTTAATTAAGTAAATTAAATTTTTTTTATAAGAGCAACACATGAAACATTATTATTAATAATATAGTACAAAATTAATATTTTTTCAAAATAAACTATTTATAATTATTAATTATTAACATTAAATAAGTGTAATACTATTAAAATTAAATAAATATATAGTAATATTATTAATTCTTTTATGAAAATAATAATATTATTTTTAAAAAAATTTGACTTAGATTAAATAAATTATTATTTTTAACTAAATATAGTAATATTATATCTAAATAAGCTTAATATTATTATTTTTAAGTAATTATAACACTATTTTATCTTAATAAATATAAATATATTATATTGAATAAAGAAAGAGTAAAAAAAGAAAGAGTTGAGAGTGGATTTCTACTCCCACTTTGTTTCATGGGAGTGAGAATTTTACTCTACACTTAAAAAATAAGTAGGACCTCTATAAGATTCTCGTTCTTCTCTTTAAATAAATAAATAAATATTAGAGTAAAAAGAATCTATACTTCTCATTCTCATTTCAACAAATAAACACAACATAAATATATATTTTTATAATTAAAAAAGGGATAATTTTATTTCATTTGTGTTGTTTGAAGAGGAGAAAAAAAAATCTTTTGAAACTTCAAAGATAAATGCAACAACTTAACAAATAAATTAGTTAATTTTAATTTGCGGAGGTTTTAGAAAGTCAATTTTATGTGAAAACATCTCATTTACCTTTCAACAATATATTTTTTTTAACTATTTAACACTTGGAATAATATGAGTAATTGTAAATTATTAAGGAAGTGGTAAAAACAATTTGTGCCCGGTAAAAGTGTTAATTTACTAGTTAAGAGTACATATTTGAAAATGATGGAGAGTTTAGAAAGATCGAGTAGACAGAAGAATCAAACTTCCGAGCATAAATATTTCCATAATCATTATTGGACAAGCCATATCAGCATACCATATCCCAAACATATGATACATCCATAACAGCGGTGATGATGAGTTATGCGTTTAGCATACTGAATCAAACACATCAAATGTTTGGTTCAAAACTAGGTTAGATCTTTACACGCCGTGCTTGGCAAAGATGGATTCGACAACTCCTTGAGCTATCGGGTGATAGGAATCACAAGCTTCGGCAAACACTCTCTTAGCCAAGATCTTCTCTTCATCCTTGCCAGTTCCTTGTACGAGAGAAGTGTAAAGGGGACGAAGATACTTCATTCTCCCGACCTCCTTCAAAGTTTTCTCCACCTCACCATAGTAATCTTTGCAGCTTGATGAGATGGCCAGTTGGAGAAATGCCACTTTCACTTCATAATCCTTTGATTCTGATAGCCTGTATCGCTCATCCAAGGCTAAAACCTGCATGATTAATCAAAATGATTAACATTACAGGAATTCAACAAAGGGCAGTCTATATTTTTTGATTCTTAGATACCTTCTCAATTACAAGGGAGGATGAAATTCACAACTTGCAAATTTTAAATTGGGTAAAGATATCAACAGAAACAAAACCCGAAGAAAAAAGTAATTAAAACCCACTAGAAAAGTAAGGACCAAGGCTAGTACTTTATAAAAATGGACAGTTATAAACTGCCACCAAACGCTTATTTAGCCACTCAGATCAACTCACCAAATGCACAACCACATCAGCAAGCTCACCAAAACTGTCTAAGTTCTCAGAAGTTATAAATCAAGTAAGCAACTTTCAAACATTCCTCAAAATTGAGGTGCATGCTCAAATGAGACAAATGCAGTGGATAATAAATCAGGTCCTATATTGTAAATGAATTATAAATCTTACAAAAAAGTTATCAGGGAAAACAAAAAGGGAAATGAACTCTTAAAAGCAGCTGCAGTACCTGAGAAGCTTCAGCAGATTTCGACAGGTTCTCCAAATAGAGCTCCCATTCCTGCCCTTGCCAATCAGCAACTTCATCTTCCTTGGGTATCTTTCCAAGCTTAAATTCATTTGCCAATGATAAAATTTTTGAATATAAACTGGAAACTGGTTCGTAGGCATCTGGAGGGATGCCAGTACCCTCAGTCCACAATTCTAAATCAATTTGTTTCTCTATTCCAGGGACATTTTCTTTCAGGAAGTTAAGAAATGTTTCAGTATCAATTGATTTGAACTTAAAAGTGGCAATATACTTTTTGATGAATTCATCAAATGCAGGCCTTCCAATCTAAACATCAAACAGGAAACACAAGTTAAAACACTCTTTATAGCATATTAACTAGTGTTTGAGGAATATTCAAATTACCAAACCTGTCGCTCAATGCGCCACAGAAATTGGAAACCTTTCTCATATGGAACTTGGGAATAAACATCATCCGGGTCCACCCCTTCTTGATTGGTTTTGAGCTTTGTGCACTCCAAGTTGTCCTTAAACCTCTCCATTTCTTCATTCAAACCTCTCCAACCAATCCCAATATTCAACACAGCCCTATCCTCCCCTTGGACAACCTCAACAATTCTCCTCTCCGCATAAGTTGTGAAACCCTATGACCACAGATTAAAACTTCAGACAATTAAAAAATAACATATAGCTCTCTCCATGCAGACTAAAACAAACAATAAATCCCAACATAATGTGAGTTTATAAAAATAAAAGCAAGTTACGAAATAACGAATCGCCATTCAATCCAATCCTTTTCCCTCCGAAATCTCCTTGGTCAACCTATTCGTCAAATGCACGCACACACAGACATAAAATTTATAGATCTACAAATTTGTAGCTTTGGAAACAAAATACACTAATTAATCATTTTATTCATATTTAATCAGATTGCACTTTGCCTATAAGACCAAAGCAGAAAGTGGATAACCTCAAAAAATTTACCTACTCATTTAGACAAACATTTTCAAAGTCACACACTTTAACAATGAACATGTAGAAAATCTAACTTTGAGTTAGAATCCCGGATATAGAGCAGAAAAGATACCTCATTCAACCAAAAATGCTCATTGTTCTTGTTAGTTATCAAATTTCCTGTCCAACTATGAGCAAGCTCGTGGGCCACAACCTGTGCCCCACTTGCATCACCCTTGATCACAGTTGGTGTCAAGAACACCATCCTTGGGTTCTCCATCCCACCATAGGGAAAACTTGGAGGCAACACCAACATATCAAACCTCTCCCAATCATAATCCCCAAACAATCTCTCCCCTTGCCTAAAAAGTCAAACAATTTAACAACTTCGCCATCAGAAAACCAATATATATATGACAAAATCAATAAATATGAGAATATTTAAAAAATAAACTAAAGACGAAAAATAAATAAATAGCAATACTACACATACAAAATAGTTAAAATAATAAATAAGAAAAAAAGCATTTATCATATAATGTCATATCAGATTATAAATGCAAGTATGCAAAGGGAAGTCATCATTTACCTTATCATCTCCTCAGTTCCGGCGAATTCCCGCGCCGCCGCGTCTAGTATGGAGGGAACAGACTCAGCATAAACCCTAGTCCTGGGCCCCACTTCACGAAACCCTAACTCTCCCACGGCGAAAGCAAACAAATAAGGCGGCACAGGCTGATTCATCTCGAATTCTTCAACAACACGGCCATCGGCACACCACAACGATTCGTAGTCGAAATCAAAACAACTACTTCCAAACGCCTTCACCTCGCCGGCAAAAGGCGGGCGACGATCCACGTGTCTCGCGGCCATGACGGCGGAAAGCTGGCGGGGGATGTTGATCAAGGCCTTATAACGAACACGCGCGGCGGGGGTGTCCTGGCACGGGAACACCGACCGCGCGTGGATCGCCTGGCACTGTGTGTAGACGAAGGGGTGGAGTTTGTTGAAGGTTTGTGGCGGGGAGAGCCACTGGAGGGCGGAGGATGACGGGGAGGTGGAGAAGACGACGAGTACGGAGGAGTGATCGGAGAGTGTGACAATGAGGTGGCGGCCTCTGATTGGGTCATCGGTTGGGGAGAGAGTGAAGGGGAGTGGGGCTAGGGTTTGGGGGTCGAGTACTTGGTGGATAGTGAGGGAGCGCGTGTCGAGGGAGAGAGGGCCTGCGCGTGGGGAGGCGAGGGTGAGGATGGCTGCGCCGTGGATGGTGGAGGAAGAGAAGTCGAAGTAGAGAGAGAGGGAGATGTGTGTGGTCAGTGGGTGAGTTGACTCGGTGAACGAGTGAGGGTCGATCGGTGCCATTGTTAGTGTTGTGGAAATTGGGTTAACTCGAATACTCGATCAGTGAGGGAGGACTGAGGAGCGTTTTCTCTGGTGTTGATTGTTTGAGAGGAGACTGCAGTTTAAGGAATAATTAATTTGGTGGGGAATTTAAAACGAATTTCAAAAAGAAAAATGGGGGAATTGGTGCTTCGTGTTTTTTGATTTCTCTTTTGGAGGGAGAATCAAAGCAAGCTATTTTGTATTGTTCAAGGAATAAGAAAACCCATTGAGCTAGTGTTCCCATTCTATGACTTTTCTAATCACCCTATTTATGTAATTTTATAAATTTTTTTTTTATTTAATTATTTTTAGTGTAGAGGGCTTAAAATAACTTATTTCACTTTTATGAACAAGAATTTAAATTTTAAATTCTTGAGAATAAATATTGGAATTTTTTTTAAAAAAAAATTAATTATCTAAAATAATAATTATTTATTTTATATTCTTATTTTATTCTTTTATAGTATCATTTTAAAAACTTTCTTATTAAAATAATTATTTAACTTTTAACAGAAGTTTTCGGTAACAACTAAACAAATTTTTTTTCTTAAAACTTATTTTTAAAAACTCAACTTTAATAAATTATATTTTAAACAATATACTTATAGAAACTTGTACTCCAAGCGATTATCATGGGAAAATTATAAAAATAATCTTAAAACTTTTATAATTTTTAAATTTAGCCCACTGAATTTTTTTCTATCATAATTAGTCAAACACTCTATTATTGGACTAAATTATTCTCGTTGCTTTCAACAATTTTTCAAACTTATGTCACTAAAGAAATTCCAGCAAAATTAAAAACTCTCGACCTTCAACAATTAACCAAAACTTTCATCACTCTTAACAAATTCTATCACTCTCAATAAATCAACAAATTCTATCAAACAAATATTACATAACTGAATATATATATACTTGAAAAGTTTATTAAGGCTAGTATATGTTCTCACATAATATATATTTTTAATATATTGAGTTTAGCAAATAAGTTCGAAATTAAAGCATATTTTGTTACAAATATTATTATTTTTCATTCATAAAACAATGGAATTTGTAAAAGCTATAGTTTGAGTTGAGAAATGAAAAAAAAAATCATTGGAAACAACAAAAGCTCAAGCAAAAAACGAACCCTAGGAATTTAATGAGATAAACAATGGAACAGGTGTCTGTCTCATATAAAATCAGAACTAATTATGTACGACAGACACCTGTCCCATCGCTTGTTGCACATAATTCGGTCCGATAGACATGCTTGTTCCACTTGTTGAAAATACCTATCTCACTAAATTATGTGCGACAGGCAGTGGGACAGGTGTCTGTCGCACTAATTAGTTCTGATTTCATGTGAGACAGTCACTTGTCCCACTGTCTGTCTTACCAAATTAAAACGTCTTACTAAATTTCAAAAAATTTTCAAAAGTCATAACTTATGCTATATATGTCCGTTTTTAACGTATAATATATCGTTTCGAAGCTTGTGACAAGACAAATGAAATCTAAAATTGTCTACTCCATTCTATCACACGGTCAAACTAAAAATTTTCCTGAACTTATTATGTAGCATGTAATTTAATTTCTTTTATTTTTTTAATGATCTTTAGGTTTAATGGATTCAGTTGTGCTTCAATTATGTTACGACGGTTGGTGGGAGATGTTGGTAGATGGTCATATGGAGTACATCTCCCACCAACCATTGTAACACAATTGAAGCACAACTGAATCCATTAAACCTAAAGATCATTAAAAGAAATTAGATTACATGCTACATAATAAGTTTAGGCAAATTTTTAATTCGATCGTGTGTTAGAATGGAGTAGACAATTGTAGATTTCATTCGTCTCGTTGCAAGCTTCGAAAAGATTTATTATACGTTCAAAACGGACACATGTAGCCCAAGTTATGACTTTCGAAAAATTTCTGAAATTTAGTGAAACAAGCAGTTGAACAGGTGTTTGTCTCACATAAAATCAAAACTGATTAGTGTGATAAGCACTTGTCCCACTACCTGTCGCACATAATTTGGTGAGACATGCATCTTCAACAAGTGGGACAAACATGTCTATCTCACCAAATTATGTGCGACAGGTATTGAGGCAGGTGTTTGTCGCGTATAATCAGTTCTGGTTTTATGTGAAATAGGCATCTGTCTCACTATTTGTCTCACTAAATTTCTGAGCTTCGTTTTTTGCTCAAGTTTTTGTTGTTTCCAATGATTTTTTTTTTTTCATTTCTCAACTCAAACTAGAACTTTAACAAATCCTATTGTTTTATGAATGAAAAATAATACATTTGTAACAAAATATACTTTAATTTCGAACTTATTTGCTGAACTTAATAAATTAAAAGTATATATTATGTGAGAATATATATTGACCTTAATAAGCTTTCCAAGTATATATATATATATATATATTTAGTTATGCAATGCTTGTTTGATGGAATTTGTTGATTTATTAAGAGTGATGAAGTTTGTTGAGAGTGATGAAAGTTTTGACTAATTGTTGATGATTGTAAGCTTTTAATTTTACTGGAATTTCTTAAGTGACATATATTTAAAAATTTATTAAAAGTGATGAGAATAATTTAGTCCAATAACATGGCGTTTGGCTAATTATGATAGAAAAAAATTCAGTGGACTAAATTTTAAAATTGTAAAAGTTTTAAGATTATTTTTATAAATTTCCTGATTATCATTCATTTTTTTTTTTAAATGGTCACAATCCATATAAATATTTTTAGTATATAAGATTTATCGGAGCTCTAAATTTATATATATTTAGTCACTTTCATTAAGAACGAAAACTCTCAAAGAGGTGAACGAACACTAGTACGGGGTGTTCCCATGACTGTTGACGGTGCCAACCTAGTGGTTTGAATCAGGAGTGGTACACCCATGGTGGAGGCTTCATTTGGCTGTGATGGTGGTTCGTCGAGTATTCCAATGGTTTGGGGCGGGGCTCATTTTTTGGGGAAATGGCCTTGGGAGCGCGGCATGTAGTGGTTTTTGTTCTTGTTTTTAGTTTTTTTTTTTTTTGTAATAATGCCACTGGATGCAGCTCAACTCTAGTGACTTTGCTGGCTTGTATTGGCTTTTCTTTAGTCTATTTAAACTACGATTTCTCCTTACTAATATGAGTTGGATTGTTAGACTCGCTAAAATTTTCTTAATCCGACAAGAGACCTAAAGGTTGTGTTTGAGAACTAGAATTAAGTGTATGATTAGACTAATTATTTGGACAAAATATTAATATTATGTTTAGTATGCTCCATTGAACTGGATTAATGAACTAAATTCAAATTTCAATCCTAAATTCATAGGATTGCTAATTCTAATTTTCATGTGGGTTTAGTTAGGATTATATAATATGAAGAAAAATAATTGTTCATTTATAATATCTTTTATAATTTATTACACTATTTTTATCTATAACTAAAAAAATAATTTACTTATTTATTGTTTTTATTTAAGTATTTATTTTTTATTCATGATTTACTTAAAAATATTAATTAATTTATTATTTAATAGTTTAATTTATTTTATTTAATGAAATGATACATCTCATTTGAAATAACCTATAATTTAAATAATTTATATTTCTTTACTATAATTATGATTACTCAATAACTAATAGAGAATACATACATACATATATATAATTTTCTTATTAGTTTTATTTTTAATTAATTATAATATTCCTTACTAAATATTTATAAATAGTGGATATTTAAATTCAAATATTAACGTAAATACTATTTAATTTAATGTAAATTTAATTTAACATAATCCAATCCGATTCTATACCAAACATAAGTCAACACTATATATAATCCAACCTAATCTAATCCATTCTAATGTAGTTCAATCCTAATACTTAATACGGTCCAATCCTACGTGCCAAATATAGCCAAAAGGAATAGGGCTGGAGTCTTTGGCTCTTCTAAGTTTTATATTTAAGGCTATTCAAATATTTAATCTCTTGATTTTGTGAAGTTTTAGTGACTGTTTACTTTCTATTAAAAAAAAAACTTAGAAAGTTATTATCTATCTAGGGGAAGATTACTTGTTCCATGTGGTAATTTTACAAGAACAAAATTGAAATTTTGGAAATAGATGCTATACAATAAAAACATGGGGTGCAAATGGCTCTACAAAATTATGAAAGGAGAACCTTAGAGTGGTTCCCACTTGGGTTCAAACTAATAAGTTTTTGGTCTGGTAGAAGAACTTTACACTTATAATAGTGAGAGTTAGGGTTGAAGCCACTATAAAAGCATTATAGAGGTTAGTTTCAATTTTTCTTCAATTATCAAATAATTAAGTAAAAAAAATCTTTTCCTCATAAAATATAACTGGAGTAGATACTTATCAAATATTAGAGAAAATTAAAAAAGTCTGAAAAGTGCTTCAAAGAATTAATTTACATGTTATGAGGTCTCAGTTATATAATCTAATTGTAAATATAAATTGTAATATCTTATATAATGTCAGTAACAATCTTGTATAACAATATTTTTTTTTTAAAAAAAAAAGCTTTAACAATCCAACAACTCTATGGGCCCTATTTGCTATTGGCATCGACAACCCTCAAAATTTCTTTTAAGATCCATTTTTTATTAAAATTACATAAATAACCTAACACAAATTAATTCATTTCTTATTTTATATAAAGTTTTAATGACATTTAGATAAATTATGCTTCTAACATATTTTTTACACCCACTCCCATCAAACAACAACGGTTCTACATGACCCTACTTAAGCATGCATGTTATGTCAGTGAAGACTTGGTGGAGAAAATTAGAAGAGTTCAAACTTTAAAGTTATGAAGATTGAAAATATATATTATGAAAAAAAAATTAATATTTTACAATTTGTATGCAATTTAAAAATAAATATTTTTTGGATAAAATTTTATGAGTAGATAGTTAATTGTAATATATAGATTTATATTTTATCAATTAAACAAATGTATTGGGAGATAATATTCAAAAGGGGTGTTAGAAGAATTTTAATAGGGTGTTAAAAGCTCCACTCCCCCAAAAAAAAATTTGTTGATAATTGAGAATATAAACAAAATTAAGTATTCTGGACAAAAAATATTACATAATTTTTTTTAAAATTTTTTTGAGTACTTAAAAATATACTAATGAGCATTTTGGATTAATGGGAGAACTCCTATGTTTACAATGGTGATAGTAAAGCTTTGAGTTTTCATAATGGTTTTATTGAGGTTAGTTTTTAATTGTCTCCTAATTATTAGTTAATTGAGTGAAAACAGTCTCTTCTTTAACTAATAGAGTGGAGACATTCTCTTTCTTATAAAATACGAGTTAAATAGATATTTCTCAAACATTAAAGAGAGATTAAAGATTTTAAACAGTAACTAAATATTAGTTGTAATATTTGATGTAATAATTTTACTTAATTATATATTTTTTTAAATAAAAATCTAATCAAGTGTCCGGAATAGGAGTGAAGTTTGTATTCATATTTGTATGGCACAATCGGAAATCTATAAAAAAAAAAAAACTTGAAAACATATGCTAAATAAAGGTTAGACTGATGCCCACGCCTAATAAGATATATTTACTCACCCCATATTTCCAGAAGGGAGAATAATATTAACTTTATGGGAACCCAAAACAATTTAATTCGTAGGTTTAATAAAGTATCTTTAAGCTATTGTATTTTTTAACTCAAGTTTTATTAGATAGTTAAATTTTATTAATTTTAAGATCATGACTTTTTTTAAGTTGTTTTAAGGTAAAATACGAATCATAATTATACATATAAAGTAATAAATAATAAAAAAATAAATTATAACTTTAATTAAATAATTATAAAAGAATACTTTATATAGAGACTTCAACGTAATCGAACCCTTATTTTAATTGAATTTCCGAACATATGACATTATTCCGGGCCGTGGCGTACGTAGCTGAGGCCTGAGGGTACCATAGTGAAAGTGACCGCGAGCTGTATGGGAAGATAGCCGAAGACTCAAAATAATGATCGTCTATTAATCTCGACAAAATTCGAATTTTAAAAGTAGTGGACCAAAACTCAACGGCGCAGATCCTACCAACAAAGCCATCAGCCCCACGATACTCACCCAAAAAAACAAAAAATCATAATTACACCCATCGCCTTTGCCGGAGCGTAATTTTACAAACCGTGCACCTCTCAGTAGTGCCTCGTTAGTTTTTCCTCTATCAAAGTCTGCTTCTCGCACGCAAACAGCAGAAGCAAACAGTGAGAGAGAGAGAGAGAGAGAGCGACCTTATTAAAAAATGGACGATTACACGCGAGAAATGATGGACCTTAAAACCCTAGTCACCAGAACGCTAGAGAAGAAAGGCGTCCTCGCTAAGATCCGGGTACGAATTTATCCAACTACCCCTTCATTTTCTTCATTTCCCCATAGTTATCGCGAATAATTGATGAAGAAAAAAATGAAGAAATTTGAAATTAGTTCAGCTTCTGTTTTACGTCGGATCTCGTGCAATGCAGTAATTTTGTTTTTGTTTTTTTTTTTTTTGTGCGTGTTATAGATCTTATCTGCGTCGTGTGGTTTAATTTTCTTAATAGGAAATTGAAGAGAAATTGGGGCTTTTGAAGTTAAAGTTAGATGGATTTATGGCTAATTGATGTTATCTGGAAGATCATAACTCTGACTAGATTGATGGGTTATCCCCAAAATTTTATTTTTTCGCTTCAATTTTCAGATAACTAAAGCTCATTTGAATTTTTGGGGTCTTCTTGCCGTTTGGTGATTATTGCTAATTATAGCTAAGTCTTTCCCTTTAATTCAATTTTTGTGCCTTTTTAACTGACTCAAATCGGTCTGTTTGCTAGGCTGAACTCAGGGCCAGTGTCTTTGAGGCAATTGAAGAGGAGGATCACGTGATTGAGAAAGAGGAAGGTCTGCCTCCTGCATTATTGGGTAGCTGCAATGATCGTGCCAAACAACTTCATGCTTCTCCTTCAGGTCACCACGTAAAAATGAACATTGGTCTCTATATTTCACGGTTGATAGAGTTTCCCTTCCTGGGCTCCGAATTAAGCTCTGCTCTTATTGGTTCACTGTTTGTTTGGGTTTTTACTAATCTTTTTTCTAATTTAGTGTTTTAACCTTCATTTTCTTTGTTGCATTCATTATTTTGCTGCTGGTTATGGGCCACCTCCAGAGTAACTTAGTATACCTTGAATGATAAAGATAAGATTAACAAATCAGTTTCACCTTTCCTTTTATTACTTCTTTTTTTTCCCCCAGAAGCAAATTTAGTACTAAAATTATTTTTGTCTAAATTTTCTGTTTATAAGCGTCTAGTGTCTTTGAGTACAACTACAACTGATGATCTTGTAGGGTGCTTTGATGCTTATAGCCATATTCCTCTAGATGTCATTTCAGTATCAAGAATATTAGTATTATTGAGGCCTCACCAACTGCATTAGATAAGTATCTAACTAGATTGTTCCTCTTTGATATGTCTAATGCTCTTTCAGGCTAGATCTCCATTCGTTCTGTTTGTATTTAGCATTAAACAATTTAAATTGTTGTTAGCACTTAAATATTGCAATGGTTATATATATGAGCATGTGTGCTTCTGTGCAGTTATGATGTTGGGAGTAAATCAAGGTCTTATTTCATATTTACATCTTCCTGTGCAGTTATGATGTTGGGAGTAAATCAAGGTCTTATTTCATATTTACATCTTCCTGCTGTTGTCTAATTTTCTTTTCATATATGACTTTCACAATGCAGGAAGGCTGCTAACTGCTTTAATATGTGAGTACTTAGACTGGGCTCAACTAAACCACACAATGAAAGTATATCTGCCAGAGTGTAATTTGGTAATTAAGTAATTTTCAATCTATAGTTATAATTATGCTTACTTTTTAACAATAAATTCTTGTTAAGTTGCTTATATTTGGTTGATTGGTCACCTTGCAGCAAAAAGATTTTTGGAAAGCTGAGTTGAAAGAGTTCAGTAGCAAGAATGGTTACGATCTTAACAAAAATGGTGATAGTGCTCCTTTGCTGTTGGATGTTCTTGAAGGATTCTTGAAGTTTGAGGTATGGCATTAGATCCTTTTCTTGTTCTAGATTCTCTAAGCTTCAGATATCATGGAACTTGTCCTGAAATTTGAAGCCTTACATTATGATGGTATCTCTATCATTTGGGTTTCATTTACTCATTGGATTGGTTTCATCTACACATGTTATATGTGCTATGTGCCTCGTGATTACTGTATGAATATGAGTCATTTTTTATAGAACCGTGTTCGTTTTGAGTTTGAGATATTATGTTGAGAAGGAAACACTTTCTGTTCTAGTGAAATACTGCAAACATTGGTGAGTGCAAAATTTGAGGCTGGCCGTATGCTGTATATTACCCTGTTAAAATTTTGTTATAACTCTGGAAATATGGTAGTTGTGTTAGCAGACTCATTAGATAGTAAGAAACCTTTACTATTTGCTTGTTCTCACATCTTATATTGCTTGTTTTCATGTTATGAAAATCCAGAGAAGTAAAGCTCCTTCTACGTTTTTTCACAAAGTTTAGTTGGAATGTGTTACATATGATTTCCATCTAGAGCAGGTGTGGCTTTGTAGAGCTGCAATGTTTAGACTGCATGCAAGCATGAATTATGATGAATAATATCTTGTTATGGGATTTTGACCAATGCCATGTTATCTTACTTCACAATGAGATGTTTTTGACATTTTGAGTATGTCCTTGTAATAACGCGTGGATAAATATTATGTTTTTGCAGAATTCATCCCAAGCAAGGGTTACTGGAAGGAGACAACCTGAATCTGAGTCCATGTCCCATTTAGAATCAAGGAATGCGCGGAGACCTTCGTCCTCTTCTGTTGCTGGGGGCTTACCTCCATTGGGAAGGTGCTGGACCAACCTCTCCTTTTCCCATTTTTTCATTTCTTTTACTTTTGTTTTTCAGTTTTTCTCCCTTTTTAATGCCTTTTATATTTGTATAATTGACATGTTTTGTTTTGTTGGCACACATTTAATAGGCCAATTCCTGCTTCCCAGGCATCTGGTAAATTCTTAATTTTTAGTGTATTATCTGTTCTATATTCTGGTTGCTTGCTGCTCATTAATGTAATTCTTTTTGCATCTTAGATAGGAGAGCAGGAGGGTCTTCCATGTCTGCTTACAGGAAAGATGAATACAATTGGAGATATGACAGTGATGAGCTTTCAGATGATGTAGTTCGAACATCAGTTGCACTGGAAAACCTTCAGTTGGACAGAAAAGCTCGAAACCTAACTACATCTTGGCGGTATGTATTTCACACACTCTGATCCAAAATTTTCATTCCGCTCTTATTTATTTATTTAATTAATAGTTAGTTCTTTCAGGGCTGTGAGCTTAAGGATCTTGTGACAGATAGTTTAGCGTAGTCTTGCTAGCAGGGTTAGTTTCACAAGTTGAATTGCTTCAATTGCTTGGTACCACACAGGCAAGGGTCATGAAAGTGCGTAGGTACCATGCTTGTAGCTTATATGGGTTGCAGGTCTTTATAGGTTTACTTTTTAAAGTGGATTTCGGAATATTCTTGGCCTGTGATCGCTAACTTGTAGCGCGATCCTAACATTAGGGCAAGGACGTGGTTGGGTTTAGATACCCCATCAAAATGGTTCTCCAGTAGGTGTTGCAATTTAACATCAGTGCTACCATCTGGTTGCTTTCTCATATATGGTTTCCTTGTCTGTTTTGTCCATGATAGCCTCAAGAATTATTGAACATTATGTGTTTTTGCAATGGCACAACATATCTCTCTCTCTCTCTCTCTCTCTCTTTATTATTTTCAAATGGGATTTTGGTTTGCAGGCATGCTGGTGATGGAATGAGTGAGGATGATGGCCGGCCCGATCATATGTAGCCAAAGAATACCCTATGTATTACGGCACGTGTAGTTTAGTGTGTATTTTTAATCTTCAGTTATCAATGTTTTGTAACCATCAAATCAATTGAGGGTAGTATTGTTTGTAAGGTTTTTTTATACATTTTCTGATGTGATTTAGTAATTTTATCTGGGCTTTCTCTCAGCTTTTTTTTTTTTTTTTTTTTGTCTTTTTCTCACCCCCACCAACACAGCCCCACCCCACAACCCACCAACCATCTCATCTGGGTTCGATAATTTTAAAATCAATGATTGTTTCCTTTCAGGTATCCTGACTGGATTCTATAAATTATTGTAAAAGGTTTGATTTGAAGAACAGATGGTATGGAAAGTTAACCCGGCTCATTCATTGATGTATTTCACTTCATTGATTGGTAGATAGCATCTGCAATATGACCTGGTAAATGATAAGATAATCATCCGTTAATTCCTTTTTGTGGTAAGCATCCATTGGGTGTTTGTTGCACCCGTCACAAATTTTTATCATTAGCAACAATTTCCATTTTTCTTTTAGGGTTGTACTACCAACACGTGTAAGACAAAGATGTAACGTTGTTGTTACTAACGAAAAATACGTGACGGGGGTAGCCGATGCCGATGCCTATGTTAATTGTAGGCGGATTCACTCGGTATGGAGTCGGCCAGTTGGGCAAAAGAAGAAGGAATATTCCTCGGACAATATTGTTGGCTGCTCATTTGCTTTTGACCTACGCACTGCTGCCACAATTAGCATTCTTCCCACCGACGTACTCTTCGACAAATGACTTGTAGAAAAGTAGTAAATGACATCTAACCAGAAGCTCATGTTGAAACTTGAAAGTAGAGAAGTCGTCAAGTTGAGAAGAAAGAATCAAAGAAGGAAGCTCCTGGAAGAAATTGGAAATTGAAAAATTAAAAGCGCTCGTGGGTAAATTCAAACGTCGATTTCAATTCACGTGTCTCTGCTACTCTCCGCGCTCGAAGGACCCAAGGCCAAAATTACGAAAATAAATAAATAAAAATCAAATCGGAGGCCTTCAGATTCTCAAATCCAAACCAAAGCTCTCTCTCTTCTGTGTCAAGAAGAGACCCATTCAAAATCACCGTCATCTCTCTCTCTCTTTCTCCCCTACAGCGTAGAATACGACATGTCGGTATTAAGCCGTGTTTGGAGAGCGAGAGGCTCTACGGCGACGACAACGACGACGTCGTTGCAGACACTAATATTCATGTCTCGAGCGTTCTCAACTTCTTGTGAAAGCACCGGGATGGACCCGAACGCAAAAGCAGGAGCAGCAGCGGCGCTGCCGCTTAATAATAATAAGAAGAAGAAGAAAGAGGGGAAGGGGAATGGCAAACACGTCCAGTGGGTTTTTCTTGGCTGCCCAGGCGTGGGCAAAGGTACTTATGCTTCTAGGCTGTCGAATTTGTTGGGAGTTCCTCACATCGCCACAGGTGATCTCGTTCGCGACGAGCTCGCTTCCTCGGGCCCACTCTCCTCTCAGGTCTCTTTCTCTCGATTGAATTAATTATTTGATTTTGTGCAAGTTGTTCACAATTGAAATGATTTATTGCAATTGACCAAAAAAAAAAAAAGCACTGAAATTGCTAATCTAATTCAATTTAGTTAGTTAAAGCTGTTGGAGCTTCTAAACTTAGAGGGAAGTTAGGTCCCGGAGTAGGGCACTCTTCGGTAGCTGCAGTTTTAAGTTCAGATAAGCTGAAATAAAAGTTAATAATCTGTGGTAAGTATAGTTTTAAATAATAATTTTGACAAAAATAATAAAGATATTACAAGTTCTTATCATATAAGTGGGGAATCAATTCAATTAGCTTTTAAGCTGTATTAATTAGTGTTTACCAAAAATTTTAGTTTTGTAACTTTTAAATTTCAGTTGCCCAATCTTACTAAACAGGGCCGAAGCATCTTAGCTAAACCTAAAATCTAACCTGGCTCTAATTAATATGAAATTTAGCTCCTACAATCCGAAATGATGATTTCAGCTTCAGTTTTGGGCTATATACAGGATGCAATATGTTTCTTGTGGATCATAAAATCTTTAGGCTATGTATAACGTGATTAAACCATTTCTTTGCATGGCAATGGTGAATTGAGTTTTTCATTGCCTGGTTCAAAAACCAGCAATTTGAGGTTCAATGCTGTTTTCATTTTCTTTTTTGGGCTTTGTTAATATATATTTATTTTTCCTCTTTTGCAGCTCGATGAGATTGTTAGTCAGGGAAAGTTAGTTTCAGATGAAATTATAATAAATTTATTGTCCAAGCGTCTTGAAGCTGGAGAAGCTAAGGGTGAAGCAGGGTTTATTCTTGATGGTTTTCCTCGAACTGTAAGACAGGCGGTCAGTACTTCTTGGGATCAACTTCTGAGATATTGAAAATTAACTTGTCTCTCTTTATGTTAGTTTGTTGAATGTGGTTTGAATGTCAAGAAGTGACCGACAAAAATTGCAAATGAATTATTTTTCTGCTAATATGTGGATGCTGTGGTGAAATTAATCAATAGCAATGCTTAATTGTCTGTTTTGAAGGAAACAAATACAAAAATATTCCCAATGTAGTGCTATGGGCGCTATTTTTCCCCAACTATTCACTAATTTTAATGGCTTTGCCATTAACTATGTTGTCATGTTCAAAATGGCTTCATCTTTTCCTTAATTGTTTGTTACCAACGAGTTAAGTAGGTTTAAAGTGGCTTCATCTAAACCCCAAAACATTGGTCGTATTATAGGAAAAATACATATATCTAGTCAACATATCCCGAATTCAATGGATACCATAAAGTAAACTTCTGGACTATTGAACATGCTTGACTAGTAACTTCTGATGGAATACACCATTGGCGAAGGCATGTTAGATTTTGGAAATATCTTTCTCTAGTCCCATTGTTTCTTCCCTTTGTATGCCTCTGAGTTCCAACCTGTATATATTTGTTTGTGTTTTGGTTGATTCCTCGCAGGAAATATTAGAGGGAGTGACCGACATTGACTTGGTGATTAACCTGAAGCTTCGAGAGGAGGCATTGCTTGCAAAATGCCTCGGAAGAAGAATATGTAGTGAATGTGGAGGAAACTACAACGTTGCCTGTATTGACATCAAGGGTGAAAATGGGAACCCTGGAATGCACATGCCTCCACTTCTTCCCCCACCACATTGTGCATCAAAGCTTATCACTCGTTCTGATGACAGAGAAGAAGTTGTTAGAGAGCGACTTCGCATATATAATGAGAAGGTATTCTCCAATCTTCATTGTTCCTTGATGCGTTTTAGTTCTTCATTCTTTAGGGATGCACTTGAATATTACTCATCGCCACTTTTATGTATTCCAATATTTTGAAATATATGCTATTAAGACTAGACACCTAAACCATAGAGGAGATGCCTTTCCGTTTACTTTTAATGTGCAACACACTTGGGTACATGGCACATTTTCGATCAGAATATTAAGTAATCTACTTTTTCCTGTTCAATGGGTAACATGCTTGGTGAATTATCTGGAACCTGCAGAGTCGACCTGTGGAGGAGTTCTACCGTAGTCGTGGCAAGCTATTAGAGTTTGATCTTCCAGGTGGAATTCCAGAATCATGGCCGAAGTTGCTTCAAGCTCTAAATCTTGTAGATCTCGAGGATGAGCAGTCTGTGGCAGCATGAGTTTTTAGAATTCTGTACTATAATATTTACGAGGTAAACTAGATCATTCTTTGCATGTACGGGATGTGCATGCATATTTATTTTATGGTTAGAAAGAGCCAAAAGAACATTTATTCGCAACAAGTGGAAAGAAGTCTGCTCGTATATGAGTAATCTCCCTTTTGGGGATCTTGAGATTGCGGGGTATGATGTAGGAGAGCAAAGATGATGTCCTGTTATTGTTTGGTAATGATATATTGGCTGACAGAGCTTTAGCTCGTTGATTTTATCTATGGAAAGTATTTATGGTTCCCATCCAATTGTTGTATATTTTGATTTTGAATCTGTGTAAAAGGTGAACTGATTGTTGAAGATTCTGTATCCAGCAACAGAGTAGTAAAGAGAGTTTTTTGTTTGGTATCAAAATAACTCTTTGTTAACTTGTTATATAATTATACGAATCCTGAGAATCTGTAGTTTTTGGGTGAAAGTATGGGCAAATTTTAAACGTTGGCTATAGATCAATTCTTCCATTTAGGAGAATTCCTAGGAAAAGAAGCCCCTACCAAGGAAATACGGTATGGCAATTTTATTGCTGATTCAGTTTCATGGTTATGGTTTCACTTCTGCTCTTGAATATAAAAGGCCAGCTGGGTTTTTAGGCTAATGTCATTGCTGCTTCTGTATCCAGGTTCTCGTGCAGCTATTTACTATCACCACCACCTGTCTATTAAATCTGTTACAGACTCGTAGTGCTAGCTAGCTAGATCAACTCTTTTCCTTCTGCGCCTTATATGTTTGAAGTAATGGATCAAGTTAACTCCATTAGTCATTGCGCTGCCGGTGGTGATGGAGAAAAAACAAAGTATTTGAGAGAACACGTTGCCCTTTTTCTAACTTCTAAGATGGTGAAATACCGAAATGATTGGAAGTTTATTTGGATCTATCCTCTTGTTAATGTGAGCTGTGATCTTGAGTGTTAAGAAATCCATAATTGTATAACTTTTGTTCCTCTCTCTCTAATCATTAAGCTGATTGGGATGTCACAGGATTAAGGTTTGTCCTTGGTCATTGATTAAATCAGGTAGAAATATCAGAAATAAAATAAGAGAGCTGTCTTTGCAAACGAGATGCATACTACGTAGTGTTATTGAATTTTAAAAAAAAAAAAAAATTTCCTCCCGGGTTCAGTTTGGGCGCAAATAGGGAATTAACGGTGTTGTTTTCTAAATAGTGTTCATTAAAGTGGGTTATTTATATTAATGAACTTTTATTTGTAAACTTCGAATTGTGAAAAGCTACCATATTATTGTTTTTTTAAGACATATAACAGTTGTGACTCAATTATTATTGTTCTTTATTAAGTGTAATTTGTAAGTGTAGTATGGCATGATTCTCCCAAGCATGTAATAAATTTTTTTTTTTTCAAATGAATTTGTTAAGAGAATTCCACAATTCTCCCTCCAGCTTATCATTCTTGTTCACATTTATTAAGCTTATGCTGTCCAAGATATTTGATGATTCTGTAGAATGACTATGATATAGTTTGTCGGTCACGGCACCCACGTTCTCTCTTTGAAAGCTCAAGCAATTCTTAACTATACTCTTAAATTTATAGTTTCTAATTCCGAATTTATGATATATTCTGTAATATACATGGACATGATTAGCGATTTAAAAAAAAAAAAAAAAAACTTGAGAGTGTAACCAAAAATTCAAGATTTGTAAAAGAGAGTAAGGGTAGTTGCATCGTAGACATGCAAAGCAGAATCGTCTTTCAGCCTAACATTCGGCCATTGTGATATTTTTCCACAGCAAAGGCAGAGCCACCGAAGGGAGCCGGAAAATCGCATGTCAAATTTGCCACCGGAAGAAAATGGTGAGGTGGGTGGCGTATTTTTATTTCGCAGTTGGCATTGTGTCAATTACAATCATCATAAATGTTGAATTTGGGCCAACTGCCATGCGATAAATGGGAGGGACTGCTCCTCACTTTCGGCATTTTTGTGATAACAAAAATTTCCAAAATGGGAGCTTGATTTGATGATAATGACATGCACAAGGGCTAGGAGTATAGCAACTGCATATGAAACAAAACACTTAATATGATTCAGTTTTAAATAATTCATGGAAAACTCTAAAGTTACAAACTCTTTTGTATTAAATTATTTTCTACAAGCTGATGCGGCATAGCAGTCTTGATTGGATGAAAACACAAAATAACTTTGGTAAATTATATGAATCGTATGTTACTTTCGTCTAATTACTATTGTTATGTATGTATATCAATTCGTAAAAATTATTTATGCAATGAGTTTGTGGCTTTAGCATTACTACATTTACAAATGTGTGTCAAATCACTAATTTTTTCTGTTTGTATTAGATGTTATAAATGATACATATAATTGCACTGTTCATATTTATATTTTTAAATGTATTCATACTTTTCAAACTACTATAAGAAGGAAACTATATAAAATTACTTTTAGAAAAATATTTAAACATCTCGTATATTATTTCGTCTGAAAATATTTCTTATATGATGCATTTGTAATCTACATGAAACAAAAAATGCTTCTTAAAAAGGTTTTGCCGCTTATTGTTTGTTGTGCTTTTGGATTTTGTTTATTTTTGATAAATTAAAAAAACAATTGAATAAAAAGTTAGGGTTATTACTTATTAGCCCTTATTCGCTCTCTAAAATTTAAAACAACTTGAATTTTGAGTGAAGCACATCCATAGCGTCATTAAGACCATTCCTATTGTTGAAAGCTTTCAAATAAGATATTATTTGTGGAAGTTTGAAACACGACGCTAATATATAGTCCAAAGATTTTTTTTTTTCAAAAAGTCCATTAGCCGTCTTTGGTAACTTTTTAATTAGTTTTTTGGAAAATTAAAAGAATATTACAGAAATGAAAATTTTATCCAAGACAAATATATGAAAATAAAAACATTAAAAACATCTTTGGTTGTTTGTTTGAAATGGCCCAAAAAATAAAAATGAAAGATTTCGCAAAACAAACCTTTTTAACTATAATTATTTTCTTCAGGAAGAATTTTATCTTTTATTATTGTATTTTAATCAAAATGAAAATTTAATAACAAAAAATTATTTAACTATAATTTATTAAGCAACTTAAAAAAAATTTAAATGTGTATCATTGTATAACAAAATAGAAAATTAAAATTCACACTTAAATAATCAAATTTAAGGAAAAACAATAAAGTATAAAGGATCAAAATATTTACTTCAAAATAAATATCAAAATAAATCAACTTAAACTCAATTTCTTTATAATACAGTAATTATATCAAACAATTAATCAGAAACAAATTTAAAAATCCCTAACAAAATTTGAATGAACAATAAACAAAACCATAAAATTCCAAAAAAAACTCAAAAGCCGCTGGATAACTATCAAAGAGATAAAAACAAAATTTTTAAGTTGCCGACAAAAGACAAAAGTAATTGCTATAGTTGAAAAGATAAGGCAGGAGTAAAATAATGGTTATTAGAGAAAGAATTATTAATGAAATAAAATAATAATTAAATAAATAAAAGCTGTTGGTGACAGTGGAGACCCGTTAATCATTTTTCTTTATCGTCCATTTTTGAGAATAAAGGGAGGCTAATGGTTTTGACTTTTGTTCAGTGGTTGAACAACAAAAATATCTTATCGTTCAAAATCAGATTGGTCTTAAGAGTTGAAAACAGGGAGAAGTCAGGCTGTTGCTGAGCCCACTAGTGGTGTAAGATGCAAATAAAATAAAATAATACTTGGGGTCAAAAGGGTAAATATTATTTATTTTTTAATTGTAATAAAATAAAATAAAATAAAATGTTTTGGTGGGTTAAAAAGCATTTCTGGCTCTTCATACATTCAATATTTTGCGACTTTTCTTAGGTTATTAGTGCATAAATATCGATGATGGTTTTGAAAGTCAGATAAAATGACAATTTTTTGACCCCTTTATGATCTTTAGCTTGCTTTCCAAGTTATAACAGTTGTGTATATAGACGAAAGAATTCACGTGGACACATTCATGATGCAACTCAAAAATATAATTAGCATTTAGTTTTACGCGAAAATTTTATGCCCTTCTCTGTCAAAAAAAAAAAATGCTTGTTGTATGTCTCTCGACGGCACAATTAAGTCCACCACGGAAAAATTTAGAAGCGACAAAATTAAGCATCCATTTTCACCATCACCTTTAAAATAAAATCGACCCTTTTTTTTTTTTTTTTAAACCAAGGTTGTGGTTCACGTCGCATTGGTATCTTTTCGAGGCGTTTTATTGGCGCGTGTGGTGAGTGCGGTCTCAAATTCAATATCAATAGTGGAGCTACTGGCGCCCACCCGTCCAAACTCCTCATAAAGCGCCTTTTGCTCTGTATTTACAATTTTAACCTCAAAATTGAATTCCGTTCCTTCCTCTCGTCTCGTTTCAAATTTCATTCGTAGAGTGGAAACAAATTTATATATTTTCATTTGGTGCGGCGAACATAAATGTATATATTTTAAATAATAATTTTGACATAAATAGTAAATATATATTATTAAATTTTTCAAGTTAGTTTTCACGAGAGTGTTAAGTGTTGCATTTAAGCTAAATGAATGCCTGCGCATGTAGCACGCAACGTACACGTAATTCCAAATCGATGAGCATCCGTGCAAGTTGATTATCACTGCATTTTTCTAACATATAAGGCATACTAGCTAATATCATATATGGTTTATTATTAGTATTATTATGTTTTAAATAAACCTGCGTGAAAGGAGGAAACTTTAGTATAAAGATAACATGATACCCTAGTTAGGGGAAGAAAACAAACAACTGAATCAATGTGTCCCTTAGAAGAAATAGGCACCTAACTTTGTTATTTAAAAAAAAAAAAAAGTGCCAAACCCATGATGAAAAGGGGAAATACAATGTGTGTGTTTTATTAGTGTGTGTGTGTGTGTAACTAGAGAAACCATTTGCTCCGTGGGAGAAAAATCTCAAAGTCCTGCTCACGACACACGTTTTTATAGAAGCCAAAAGCCTTGACTTGTAAAAGAAAGAAGTCCTATACAAAATAGCTAGTTAATGACTTGGGGGTAAACTCAAGCTTATAATATTAATTCAATAACTAAATTAGTCTCAATTGATGTCAGATAAATTTTTTTAACGGTCTGTTAAGGGGTATTAGAGTCTTAATTTTTAATATTCTTGTCATGAAATAAGGTAGTTAGTATGAGCTATTTGTGCTTGAGTTTAGCTTTGATAACATATATAAGCATATGAGCCCTGATTTTTTTTTTCCATGTAGGCACGCTTTTAAGCTGTGAAATTTAATAGAGTCAGTTTTTAATATTATTAAACTTTATGATTTAATAACATGTCTGCATTAAAAAAAATGAAGACGCTCGCACATGAAAATAATTATATATATATATATATATAGAGAAAGAGAGAGAGAGAGAGAGAGAGAGAGAGAGTCCAACAAAAAATAAAAAAAACACAAATTTTAATAAACTGACAGATAAAAAAATATAACTTTTAATGTATTAAAATATGTGTTTCTTTTTTATATTTTAGAAACATCCTCATTTTATTAAAATAAGGATATCTTCACTAGAGAATGACTATATATACATTACTGATTTGGTCTAAACTTTTAGACTTTATTAAAGTTTGGGAAATATATTAAATCATATGATTTAATATTATAATGTTATTATATTATTAAACCATGTATTTTAATAGAATTTCACAGTCATTATACTATTAAATTATGTAGTTTAATAATTTTTTAGATTTTAAAAAATATATGATTTTAGATTTAAATATTTCTTATATGTATATATACACGCAATAAGTTTTTGTAACAAGAAAACGACGACACCCCTACCAACAGAACAAAAATTATCAAAAGCAGATAGGAATGGATGAAGTTCAAGTAGCTGTAACTGGAGATTCCAAAGAAGCAAAATTAAAAAGATAAAAGGGGGAATCAACACTATTGTGCCCTTACCTCTTAGTCGACGTTTAAATGAAGAATTCAAAACCAAAGCCACAAATAGTGCATGAGATGCAAAGGCCACTGTTTGAGCAATAAAGTAAAATCGCTGTAAAGAAGCAAAGTCACAAGCCGTTGAACTTTATGCCATCTCAATTTTTTTTTTTTTTTTTTAAATTCGAAGAATCAAACTGAGATGTGAAAATATGAGAAACATGGCCACTCTTATAACTTCAGATTGCAGTTGCGAATGTACCACAAATTGTAAGAAACTAGAACACGTAGGGAATCAAATTGTACGGAAGCATGCATGATAGACATTTGGCTCAATTAACCTTTTCATTTTTTTTGAAATAATGTTAGATTTTGAGGAAATGGGTGCAATATTATGTCTGCATATGTTAACTGTTGGTTTATCACCCGATCCACGCGAACGAAGTTTGAATTTGAAAATTTTATCTTTCAGATAAAATAATACATATATATTGAGTAATTATAATTCAAATTACAGATATACACCCAACTCGAATATAAAGGCCAAAACTTGGATGCAATCTGATTTTATATCCAAACTCGAAACCCGTAACTATAATCAACTTATAAATTTTGTACAACCATTTTAAAAGTTTAGGTGATGACGGAAAATCACATCAATTAAGCACCAATCATTGTCTTTTATCGATCATTATTACTCAGAATTATATTACCATAGATGAAAAATACATTCACTGTCGACCGAGCTGCACTCGAGACACTTGAAAGTCATAATTTTCTCCTCACACATTCTTTTACTATTTATACTATTAGAGAATGATACGTGCTGCAAAACATTGGACCAATTTATAGATCAATATCGCGGCTAGCCAATCTTGATCCAAAATCATCAAATTTTACGGTCTCTCTCTTTTTTTTTTTGTTTAAAGAGAATATTTTCTCTCTATATATTGATTAATAATTATTTTACACTAAGTTAAAATATATTTTTCACAAACGTACAAAGTGAAAATATTGTTTGAAATAATGTATGATGAATGATAAGCGTACAAAAGTTGCCTCCCGAAGTTTCGAGTCTCTCTGCCGTTGACCCCTTAAAAGAGCACGTGGTGGTTGGCATTTGTCAACTAGGATGACAAGAGGATATACTGTGATCAAATTTCAATTTATTTATTTATCATTTTCAAACATTTTCTCTCTCTAATAAACCATTCATTTATGTTATGATGGAAATTTTTACTTCATTTATTATCTAGCTAATTTAAGTGATAGTTGAACTTTTTTTGGTTTCGTTCATTTTTAAATATGCGAAGCAGGCTTTAAATTAAACTCATGCATGCAAAGAGAGTCAACTGCGTTCAACGGAAAAAAAAAATTTATAATGCTTAATGGGAAAAAATTATGTCGAAGTTTTAAGTAAAAAAATTTAATCTTGCCAATGTTTATATGTTAATGAGATAAATGGCACTTGTAACTTAAGTTTATGCATATCATGCGTGCATATATGTATAATATATGTCATGTATTTACGTAATACATTAAGTTGATTTTTAAAATTTGATGATTTTTTTCAAGTAATTGTTCGAGAGAGAAAAATGTATTAAAAAGATTATAAGGACAAATCTCATCCCAACACTCTCATGTTATTTTATTATCATTATCAATAAAATTGAGTAATACTAGTCATTAGAAGAAAATTAAGAAAAAAAAAAGAAAAAAATTTCAAAATTTTCACCAACGCAAGAGAATCCGGGTCACCCGAAATTTGACCCGATTCGAATAAGTCAAGTCAGCGAAGATATTTTTTTTGCCGCATGACAAGACTGTTTGCACCCAGTTCACCGAGGGTACTTTAGTCATTACGGCCGTTTTCCGACTGCCGTCAATCTCCGTACATGCGATCTAAACCATGTTAGCATGTTTTGCGTGGGGCTCATGCTGACATTGAGCGAAAACGACACCGTACTCTTTCCGTTCAATAAATCTAGTCTTGGCATCTTTAACTCTTCAAAGATTGCGCCACGTGTAACGTTACTTGATCTGGAGAATCGCCAAAATCCATCACAAATTGTTCGGAGTCCAGCTTTAGATCTTCCGTCCGACTCACCAAATTTTTACCTACGTGGCATGTCGCGTGTCACTAGCTCACGCCCACTTTCCACGTCAGCGATTCAGGTGGCAACAATTTTTTTTTTTGGGGCACGAACCATTTTTTTACTTTAAACAATTGATCGTCGTTTCTCAACCAGCGAAGCAATTTTCTCTGTAATAATTATTATTTAACCAAACCCTAAAAATACAAAATGGCTTAAATTCCTCTTTGTATTTTCTAATTTCTCTACTCTGAATTTGAACTTTCGACTGTTCGTGATTGAATCGAGCTCGTATGAGTTGCAGAAGAGGTAAAGTGTTGTTCGTTTATTATCCAAATATTTCTGAACTTCCAATTATGAGTTTTTTTTTTTTAATGTTTTATTTGATCATTTTGTTTCGGCTTGTTTGATCGCTGAGAAAATTGAGAACAAAATTTCATTTTTGAATTTCGTGCGTAATGATTACCTCGCACAATGCGTTTTGATGAAAAATTAAATACATTGGAGTTCTGATTTCTTTTGTTTTTACTATGAGACTTTCAAATTAAGCAAATCATTCTACTATCAACGAGTTGATTAGTTTGCTTTTAATAAAGCCAAATGACTCAAATTAGTTATATTTTTTCTTCCTTTTTGGTCTCTCTTCCTTTTTCTGCAATTGAGTGAAGGACGAATTTGAATTTTATTGACTCAATTGGTAATTTTTTGCTCTTAAAATGTCTTTTTATTTATTTATATAAGAAATAAAGAGAAAATAAATATCGAACGTTATGTTCAGTAGTATTTTGGTTTTCAAGAACTCAAGTTCTTATTCTCGCTGAATTTTGCCTTCCAAATGGAGTAAATTTGTTTAAATATTAAGCCATGTCTTTCTTTCTTCATGTATATGCATACTTCCTTGTTTAAATTTGAAGCCATATTTTTCTTTGGTTCTTTTAATTTTTTTTATTATTTTCAGTTAACTCCCTTTGATTATCATGGACTCATTATAATGGTTTGTTGTTACATTATTTATGCTTGTTGAGAAAATCGTAAAAGATGTTATATCTCATAGTTGATGTTGTTTTTAGCTTTCAAAGAATATAAATAGATTACTGTAATTAGGCCAATTACTTAATCAGGATTTTTTTATTAGTTTTGTTTTCATGGGTCTGAAAGAAATTAACGGTTCAATAATTCCAAATTTATATATATATATAAATGCATTTAATCAGCAAGTGGTTCATGTCTGTGTCTCTCTGAGAAATCTAAATTTTAATTTTACAAGGTAAGTAAAGTTATAGATTTAGATATGGACACCTGCATCTAGAGTAGTGTTCTTCAAATGGTTAAGACTGTCGGATGAACGCTAGGCATGCAGTACTTAATTTTTCCATTATATTGCTCATAGAAAATAAGTGGCTGGGTCAAATTTTTGTTTGTTTGTGTTGTTTTAGTTTGTACACACAGTTTTTTTTTTTTTTTGTGATTTGGGTTTGAAATAATATCTGAAACTCGATATGTTTTCTTCTGTAGGAGTTTGTTAATTTCTCCTCTAATAAATTGATATCATAAAGGAAACAATATGTGCAAGCTTTCTTGCGGAGTAGAGGTGGTTTTCTCGCCGACTCTGTCAAGTGCTTTCCGTATTATTGGTCTTTTTGAATCTGGTTGATGGGGATAGTTCAAATGAATGGTAATGGCCCCGTGTCCAATGGGTTGGTGGAATTAAATCATCATATGCGAGATGACCATAAGCAAATAAGGGATGGGGTCACGGGGGAAGGGCAGGGGCTTTCAGAGGAAGATGAGTCACAAATTAATGAGGATGGGGAAGATGTCAATAACGGTTGGGTGGATGCAGTTCAGGCCCAGGATCATACAATGGCTGCCCTGCAGAGACAGCAGTCGCAGCCTCTGGTTTGGTGGGAGAGGTTTTTACCGCTTAGATCTCTCAAGGTTCTACTGGTGGAAAGCGATGATTCAACTCGCCGAGTTGTCTGTGCATTACTTCGAAATTGTGGCTATGAAGGTCAGTACCTTTCCTGGTATAGAATGATCTGTATATATCATTTAAAAACTGTAACTCATCTGGTTTTGCTCTGAATACTGAAGTGGACAAAGATGATGTTTTTGCATGCTTTGGTCAGAGTTGAACTGGTTTTTGAATGGTGTTGTTCTTTGCTGAAGAGCTTGTTTTTATTGTTTCTTAATTCCTTAAGGGTGCGTTTACTTCTTAAATTGGGAAATTAGAATGATTAATTGTGTTTACTTGCTGAAAGCCTTAAGGAATGGGAATGGATTTTGGGTGGGGCCCAAAAATTTGGAAATGAGGAATGGAATCTGATTCCCATGGAGAGGTGGGAATGAAAATGGGGAATAGGAATGAGGAATAAATTGACACTTTTGCCTTAGAGAAAATTAGATATTCATTTTTTTCCCTATGTAAATAATAATGACATTAATATTATTAATATCAATATTATTATTATTAGTAGCAGTAGTAGTAGTAATAAGAAGAAGAAGAACAATAACAACAACAACTAGTTTATTCTAAAAATTATAGTACTATGCTCAATATTGTAATAAACATGCATATAGCCATATACTTACCTTAAAAATGTTTACTTATTTGTTTTGTTAGTGAGAAACATATAATCTTGAGAAATATATAATCTTAAGTAAGGGCATTATGGTAAACTTACAACAATATATTTTGATTGCAAGACAAAGTAAACGCATTAATGAGAATACAACTTATTCCAACTGTGATTCCTATAGCTTAAGTAAATAATTTATTCTGATTCACATTTTCGTTTTCGATTTCAGCCCATTTCGATTCTAGTTCATTCCAATTCATGGGAAGTAAACGCAGCACAATTGTATTAAAATTTTTGTATCTGTTTAGTTCATTTCTAGGTGGACTTCCTTTATTCTCTTTTTCAAAAAGGCGGCCTTTCTTTTTCAAAAGACTGCTGCAGTTATGTTCTTATATAATATTTGATCCTTAGACTATGGTGGTTTGGATAATGAAGTCTATGCTGACATTTCTCTGAGTTTGTTTGAATACTCTCTCAAAGTTTCTTTGCCGCACTTCTGATAAACAGGGGAGGGGGGCAGAATTGGTAGAAAAGTTGGGATCAAATCATGTCCACAGTGATGAGTTTAATGACCTTGTTCTTTTTCTTGAAAACTTTTATCAAGTAATTGTCATTACTACATTTTGAAGTGAAATATGGTCTTTGATAGCTTATAAGTAGTACTGTTACTTTTCTTTACTTAGAAATACAAATCTCACTGTTTAAGTTTGTTTGAAACCCATGGTCCATTATTCGATTATGAGAAGTTTGACTTTGTTAATGCTTGATTGCAGGCTTGTCACGAATCAATCCAAAAAAGCTCTGAATCTCAAAATTTCCAAATTCTTCTACCAGGTTCTTAGGAGCATGTTTAGCTGCACAATTAGGCTCTTTGCATTCTTCAGTAGCTTATCACATCCATTGTTTTGTTAGGGCTGAGATAAATGTGCTTTTTTTTTTTTTGGTTGCACAATTAGGCTATATAATGTTGAACATCTTTTTTGTGGTAAGATATCAGAAGTGTTTTGTGTTTTAAATATTTGTTGATATCAATTAGATGTTTCCTCCATCATTGTTCTTGTATTCTTTTCCCAATGTTGTTTTTTAAAAATAAATTTTAACAGTGAGATATTTCTTGGTTTTTGTTTTGCTTATTTTTCTCATGGTTTATCTTGTGTACTCTGCATGTGAGTGGTATCTGTTTGTACAAAGATTTCATTAGTTATCAAAAGGTCAAAAAGGGGGCACTTTTGCTTTTTATCTTTTTCTAAAAGTCATCTTAAAGATACACAAACATATGTTTCGGTAAGGTTATAAATACACTTTTGTAAAATTTGAAATTAACAGTTTCCATGATACAAGGCATTATTTACTGTACATATGCTTTCCTTAGAATCTGTTGTATACACGTCCATATATACGTTTGCATGTTACCATTGTAATATGCTGTGAGAATATTTGTGTTCAGAATGTGGATCTAGTACCGATCTTTTAATAATCTTCTGTCATGAGTGCATTTATATATGGCTAAGATTTAGTTACCTATATATTTTTATTCAATAACTGCCAATCACAACTTTTTAGAAAGTCCAAACAGAATTAGATTAGCATTGAATCTAAATTCTTGTGTTCTAATATGTATGACTAGCCTAAGTTAAAAACCATTTCTTTTCTTTTTAGCATGCTGATCCTTTTAAGCCAAAACGGAGAGTTTTCTTATTCTTAAACCTGGGTTTTGATAATCAAGAAAGAACTGGATAAAATTAGTGCTTAGCCTTTACTTTTGTTTCTCTAAAGTAGTGAATGTGAGAAGAAGAAGAAAATTCTTTTAAGTCACTTCACTTATTGCTCTCATGGTTAAAGTTCAGATAAGAGTGTTTGTTGAACTTGAAAGAGTGGTAGGCCAAAGCTCTGGAAGATTGTTATGGCATTTGGAGATCTGTGAAAATATCACTGGGAAGGAGATTAGTGAGGTAGCATTCCAAGAAGAAGAACCTAAGTTTATTATGAATTCTAGTCTTAGAAGAAGATTCAAAATCTGATCATGATAGTAGACCTAATGGTGAAGAGACGGGAAAAGGTTTATGGGAGCATGCTAATACTTTTCCCCTAAATGTCCTTTTAACTCTTTAAGAACCAAGATTTTGGGGAAGGCAGCTCAGTAGGAAGGGGAAGCTCTACAAATGAGGGATCTCAAGCAATGCCAGGGAATTCATCTTAACTTATCGTGGACAAATTATAAGAAGGTTTGATGCAGAAAAATGTGTTTGATCGAGTGAAAATGGGGATATAAAAAATGGTCAATGGTAAAAGATTTTGGCGCTAGCAAAATTTTTTAAGGTAATCTAAGGATAAAGTTTAGTTCTTTTGTAGAAATAAAATTTTTCTTTGGTTGTAACTTCATAAATGGGGAGGTGATCCAACTACTTTTTTGAAGGATAAAAGAACTGGAGGGATTAGAGAGTTGAACAACCTAAAGTAAAATCTTGCATCAATAATGATAGATTGATTGATATCTTGGGAAGCAAAAATTAGGGGAAGGTTGGAATCATGAGGATTTTGTCTAGAAACATCTAAGACATAGAGAGCAATAAAGAAAGGGGGATTATAAAAGATGTTTGAAATAAGTTGGCTAAATGTTACTTTGATTCAAAAGATTAAGGGAGAATCCTTTGCTAAGATAGATGTCGGCTGCATTTGGAGTTCTAAATATAAGGTTAGTGCAGTTCCTTGCCTGCTTGGGGAAGGTCAAGAGTCTTAGTTGTGGTCTGGAATACCAAATTGGTGGTGTTGTTAGATTGTGCAAAGGTGACTTCTCAATTTCCATTGTAATTTAGACCTTTAAGAGTGTATGATAATGGTTAATTGGAGTTTATGAGGTAGGGGGGGCACTTTTATGAAAAAAACACCAACTACTTTCTTAAGGTCATCAATCTAAAAGATCCTTTTTTGTTCGATACACATTTTACCTGGTCTAATTTAAGGAATAAGGTTATCTTCACATCAATAAAAAACATGGGTTTGTTTAGTGTTTGATAGCATATTAAGGTTTAGGTTGGATCCGCTGAAGAAAGAGATGCAAAAGTAACAGAGAACATACCAGAAACTAATGATAGACTTCTGACCTCAAATATCTTTAACCTCTAACTTATAATGATTCTCAGGGACTCGTAGGATGACTTCTACATGCCTTTAAAAAGATATATTCGAAAGATATTATGAACTAATGTCCTATACTAAGTTTGGCCTTAGAATTATTCAGGGTGGAAAGACTTGTTGAAATAATGTTCTCTTCATTCTGTGCTTTTCTCAACTTGATTTTCCCCCTAATGATATAGGCTGTTGTATACATTTTCTACTAGTGTCTTCCAAAACAGATCTTTTCAATTAGGTATTTGTTTAGATGGATAAATATGTTTCTTTGACTGCATTTATTAACTTTGTTGTCTTTTAATTACAAACGGATTTCATTCATTAGTTATGCTTCCTCTTTCTCAAAAAAAGGAAATATACTCCTTTGCTTGTATTCCTCATTCTATTTCCTCTTCCTTGATTTTGTTTCCTTTTATTAATAGTTCTTACAAAAAAGCTTTCTCTAAGATTGATTGATGGTGATTCTAAATAACTTTTTCATCATACAACTGTTATTTTAGATTCTCCTAATTGGAGCATACGTTGTAAAAGAAAGGGAAATCAATTTGTCATTGTTCGTGAACTTGTGATTTGGTGTATATTTTGTGAGTGAATTCTTGTGTGTAGTGGAGTTAGCTTGAGGTTTTGCCTCAATTAGCTTTTCATACTCTTAGCATAAATGTTGGATGATTCCAGAACATGAAAAGGAGTTAAATTTAATAGAAATGTGCAATGGAAGCACAGCTATTGGAGGTATAAAGGGAAAGAAATAAGATAATTTTCTTGGAAAAAGAAGAGTTTGTAATACTTTGGACATGTGACTGTCAGTTAGTTCAATTGGTAAAATCTCTCGGGGTGGTACGATAGGTATGGAGTTCAAATTCTACTCACATGGATGAGGAAAAGATTTGGTTGCCATCAAAAGATATTTTTTAGAAAAGGAATAAACTTTGGATCAGAATAATATATTTCACTTCACCTCAGGATATAGATCCATTTTATTTAAAAGAATTTTTAGAAGCTTTCTTAATCTAGGGGTTGAAATCCTTTTCTTCGTTTTTCAATGAATGATGTTGTTTTCCTTATTAAGGTGTTGTGAGCAAAGGACGGACAGCAGGTCCCTTTTTTCATTTTGTATGATTTTTCTCTCATCAAATAGAAATATATATTACTGTCTTCAAATCTGTATGATCTCTATTCCAACTATTACTGCAATTATTTATTTGCTAGGTGGTAAGATTTGGGACAAGGTTCATTCAAGGGGCAAAATATTTGACTTTGAAATCGTGTGATTTTCATTATTATTTGACAAACTGGAATGTGGAATTTAGTTTATTTGCAATTAAGGACAAAAATTTTCCTTGATACGTAATGAGACCTACTGTTAAACCTCAAATTTTGAGTGAATTACCCTAACATCCTTAATGTCTTTATGAAGTCTACCATTCCATCCTTGATGTCTTTATGAAGTCTACACTTCCACCTTGTGCATAACCAGTTAGCAAGCTCATGACTCAGTACTGTAATACATAAGTATCACTACTCTCATTATGTTTAAAAATTCATGGCTGATCTTATAGCATCTATTTTTAATGACAGTGCAGTTACTTAGAGTGCACTTTCCTCGTTATTGTTGTTCTTTCATATTTATTTTGTTTTTTCAACTTATGAACTTATCATATATTTCAATCATGGCAGTTATTGCTGTAGAAAATGGCCTTCAAGCATGGAAAATTTTAGAAGATCTAATGAATCAAATTGACCTTGTCTTAACTGAGGTAGTCATGCCTTGCTTATCAGGCATTGGCCTTCTACACAAGATTATGAAGCACAAAACTTGCAAGAATATTCCTGTGATTAGTAAGTATATTTCTTGTACTTTTGCTTCTGTTTCGATTTTTCTGCTGTTTCTTTTAAAGATTGATACTTTTAACTGCTACACCGGTGGAGTTTTTTGCAGTGATGTCATCTCATGATTCTATGAGTATAGTCTTTAAGTGTTTGTCCAAGGGTGCAGTGTACTTTTTAGTGAAGCCTATTCGAAAGAATGAGCTTCAAAACCTTTGGCAGCATGTTTGGAGGAAATGCCACAGTGTGAGTTGCTAATTGTTATTCCACTTTATGTATGAAACTGAATCATGGACCAATTTTGGACTCTAAACTTCACGTCTGATCATATATAAGCATTCTTCTTAATTGATGAGTTGTCCAAACTAAGAAAAGGCATTCATTTTTGCTTGGATAGATGCTATTGACAAATATTTCAACATTGGTATTTTGGATAACTCTCTGTTTTTGATATTTTCAGTGTTTATTCACCATAACATTTGTATAGGACCACATAGAAAGTGCAAAAGTTTGTCTTCCATTTTGTATTCACTTTTCGTCCTTTCATTAGTCTAGTGGTAGTGGAAGTGAAAGTGGTATAATTACTCAAAAATCCGCCAAGTCGAAAAGTGCTGAAGGGTCAGACAACAACTCTGGCAGCAATGATGAGGATGATAGAGGAAGCATTGGTTTGAATATTCGGGAAGGAAGTGACAATGGAAGTGGCACCCAGGTAGTAAATGTTTAATGTTTTTGTGGTCTTTCATTTGCGTGTTCATTAGCATCTTTCCAAACATATTTAAACGCTAGTCTTTCTTATGTGCTGTAGTTGCGTTATTTTACTTCTCTTCATGTTGCTTTCAATTTTCCAAAAATGACATGGTCTTTTTCCTAATCTAATTTAGAAAACTGTAGCATTTTAATTTATTTATTGTTGATTGCCTGAGTTTTCCTATCTGTATGTGTATGTTTATATAATTAACCTAAGGAATTAAATTAGGAATTCGATTGTTTGATTCATTCCCCTTAAAGTTTGTGGAACTTTTATCTTTTCTTGATATGCTATAAATAATTCATGTGATATGTGTAGCATAGGAATCCAAATCTTGATCATCTATTTTAGGAATTTTTTTTTTAAATCTTAGGATGAGTTAGATTTGGTTTTCTCTTTTAGAAATTTGAGTTACTTGTTCCTAGATTATATTTCCATATAGCTACCACAATTTTACAGATCTTGATGTATTTTCTCTGTGGTTATTAAAACTGATTTTGAACTGCTTTTTACCTTTCTTCTATAGGAAACAAGTAAAACTTTTAATGAATAAATAGGAAGAAAAGGATTACAAAAGTGAACAAGAGGTCCACAATTTAAAATCTTCCCCATTGTGAAGAAATTAAAAACACTATACAATTTAATCTCTTATTAAATAAGCCTAAAGATAGGACAAAAAAAAGAAAGCAAAAAACCCTGAAAGAACAAAATTAACTCGAGGTGGTATTCCACTCAAGCTAGCTAGATCATAAGAAATGAAGAATCTTCAAATTCTATTTCTTGTGAAGAAATTTAAAATCTTCCCCGTTGAGAAGAAATGAAAAACAATATAAATTTTTATCTCTTGGTAAAAAAGCCTAAACATGAGCCCAAAAAATTAAATAAATAAGTAAAGCAAAAAAAGGTACAGATTTGACTCTAGATTACTCGTTCCCAATCAAACTAGCAAAATGATAAAGAATGAAGAATTTTGAAAATCCCTAGAAACCAAAGCACATAGAGAAATAAAGAAATGAATCTTCCACTGATATTTTCATATTTTCCTCCACAAACGTGCAGTTATTTCTTTCTTCCCAGATCACCCGCAAGGGAGCTACCACTGTACACGTACATAAAGTTTTAGCCTTACTATTCTAAAGAGTGAAAATGTTCTCCATTTATACATTGCAAGGAGCTAAAGTTAGCCAAAGAAATTTTGTTAAAAGCGCATATTTTAGCCATAACAAAGAGGTAACAGAACAATGAAGAAAAAGGTGGTGGTTGGTTTCTTTATCCTTTCTCCTCATAAAGCACCATGAAGGAGAAAGACACATTTTAAGATTTCCTTCACAGATCTGCTCAACATAAGTTTTCCTGGAGCTTTTCAAGTGAAGATTAAAGTTAAGGAGGAACATTGGCCTGGAAAGCCATTCTAAATTGTTTGAGATCACAAGTAGAGTTGCTTTGCCAACCAAAAAATGTGTGACTTATAAGAAAGATTACCTGAGGAATCTTATTCCAAATACTGATATCATCCTTAACCCTCATCAATGATAGAAGAGTTCATTAAAGCTATAAGAACAGTGTACTCTTGACTTTCTAGTTTATTCAAATATCACTTCAAATTGAGATTCTTACTACAGTTGCCTCCAGGGCTTTTCAAGCCTCATTGTTTGGCTAGCCACCTGAGTATGACTTTGGGGGAGGTAGGATTTAAAAGTTATATTTGGGCTTTTCCCAACCTCTACCTTTTTAAAAAATAGGAACACAAAAAATTAAATCTTACTCCAGTTCAAGAAAGAGGGATCAGTGACCATTCTATGGTTAATAGACACATTCTTGGAATGACATAATTCATACAAATGAGAAAATCACTCGCAAAGAGAAATGTCTAACTCAAAAGTCTTCCCAAAATCAAATTTTCCCACCATGTCCCACTGGCCGCCCGATATGACTTTAAAGAAATGAGGATGTTCTTTGAGATGGCTTTGTAAGTACCTCTATTAGATCTGAATTGAACCAATATTGAGTCCCGTTCATTGGAATGAAGTCCATATTTGCTTCTAATAACCTTATACCAAAGAGATACCTTATAATGGGAAACCTCTATAGCAATTTAACTAGTAAAGCCTACTTTTCTACTCTATGTTTCCAATTGTAGTCACTTCTTTTCCTCAGTTTTGTAACCTTATCCTGTTTAAGAAGATGAACTCCATTGGCTTCTCCATAAACATTAATATAAAAGTCCCTCATCAGTTTTTCTAACATATGAGCAACCTTACTAGGAATCTTGAATAGACAGAAAATTAACTTGGTAAGGATGACAAAACCAAGTGAATCAAAATAATTTCGCTCCCTCTTAACATTGAGCTTTTGTCAAATTTTTCTAACACCAGGTCCCAAAAGCTCAAGTATTGTGGGTTATCTCCTAGCGAGAGACCTATTTTAGAGGTCGAATCGCCAATGAGAATCCAAAATTAATGTCAAACAATTGGACCTTGTTCCTTTGTAAATGAACTGAAGAGACAACCCTCATATATATTAACTAAAACTTATGTATAATCCAAACTACCACACCATGGTTTTACTTGCAAAACAATAATAATTCTTATGTTATAAGTTAGAAAATGATGCATACTTACATTCTGCTTTTGCAGAGCTCATGGACGAAGAGGGCAATAGAAGTTGACAGCCCCAAAGCAACATCGCCATGGGAACAGTTAGCCGATCCTCCTGATAGCACTTGTGCACAGGTTATTCACTCAAGGCCTGAAGCATTTGGAAACAGCTGGGTGCCTATGACAGCAACAAAGGAGTGGAAAGGGCGGGATGATGAACTTGGTATGCACAGTTCGGTTTGTGATTGAACTCTCACTCTGATATATCTCCCTTCATCCTCCTTTGTTCCCTTTGATTGAGATTGTACTGAATTCCAATCTTAGAAATTGTTGAAACGGGCAAAGACCTGAAGCTAGGAGTACCTAGAATTTCAAATTTGCAGCTTGAACAACCTACTGAAAATGGGCCTAACACAATAGCAAGCAGCAACAAAGTGAAGTCTTCTGAAATTAATTCTAAGAAAGATGATGAGCGACAACAGACAAAAGAGCTGGAGCTCAACAATGAGAAACTGAATACTGATCTGAGAAACCAAGCTGCTGATATAGCAGCTGCCATCACTAACAGTAACGATTTTCCTATTGAGAGTGTAGTTTTTGACACTGCAAATGGTCTCTTCACGGTCTCCGGAACGAAAGAAAAGCTCATCTATGACAGCAATGAAATACCTTCCCTTGAGCTTAGTTTGAAGAGGTTGAGAAAAGATGGAGATACTGGGACCCGTCTACATGACCGAAACGTTTTGAGGCACTCGGACCTGCACTCGGCGTTTTCAAGGTATAAGGAAATTCAGGATGTGAGTAATACTATCTTCGTATGATAGAAACCCCAAATTTGACAGTTGAAGTTTCATGTCTGCAGATATAATTCTGCTTCAACTGCTAATCAGGCTCCCACAGGGAATGTAGGTAGCTGTTCTCTGCTTGATAATTGTTCTGAGGCAGCAAAAACAAATTCAGTACAAAATTTTCAATCAAATCTAAGCAGCACACCACCCAGTCAGCGTTCCAATGTCAGTAGTAATAACAGTGACATGGGTTTAACTACTAATGCCTCTTCCACCAATCCAAAGGTTTTCAGTGACAAACCAGCACCTAAATCTACTATCAAAAGTCTCCTTCCATCTTCTGCCACCCAACCAGCACAGCCTATACAAGGTAAAACTGATGGTGCAATAGGCAGCATGGCCCAAGAGAGGGGTGTAAACCAGCAAGTCCAGGTGCAGCATCATCACTGCCATTACCACCACTACCACTACCATGTCCATAATGTGTCCCAGCAGCAACTGGTCAACCATGATGATATGTTGGTGAAAAAAATGGCAGCAAAAGCTCCCAATTATGGGTCATCCAATATCTTGAGTGCTTCCATTGAAGGCAATGCCGTTAATCACAGTTTGAATGGGAGCACCTCAGGAAGTAACCATGGAAGCAATGGACAGAATGGGAGCTGCACTGCTTTGAATGCTGAAGTAGAAAATGTTGAAAGCGACAATGGGTTACCCATGAAAAGTGAACTTGCTGGTGGTGTTGGATATGGTAGCGCAGGTCGAGTTGTCAAAAACTGTTTTGCACAAAGAGAGGCTGCTCTGAACAAATTTCGTCAGAAGAGGAAACAGAGATGCTTTGAAAAGAAGGTAACTGGAGCTTACTTTTAAATTGGCAACTTCGAAGGAAATAATTTCTCCTATGCAAACATCAGAATTTCACTGATATGATCAAAATTGGTTTTATTTGTAAAGTCACATATCTTTGGTTTTGCATTATGTAACTGATCGTGTTTACTGACAATTACTTGTGAGAAATGGGAGGAAACATCTTGTTATCATTTATTGCAGATCAGATATCAGAGCAGGAAGAAACTGGCAGAGCAAAGACCAAGGGTTCGAGGACAATTTATTCGACAGGGAGCACTTGAAAATAAAGGCAACAGCACACGTAGCTAACACCCACTTGACAGTGCATGTGAACTTTTGTACATGAGAGCAGCAGGTGTGGATATGGAAGGAAGCATTTATCATCTATGGTGCAGAAAATTAGCTCAACTGCGTTATGATGTTTCTAAAAAGACACCCTTGACTGTACTTTATAATTTTAGACTACGGGGCTACCTCTCTAACAGAACTACTATCACTACACAGAACTAGACCTTTAATAGGGCAGCCTTCTTGAATAAAATTCTGCAATTCGGTGTGTGGCTCTTAATTATTTCAAAACCATTCATCATAAGCAGAGGCTTGAAAGGCGTCATTTTCATCTCTCCGGCTCTTCTTAAGATGTTTGCGTGAGATTTTTGCTCCTTTTTTCTTTTATTTTTGAATTCTTTCGCTTGGTTGGTTTTGGAGGTAACTTGTCTAATAGACATCGGTCAAGTGCTCAACTTTTTATCAGATTTCATCATGAAATCCACAGTGATGAGCATGTGGCTGAAGATTCTTCATATACAGTGTGCCTATATGGAAGTTATAGGGGTGAAGGATAAACGGTCCTTCAGGTTAAATATTAATATATATATATATATATATGCAATACTATTGTCATAATGTATCTTGCTGCTGCCGCCGGTATCATTCAGGTTTGAATGATGTTCTAAATGCAGCAATGCAGGATTTCACGACTGAAGATCACTCAATTATCCTCACCAATCTACAAAAGAAGGTGAAGATCCGAACTGATCATATTTAGTTGGAAGATGCTTTTAGGAAGAAACTCTTTCAAGAAAAAGATTGCATGCCAAATAAAAATAACAGAAGCAAGAACGGAAAGAAACTTTGCATGCCACAACCAAAATGAAAATAAGTTCTCACATTAGAGAGAAGCATACCTTGGCTTCAATGGCGAGTGATCGTCATCAAATCACTTCAGCAGCATGCTGAATGCCAACGAAAAAACGAATTGAAGATTTGGCAAATGTCTTTTGTCACTGTCGATCTTTTCACCTTTTTTTGCACAAAAAAAAGGGTGTTAGTTTTTACTTCATGTTACCATGCTTTCATCTTGCGGTTTTCTAATTTTCTTGAGGCAAGATGACAATGCAAGATTAATTCGAGCCACACAAAACGGAAATCGAATTGGTGGTGGTCAACGGTCAGCTTGTGCAACATGCCCGAAGGGACGGGGTCCACCAAGTCATCGCTTTAATGACGTGGCAGAACTTTACAAACCTTTTGCGTCTTGGTAGATGATTATTCGATCCCATTTGCAAGTCATTGTCTACGTGTTGCGAGAGGATGTGCTTACACTTCGGTCCCATGCATCATCCTAATTACCGACGTTGACAACAGCGAAAAAGACCAAAACATTTGCTTTCCACGTGCATGCATCATCATACGCACCCAATGAAGCAATTGAAAAACTTTCCCCTCTAAATCATGCTAAGCTTACCGAATCTCAACAACTATGACGTTCTTCAAAACTTTCCCCTTTGTTATAAAAAAAAATATTCCCCTTTAAATAATGCTAAGCTATTACGTTATTTTATGACGATTTTCCATTTCATTGCAAGACAAAATACATTAATAAAATAATAAGTAATTTATAAATTATGAAATTCATCTTAAAATAAATAAATGAGGCCTACAAATATTCAAATTTCAAAACCCAACTGCTCCATTAACATATTGAAAGTTTTTCTGAAGGAAATCTCTTTTAACCACCGTAACTATCAATAGAAATCACGAGCTTATTTCTCCACAAAACAAAATAGAGCCACCTACTAAGGGTTAGTGACCATGAAATTTCTGATTCTGCAGACAGCAAGTACATGTCTGCCTATGGATCTGTATTAACCCATTTTCCATTGAGCATTGGAATTGTACGATTCTCAGACGCGGCTTCCAGGATAAAAATATTCAACACTGTTTTCCTTGACCTTGTAGTGAAAATTATGTATCTTGCTGCCTGAGCTCCCCAACCCATGATAAGTTCCCTTGTTTAAAACCGTCAACTGCACGACAGAACTGTTATCGGAGTCTACGAAAAAATAAACAAACACAGATTACAAACTATAAAATTGTAGCTGGGAAAATATATATGCCTTCTCAAAATGAACACATGACAGTAAAGTGTACTCATTCAATAGACTTTAACCATGAACTAGGTAGAAAACACCAGTAAACATTAACTTTCACAAGCTAAATTAAATTTTTTATGTTTGGTGAGAGATAAAGAAATCAGACAACCATACCTGTCCATGCACATCAGTTGCCAAACCAGTGCTCAAAGGCTCTGCCTTAATCAAGATGTCCGCAAGATACTCCATCTGTAATATAAGTGTAGGCCTCTCCATACTTGAATAGATATCCTCGTGATTAAGTGTGATTAACGAACAATCCTGTGGCAGGAATAAAGTAAGAATAGAGAATAAGCAAAAAGTACAGCAGTTGACAAAAGAAGTGTAAGCATGGAAATAAGAAACAGAGCAGAAAATAGCTGCAACTATGCCTTACAAATTCGGATGTTAAAGCATGGCAGTAATGCAGGAAGTCCAAGACATAATCAGATCCACCATTTGCAGCCACTTCCACAAGAGAAATATCATCTATCATAATGGTAACGTAGTTCTTCTTATCTCCTGCTAAGCCACATATAGTTTTCAGTATTTTCTCATACAGCAGAACAAGTCCACCTTCACTGGATTTTCCTTCATCTACATCTATCCATTCATCAACACACACAGAGATTCTGGTGAGATAAAATCACTTGAAAAATATTAGCCTTTCTTCTAAGTTGTATCACGTTGAAAACTCAGTCTGATAGACATCAACAGATATTTCTTAAAAAACCCATCAATATACCAAAAGACTTGTCTGCAGTATACTAAACCTATGCTACCAACAACTATATGCATTTTTCCTATTGAAACAGGTTTATGAATTGTAAATAGCAGCAATTAACGTGATTCAATGAAAATAAAAACAACATATACAAAAACGCAAACGTTCAGAAAGAACAATTTTACCTGATTTACTCACCTGTGCACCGCAGCATTAGCATATCAAAGAAAATGAATCTCTTATTATCCCTTTGTGTCACTAGGTTGCATCCCTATAACAACACCATAAGCAAATAACATAAGTGCGTTTCACAAAAAAGTTTCACAACTCAATGTACTAGAAAATAACCATTAATAAGATTTAAAATTTTCAGTCCACGTGGGATTCAAGAGAAATTTCCCAAACCAAAAAAAAAAAAAAAAGATGATTTTTAGATATCAAATGATAGAGAAATTACGAGTTTACGCAGGATTCGATCATAGTGAGAGAAAGGGTTAGCCAAGGCGACGAAGATGATAACATTTGACGAAGTCGGAGACAGAGAGCGTTTTACGAGCTGGTGAAGCACGAACGAGCCGCTCGTCTCGACGCAGTCCTCGATTAACACAACTCGGCCGCTGAGTGGCCACGGCTCGCTAGACCGGTCGAGCCCTAAAGCTCTGTCGAGGAGATTCGAATATTGATTCTCCATCTGGTGAATGTGAAATCTTAGGGTTTAGGGTTTTAGATTTGGGGATTGAATGAGAGTTCAATGTATATCTTTTATATTAGTTTCATGGATGGGTAGTCGTTTGTTAATCAAAGACGTCAGTGACGAGAAGCGTGTACTTGTAAATGAGGAACGACTTGTCGTTTAGTATCTATGGGTAGACGCCAGTTCATTTATTTATAAGTCCTCAACTGATTAAATGACCAAATTGTTCGTAGGTTTTTGAAGATTGACCAGTCGATTTTCTTTTTTTTAAAAAAAATTCTCAGTCATATTCGATAAAGAACTGGAAGAACATGCAATGCATTCAATTGGATGGCATGGAAATGAAGTTGTGGCATTTTTGAGAAATATTCGGCTGCCTCTACAGCTGTTTTAATAAATAGTTTTGTATACATGCATGCAAATTAAAAAAAAAAAAAAAACATAGAAAGAAAGAAAGAAAGAGTCTGGACGCTAGGGTCTATAATTATTTGTTTTGTTGGACAATAGAGCCGCATCCCTTTGGCTCCAGCTGGCACCCCCACCATCATTTTGTCTTTGAAAAGCCAAAATACATTTATCATATGATTGATGATAAATATATATATATATATAGATATCGATATCTGTATATATATGGACTATTGAAATGGTGGCTTGAGGAACACATTGGCTTTGGTTTCCTTTTGTACACAACCAAAAGTATTTGATTTGATGTAATTTAATTTAACTTATAATAGTTAGATTTGTTTATTGACACAGCATTAACAACATATCAACGTCATTTTTTAAAATTTTCTTTCTTTCTTTCTTTTTTTCTTTTTTTGGCTAAGCCATCTTTAGTACTAAGAGAAAGCGATAATTTATGAAATTAGTAAGTAATGAGAAATATAAGTAGATGATAAAATATAATGAGCAAATGGTGAGATAATATTAAAAAAGAAAAAATAAATGTCTAAAAAACTGTGATGAAGTTATCTCATTATAAAAATTTATTATTAGTAAACTATAACTTTTAATTATAGGAATAAGGCTCCAAGTCTTCAAATTTTGTAAGGCTAATATTCTTTTAAATATTTAAAAGCATATCTAATCTATAAGTCTGAAAATTTCAATACTTTAGTTTTACAATAAATATTTATTGAATATATTGAAATAAAAAAAACACGGAAGTTAATTATATCTTTATTTATAAATTATGTTCAAACAAAATAAATAGATAAAAAGACATCAATGATATTGGCCGCCCTCTCTTTTAATAAAAAAATTAGATTTGAGTTGGATTATTAACTATTACACAACTCATCAAATGTAATCCAGCATTAATGAAGATTTCCCTTATTAAAAATTAATAATTTAAAAAAGATAAAAACTAATGAACCCCAACTTATTAGTGTAGCTCTAATCATAACAACTTTAACATAAATCATTAGGTCAAAATATTTTTAAAAAAACTGTGGTAGGTTGTTAATAGGGCCCCACATTTATATAGGTGCACCATTCTTTGGTGTAACCGACGGGTACCCTAAATTCTCTTACTAAAAGCTATGGTAATTGAATATGCTATATGACGTTAAATTACGGCTTTTGCGTTTTATATCGTTTTATGAAAAATATTTTTATTTCAATAAATTATATATTTTAATTAACACCCCCCTAAAACACGGATTGACAAAACTGGCTCTTTCAAAAGCCTCCTCGATGTTACCGCCCAAAAGCGGAGCCAAAATGGGTGCTTTTTGCAATTCCAATTTATTATTTTAGCCCAATTCTTAATTAAAAATAAAAAAGATTTCTAAACATATGGAAATTAAAATGTTTAAATTATTTTTTTTGTGTGTTACACTAATATATTAATTTTCTTTAAATATAATTCATATTCATTCATTAGAAAATTATAATTGTTTATTAGTGTTATATTATTTATGACATAAATTTTAGATCTTAACTTTGTAAGTATATATTTGTGATTTACTCCGTCTAAATTCACTGTGTAATTGAATTTGAGATTAATGTTAAGCGAAATTTATTGATTTTATTTATTTATTTATTTTTTCTAAAGCTCGTACTTAATTTGGGCACCTTTCACGAACGGTCTTAAGGTAAAACTATAAAAAGACAGATCTAGCCCCGTATTTTAGACTGGAAGCCGATAGGCTCGGAGGATACTATAGTCTTTAGAAGTGACTGACGTGACGCTCGAGTGGAGGGCATTGTTCAGACAATTTTGATGCTTGGTTCGTAATAAAGTAATTTTCAGCAGACAAAACGAAAATTTATGTCTTTGGTACTGCACTTTTACATATTTATGATTTTTCCCCACTAACATGCGGATTTATGATATTTCATCTGTATTACTATTTCATGAAATCTTTGCTGTATTTAGCCCTTTTCATTTATAAGGATACCTTAATCATAGGAAGAGTGATTGAAATTGCATTTAGTATGAGTTGGACGTCTTAAATTATGGACAATAAACTAAAAATATTGTAAAAATCTAGTGACATCTCAAATTAAATTACTCATCATGGCATAAAAAATTTAAAACCAAATCATATTCATAATAAGAAGAAAATTTTTTATAAGATCAGAAAATCATATCCAACAAAAATAATATATAAAATAAGTCTTCACTAAAATTAAAGGAAGTTAGAAAATATGATTGGGTAGCTATCTAATTGAAAGAGTTGAAAATAATTGTACAAGTTTGTGGTACTAGCGAGAATATTTTTATTTTTTTAGACATGGACATTATTAAAAGGCAAGAAAAAAATAAATTTTAACGTATTAAAAGACAAAAAAAGGTACTTAAAGTATAATTTTTTCATCTTTTCATGTAACAAAGTTGTGTAATTGTTGACTTCTAGTGACAATTATATTTTAACATTATACAAATGTTTATAGTAGATCTTCTCTCTTAGATGAGTTGTGCATTCAATAATCGATATCCATGTTATATATACAATATTATTTATTTAAAATTAATAATAGCAAGGTATAAAGCTAATTATGATTTGTAAACAAAATGATTGTGAAAATCATGCATCGGACCAATAGTTGTTTCATTAAATTATGTGAGTTAATTTTAAATTATTGTATTGTGTTGTATAAATATAGGGATCATAACTAATGTATATTATCAAAATTAAATAAAATTATATTCAAAATTATACCCATTATAAATTGAGTATTCAAAATGACTTATTTTTTGTTGAAATCAAATGAAACACTAATTAAAAGCATTTTGTATTATAATGAAATCAAATGAAACGCTAATTAAAAATATTATATATTATAACCATCACAATTTTTTTTATTTTCCCCAAAATTTTAATTATATATGTCAAAAAATTTCATTATACAAATAATTGTACCTTTTAACAAAAATTGTTTTTTGTGACTAATAATAAAAACTTGTGACTATTATAATTTACGAAAAGATGCAAATAAAAAAATACAGAAAGTTTAAGGTGGTTAATATAATTTTCCAAGACAAAAGGACAGAACTGCAAATGAAAAGATATATACTAGAATAAGCCATCTGTAAGAAATTTAACAAACACACTCTCTCTCCTTCTGTCTCTCTCTCTCTCTCTGTTTCTGTCCAGAGTGGGTGTTTGTTCTGCCTTTGTTCTCTTTTCGTAGGTGATAACTGTTTTAAAGGTTTAGAGAGAAATTTGTAATAAGCCATGGGTTGGTTTCCATGTGCTGGAAAATCAAGCAAAAATGCTAAGAAGAAGCATCACAACAAGCCTATTGATCAGATCCCATCAACTTCTGGTAATTATTTTTCTTTCGTTTTTCCATCAACAACACTGAGCTAAATTTTATAGACGCCTTAACCCATCTTTTTATTTTCTTTTTTTTTTTTTTAAATTTTCACTCTGTAACCCACTAATGCTTATACCTTTTATGTAATTCGTTGTCATGCATTTGTATTATTTGGATATGCTACAGGTTCGCAATGATTAAAAAGAATATATACATACATATATATTTGTTGTAAGTGAATGTTTTGATCAGAGTTTTCTGGGTTTGGAATAATGTTTTGATCTACTGTGTACATTTGTGGATGCGACTGAAGAAAAATGTTATTAATTGATTCTGGTTTAATTATTGTTTAAGCTACGTGGGTATGTTCCCAAATCTTAGTGTGCCTAGATAATGATTTTTCTCTGGACATTTTTAATTGTTGTGATTAGGATTTATCTTGGGCATTTTAATTAGTTTATAAATTGTAATTCTTTGGACACTTGTTGATGAAGCTGACTTTTGTTTGTTCTCTGTTAATTTCGGAGCAAAGAAGCTGGGAATGTTATTTATTTATTTATTTATTTATTTTTTTGGAGTGTTGATTCAACTCTTTTTTAATTGTTGCCAGTTTCATACTTTGGAAACCTACATATCCCGAAGCTAAAGAGCTAGTTCTAAGTCAAGACGATAGGTTTAATTAATATTTGTTGTGCAACAGCCCAATTAGTTTACCTTGAGAAGTAAATATAGTCCTCTGTTCAGAAATTTTTTGTTTTAAAATAAATGGCTTTTATGGAAGCGCAATGTGGTATTGATTACGGATATTAATTGCTCCTGTTTTGAGTAATCCAAAAAGATCCAAGCTGCAACCCTTCTTGGCTGTTTTTGTCTTTTGTGATTCTTGTTTGTTTATAAGCCTTTAATGATGGCGTAGCGCCATTTCCTTTATGATGCAAGTGGATAAAACGTTTTAGCTTTGCTGACTCATTGGTGCTTTATTTTCAGGCGTAACTGCATAATCTGTTTGGTAGTATTAATTTCAGTTTTTTTTCCCTTGTTGCTTTAGAAAAATTGAAGCTGAATTCGACCGTGGATGTAAAGAAGGAGGCCTCTAAGGATGGAGGATCTGATCATATTGCAGCACATACATTTACATTTTGTGAATTGGCAGCAGCAACAAAGTATTTCAGGGCGGATTGTCTGTTGGGTGAAGGAGGATTTGGCCGGGTATATAAAGGAAGACTGGAGAGTACCAATCAGGTTCGTTAAATTTATAAGAGTTTAATGATTCCAAAAGATGCTTTACACAGTTATACTAGTTTATCTTTCGCCCAGTCTGTTGTGCTCCAGATTATCTCACTGTGCTTCTATACTTGGTCAGAATGGTAATTTGCATGTGATCAAAATTATGTGCATTTAAGCTTACTGCTTATATTTCAACTCTCAGTAATCCTCTCCCAACTCTACTCTTCTCCCGCTCTTGTCAACTGCACTAAGGGTGTATCGTCGAATACCATTTATGAATGTTAATGTTTAATGTATCCAAACATGCTATGTTGACATGGATTTCCCAAGCAGATTCTTCATCTTAAATGCAAAATGGTAGAGTACAGATGGCTAAGATTATGAAGGATGTCCAAATCAGCATTCAATTTTCATCTTTAACTCTTCACTTTATGAATGTACAAATGACTTTAAAATGTTGTGCCAGGTTTGCAAGACTTACAAATCACAGAAAGGGAAATAGTTAAGAACTCAATTATGAATTATTCTTATTTTTTGCTAGAATAGGGAGAACTGAGGTTCTATTTTTAATGTACTAAAAACTTTGATAAGCTTGAAACTTACACAGTTAGTTTCACTCAATAGGAAGATTTTTAATTGATATTATTTATGTTGCATTTAATGTCTTTTAAATGATTTAACTGTATGATATAGGCTTGTGGTAAGACATAAACCATGTTGCTTGCTTTGCCATAGGTTGTAGCTATCAAGCAACTTGATCGCAATGGACTACAAGGGAACAGGGAATTCCTTGTCGAAGTGCTGATGTTAAGTCTACTTCACCATCCCAATCTCGTAAACTTAATTGGTTATTGTGCCGATGGGGATCAGAGATTGTTGGTCTATGAATACATGCCATTGAGATCGTTGGAAGACCATCTACATGGTATGTACAGCATTAATTGTCATTCATTTGGTAGTAATAAGTACTGTTATTTGCATGTCCATATTTCTGGATTACTAGCATTTGGGCCTCTAAAGTGTCTCGTTCCTCATAAATTTGGCTTTGCCTTGAAAAGGTTTTAGCACAAGAATTACCATTTCTTTAAAAGGTTTCCATGGTTAAAGAAATCCTGCAGGTAAATTTTTTTTGCATTCAATCTGATTTTACTGTCATACTACACCTACAACGTTTGATACTCTTTGATAGTAATAATCCAGTATTACAAAATGAATTGCAGTAAATTATAAAACAGATGATCCAAATTTATCTAGTTCTAGTTCTATGTGTAGGAATTACAGGTGGCAATCAATTGCCAATACTGCTGTTAACAACAACACATTACAGTCTATGGTTCTTAAAAATTCATTCTAATAATCTGAGGCACAGGCCATAGAATCTATTTGCTTATTTTGTGATTCTGCTTTATCCAACCTTTCATATGGCACCTTTTACACAATTCAGTAACTTCTCTTGTTGCATGCTTGTGCCTCAGACCTACCACCAGATAAGAAACGATTGGACTGGACTACAAGAATGAGAATAGCTGCAGGTGCTGCAAAAGGTTTGGAGTATTTGCATGACAAAGCGAACCCCCCTGTTATATATCGCGATTTGAAATGCTCAAACATTTTACTTGGTGAAGGTTATCATCCAAAGCTATCTGATTTTGGTTTAGCTAAATTGGGTCCTGTTGGGGATAAGACTCATGTATCTACTAGAGTGATGGGAACATATGGATATTGTGCACCAGAATATGCTATGACTGGTCAGCTTACTCTGAAATCTGATGTTTATAGCTTTGGAGTTGTTCTTCTTGAGATTATTACCGGTAGAAAAGCCATTGACAATACAAGGGCTGCCGGGGAACACAATCTAGTTGCATGGGTAACAGTTCTGTCTTTTCTCTAATGACTTGGTTGTTGAAATCATCTCTTATGAGACTGAAATAAATTCAATAAAATTCATGAATCGACAACCTATTATAGTAAACTAACTTGCATCTTTTCCCTTATCACGAGAGGCATCAACAACATTGTTTATCCTCTTGTTCAGTGGTGAAGTTTGTATAGTCAAATTACTTCTAAATGGTTCTCCCTAGTTGATACCTATACTTGGCTAGCAGAATTTCCACAATGCATGAAAGTAGAGGTAGAGGAAGTAATATGTTTTGGAAATATACAGATCCCTCAATAAAGTTGTCTTGATGTTGCAGGCTCGGCCCTTGTTTAAAGACAGGAAGAAATTCTCACAGATGGCTGACCCAACGCTTCAAGGCCAATATCCAGTGAGGGGATTATATCAAGCTCTAGCTGTTGCTGCAATGTGTGTTCAGGAACAGCCTAATATGCGGCCGCTCATAGCTGATGTAGTCACTGCCCTTACGTATCTTGCTTGTCAAAAGTATGATCCTGAATCCCAGCCCATCCAGAGCTCACGCACAGGCTCTTCAACTCCAAGAATCCGAAGGGAACAGTGAAGCAGTGAAACAGCCAAGAATTATGCAATAGACTGGAATCGCTGTAAGTCCATAAAAAAAAGCTGCTTCTACGCAGTTCGTGGCAGCACCACTCCAGGGTGTTTTCTCTAACTGGGTTTATATTTGTAGAGGTCGTTGCATTGAAAGTCAGCATTATACAGCTTTTAACCGTGCATGAGATGGTGCCTGCTTATCAAATTTTGCATTACTTGCAGATAGCAGGTTGAATATTCAAACCCCCAGTGTGCGGCTAGGAGATTTGCTTTCTGGCTCATTCTCTTGTTATATTTCCCAACAAATTCTTTTGTATGTACAATTGAGATTGGAGCTCTGTATCGAAATGCCTTCTATAAAGGAACCGGCTCTCGTTTGAGTACAATTATATGTTTGTCGCCTACAAATATATGTTTGTCGGTGTAGATGCCAAAATATATATGTTGGTAATTTATCAAATGGTCGCCCTTCTTTGGGCCTGTAACTGGTGTGCACTTTCTTCAGAATCTTTTGCAAGAAATCAATCCTTTTACCGCTCTCCATTAGATGCAAGGATTTATACGCATGGGTTTAAAATTTAGATCAGAGCCCTCAGATGTTTTGCATAAAGAACAAACAAAACATCAGAATGATTCTTTAAATCGTTCTTGGGCCTACATTTTTTGGGCCCGGGCCAAGCCTGGTCAGACAAGCAACCCTTGTGGGCCTCAGTGAAACAGACCCCGCCACTGTGGCACCTTTATGTGGATGAAAGATTAATATAGGGGAAATAGGGACCGTACATACTGATATGAAAAATAAGAGAAAAGATTGTACAATTGCTTTACTATTGCACTCTTGTATTTTCTTACACTTTCTGCTCACCTAAAATCTATTATTATTGCTACTTAACAAACAAAGGAACAATAAATGGATATGAACTTTATGTTTGTTCACTGGTCAAAAATTACAGGCAAACACACTATTTCCTACATTCAACCTCAGCTTTCACAGGATTATATCTACCAAGGCAATAAAATATAAGAATTGGGCCCAAACGGTGGACATTTGCGATGTATCATTATAATAGACCTGTATTTATCTACTCTTGTACTTCAACACCATCTGTTCCTTTCTGCTCCGCGATGCTTGGAGTCTGTGCCTCGTTCAGAGGCCTGGTGCTTGAACTCTGTGTCTCGTTTAGAGCATTGGTGCTTGCTGTCTCATTCACAGGCCTGGTAGTTGGACTCTGTGCCTCGTTCACAGGCTTGGCATCTGTTGGCCCATCAGTGCTATTAGGTTTTCCCTGTCGTATCCAATCAAATTTGAATCAGTTAAAAAACATGTAATAAGCCAAGGTTAAGGACATAGGTTAAAAATGAGCAATGTTTACCCTTTCATATGTTGAATCAATTTAAATGAATTAGGCCCGTTATAATCGACTCTATCAATGGTCAGCAAGCCCATCCAGCAACATGAATCACATGCAACAATGTACTAAGCAGAGTAACAAATGCTATAGGCACCATAAGAAAAACAAACCTTATTACGGTCACGCCAACCAAGTCCAAATGGCCTAGCAAGTAAACTAATCTTTCTTCCAGGCACTTCTTGTGTGGGTTCATGATTGCTCCGTGCAGATGAATCTGGATGTGGAGATCTACAAAGCACACTTGTAATTATTAGAAGACAGATTTCAACCATAGGGGTAACATTCATGTATTACGTTAAATGCCTATAAACCAGCAATCTGCACTTTGTAAGTGAGCATCTTTCTGACATTTTGATCTCCGGTAAGCAAGGTTGGTGGTTTTGATATGAATAGATAAAACAATTAAGAGGTAAAAATAGGGAATAGCAAATTATAAAGGTAAGAGACAAAATACCATTGCAAATCATCAAATAGAATATAGAATATGATAAGAAATATAAAGGATACTGATGAGTTAAATTTTGACAAGAAGAATGGAACTCCAGCAAGGCATAAAAAGTCAAGATACTGGAAAAGATTGATTACACACCGTGGAGAAGGTTGTGCTTTGATTTGGCCAGATTGGTATTGCAAGGTAGCTTCCAACATTGATTCAGCCATAACAACTCTCTTCTCCATTTCAGCAAGTGAAGCAATGGCCTCTTCATATTTTTCCTGCACAAATATATATTTTGTGTCAGAAGGATTTCTAATATGCCAAGGAGACTAAAATGTATCTACCAAAAAATTGCAATCAGATTACATCAAAACTGCAGTACCATGAACTAGTTCACTAAATCATGTCAACGTTATTTCTATCAACGCACGTGAAAACAAAACTAAGACAGATTGTGTCCAAAGAACATTTCTGAATGAGATCACATTACAAGAAGCCAGCTAGATCAAGAGAGTTATTTCAGCTGGTACTAAAAAGACAGATATGCCCAGTAAACAGCACTAAAGAAAGATTTGACTGTTTTTGATATTCAGTACAAGCAAGCAAAAGAAAGAGAGATAAATGATATTAAAAAGAATGAGAGACCACAAAAGTAAAATGACGCACAGTAGAGAGTATACAGAGCTGTAAAGCTCTATGCTAGATATGACTCCGCATATCAGTATATAGCTGAATAGGAATCATATTGTGAACCCCAGATGAAAGACAAAATTTAACTGCTTTCCATCAAATAGCAAAGTCAGGATCTCCAAAAATAAGAAAATACCTGAAGCACTTGAGCAGCATATCTTTGAGCTGCTGCATCTTGTTCAGCAAATCTGCGAGCATCTTCCGTTACCTTTTGCTCTTGCTCAACCCGCATTAAGACCTTAAAAATTTTAAAAGTCTCTAAATTATCATGACAGAACAGTCACCAGATAAGATTATTCTTCCTCAAGCAGACATTCTAAAGTGGAGCAAAAACAATACCTGGATCATGGCACTTTCTTGTTCCTGTTTGTCTGCAAGGACCCTCCGAAGCTCAGAAATCTCTTGTTCTAACTGCTCAACCTGTTGATGACAAGAAGAAATTAAGTGTGCGATATAAATGTCTGAGGGAAACTACCTACTAGATGGAAACCATCTTATTGTGACTAATTTATTCCAAATACATGAAATTGTATTAACCGATTGATAACTAATAAAAACACAATTACAATATTCAACCCCTCATCACAACACATGCATGTATACGAGGAAGCAAGCACAAGTACTCCCACATGGATGCACACACATTGGACATACCCTCGCGCTTAATTGACGCCGATTATCCTGCTTGACCATCTCCATCAAAGCTGTCTCCAGCTCCTCAGCTCTGACAAAAAGTGGGAAGATACAAGAACATTAGTGATGTAAAACTAGAAACACTAATCTTGAATGATTTAAGAACAAAAGTATTCCACTAATGAAACTTAAAAGCAACTGCTAGATCAAATTCCAGTGACTAAGAAACATTAGGGGACTGTTCTCTGTTACTAGAATAGAATGCCATCTAACGCAATTATCACCAGTCTTCTTGCTCAAGATTTTTTATACTCAGGATGCATCAAGATGTCTGAATTTAAACTAAGCATAAGTACTTGTAATTGATGAGGTTGTTGAACTTTTAGAACTCGCAACTGCTACCTTATAATCTGCAGCAGATTATGGTGTCCCCTCTTTCATTCCATAGAACACTCCATTACAGGCAGCAGCCACATGAAAGAAAGAGATAAGGGAAAAGGATTTGAAGGACAATAGTCAACTGGAACATATTTAACTGGAGGAAATCCATAATTCATTTGAAACAATTATCTCATTTTGGGTTGCACTAGTTTGAGGAGAAGAGAGGTTTTTAACCCACTTTCAGCTGAAAAGAATGTAGAATGTAAGAATTCTGTTTCCTTACAAAGTGAATACCAAAGATTCAGGTAACCTTTATGCTGGGGCAGCCAAATAGAATATCCTAGCAAGAGTGGAAGAATAAACAACTTTCATATAGCTGATAATATACTGCAGATGCAAATCATCAGGAGTTACCCATCTTTCACTCATTTTCCATCTCCTGGGTTTCAACTCAATTTCAGCTGCAAGGTACTTGGACTAGAAGAACTCCATTTTGTTATAGAGTGACTATCAAAAACTGAGTGATATAGAATATCTTAGCATGCAAAGAGAATAAACAAGTTTCATGCAGCCAATTGCATACAACGACATATGCAGACCAAAGCAAAATTTCTTAGAAACTTCGTCTGCATATGTAGAAGTGAGCACTTCTAAAACGGATCATATCGCTGATGTATACAACAACGAACAGCTATCATATGAACAATTATCTGAGAATAGACAGGTATAGCAGCAACCACCAAAACAGAAGAACCTATTCATTCAATATATTATCAGCCACAGTACAAGTTTTCTGTTCCTTTTCTCCTTTTATTTTCACAAGAAACATAAACAAAGTATATTATGACTGGAGTGTACTTGCATCAGTACAGGTTCTCATTCAGCATTTAGAAGGCACCAACCTGAGTAAAGCAGATCTTTTCTCCTCCAGCAACCTGCATAATTCAACTTTTAACCATACCACCTGCAAGTAGATCAAGTATTACAAATCATGCTATAATAGAAGCACTTTAGTTTACCATCTAATTCCAGCTATAAATGTACTAATGTCAGCTCAAATTTGTGTGTATCATATGGTCTGTTATACTAAAACATCCTTCGCAGGCAGTAGGATATAAAGAATGGGATGTTTGATCTCATAACTCTAAAATGATGAAGATATTATGCTCACGAGTAGGAGAAAGCATTTAATAAACCTGCTCTTGAAGATCTGGAACCGAATCTATCTCCCCATCTCCTGTTAGGCTAATAAGAACCTCATCTGAATTTGTGGATCCAGATTCTGAACGAGACAGATCACCATTTGTCTGTGGATCATCCAGTCGTGCTGCTTTATTTGGATCCATCAGCATTGATTTAGGGTCTTGCTTAAAATTATATAGTTTAGATGCTAGTCCCTGAGAATCCTTCCGAGCTAGAAGGCCCTTTGATCTTTCCTCAACAGAAGCTATTACGGCCGGTCGATGCTTGTTTCTCAACTCCTTTAATCTGTTTTCATTCACATTTTGGTAACCCATGCAAGCAGTCAATACAAGCTGACTGCTATCAAAAGTTGAGCCAGCCAGAGTCTGTAGCAAAGTAACTGCATCTCCAGCATCCTTAGTTGTAACTAATGCAGGACCTAAAAGAAACTGAGTGAAAGTAAGTTTCATAAAGTAAAGCCAAAAGGTTTCAGTTCATGCTTCATAGCACATGATATGATCCAAAAACTTGGACCCTTTTACCCAGTACCATATAATTCCATCAAAGCAAGTGCAGTTCTGAAAAGCATGACCCGGTTTCCTTCAAAAAGAAGCACATCCCAGATGCGAAGAACTACAAAAGGGGGGAGTCCATTAGATTATATGGAAGAATGAACTTGCTAAAGTACAGCGACGCGAACTACGTTACGGACATGCAAAAGTTAAATAACCAAGCCGCAATTTTTTTTTTCTTAAAAACCAATTTTATGATGAAAGGTTAAATTCACGAAAGATACAGCATAAAACCTGACCACTTTCCCAGGGAAGCATGTTCATGAAAATAGAAAGGAACCACGGTCCAGTAACCCATGCCACCTGTACTCCAAGGTAATCGAGATGATTGACTGCACCAGGTATTAGCATGATGTCAGTAAACAACCATAAACTTTCATAAATAGAGAGTGCTTGAGAATAAGCAAGAACAGTGATAAAATATAAACAAACCCAATTTAGGAAATCTCTCGCGCACCAACTCCTCAAAAACTAATTGGTCAACCTGACAAATAAATGAATCATCAGATACCCATCGGTAGAGTGATTTCTTCCACCTCATTAATGTTTTCTTAAAGGAGAAAGCACAAATACAGAAAACAGCTAAAAGGTAAATGGAGTCATTGGAAATGTTACCTGAGATTCTATCATTTCCTCTGAGTAATAGCCATCAAAATAGTCGTCAATAAGGCCCATCAGCGCCCTAAAAATTTTACAATAAATTACAATCAGTTAAAGGCAATAATGAATTTATTTATCAGCTCAAGATCTTTCTTACCAACTGGAAAAAAATATTTATTAGATATGTTTAGCAAAAAATGAAAAAAAAAGGGAATATTCATGGTTTATGAACTTGCAATTATAAGTTCACTCCATATCAGATCATACAAGGATATTGTTATTATTATTTTAGCATATACAATAAATTAGCCACTGCTATAAATATGATCCTAGGAATGCAAAAAAATCAAAAGCGGGGGAAATTTAGCATAACATCATCTATTCTTCCAGCAAGAGGCTAAAGAAGTTAATGATAAATTGAATATATATAAATGAAGTTCCTGAACCTACCAGAAGGCATTTTCTTCAGGCATCAGAAGCAGCAACAAGGCAGCAAAGAAATTCATGGCCTGCACAGAAAGTAAACAATTAGCTAGATGGTTACCGACAGTTTATTATAATGACTACACAGAACACTTCTGAAAGTAAAAAAGTTTTGTTATTGCACCAACTAAAGTAATTTTAAATAATTTTAAAAGAAGAAATTTCCTTCAGCAGCATATAGAAGCTTCGTGTCACATTAAAATCTCCAATTCATAATTCAAAGATTCAAATTTACATAAAAGGAGCTGCACATCGCTAATGATTATAATTTAAGAACATGTGGCTGATATTTACTAACATCAATGATAAAGAACCACTACAATCCTTGATAGGGATTTGGCTAATGCACACAACTGGGTTAGACAATTGTCTCAAGCAAGCTTCCACATTTCAGAAAAACCAGATACAAATTTAATTAAATTGGATTAAGTCGTGGAATAAATCCCTTGTGATATGCATTCAACTTTCCCAAGTGATTTAATAAGCCTACAACTTGCTAGTGAACCACATCAACTGAAAACACCCTCTCTACCAGTTAGTACATGAACCATATGTAAATTTTTTATTTTTTATTTTGATAAGAAACAGTAACAACTTTATATCTACCAAAAAGCCATAAAGCATATATATACTTCATTTTATTGATTTGCCACGTCATGAAAATTTGGTAAAATTAAAATTACTTCAATTTTAATTCCAATTTCACTCTCAAAAAAAAAAAAAAGAATTTTTGAGTTAAAGTGGTCAGAGTGCATCATGTACGATGTATGCAATAAGAAGAAGCAATATCTTGCAAGTATCACGAAATTATAGAATGATTCCTTTACTGTGTGGCCAATGACATTGAAAAACCATGAGCATGATATAAGGAAACAATGATATAATGAAACACAATACCACTAGAAAACAAAATACCTGACAGTACCCAACAGAGGGATTATGACGAGCATAAGCTGTGAGTAACCGTCTCAGAGCATTTCTACCATCATTGTCTAGAGCAGGATGACCCGGGAATGTTCGAGGCAAATCCTGCATTTGTATCCAATATGAAAGTTAAGGCAGTGGGAAGCCAGGATGGATAGTATCAAATTAATGAACACAGCATGAAAGAACTGAATATACTGTACACAGAAATTATAAAACACATTTGTATTGACCTTCTCAATCTGCCCCTTCCATTTCTCAGGCAGACATACAGAGTCTTTGGTTGAGCTCTTGCTGTCATTGTCAGACTGTGAGCTATGTTGTTCCATGTTATTGCCAATATTACTTTCCAAAGAAAGTAGATCTTGATAGTACTTGTCCACCCGACGTGCCCTCACACCTACAAAGGCTTGCCAAAGCTGAGATTGCCAGAATCAAACAGTTAAAAAAAGTATCATTTGAATCTAAACTTCACTGGAGGAAAAAGAAAGAGAGAATAAAGATCAAAAGTGCATTACATACCTCACCTCGAAGTGCCATGGGCACTCCCCCACGAACAAGGACCTCCAACTCTTCTTTCCAAGGGAATAAAGACTCTAGAGTAGTGGCATCAATGGTAATAGCGCCAGTGACAGGAGCACTTGCACTATCATGTGAAGGGCTATCTTGAGTCGGGTCTGACTTCTCCACATCATAAAACTCATCATCAGAATCCTCCTCTGAAGCTCCCCTCAAGGACTTAGACTCATTAGAAGGAGGTGATGGCTTCCCTCTTCCAGTCTGTTCACCTTTGGAAATATTTCCTTTCTTCTTTACACGAACACTCATCATGTCTTCAATGGCATGGAGTGATGGTCTAATCTCAGACCATATTATTATCCTATGAGATTTTTTCTCAGTGGTTGACAATATCTCCTCCTTTTCCGTGGCATGTTCAGAAGAACTATCTGAACCAGGCTTCTTGACACTTGAATCGTCTACCTCAATACCCTTCTCTAGACTATCACCCGCCTCCTCCCCCTTAGCTTCTGTGTGCAATGCGTTGTTATTATCTCCCTCTGTAGATAAACCATTTATAGGCAATTGAGCTGACTCAGATTGCCTTTCTAAGAAGCTATTCCACCTATCTGATCTTTCTTCCTCTTCCTCCTAATATCATGCATTAAAAGCAAAAAATCAGTTTTATATGTGTGCGTGTGTGTGTGTGTGTGTGTGTGTATTCTTCTCAAAAATACAATTTTCTGAAAATTCAATTTGGTTTCTGAATTTATTTACAAAAGGAGAAAATTATACTTTTCAATCAGAAACTCCCATCAAATATGACTCATTGAATCTAAATAGTTCACTCCTGTCGGCAATCATGTAATTGGTCTGCACCCCTTCAATGTTTTGCATTTTTTTTGTTCACCAAACAAACCATTCACCATTATTTCAAAGACCAAAACAAATATATCACTAGGAAATTTCTTTTCCCATCTCTTCATCGAGAACGTTTCAAACAATCTATAGAAACGATAAGATCATGGACTTGAAAACAACTAGGTTAGAGTTGGAATGAAGAAAACCTTGTAAATATTAGCATACTCTCGGTATCTTTGTACATGCTGGGGTCTCACTGCAAATCCATAAGCATCCCTGTCAAAACCAAAATCAATTTCTATTAAATCCCAAAATTCGAAAACCCATCTTATTGACAACATAACTCTCCATGGTAAAATATTAATCAAACACTCATAATTCGAAACCAAAACCATCAATGACAAGCCAAACAACAGAAAAGTTTTAAAACAGCAGCCAACACAAATTACCTGTCATCAGCCTCCAGAGATTGCTGATTCACAGTAGACAACAACATGTTCCACTCAAAACCACAATTCTACTTCCCCAATCACTCGCCATTGCATAATACATTCACTTAAACTCAAGTTCACAAAAAGAAGACCACATTTTCCACTCAAAAACCTAAATTAACCCTAATAAAATCCAATCAAATCGTGACCAATTCAAGTCCAGATCAATCACCAAAAACATGTTGGTGTGTGTTGGGGGGGGGGGGGGGGGATTCTAATCAAGATTTCTCCAAGAATTGCACATTAATTGAAACGCATTAAATGAGAATTCGTAAATGTGCGCATAATACACCAATATGAACACAGTTGCATATAAATCAACGTGATCGACGCATTTAAAACGAATTTTTTTAACTTAAAAAAAGCGAATCCAATTCGGAAACGCAAAATCTGTCGCAAAATTTCAATAATTAAGCATGAATCAAAGTCAAAACAGTCAAAATCATCACATCACAGGATCACACGAACACGTATCGATCGACGTACGTGTTAAAACTAAAATAAATGCTTTGGAGATAAATAAATGAAAAATGAGAAAGAGGAGGAGGAGGAGGACACTTGGCGAGAGGAGGTACTAGGTAGTGCGGGAAGGAGAAGAAGGACAATACCGCTTGTGTTCGAAAGCAAGGAGAGGGTGGTTAATGGCTTTGGAATGGGAGGCAGCCGTCCTCATAGTAGTACTACGTGGATCGATTTGATTGGAGCGTGCGGTTGGAGTTCGTTGACCCGATGGATGGATGGTGTAAGAGAGATCTCGCTCCCTTGATTTTCTGCAACTGAATTCAGAGAGAGAGAGAGAGAGATGGCGTGGTCTTGGACTCTCGGAGCCTTAGTGGCCTCTCTCTTTGAACTAAGTTGAGATAGTGAAGACCAGAGAGTGACGTGGCAGGTGGTCACGTGGAAAGAGCGTGATCAGCGTTGCATTATTACATGATTCGGTGAATTCTTAGCACGGAGTTCCAAAGTGGGGAAAGAACAAGAAGACGGAGGAGTTTGGGGTAAAGTACATTATTTTATTTTTCTTTTTTTAAAAAGAAAAGAAAGAAATCGGATGATAAAAGAATTGTTACTATTTTTTTTTTCACAATGTATTACTAGGACCAAACTAGACGGTCTATGACCAATTTAGAATTGTGGAAACTAATTAAATAAATTAGTTGTACTGTATAAATAAAATAAATTGTTGATTAAAAAAATAACTTAGTATTTGATAAATTGTGTTGTTGCTGTTGTTGTAAGCTTGAAAAGTAGAGTAGATGCGTTTGGTGAATTTTATTATGAAAGTTTTATTTTATTATATAATGACCAAAATAAACATAAGTTTTAATTACTTTTTATTTATTTTTAGAGTATGTTTAATAAATTGTTTAGACATATCTTTTTTTTATAAATTTATAAAATTACATTAAAAACTCAATTAAAAAAATAAAAAAATTCATAATCTATTACATAAAATATGATAAAAATAAAGGTATAATTTATATATATGAATAAGTAATATATAATTATCTTTTTATTAAAATCTAGGGTTATAATAATGATTTTAAAAAGGTATGGTAACTTATTAAATAATCGGTTTATAAAAAGTAACCCCTTACCTGCTTTTAAAAATTATTGACAAAATAGAAAAAATTATGAAATAAATTATTTTTACAAAATTTACCAAACATTAGTTTTATAAAAAATTATGAAATAAGTAACTTATTAAATTTTAATTACAATTCCAAACTGACCCTATGTTTGTTACAACAATGATGTAGTCATTGTGGCAAGTTGGAAGATCCTATGAAGTTATATTTGCATTTGACTTCAATTGAACTAAAAAAAGGAATGATACAGTTATACATTCTATTTTATAAATTATTTTATACAAATTAATATAACATTATATAAGTGAGTGAATGAAGTCATCACTTAACTCACATAATTTATTTTTTTATTTTATATTTTTATTCAACTAATCATGTAATGTTTAGTTGGTTTATACTGAACTAGTTTAATCAATAATTTGTAGATATAACATTACTCTTAAATTAAAGAAAATAGAAAATATTACTCGAAATTTAAGATATTTAACACAAAAATTTAGAAATATATTGAAAATTTTATGATTGTAGAGGTATAACAAATTATACTATAATTTAACCCTTCCATAGGTGGTTTTCACATCTCTTCTCAAATTCAGTGAAAAGAAATTCAACTTACTTCAATATGACAATGAGTGATTTTTCCATAGCTTATATAAAGTACATATTTTTTCTTAAAATATTTAAAGTTTAATTTTGAGCTACTTTTATCATCGTTGTACCAATCAATATTAGTAACTGAGTAAATATTATAAAAATAAAAAGGTCATTTTTAATAGTGATTAACAACGTCGTCCAGAGACTATTAGTCAGTAATTCAAAATTTTTCCAATTTCCTTACAAAACTTACGAGGAAAAATAAAATGTTAATGGCAGGTGAAAGTATGTTGTGATTTTGTCATTCCATTTGTGTCGGCAAAGCCATTGAAAATGATATTAGAAGAATTAATGAATGGATGACGTGCACCTTTTTCATGCCCTTAGCCCCAAAAATAAAGATATAAAAAATCACCATGCCTCTTCATTACCCTCACCATGAACTGAAGCCTAAACACGTAGGCCCACGTGGATATTATTATGACTAGACATTCAAAAGTTGTGCCCCTTTGTCACCAAATCACGCCCTATCCTCCTTCAGAAATAGAAAATAAAAATCACTCCCAGGGAAAAAATGCACTTTTAAGATTCGCGCGCGTCGGTGGCCATTCCCCCCGTGTTTAAGGATGTATATTCAAATTTATTTTATTAGTGAATTTTATTGGAAAATTTTCTCATATTGTCACTTTCAAAAACTTATTATCAAAATTAATCATCGAACAAAATTTTTTTCAATGTTAATCACATACACCATTTATACTAAATTAGCCATCCCCAAAACTCCTCACTCATTTGACACCAATGATTAATACTATTTCACCTCAATAATTAAACACAAACTCTACAAAATTCCTCTCATTTCATTTCTCAAACTCCCTCCAACAACTGAACACAAAACTACTCCCATTTCATATGCATCAAACAACAATTGTTACCTAACATTGAAAACAAAACCAATCAACACAAAAAAGGAAAAAAAAAAAAGCTCAAGAAAGAATTATCGTTATCGTTTTTAAAATTTAGATTGTAAGATTAAGTAAGTTTTATTTTTGGGTTTTGTAGATATTTGTATAAACAAATATCTTTGTTAATTTTTATTATAATGTGTGGTAGATGTTTGCTTGTGTGAATCCAAAAATTAGGAAAAATCTAATAAATTTTGTATTTCTACAATATTGTAGAGAAAACCCAGATCACGGGCGAAGGTTGGCATCACCCGTGATATGAATGTGCCTCCCACGGGTGATATCAACCATCGACCACTTCTCGCAGGCTAAGCATAGGCAAAGCATGCCATTGCCTCACACTTCTCACAGGTGATGGCAAGCGATAGTCTCCATTAATTGGGCGATAACATCCATCGTCCAAATGTAGGGCAACTCATGTAATTGTATTTTTAATGTTAATTGTATGTAATTAATTATATTTTTAAAGAAATAAAATTGTTGTTTTAGTAATATAGTTATATTTATTTAATTTGTTTTAGGTTCAATGGAATCAACAATTGTGCTTAAGATGTGTTATGATGGATTATGGCAAACTTATGCTCATGGTTTTATGGAATATAAGAATGGGAAATTTAAAGCATTTTTACTTCGAAATGGTGCAACTTTCGAACAGTTTATTACTAAGGTATATCAAGTGGTGAAGTTAAGTTCAGACGAATATTTTATGATAGTGAAAATAATTTGGGACACAAATTATTCTATACAACCCATTGCTTCTTTATCCATGAACATGCTAGATCATGAAATAATGAACATTATTATACGTTTGAACTCTGATCTAATAACTATGGTAGGACACCTATTTTTGTAACTACATTGCCTGAAGTTACAATCAAAGTTCCTTTGATGCCACATCAACCAACTTCAACTCTTTTGATATCGTCAACCTAATGATCAGCCCTTGAGTGCCATACTTTAATGCAATTCCTCCAATTACTTTAAAAATATAGGCCTACATATAAAAAAATACATAAAACACTATATTCTTTTTATGCATGGATACATGTATTTATATTTTACGCACTTGCACACCATAACAAAAGCCATAGAAATTATAGGTCTCATGTATGTGCTTCTTATGGCTTTTTTATTAATTTATTTTTTCAACTTTTCCATTCAAAGAAGTATTCATTTGATCATAAATAATATTCCACGAATACGTTCCCCAAGAAAAATTGTTAAAACATTCTAAATCTACCACAACATATAGTATAAATTTATGGATTAGCCTCTTATTGGGTCTCACACACAAAACTTTATCCACATAGTAGAATAGGGCATTTCTCAATGCACATTGTCACTTATTTTAGTAAAATTGAAAGCTTCAAACCTTGTATCTAATTCTTTAAGCTAAAATTCATCATTGTTGTCGAAATAAACATTACGTATTTGCCAATTACCACATATTTTTTTGAACTTTTCCAAATCTTACAATTCACCACATTTAAGTGCTATTATAAGGCATCATTCTTGAATCAAGAATCATAACAACTCATTGACAACATGAAAACCACATTTGATATTTATCAACCTCTTATACTACTTGTGTAAGCAACAAATTATGCACAAGCATGCCATTTCTTCATAGTGCTAAAATGCCCGAATATTGATTTCCTGAACAACTTTTGTTGTTTATCGGTTCTTTGCATAAGGCTAATTAATTTCTTCATTTTCGTCAAATTTGTGAGAACAATTGAGAAGTAAACTTCAATTGGTATCTTTTGTGTCCAAGGTGGCATTTCATTATAGGACATATTTAAAAGTTAAATATGACATATATTAGATTAATATTTTTTTAAAAAAAATCTTTTAGATCAATCCGAGAAAGTACGGGCAATGTAGTGTGGGCAAGTGATGGTAGCACCATCCGCAGTCTTGGCGGGTGATGGGTGCCAAGTGTATAACTAGGAATTAGCTAAGCAAATTTATTGAGATAATTAAAAAAAAAGGGAAATTATCCACCGACCACCTAATGTTTCGGATTTTTTCAAAAATACACAATTCCTTTTTTTTTTTTGCCTGAATTACACCTGAAGTTACAATTCTTTGTATTTTTCCACTTCCGTTTGTTAACCGTTAAGATTCCGTTAGTTTTTTTAACAAAATGACTATTTTGCCCCTGAAAATTGATGCTATATGATGAAATTGTAATTTTACATTTGGGGGGCAAAATCGTCATTTTGTTAAAAAAACTAACGGAATCTTAACGGTCAACAGACGAAAGTGGAAAAGTGAAAAAAATTATAACTTCAGGTGTAATTCAGGCAAAAAAAAAAAGAAATTGTGTATTTTTGAAAAAGTAAAAAAAATCATGTGGTCGATGGATAATTTCCCTTAAAAAAAATTTCTTAGAGACATTTTAACGAACACTTAATGTGCCGTATTTTGCAAATATTAATCTTAATAAACTTTTGAATTGTTCATACCAATATATATCATAATGTGTTTTTCTATCAATAATAATCCACCAATCAATTAATGGTGCGTTTACTTCCCAGACTGGGAAATCATAATCCAGAATCAGAATGATTGATGGTGTTTACTTCGCAAAAATGGAGCAAGAATCGGAATCGAAACTGTGGGACCCACCATTATTTGGGAATGAAGAATGAGAGATTGATTCCCATGGGGGAAGGTGAGAATCAATCTCTCATTCCCTGGAATCCCCATTTTGCCCCTTCCCAAAATTAAAAATACTCACTTTGCCCTTATTTGTAATTAATTAATATATTATTATAATTAATTAATTAATATATTATAATTAATTAATATATTGATACATTATTAACAATAATTATAGTTTTTGAATAAATAATCACAATAATTAATATATTATTATTATAACTAATATAATATTATTATAGTTAATTAATTAATATATTATAATTAATTAATATATTGATACATTATTAAAAATAATTATCAATAATTATAATTTTTGAATAAATAATCACAATAATTAATATATTATTATAATTAATATAATATTATTATAGTTAATTAATTAATATAATTATTATAACTAATTAATATATTGATACATTATTAACAATAATTATCAATAGTTATATAATTATAATTTTTGAATCAATAATCAAAATAATTAATATATTATTATTATAATTAATTCATTTATTATTGATAATAAATAATTAATATAAAAATTACTATTAATTATTATATTAATACATTATTAACAATAATATGTTAATAATTGTAGTTTTTGAATAAATAATAGCAATAATTAATATGTTATTATTATTATTATAATTAATTATTTTACTATTATAATAATTATTAATTTAATTATTATAATTAATTCATATAATTATTACTATTAATTAATAGATAAATATATTATTAACAATAATATATTAATAATTATAGTTTTTGATTAAATAATCACAATAATTAATATATTACTATTACTATAATTAATTCATTTATTATTAATAATAATTAATTAATATAACAATTACTATTATCTATTATATTCATACATTATTAACAATAACTATTAATAAAAACATTATTTTGACTAAATAATCACAATAATTAATATGTTATTATAACAATTAATAATATAATTATTATAATTAATTAATTAATTTTATAATTAATTAATATATCAATATATTATTGACAATAATTCATTAAGTATTTTTTAGTAATTTGTTACAATCTAATTCATTCCGATTCTAATTCCAAAACAAAATAAACACATCAATGGCAATCCAGCTCATTCCGATTTTGATTCCTACAGTTCAAGTAAACAACTTATTCTGATTCCCATTCCCTATTCCCATTCCATCTCATTCCCATTCATGCCCAGTTCGATTTTAGCTTATTCCGATTCTAGGTTAGTAAACGCAGCATAAAAGTTACTGTGATAGTGTAAGAGAGTCGTATCCTTGAGTCGAAGCCGATCCTCTCATTTTCGACAATGGGCAACTTTTTGCTAATGGAGACTATGATAATAGGGGTTGTGATGGTGGGGTTATGTAAAGAAATTTGTGAGATGACGGGTGATGATGGGCAATAACGGGTGGAATTTAGGTGATTTGGATAATAGTCTTATGTTAAGGATAATTTAGTCCATAACAAATGCGTGTATATACTATTTTAAGAAATTTTGTTCTATGCCAAGATTTGACAATGAATTTTCGAAAGTGGCCATATAGGAAAATTTCCCAATTTCATTTAGTTAAATGAAAAATAAAAGCATTATTAATACACCGTAATTTACAACAAAATTGGTGTTCGTTATGTGATATTATCATCTTTTTCTTAAATAAATGAAATTTATAAAATTAGGGTCCCTTTGTCTATTGAAACAAATTTGAGTGCATAGGTAACTTTTTTCTTTGATGTTTTTAAATGCTTAAAGTTTTACTCGTAAGGTGGATATGATTTAATTTTAGATAATAACATTATATAATATTATTATAATTCCATTCTTTGTAAGTGAATTCCTCTATTATAAATATAAGTGACTTGTAATTTACATGTGTGGTGTTCACCTTCTATCCAGCATACGGCCTGACATGGGAATGTAAGCTTTATATAATATGAGGAATTTTTATTGAGATTTTTACACTTTGCTTTTTGCAGCATAAACTATATTCGCGGCATAAATTTGGCATCGCGTCTCTCCTCTCTTGGTGCAATGGGCTATAACTTAAAATGTGAGCTTTATATAATATGAGGAATTTTTTACATAAAATGTAACTGCCCAAGAAATTATTGGCATTTCATCGTCGTATAAAGATTACACATTTAATCAATTGATCTCCATTTTTTCTCTTATTTTTGTAAATTTATTTTAAATATACAATATACAAAATTTTCAGAGATAATCCTAATAGAGACGAAAAGAAAATCCAAATCCGCGAAGACTGAAAATTCTGGATTAAAAAAATCTAAATCCACGCAATTTTTAAAAATGTAGATCCATTGAACTCATGTGCGGATTTAAGGTTTTTTAACACACAAGAACACAAGCCAAAGTGGTAAGCACAACTTGAATTACTGGCACAACAACCTTCATCTTCATCAGACAACTAAGTTGTTTTCCGAGGACATTGAGATTTAGATATTGTGTTTGTTTTTTTTCTCTTTGATGTAGCAATTTTTTCCCACTAGTGCTGAACTTATACGATTATTCTTGTGATAAAAAAGATCGTCTAAATTGGCAATATATTGGGACCAATAATTCTTTGGTCAAGTAGGTTGACACCTCTTATTTATTCTTAATGTGGCATACACTATACACATAACTGATAAACCTATTTTAATAATTAATTTGTTGTAAGCTTAATATAGAAGGGTGGAGAACGTCAAATCAATTTTTTAACTCCTACCTCCATAATATTTGAACTCGGATGGCCAAGCAAAGAAAAATGTTTGAAAATTATAAAAGCCAAACCCTTGAAGTCAAACAAGATCAAGTAATGTCTAATAAAGTAAAGTCGAGTGATATAACGAAATACCAATGCTTTCTTAGTTTTTTTTTTTTTTAAAAGATGTGACTAAAGTACATAAATTATATTGTAAATTCTAGGGATGGCAGAACTCAAGTCTGCGTCTGGGTATGGCAAATTGGCAACTTTCGGACCATGTCTGGATATATGTTTTAGACACGAGGCTTGGTTTTTTATTTTGGATTTTTCTACTCGAATTTTATGTTTTATAATATTATATAAGTATATTTTTTTTAATATTTTATAATTTTTGTAATTTATTTTAATGAAATTAAACATGAAAATATGGACTTTAAATATTTAAAATTTTACATACATGCAATGGAGGGATTAAATACATATAGTTATTTAAAATATTATATATTTAATGATTTTTTAATAAAATTTGAGTTTCAAGCTAGACCCTGAACTTATCGAGTGATACCCAAAAGTATTATCTGCCCACATCGCTTGGGTTTTCTTTGGGCTTGGATGAGCAGTTATTTTTGACACCACTAAATAAATTATAATTTTTGGTATTGCTCACAAGTAACAACAATTCTATGGTATTTTATATACAATTTATGTAATTTATCATGTGTCTTATTGGACTTCTTGTAGTACTTATAAACGAAAAATTTATTTTTAGAACTCTTTATACGTTAACTGGATGCACGGTGTGGCTGGTACATCACGCGTCAAAATAAAACCATCAATAACTTAATTCCAAGTCGCGAAATCGGGCCATCCCAATTCTCCGTTACAATTACAAAACAAAGCCAAAGAAGCCCCCTCTTACCAAACCGAACGCATCATCATGCCCATGATGATGTCGATGCCAACTCTTAAATTAACAATGGCAGCTTCGCTCTGTGGTAGCCCACACAAACAACTCGTTTTTCGCCACATCACCACCCGTAAAATATCTTCGCCAAAACTCTCTCCCTCTCCCTCCGGGTGGAGAATAACCCCGTGCACACTCCCCTTCCCCTCCCCCTCCGCGCACGTTAGCCTGCATCCCCGTAATAGCCTTAATCTAAGCCTTCCCTTCTTTGGCTTCAGCTATCGTAGCCCCAAACTCTATCTCTCTTCTCGCACCGCTAACGCCACCACTCGATCCTCGACGAATAAAGCCGAAGTTACCGGGTCTGATCCGGAATCTCCTGCGGATCCCGGGTCGGGTCTCGTCTCTGGCATGGATCATCAGGACAATGATAGGGCCGTTGATGGCGGTTCGTACTGCGATCAAACGCCGTCACCATCAATGCGGCAACTCCAACCGTCTAATAAGTTTCTCACTTTGCCTACAATCTTAACGCTCGGCCGCGTAGCTGCCGTTCCGCTTCTCATTTGCAGTACGCTTCCCGTTTCGTGCTTTCTTTAGTGTCGGTTTCATTAATCGATATTGAATTTTATTGATTTAATAATATTTGCTTGTTATATTATTTATCAATAAAATTCACTAAGAAACATGTGATTGATAATGCAACTCCAAGTAATTTCTATTTCTGAATCCTTTAGTTATTGCAAAATGCTGATCTTTTTGAAATTTCGTTGTACCGCATAGTGTGATAAAAATGACATGAAAGGTCTTGCTGCATTGATACTGATATATTAACGATTTCTCTGTAGCTTTTTACATGGATAGTTGGTGGGGGAGGACAACGACAACAAGTATTTTTATTGCTGCAGCAGTCACAGATTGGCTCGATGGCTACATTGCTCGAAAGGTACACACACGTTGGTCTTTGTATGCAAAATTAATGTAGGCTGTTTTGGGTTGTTATACACGAGTAACTTTAGTGCTATGATTGGTATGTCAGATGAGATTAGGCTCTACCTTCGGGGCATTTTTGGACCCAGTAGCCGATAAGGTATGGTCTTTTGAGCCGGTTGTGTTTGTAACGGATTTTTGGTTAAGATGTGATGACCATTCAAGAATTCTTCTCTGATTTTAGTAACTTTTGAATACAGCTTATGGTTGCTGCTACATTGGTTCTATTGTGTACGAAACCTTTGGAATTGCCGGTGTTTGGGCAAGTGCCTTGGTCACTGACTGTACCTGCAATTGCAATTATTGGTAGAGAGGTAATGTATGTTATGGCTTATTGCTTGTTATCTCCATAGGTGTAAATGCTTATATTATATTTTGTGGTATAGTTAAGATGCATGTACTAGTTTTGGTAACTTAATGGATGTTAGGATTAAACATGCATGTGTGTGTCATCATTCAAAGTTTGAGTGCTATTCTTTTGTATTAAATTTAGTATTGCGGCCCTAAACTCATCTTTGTCGCTTCCTTTTGACGATTGATCCCTGAAGTCTCTTTGTTGGTTCAATTTTATTGGTTATGGTTGCATAGAACAATGTGATCTGTGTGCATTCAGTGTTATTAATTTGCAGTAATGATCAATGTGTCCCTTGTTCCTCTTGCAGCTTTTGGAAATTCACAATAACCCTTGTCAGTCTGTGTCTCTCTATATGCATGTGCCTCTATGCGGGTCTATGGTGCATGATCATCTGTGGTGTGTGAGCATGCATGTGATACAATTATCTAATTTCTGCTACTTTATGGAAATCATGTGTGACACCACTCTATGTGTCTGACAAATCAGTTTCGTTTTCATAGATAACAATGTCTGCAGTCAGAGAATGGGCTGCTTCTCAGAATACTAAGCTTTTAGAGGTTTGCGCTCCCTCTCAGCACACTACTCTTACATTTCTAGGCTAAAACTTTTTTATCCTTCTTTAGCAAATGGTTGAGTAGTAGCCATGAATAACGATAATGTCTATGTTGGTGTCTCCTGCAGGCTGTCGCTGTAAATAACCTTGGCAAGTGGAAAACTGCAACACAGATGATTGCACTAACCATCCTTCTCACTACTCGAGATAGCAGGTTCATCTTCTCCTTTTACAATTGACATGAAATATAACCCTCCAAAAATGATTTTCTTGATTTATGCTTTAAAGTTGCTTCATCTATGTTAATTCCTTTCTTTTTCATTTTTTATTTTGCAGTACTGGAGGGCCATGGATTCTAGTAGGTTCTGGAGTTATTTTGCTTTATATCTCAGCAGGGCTTTCCGTATGGTCTTTAGTAGTGTATATGGGGAAGATATCGAAAGTATTGCTCAAGTAGTTCCATCAACCATCTGCTTTATGTTTGTAGACATATACTCGCCTAGAGTTTGTGCAGTTTGGCCATGATATTTCTATCCTTCTTTATTCTTGTCTTCACCCATTGAAGCAGAGTTCTTCAGATATGCAGATTAAGGGGGAGTCCTCTTTTCCGAGTCAGGGCGGTTTTAAATAACTGTAATTTGAATTAACTTTGAGGAAGTGGTCACTGACTCTGTTTTAGGATGTCTTCAAAATCCCAACTTCCCTCTTTCAGGCTATCACCTGTCTCTAATTTTTCTTTGATCTGATCCAATGGTTGGCTTCGTCAATGAAGACAGTTTTGGAGCACTCTGAAATGTCCACTCTACGGCTGGATACTGACATTGAAAATGTGGCATAAGAGTTCAAGGGATTTTGTTGTTGTTGAAATTTAGGAACCATAAATATAAATTAATAGACTATTAAGCCAACAATTTTGGATTTATCTATCGGATTGATTGGCAGTTGTTACTGTCTATAGGTTTTCTTCAATGGTATATAGTTTCATACTATCATTATATACAAATTTGAGGCTGATTATGATCTTCTACTAACTCTATCTGCAATTTTATTTTTTTATTACTTTATTTTGGCAGATTATTTACAGAATTCTGGAAATGGATATTACAAAAACTAGATTTGATTCATTGAGATTTTTGAGATTTGATTGCATTAGGGCTATCAAATTACAAGTCTGAAATATAAACAGCGTGGAAGGTTTCTGTTAGCCCTAGATTTATTTACCTGGAGATGTCGGTTTTTGTTTTTGAAGCAGTAGTCATGGGAGTTTTGTGTTTTTTAAAACTTAGAAAACCTGTTTGGTTAAATGATGATTCAGAAATTGTTACTAAAGAAAATTAACTATAGTCGTAATATGATGCAACATTTTCTGCACTGTAGTGTTTATTGATATACTAAATTACACGGTTATTTTGCATAAATCTACAACTTGCTTTTCTGAAAATACATTGCAAGATCACCTATAATAATGCTACTAATAATCCACGTTTGAGTTGAAGAGAATCTTGAAGCCACTGTAAGACACGTAATAATCCACGCTTGAACTGAAAAGGATCTTGGAGCCATTATAAGAACATGACGGCATGACTGATTATGCAATTTTGAGACAGATGAGGCAGAATAGCCACAATTCAGATCTTAGCCTGCAGAAGTAGTGAGTTTGGAAATAAGTTGGCTGTTTTTTTCATCTACAAGTCTTCAACCATTTTAGAGCATCCAAATCTCATTTCATAATGTAATAAATTAGGAGTACCGCAAATCGTTTCTTGTAGGTTTCGACAAGCTCCTTAGGATCACGCCGGGTTTGATTGAAAGCCTCATTCTTGTTCATCTCCTACAGAGCATTTCGATTAACAATATGAGATATCAGTGAAAGATTATAACAGATTTCATTTACATTATTTTCATATGTTAACTATTACTTAATAAAATATTTGGCTATTCAATACATTTAAGCAAATTCCTTATACCTCAATCCAAGTAGCCAGTTTAGGCCTCCCTGCAGTGATGTCACACTTCTTCACTTCCAGTAAGAAAGGCCGATATCTTTCAATGAATGGAGCATAAGCTATATCTGCCTATAAACAAAAATCAAGCACAAATTCAAATTATTCTACCTTCAAAGTAATCAACAAATCTACTAATGCCAAAAAGAATTGATTGCTGAAACTGCAGCAAAGTCTATCCTATTCTATATTGCATTAGGAGCTTACCACTGTGATCTAGCTTTCCATGCTTTATGAATATAGGAATCAGTAAATGGCAAAAAGCTAGCAAAAGTGCACAATGGGTATACGATTTTCACTTACAAGGCTGAACTGGCTGAGAAGAAAATGCCCATCATTGAACTTGGAGAGAGCCGTTTCAAAAAAATCAAATGCAGCACCTGATACGGTTTTCCAATGCGTTACATGTGCTTAAGTTAGAGTAAAAAAATCTATAGTAGTAAGTGAGCAACGCACCGGCTACATTTCCATCTCCTTGGAGTGAAGAACGCACGGTTTTATTGAATGTGTCAGTGTAGGAAAACAGCTCTTCTGCAAATTCTCTCTTGGCGGGATCCTATGAAGGAAAAGCATGCATTTGAAATAAAAATGCTGAAAACAAGTAATAATGTTCTCTTTAAATCTTACATCAGGGAAAAGAGAAGGCCCTTCAAAGTGACTGTCAATGTATTTCATCAAATCGAGACTCTCTCCTTTAACTTCATTGTTGTGTTCCAATGATGGCACCTGCATAAAGCATCAAATAAATGAATACAAAAAAGAAAAATGAAGCACTTGAGAAAATTATTATGACAATCAAATTAAGTTCCCAATTACTCTCAAGTAATTTCAATGCTCATCGAACAAAGTCATCATTTCCCCACCATCATTTTCGTGTAACAACCAAGCATTCTCCGCTCTTAGTATATTGCATTCTCATTAATCTCACCTTATTCGCCAGATAGACTTTCTCCTTGTACCAGTCAGGCCTGTCTTGCAAATCAATAGGAACCAATTTAATCTTCTCCTGCAATCCCTGCTTCCCACAAATCACACCAAAGAAATTCAGAACTCTTAGTTTTCAATGAAATTTTTTTATCAATTAAAACCCCTAACTGCCAATTTAATCAACCTCAATGAGTAGAAATGCCTATTCTTGTTTATCAAAACAAACTGCCATAGTGTTTCAAGTTCGGCATCATATTTCTTTTTTCTTTTTTCTTTTTTTCTGTTTTCTTTTCTTCTTTTTTATTACTAGAGACATAATCAACTAAAATCTTCATTCAGCTTAAAGTTGAAGTCCTTGACTATTCAGCTGAGTTCCAGTTCAAACGGTAATGTAACTACAAAGCAAAAACATGAATAATAACATACTATCAACGGCAGCATTTCCCTCCTTTGTCCTTATTTTTAATCAGTAACCAAACACATAATAATAATCCCAAAATCTATATAAACCAGATAATTAATTAGCAATAGTTTCAGAATGAACATATCACCTTGCAGTTCCTTGTAATCCACACACGCTGAGCAAATGGACACGTGTACGATATATACAACCTGCAACTTAAAAAGAAAAAAAAATTAAAAAAAGGGCAATAAAAAATAAATAAATAACGCAATCTTTATTTTATTATAAAGAACTGTACCTTGTGGTTCCATCAAACAATGGAGGGGGTTCTGAAGTGGAACCAAGAGCTGGCGGCAAAACTTCTTTCACAACACTAACCAAAAAAAAAAAAAAAAGATTCAACAGCTAAAAGCCAGTTATAATTTTCTATTTTAAGCACAAAAATCACATAAATTGAGTTACTTGGCAGCCATTGTTGCTGATACACGAGCAGCTGCGGCATGCTTTTTCCATAGGACAGAAGAGAGCGTGTTGTGATAATGCAAGCAAAGATTGTTTTGAGAAAATTTTCTGATATGAGGCAGCTTCGATGCTGTATTGAAGGAGAAAGAAGGCGAGAAAATGAGTGAAAGCGCATCAGCACAATTACTCGTTGCCATTTTTGTGTTGGGTTTCAAGCTTTTGAACTTTGATGGCTGCCCCCTCGCTTTGCTGTCATCCGAAACGAGGGGTATTATCGGTAGGAGATTTTCATAAATGACACGTGTTAATTATTGATTTCTTACAATATGATTAATTTTCACTTTATAATGTATTTTGACATTGAATCATGAATATCAAAGACTGAAAACTTCTATACCATGAATTCTCGGATAACCAAAATTCATTTTAATTATGATATTACTAACTGAGATTAACTAATTGAGATTAAACTTTAAATGTCTGATTATTCTTGTTATTTGGCTAATAAATTAATATAAAAAAAACTTATATTTAATTGATAACATATAAAAATTGTTAATTTTTTATCAATAAATAATAATACTATATATCATGTAGATTAGAAACTCTGAGTTTAAATCCATAAAAACATAGGTCTATTAAGAGCGTAAATTCATAATGATAGTGTGGGAGTCTACTGAGTATAGGTTAAAATTATAGTTCTGCCTACCAAGAGCATGTATCCGTATAACAGAATGAAATCATAGTCTAAGGTTTATTGAAAGCATAAATTCATACGACAACGTCGTCTATTAAGTAGAGGTCGGAATTTTGAGCCGATAAAATTGAGGTCCCCTCTCATTTCATTAAGAGAAAAAATTACGGGGAACCAAACGAGGAGAGACCTTTGGCAGATGAATTTGCCTAGATAAGAATGGCTTCTCATGTGATGACATTCGTTAGGTTGATTATAATTGTTAGGTGATCAGATTTTTGATTTTTTGGGTGATGGTGAACTTATAATTAAGACACTTTCTATTAGTTTTAAATTATAATCAGTATGATTAGATGTCAAATTTAATTTATGTTATTTATTTAGTATCATTTTTTTTTTTCTGGGGACAAAAGATTTAGCATCATTTTGATAAGAGAAAACTGTGGAGTGTAAGCGTCCGCTCGTTTTACCAAATGAAGTACTGGAGAAAATAGAGGCGCAATCCCATAAAATGACAAAAAAAAAAAAAAATCAAAATCGTAAAATATATTAGTTATACTTCAATCCATTCTTTGAAAAGTAAAAGGTAGATTGGTCCAGCTATGTTATTGCAGGGATGACATACCCTTTTTTTTTTTGGGTCTTTTTCTGGGTTAATTATACTGCGATCCATTCTTTGAAAAGTAAAGATCGATGGAACTTTTCAAATGCTAGTTAAAAGATAGTCCAATTGATTGACATTCTACCATGCAACAAAGCTGTAAATTGACATCCAATATTCTTCCATCGCTATATGATGGATAAAAATAAGTAAACAAATAAATAAATTGAAGAAAACTAATCTAAAAATATGATTCACACAGCAATGCAGATTCTTCCTTGTATCTAGACTCAAGTCTCAAAAGCCGTTATTAACGCAACATTGTGCCTTTTTCATTTCCAACTCTTTTTGGCATGTCATGTAACCTTTGCTAAAGAACAAGCACAATATGCAGATGCTGGGAAGCAATTGTAACTAAAGCAAATCTAAATGAAAATTTCAAGAGTTGCCAACTGCAGAAATTAAAAAATAAAATAAAAAAACTCGAAATCAGAGAGCCTGACCGTTATCTGGATAAAAAATCACAGCATGATATAGTTAGGTTTGAAACTACATGTTATAACTGTTCGTTTTGAATTGTTGAGAATGGTTGGAAGAGACTCCATTACCGTCCTTGCCCTAGTGTCGTCTTCTGAGGCAGTATAAAGCTACGACAACAAAGTACACCGATATCCACACGTATTCTTAATGAAACAGGTTAGTAGATCGAAGTTCCCAGTAGTAGCTTTTCAATTAACATGTCAAACGATGGGAAATTTCAACAAAGAATATTTTTTTAAGCATTATCATCTGTCTAACAAATGTCTAAAATGTCCCTTGTGGCATAAGGAAATAAGTTTTCAGACTGCGTGGCTATACATTAATTCTTTCATAAATCATTCTTTAATGGAAAAAGAAGAAAGAAAGAAAATTGCTTTTAATACAAATGAAGAATATAGAGATGAAGTAAGAGATACTTTAGAACCTCCTGAACTATATGTTGGCACTCCCAGATATACCACAACCTCCTCTAACTGAAATCAAGGGGCCATCCCAGGAGCTGCGACTGATCAGATAAGAATCAAGAAACAAAATAATCACCGTGATGTCATCATGAAAATGTCTCCTCACCCCACGGTCAATTTTCTTCAAATCTGAGTAACGCATTTCTCTTTTTTTTGCTGCTTCATGAAGTGCAGCTTTTACAAGCCTCCTTGCAACACCCTGCACAAACATAGACAAATTAGCACACATTCAGTTGCAACTAAAAACTTAATTATTTCTAATTGATCATGATTCAACTTGATTTACACCCGTTTCAATTGGGAACATGATACAGTAAACACAGTCTGTTCTAGCAAATACAAGCACTTCTACGAGAAACTTACACAACCAGCTTTCTGAGACAAGTAACCATATCAGCCATTGCCAAAAAACAGTTAAGTAGTTGTACACATCATTAACACAAAAACAATCACCTTCAATTTGTTTACCAAGAACAGCAAAAAGGGAAATAGGCTACAAATTCTTATTACGTCACAAACTCAAGAAACAAAAGTGGATACTTGTTAGAAGATTATCACCCATCCTGCCCCAACATCGATGGTAACTACACCCATTATAACAATAACTAGCAGAAAGACACATGTAACTTGAATCTATAAATAGAAATCCTACATTACGTGGAGAGTTGTGGACAATGTCAACTGCCTCCTGATTGCTTAGGTGCTCCCATAGGCCATCTGATGCAAATATGAGAAACTGGTCTTCAGGGTAAAGTCTTTGCACTGATACTGTTGGCTCAGCTAGAAGGATTGGCTTATGGAAGGGCTCTGGCAATCTAAACTTGGGCAAAAGAGGCTCTCTGTTAAATTCTGCCTTCTTCAGATAGGCATCACCGATGGATCTTGAAATCTGCAAAAATAAGAAAGCTCTGTGAACAGAGTAACACACTATTTGGGCACATGATCATCATGATAGTAATCCAGTATTTTGATGAGAAACTTATTCTGCTGAATGCATCTGAAAAGACAACAAAATAGTAATTAAAACATTTGAAGAAATTTAGGAATTTTGTTGTGGACAACTCATTCAAAAAGTCCAAATACTGCAGCTTCAGTGATATTGGGAAGAAAGGACTTGGGATCCATCTCAGTTTCATCTCCTTACAAGTAATAAAGCATTTGACTGAGATGAACTGAAACATAGACAACATAAGAAAACATCTAGACAGGAAAGAATGCATCTCCAGAAATATATAGCACAGTCACAAAATCACTTGAAAGTTTCCAGAAACTTATAGGAAATTGAAGTAATTAACAATTTATTAGTGATAAGATATTGAACTACCTCAGGTAGCATTCTCCTGATAAAAGAGTTACAAACAAGTCAAAATGTACTCATTCAAAGAAAACATATGCCGTACAAAGATTGACTTCAGAAATACAGAGAAGAAAATGGTGATAAACAATCAAACATAGAACATAAATAAATCAGAAAGCCTCATATGGTCACCTGTATGATACCCTTCACACGCCAAACTTTGTGCTTCAGAACAACAATCTGTGGATCATCGGGATACAATGCGCGCAGTTCCTCTCTCACAGATTCCACACTTGCATTATGCTCAGATGATAACTGAACAGCTTTGACCTCTTTAACATCATTTTCCATTCTTCCTAACACCACCCGAGAATCACCTGCATTTGCAATGTATAGCAGTCCACTACAGATTATCCCTACCAAACAACATGACCCAGCAGAGGCAATCTGTGGTTTATTTAGCCATTGGTTTCTCACAAGAGAAAGGAATTCCTCTTCAGTTTCCAGAAATGCTCTAGTGATAACATCAGCAGACATCCCATAACTTTCAGATGTGAACTCTGCACCATGAATAGCTGTCAAAGTCAGCAAACATGTGCATCAGCAGTCTAAATATTTGGAATCAAAACAATGGGAGGCAAAAAATTAATTGATCTTAGAGAAGAACAGACTAAAAATAAATATCAGTGCGTAATTGACAGTGAAAAGCACATTTACTTATTTTGTCAGTTTTCCACTGACTGTGATATGCAGTTTTCAATTACAGCATGGCAGGCACATAACATAATTGGTGCCGACATTTTTGTTGTTTATGCGCTAGGAATTTTGAAAAAACACAAACACCTCTATATTGGCATTTATGACTGCAAAAATAAGCAACAGAAGAATGAAATAATAAAACAATTCATTTACCAGACTGATGTAATGTAGTATCACAGAGACTCAATAAAGTACTAGCAACTTCCATGAACTGAAACAGTACACTGAACAAATGTTCCTACATTGAGCAAGAGGGAGGAAAGCATACTCTTGATATTGTCAAAAAGGCGGTCATTCACAAATTGAGCAGCTTCTGGACCTCCATGGCCGTCATAAATTCCAACAAAAGTCCCCTGAGGGCCTGATTCTAGAGAGCTCAATGGTCCAGATTCTAACTGGCTACAGTCTTCTAACTGATTATTTGCTTGAACTACTGCCATTGAGAATTCCCCGCTTACATGATGTCCTGAATCTTTGTACCACAACAATCCATCAACTCTGCCATTATCTTCCCCGTCGCTATTAGAATTTTCACCCTCGGTAGATGGCTTCCAACAGGGTGAAACAATTTTCATGAAAGTTGCCGATACCATAGCTTACATATTATCATCCAAATGATCCAGCAATCGAATTATTTGAGAAATCAACATTAACAACTCGAAAAAAACCTGGTATCTCTTTCGATATCTTCCCAATGTTTAAAGACGCAACAGAAGTCTCAAAAGTCAAACACACATTGATAGATGCAGACAACATTAATCTGCAAAGGCCTCAAAGGTAAAACAATCATCACACATAATGCGAAAACACAGACATCATCAATCTATACATGTACTCTATTTTAAACAAGTTGATGAGAATATATATATGTGTGTGTGTGTGTGTGTGTGTGTGTGTATAAAAGGGAAAAGAAGTTGAGCATAAACTTGATTGCAAACATCGGAATGCAATTACAGATTAAAAATAAAAAAAGAAATGGGTCTCTCCAGAAGTCACATTATATGGAATTTAAACCAAAATCAAAATTCATAGACCATTAATCTTTAAAGAGAAATACTTCAACTACACAAATGCGTTCAACATAATAATACAAATGCAGGTATCATTAATCTGCAACATAATACAAAATTAATTTTCAAACTAAAAAGTCAAAATGTAAAAGATTAAGTCAAATTAATTAATGTGCATGTTATCAAATGTCGTAATATGAACTCAAAAACAACAGAAATTACGATATTTTCTAACATACCTTGTCAATCCTAAAGTGGGAAAATTGTATGATCCTCCAATTTATATCCTCAACACAAAAGAGCCCATCATTTGATTACGACTAAAACAAGAGCAACAAATAAACAAAAAATCTAAAACAAAAAAAAAGGGAAAATAAAATCTGTCTTATCAAAAGGGCAGATCTAGAAAACAGAGATAATTAAAAAAAAATTGCGAAGCTGTGACTGATTGGTTCTATTGTTTTACAGACAAAAGAAAAACAAAGACTATACAACAAGAAATCTTTGGCCTTGAGACACCCATGAATTTGATTCGATAAAAGATTTTGTTCGCTTTTCCTTTTGCTGGAATTTTCCCTTTTTTTTTTAGTTCTGAATTTTTGTAATTTGTTGGCTGGGGTTTTGACTTTGACCTTCAACAAACCAAAATTTTAGGCAAGCTTTGCTCCTCCTCTCTCCTTAATATAGTAAAAATAAAAGCATTTTTTCCCTCTTTCCTATTGAGAAAAATAAATTTATTAATTGAAAATAAAAAATATAAACAATCTTAGGAGTGATTTTGTAGTTTGTGACAGCAGTGTTGTGGAATAATCAAATAGCCTATACGCCTAGTCTCCGTTTTCCCAACATGAATTAATTTTAGTTTCTTTCCACTATATTTTTACCTTTCATTTTCTTGTAGCGTAAAGTGCCATATTAATCTTATTCTCAGAAAAAAAAAAAAGACCATATAAAATTAAATAATTTACAACAACATATTTTAAGGTAAAAATTGAATAGATGAACCATGTATTCAATGAGCAACTTTATCTATTATATGGTGATCAAAATTAGACACATGAAATAATTATATGACTCATATTAAGTGTGAGATTAGACTAATTTTTTGAATAAAATATCTAATTTCATGTTTTGCAAATTCATTTAAATTAGATTAAGTGGACTGAATTTAATAGGATTAGTTATCTTAATTTTCATATGGATTTAAGGAGGATTAGACTAAGGATTTTTGTCCTTTTATGATTTCTTTTTATTTATTTATTTATTTTTATTCATGGTTCAATAAAAATTGAGTACTTTATTTTTTATTTTACCTATGACATCTTCTTTCATTTATATATTTGTATTAATATTTAATATTAAAATAATTAATTAATAGTATATTATATGTATTAAGAAAATTATTATTAAGAAACATCCCATTTATCATTTGAATATTATGTAAAACATTAACATTTGATAAATAATTAATTTTATATTTAATTATTTTAATAATATTTTATTTAATAGGTAAAATATATATCATATATAAAAACATATAATTTAAATAAATTTAATTGTGTTAATTAAATATTATTTAACTTCACTTATATTTAATTTAACATAATTTAATCCTATATTAATCTTATATCATATCAAATATAAGACAACATTATATATAATCCAATATAATTCAATTTAACCTAATTCAATTCGATTCTTATAGTCAATTCAATTTAATCTTGCATGTCATATGTAGCCTAAGATTATAACATTTTTAAAATTTGATGACTTCTACAATTTTTTGATTGTTTTATTTGTTTTGCTTGATTAAAATATGGCATGCATCGCACAATTGCACTTAATAGTTAAAAAGGGGAAAAAATGAAGAACAATTTGTCAAGGACGATTACAAACTCAATTCCTCCTCAAAATTCAAAGGTCAAAGGTCAAGAAATGAAAGTGCAAACTCGATGGGTCATCTCGTTTACCAGACAAAATAGTAGGCCCTTGAAAGCAACTGCATTTCTTCGATAGCAAAACGACATGTCATTTGGTTTCCACTTCTCGGCTTCACGCTCAGGCGGAGCAGCACCCCGCTCGGTAAAATCAGATCATCGTCAGCTCACCAGCATCACGAGCACTTAAGCTCGAACGCGCTCAACTTCTTCAAACTCGGTGACAGTGAAGTCAAGTGCCGGTGAGTCAGAGTCAGTCATCATGGCAGGCGCTCACTCAGTACGGGTCGCCGTCGCGCAGATGACGTCGATCAACGATCTCGCCGCCAATTTCGCTACCTGCTCTCGCCTCGTCAAAGTAATTGAAAGGAAAAAAAAAAATAAGGGAAACATTCATTCACTTCGAATTGTTTATAAAAATTTCGATTTTGTTTTTCGGAACTGCAACTTAATTTCATTTGAGTGTTTCATCTTGCTGCTTTACCTCTTGTTAGAATCTATTCTTTTGGAATAACTTTTAATATGGAAACCTTCATATTGTGCCTTATATCATCTCATTAGTTTCTGAATTTACGATTTAGAGCAGACTCGTGAAATTAAACTTTTTAGTATATTCGATTTTGATTATGTAGTTATTTTTGGTGTGTGGTTTTATTTAACTAATTTTTAGAGTTTGCTTATCAAAAGGAAGCTGCTTCTGCTGGGGCAAAACTTCTCTGCTTTCCTGAAAACTTCTCCTATGTGGGTGACAAGGATGCGGAAAATATTAAAATTGCAGAACCTTTAGATGGGCCAATAGTGCAAGGATACTGCTCTCTAGCTAGGTGGCTTTTCATTTCTTCACCATTTTAAATTCCTCAAAGAAATCCTGTTTCAGCTCAATGTCCATTGTGAAACTATTGAATGTTTCTGCTTATTGACCTTCTTGCATTGTCAATTGCAGAGAATCCAGCATTTGGCTGTCACTTGGAGGCTTCCAAGAAAGGGTATCTGATGATGCCCACTTGTGTAACACACATGTTCTGCTAGATGACACTGGGAACATTAGAAGCACTTATAGAAAAATACTATAGAAAAATACACTTGTAAGATTGTCAGCTTTTATGTTTACTTGAGATCATTGCAGTTGGTGACAAAATTTATTTTGCTTATATTTTTTCTGCTTCTATATTGCATCTACTAAAAAAATAGCATGTTTCTGCTTCAAATTGTGTATATAGTTTACCTGCAGCTTTATGGGATTTTTAGCTTAGTGAGTGTTTGGGATTCCAAGGACTACTATAAATATTTCTTTCAAACATTAGAAACCGTCTTCCTACCAAAATGAACTGACATTCCCCTCCCTCCCCAAATATGTGGTGTTTTCCCTATTCTATAGCATTTTGTTTCTAGAAGAGGGCCTCATCTGTGAAGTGAATAGAACTATACCCAACTTCTTAAGTTAAGACTTTATTTGCCATGCTAGGCCCTCTTGCTATAGAAGGTATGCAAATGAGAGGAGTTTTCTCATTAAAAGAACAGTCAACCAGTTGATAATAATAAGAGAGTCAGGGAGATGATGGAAATAAATTGTTGGGAGATTTTAATCTTACTCATAGGAAAAAGGCTAATAGAAGCCTTAAATGCACGCTAGGACATGCACCCTCCCTTCTTAGCTGATACTGGCCTCCTCCCATGTCTTATTCAGGGAAAAAATAAACTTCACTCTCAAAGAAAATGTGGCAGATTGCTTCCCTTTTACTATTTCTTTGATCTTAATGTGCCATGTTAATTATTCTTTCTTGGATGTATTATGTTTCTGTGTGTTTATTTATTTGAAGGTTTGATGTGGACATTCCTAGTGGAAGGTCATACAAGGAAAGTAGTTTTACGAAGGCGGGTATACTGTTCGTCCATATGTCTATACTTGTTGGCACTGATATACAGGGGTTGACCCATGACTTTTTACCCCTCCAGGTGAAAATATAAATTTATTGTAAATATGTGTGTGAATGAGTAAAAAGGAGTAAAAAACACATATGTTAAGCAATGCGATATTAAAACTCATAGTAAAATACATATATTTAATAAAAGAATGACAACAATGTTACAAAATGTTTATAATGTAAAATTATAAAAATTGCATGATAAAAAAATTATTTATGATTTTTTTTTTATCAATAGAGAAGCTGACATATTTGAATAATTTGATGTAATGAAAAAGAAAAAAAGAAAATATAATTGTGAAGGAGATAAACCATAAAATTATGAAAATGTTGTTAATTGTTACCATATGTCTATTTTGTTACTTCCTAATACTAATGACATTTTTTATTGACATACTTTTTCTTTCAATTAGACCAACCATGACATTTTTTATTGTAAGTTAAAGCAGTAATAACATTTTAGCCCCTAATGATTTCAATTTTTCTAAATAAATACATGATTTTATCATTTTATAAAATAAGTCTCCAACTCCATTTGACAAAAAAAAAGGTTGAATTGGGGACATACTTGAAAATAAAAGAAAACTTCTATTATTATATGAAAAATTGTATAAACTCAAGGGATATCTGTGAAATTTTCCTGAATAGCCCGCGTGTAGGTCTGCCTCTGCTCACATATCCTGACATCCCATTAGCCAGAGTACCATTTTTTCCCCTACAGCAAGCATATTGTATGCTCTTCTGTGTGTAATATACCTTTTAGTTTTGTAATCAAACATTTTGTTATTTGGTTTGCCTCACTTTTGTTAGAAAGTTGTGAGTAAATACTTTGACATTAGTGTCTATGCATCTGCAAGCTTGCAGACTTCTGATATGAATGAAAAGAGAGAAAGAAAACCAGTTTTTCAATTGATGAGTTCATTGTGTTTTCTTATTGATCTGGAAATGTTATGATCTCCTACTGTGTTCCGTGCTTTTTGGCTGAGAAAGAGCATATTTGTGTTCGTATGGTTGGCCAACTTGAATGAATGAGATGTACTCTAGTCAGCAGAAACATCATTCTAAATAGGTAGTATTTTGAGGTAAGGATATTGTTGCAATGGACAGCCCTGTTGGACGTTTGGGTCCGACAGTTTGCTATGATTTGAGATTTCCAGAACTTTATCAGGAACTTAGGTTCCAACATGAAGATCAGGTACAAGTGGATTTCTTGACATCTTGGCATAGTTGTTTTTTAAGCATCTAAATATTTCTCTGATTGCATTACACCATGTAGGTTCTATTGGTACCTTCGTGCACGTGCCATTGAGACTCAATGTTATGTATGGAATCTATTTCACCTCAGCAATCAAGCTTTACTTCAAACTACAGTATTTTGGGCACATTCCATAATCCATGTGACCTCAATTTATATAAATTTACAAATTTTTGAGTAGTTGCAGCTCACATCAAAGTTCACTTTATTAGCCATCTTATTTACTTGTGTTTTGTGGCACATTTTTTGGTATGATATATGAATGCTTTATCAGGTTATGGCTCCTGCACAAGCTGGAAAGCATAATGATAAGACTGAGAGTTTTGGTGACTCATTGATAAGTGACCCATGGGGAACAGTTGTTGGTCGACTACCTGGTGAGAACTGCTAATTATTCCTAACATATCCTAGTAAAAACTTAACCAAGAACTTGATAAGTTAATTTTTGGTAATTCTTTAGTATATATGGTGGAAGCTTTAGTAACATTAATTTCAAAATCTGCCCTTGTTTACCCTTTTCAGATCGACTATCAAAACAGGTATTGCTGTTGCTGATATTGATTTCTCATTGATAGATTTAGTGAGAGCAAAGATGCCAATTGTCGAGATGTGTTATAATCTGAATTTGTAAGTGACCTGTTGAAAGGCAGAATTTAGTTGTGTATGGTATTTCTTGATGCATAACATTCAAACCAATTTCCTGTCTCAGCATTGGAAACCAATTGATTTCTGGAAATCTGCTTCCCTGTGATTGCATAAGATGATCGAATCCCCTATTCCAAGATGGTATATCCAAGCCACACCAAAGTCTTGTAGTTGAAAGGAGCAATGTGACACGGGCCACTCAATTTTTCCACCAAAGGAGGCTAAATTGGCGAGTTAGGGTACGCTCAATAATGACCCGCCCAATAAAAGGGGCACTTAGTAACGAGGGCGTGCTTAGCAATAGGCCACCTAATACATTACGGAGACATGGTGCGCTTGGTGGCAAACAGTCCAAATCCACAAGTCAAAGTGAGCAAGCCCGGCCTAATTTTAGAATTCTCTACAACAGTCACAAGTTGTAAATATCTAGATAGTTCTACACTTGTGTATACTCAAGAACTTAGTAGATTTTTAGACAAGTTGTGTTAAAGCTTATACCAAGGCAAGCCTTCCCATAAATAGGGCATTGCACTTGCTATTTTACACACTACACTAAGCACAAACAACTCAAGCATATTTGTAAATCTCTATTCTACTCTCTATTTCGAGTAATAAAATTTTCTTTTGCTACATTGCTCTCTCTTCTCTCTAATTTTCTTGCAAGCATCCTTGTCTAATTAGCTTGAGTAGTTCAATAAGCTTACATAGCAACTTTTATGCTAGAAGCTATCTAAGTGCCGTATAGGTTGTTGTGCAAAATACTCATTCCGTGACAAATGTTACCCTTAATCTCTTTTTGCAAGGAAGAAGGATTGTTGTATGTATAATAAGTTCCTAATGGTTAAAATTCCCTTAACTCTATGCAGGAAATTTGGATGTATTTATTTTATACTCATAATATTTTTGTATCCAGCTCCCTGTAAATTGATATAGATTTCTCTCTTCACTACCCATGATGTGTAAGATTCATGAACATGGGAGTTGATCACAATAAGAGAGATGATGGAAATAAATTGTTGGGAGAATTTAATCTTGTTCAATGGAAAAAGGTTAGTGGGCATGCTAGCATCCCTTCTTCCATGTCTTATTTGGGGAAACAACAAACTCGACTCTTTAGAAAATGTGGCAGAATTGCTTGCCTGTTACAATTTCCTTGATCTTAATGTGCCATGTTATTTATTATTTCTTGTTGTTATGTGCCATAATTGACTTATCAAAGATAGTTCTAGTAAATATGTGATAAATATTAGTAAACTTTTGATTATAATACATCAGTCTATTAAAAAAAATGGAACAAAGAACGAAATAAAGAAACGTTAAGAAAAAAAATTGAGTAACTTTATTTATTATGTATTGACTGGTTAGACCTGAAATTGATTGTATAACTCCTTATATTTATTGTTAAATGTGTTAATTAAATAAACAATGTCATGTGATAATCTCATTTCTCAAAATATTACTCTTAATATATATATATATATATATATATATATATAGAAACACACATATATAACAATAAAGTATCTTGATTATGTAGGTTCCTCTGAACGAAGTTGAATATAAAATTTATATAGAAATATATAAAAAATAAAATTTTTTATTTTTGATTACTATAAATTTTTTTGTTATTTGTTTTACTTACTATATGTCATGCATCACACAAACGCACTTAACATTGGTCAAAGAAGGTAAAAATTCGTTGACGAACGTCAAAGGTAAATAGAATAAAAATAAAAAACACGGGGTCTAATATGTAAATTATTTAAATATATGGAAATGTACAAAATAAACATGATATCAAGGTCTAACTTACCAGACAGAAGTCACAAAACAATGGCCCCTTGAAAGCAACGGCATTTCTGTAATAGCACAAAAGGACATGTCATTTCGTTTCCACTTCACACACAGCACTCCGCTCGGTAAAATCAGCTCATCGTCAACTCACCAGCATCACCACAAACACATATCGGCAGCGCGCTGCGGCTCAACTTCCTCGAACTCCGTGTCAGTAAAGTCAAGTGCCGGAGAGTCAGACTCAGTCATCATGGCGGGCGCTAACTCAGTCCGAGTCGCCGTCGCTCAGATGACGTCGATCAACGACCTCGCCGCCAATTTCGCTACCTGCTCTCGCCTCGTCAAAGTAATTGAAAAAAAAAATACATTCATTCGCTTCGAATTATTTATAAAAATTTCGATTTTGTTTTCGGAATTGCAACTTAATATCTTGTTTCAGCTTGCTGCTTTACCTCTCGTTAGAATCTATTTTTTCTTTTTCGAACAATTTTTAATATGGAAAACTTCATGTTGTGCCTTATGTCATCTTATTGGATTCAGAATATACCATTTAGAGCAGACTTGTGAAATAAAAACTTTTTATTGTATTCCGACTTTGATTATGTAGTTATATTTGGTGTATGGTTTATTTAACTAATTTTTGGAGTATGTATATCCAAAGGAAGCAGCTTCTGCTGGGGCAAAACTGCTGTGCCTTCCTGAAAATTTCTCTTATGTCGGTGACAAGGATGGGGACAGTCTTAAAGTTGCCGAACCTTTAGATGGGCCAATAATGCAAGGATACTGCTCTCTAGCTAGGTGGCGTTTTGTTTCGTCCTCATTTTTGTTAGTTATGAAATTCCCTGTTTCAGTTCAATCTCCTCTGTTAAATTATTGAACATCCCAATTTCACTTTCTTGGTTGATCCCTCACCTTTACTAATTTGTTGTTCATTTTTTCTGATAGCACGCTTTTTTTATTTGAAATCATGCTGTTACGAGTGGTCACTTATTGCGGGGTTATTTGTTGGATAACCATGCTTGGCAGTGGCTTTTTATTCCTCATACTGACTTTCTCGCATTATCCATTGCAGAGAGTCCAGCTTGTGGCTGTCACTTGGAGGCTTCCAAGAAAAGGGATCTGATGATGCACACTTATGTAACACACATGTTCTGGTAGATGATACTGGGAACATTAGAAGCGCCTATAGGAAAATGCACTTGTAAGATAGTCGACTTTAGGTTTACTTGAGATCATTGCAGTTGGTGATAAAATTTCTTTTGCTGACATTTTCTTTGCTTCTGCAATGCATCTAGTAAAATATAGCTTGTTTCCCTTTCAAAATTTGTTTATAATTTATGTAAAACTTTATGGGATTTAACTTTATGGGATTTTTTGCTTATTGACTTTTCTGCATTTCTAGGACTAATATGCCTTGATCAGGTATTTATGGTAATTGCGAAAATGGATAGTGAAACCATCTTCCTAACAAAAATGTCCTGACATTCCACTCCCTCCCCAAATGTGGTATTTTCCCTCTTTCTATTGCATATTTTTTTCCGAAAGAGGGTCTTATCTGTGAAGTGAAGAGAACTATACCCCATTTCTTAAGACTTTGTTTGCTGTGCTTGGCCCTCTTGCTATAGAGGGGTATGCAAATGAGAGGAGTTTTCTCATTAAAAGATTAGTCAACCAGTTGATCACAATTAGAGAGATTACCAATTGAATTGTTCGGAGATTTTAATCTTACTCAAAGGAAAAAGGTTAACAGAAGCCTTACATGCACACTAGGACAACCTCGACTCTCAGAGAAAATGTGACAGAATTGTTTCCCTTGTACTATTTCCTTGATCTTAATGTGCCATGTTAATTATTCTTTCTTCTGATGTATTATGTTTCTCTGTGTTTATTTATTTCTCCGTGTCATGATATAAGACCGTCAATTTGATAGTTTGAACAAAATTTTCCTTCTGTTTTTGAAGGTTTGATGTGGACATTCCTGGTGGAAGGTCATACAAGGAAGGTAGTTTTACGGAGGCAGGTAAATTGTTCACCTATACATCTAATGGAAAAACTCAGTATATTTGCTGACACTCACATATCCTGACATCCCAATTGTGAGTTTTGTACAACAAGCATACTGTACCTGTGTTTGCTCATAATATACCATTTAGTTTTGTAATCAAAGATTCTGTTCTCATAAGTCGTTGGCCTGATGCTGTTATACATTTGGTTTGCCATGATTTTGTTAGAAAGTTTTAAGTAAATAATTTGACATATTGTCCCTGTATCCGCAAGCTTGCAGACTTATGAAAGAAAAGGGTGAAAGAAAACCAGTTTTGCAACTGATGACTTCAATATTTTGTGTTTTCTAGTTGGTCTGGAAATGTTATGATCTCGTACTTTGGGGTTGTGATTGTGTTCCCTGCTTTTTGGCTGAGAAAGAACATATTTGCATTTGCATGTTTGGCCAACTTGAATGAATTAGATGTTCTCTAGTCAGCAGAAACATCATTCTAAACAGGTAGTATTTTCAGGAAAGGATATTGTTGCAGTAGACAGCCCCGTTGGACGTTTGGGTCCAACAGTTTGCTATGATTTGAGATTTCCAGAACTTTATCAGCAACTTAGGTTCCAACATGAAGCTCAGGTACAAGTGGATTTCTTAACATCTGGTTATAGTTGTTTTTTCAGCATCTAAATATTTGTCTGACTTCATTACATTATCTAGGTTCTATTGGTACCTGCAGCTTTCACAAAAGTAACTGGTCAGGCACATTGGGAGATTCTTCTTCGTGCCCGTGCTATTGAGACTCAATGTTATGTATGGAATCTATTTTCTGCTTACCAAAATCAAGCTTTGCTTCAAACTAAATTGTTTTGGCCACATTCCACAATCTGCCTCTCTATTTATATAAACATACAAATTTTTGAATAGTTGCAGCGCACATCAAAGTTCATTTTTGATTAACCCATCTTATTAGCTATCTTATGTTTTGTGGCAACTTTTTTGGAATGACAAGATGAATGTGTTATCAGGTGATAGCTGCTGCTCAAGCTGGAAAGCATAACGATACAAGGGAGAGTTATGGTGACTCATTGATAATTGACCCATGGGGAACAGTTGTTGGTCGACTACCTGGTGAGAACGGGCTAATTATGCCAAACATTGCTTAGTAAAAACTTAGTTATGAACTTGATAAGTTAAGTTTTGGTGATTATTTAGTATATATGCTGGAAACTTTAGTAACATTACTTTCAAAATCTGCCCTCTTTTTCCCTTTTCAGATCGACTATCAACGGGCATTGCTGTAGCTGATATTGATTTCTCATTGATAGGTTCAGTGAGAGCAAAGATGCCAATTGCCAAGGTGAGTTGTAATCTGAACGTGTAACCTGTAGAAAGGCAGATGTAGTTGTATATGGTATTTCTTTATGTATGCATAACATTCAATCAATTTCCTGTCTCAGCATCGGAAACCAATTGATTTCTGGAAGTCTGCTTCTCCATGATTTCAATCCCCTTGTTGCCTGGATGTTATGTCAAAGCCATGATGAATTTGTCATGTAGTTGAAAGGAGCGATGCTACCTCTTCTATTTTGTTTCACGGGGAAGAATTCTTGTATGTGTTATAAGTTCCCAAAGTTGAAAATTTGACACAGTACAGGAAATTTGGATGCATTGATTTTCACAATGTTATTATATTCCAGCTCCCTGAAAGTTGATATTAATTACTTTAACTTCACCAACCACAATGTGTAAGATTCATGAATATGGGAGTTCATTTGACACAATAGTTTGAAAAAACAGAATTTGTGATCATAATTTCATTCTGGAGGTTTTACAAAGACTAAAAGGACAATAGAAAATGCAGAGGCAACGTTGACAATAATCAGAATTGTGCATAATTGAAGTACAGCAAATGAATTAACAATTTAGCAGGACGCATCTAGCCGACAAAGCAAGGTAAATGTCTGCAGAACTTTGCAACTACATTGGCTTGGAGTAGATCATCACCATCTGTGAACAGCTGAAAGATGCGCAATCTCTTTTTGGAAAGAAGTGAGCATCTTGCCTTCTCTGAAAAGCAACCCATGGACGTTGCTGCAATTTGCCTTTGCATAATAGAATCTAAAACTAAAGAAGCCGCAACAGCTTTTCTATAAATGAATGCAGCAAATGGAAACCAAGTAACAACAGCCAAGAAAACAACGCTAAAATTCCCAATGAAGAAAGATCAAATTCTGATTAATTTCATATAATTCGTCAACATCATTTCTCCCCAAGCAAAAGCAAACCAACCCACAAACCATGCAAGCCAAGCTTCCAAGGAAACTGCGCTTACTCAATACAGATTGAGACAACATGCGCACCTTCTGCTGAAACCACAGATCATACAAGCGTTAGATTCAGTGACTCAGCAGGAGACTTGATCAGAATCAAACATTTAAAGAACCCCAAGTTGTTATATGGTCCAAAAGACAACAATGGTGGGTTCCAAAGATGCAGCATAAGCATCTTTGAGACAAGAGGAGCATGCATGAAGCAAAGTGTATGTGCTTTCTATCTTGAAAGAGTTGGATCAGACGAATAGAGGCCCGGTTGGGCTAAGGTTCTTCACCAAGAAGATGGTGGGAGACCAGTGCCTGTTTCTTACACCATCTATTTCAGAACTTTTGTGCCTGAAAACGTGTATGGCTTTGATTATTGCCATTAAAATATGGGTTTTAAGCCTCATGTTGCAACTTTTGGTGGAGAGAACTAGTCTTGTACCAATTTGAAAGATTGATAATATTAATGGCATAGTGAGCCTTCCCAATACCGTGTTATGTTCTTCCATTATTCATTATACAATCACAATTTTTTACGTTCTTTCGCGCTAGCCTAACTGGTCATTCTTAATACTCAGCTTTTCTTTACAAAAAATCAAACAGAATCGAATTACAAAAGAGAAAAAAGGGATTAAACAAATGGGAAAAGAGAGATACAGAAGAGATCAACACAATTGCAAACTTGGAACTTTATCGATCATATCAGACAGTAACTGATTACATACAATTTATGAGAACTGCTATGTTCCAAAAGAATCATGGAGTTGAACTGCTGGTGTATTCCTTTTCACTCCCTGTTCATCATATTTTTACCAAAATAGGAAAAAAATGATAAAAGAAAATGATAAAAACGAAAATAGCCACCTCGAGAACACATTCAAAAGTATTTAGTGCCCGGCAATCATTTCAGCAGAAATTCTTGCATATTATCTGGGCTGGCAAGGAGATCAAACGGTTTGCTGCCTATGGTGTCTTTGAGTATTGTAATTTGACCTTCTTTCAGAAGTAGGTCTTCGTCCAAGACTTCTATCTTTTTCTTCAATAAGTTAACCTCCGAGTTCAGTAACATATTCTTCTCACTGTACTGTTTCACTTCCTCCCACATCATGTCTCTCTCCTCTGAAACTTTAGGCAATATCCCCTTCATGATTTTTAATTCCTTTGCAGAATCTTGGAGGTCTATTTGAAGCTGGTTAATGCTCTCATCCTTCTTCAACATCTGCTAGAAACAACTAAGTTTCAGAATGGCACAATGCAGATTTCAATGGTGAGTGAAATAAAAACATTTTGGAAATGGAAGTTCACATGCCCCAATCAAAATATGTACAGCAATTTGAACTTTATAACCTATAATTTATATTCAGCATCATTGACCTGACTTTATCCACATTTCAACAAGCCACAACATATAATAACATCCCTGTATTTAGGTTAAGTTATACGCCACTCTGGACATATTGCAGAACTACATATTAGCGAACAAAAGCACAATGTAAGCATGTAACTTTAAAAGTGCCAGAAAGTTCATTCCCAGAGAATCATATCCCACAGTTGACGTAAACCTACCAGATAAATTCTTAAGTATTAACATATGATCAAGTGAACACTCAAAGACACAGAGACATGCCATGAACAATGTTGAAGTTCAAAATTTCAGTGGTCAAAATGATAAAGGTTACCTGTAGCTCAAGATCTTTCAACTTATGGGTGAGGCAAGAAAGGTTGTCCAGGGCATTTTGGACTTCACATTGGAGAATGTCGTTACCTCTAACTGCTGTTGCAAGTTCAGCTTGCAACTGCTCGACTTCCAGCTCTTTAGAGTACAGCTTCTCTCGTAGTAGACTTGTTAACAAGGTTTCTGCTTTGAGCTCAGATCTCATAATTTCCTATGCAAGGAAAAAGAAAACATCAATGATCCGATTAACATCAGACCTCATAATTGCCTTAATATTATAAATTATAGAATAGAGTGCAAGAGAACTTAATGAACATATTAAAAGGTAATAAAAAACTAAAAATGATTCATCAGCATCCTTGATTCACAAAAACCAAATTTAAAGGCAGATTTCAAGATTTCAGAACTTACCCCTGCAGTCTGATCATTTAGCTTCCCAGACAAATTGACATCTGTGTGCAGTGACTGGGATTTTGAAGCAACCAAACTTGACTTCTCATGCAGCAATGCAGACATAGTCTGTAGACTCCTTATTAGGCTTTCAATTTTACGCTTAAGTCCCTGAACCTTCATGTCAGATTCAATAATGAATTGACCATCTAAACCATTCTTGATAAATTCTATACCCTGCTTGGTTTCTGAAAGTTGACCTGCTTTCCCCTTGATAAATACCAGCAGCTGAGAACATAATTGTGCGCTCTCATTTAGCATTGATATTCCTTGATTTTGTAAGGAGCATATACGAGTCCACAATTCTTTATCTAGCTTCATGGTTAAAGCAGCACTTTCTTTCCCATTGCCTTTTAAGCGGTTTAACAAGCTTATATTCTCATGCCTAAGAGAATCAACCTCAACCTTACAAGATTCAACCTCACTTCTCAATGACAGTTCTACTCCTGTTAACCTCATTTGCTCCCTTTGCAACAAGGCCACATGCTTATCATACTTATCCAATGCTGGCTTCTTCTCAATTTCATCACTAAATCCATCTCGCAATCCAGCAATTGTCTTCTCTTGTTCACTGCATGTTCTTAGCAATCTTGTAATAGATTTTTGCAAATCCTTACACTCCATCTCCTTCTCTTCAAAATTTCTTTTAGTGCAATATAAATCAGCTTCAGCTGCTCTAAACTTCTCCCCTAATTCAGAAAGATTTTGTCTTAGATCTCCATTCTCTTCAGTATACTGTTCAGCCCTTCTTGTCAGATCCTTAAGTTGTTGCTCAGAATGTGTTATCATGCTTCTGCTCTCTGCTTCCCTCTCATTAAAAGTAGAGACTTCCCTCTGGAGGGAGACGTTCTGCTCCGCTAGCTCTCTAACCCGCTCCCGAAGCCTCTGCTCTTCCATTTGATATTTCTCAAGCTTGAATGACCAGTCACTTGACCTTCTGTCCAACTCCTTCTCCAATCCTGACTGCAACTCAACCTTTTCCCTTTCTAGTCTTCTTGTTCTTGACTCCAGTTCTGCCTTCACCATCCTAAGTTCCTCCTTTGCAGAAGCTCTTTCTACAATTCTTGACTGCAGAAGACCTGAAACCTCAAGTGCCAAACTCATTTTCTCCTCAGTTAAGATTCTAATGGTCTGAATCATTGCTGGCACATCAAACCCAGTATCATGAAGAAAAGTTTCATGCTCGAGTTCTTCAGAAAGAGCCATGACCCTCCCTTCAGCTTCTTTAGACCTTCTTTGTAATTCCTCATCTTCATCCTCCTCAGTTTCAATTGAGTTCAAACCTTTGCAATGATCCCCATAGAAATAGTTTTGCTTCCGCAGGCCTGATAAATCATCCTTCTCACATCCATTATTAACAGTTTCAAAGGGATCATCTAATGAATAACTTTTTCGAGCAATCACATCTGAGTTTGAATCAGAACATCTATTTGTTGAACTACAATAGATGTCTTCAATGGTGATTGGTATATCCTGGTCAACATCCTTAGAACTTGATCTGGGAAGAACATAAGTCTGGGCTAATCTTTCAACCACATTCTTTGCAAGACTGCGAGGTGATTCATGGCCAAATCCATTCTCCACCCAATCCCTAGATGAGAAGTGGAGATGGGTCCCTTTGGCTTCCCGAAACGAATGAGACTTTGGTTTACCTTTTACACTGTCCACTGGTGAAGTGGGAGCTGTATACTGAACTCGTGGGGGGAGCCTCCCACCACCATTTCTGTTTCCATTTCCAATATTGTTTCTCTGAGAGGAACTGTTTGTGGGCCTGCTTCTTTCCTGATGCTGTTCTCCATCAATGTAGCGGTCCAAAATCTTGGTTGAGACATTACTAGACGAACCAGAAGAACATGACCTCTCTGATCCATGAGCATTTGAAATAGATGTCACTTCAAATCGCTTTTCCCTGGATTGCCTCTCGGGAGTGAGAGCCCTGCTTCGTCTAGCATAGCCATAAATGGGCAAAATGAGACTCAGGAAGTGATTTCAATAGAAATTGGGAAACACAAGTTATGTACATAATTTCTAATCAGTTTTATAAGAGGACACTGCAACAACAAATTCTTACTGTTAAAAAGACATATATCAAATGCCTTACCGAGATGAATGATTGTATTGCTGATGTCGATTACTAGTAGAACCACTAGAAGGAGATCTACTTTGATCACCAGAGCAAGAGAAGTTCTTTTGTTCCAGCTCATCTACAAGAAATGCTGCTGATGACAATGAGCGACACCTTCTAAGACTTGAACTGCTATTGCAGCTCTGGCTATCAGATATTTGCTTCCTGGACTTGGAAAACAGGCCCCTGGGGCTGTGAAAATTGTTCTCAGACTTGTCATCCGCTTGATGGTTCACTCCACTTCGCAGTGGGTTCTCCCAGTAAATTCCCTTCTCTGTTGGTGGTGGAGAAACTAAGTTGTTGTTTGCACTGTTAGAGGAAGATCTGAAAAAGAATAGCTTCTTCATTTGTAATCTTCAAAAACAACTGCTAGCTATACTTCATGAAGAAATAAAGTTTTCTCAATCTTGGTCTGTTATAACAAGTTCTGGAAGTGATGGGATCTCACTAACCTGAAATTAAAATACAACCAAATGAAATTAAAAAATAGGAGGAAAGGACAATAACATAATCAAACATGAGTAAAATCACTTAAGAAAGAGAACAAGTAAAAGGCAGATAAAGAAAAATAGATTTTGGTTTTTATACAAGTACGTACAGAATTGTATTTTATGCAAGTTCATTACATTGAGCTTAAAAATCTAATTGAATGACAGGGAAGCATGCAACGATGTGATAATAATTATGAAAGAAGAACATTAAGTTTTCCAATATAGAATCGAGTTGCGTTAATATCTTGGTTCAAAGAAGAAAACCCCAGAAATAAAAGTCATATCAAGCTAAATTAAGTATCAAAAGTTTGAAACAATAAATAAATGGCAATATTTTCCAAGCAGAAAAGCTATCAACCTCACGCTTGTGACTGATAAACTAAAAAAATTATTGAATCACAAATATACAGAGCCCAAATAGATGAAACTGATAGGTGTTAGAAGTGTCTATACATAATCAAGAAGTTATATCCCTTTGTCAAGCGAAAATGGAAAAGGGCAAAAAAAGAATCATGAGTAAACAATAGAGCAACTCAATGTACTTTTTGTGGGAATCATATTTCTTATTTTTTTCTCTTTATAAAAATAAAATAAAAAATGTATTGTAGGTTGTACTTTAAAAAAAAAATCAATAACAGCACAAAGATTTCAGACCCCTGATAGCTTTAGCAACTCTACTCTTTCCCAGCAACTAGTTCAACAGATAAACTAAAAATACAGTTCAAATATTATAAAAAAATAGAAATATTTTACAAAAACATGTATGTCAGAGCTTCTGTTACCATCCAATCTTTACACAGAACCCATAAAAGATTAAATTGTTGTGAAAGACCACATTATCCTCATCATTTTCATCAGTTTCTTAAACCCTAAAACCCCTTTTCTTGATCAGTATCAGACAACCACAAGCAAAAGTAATAAACAAACAAACAAATTAAAACACTTTTAACAACATCACAATCTGACATAAAAAGGAAAAAAGGAAAAAAGAAAAAAAGAGAGATCTGATTATCACAAACATTTAAAACAACTCAAATTGAATTGAATTACTAAAGTTTTGATCTTTTAAAGTAATTCTAATTAAAAAAAGAAAAGAAAAGATAGCTGGCTTCCAGTTTAGCTGCTCAGAAACTGAAAGAAATGAAAATTCCCACACGCTATCTGTTTGGTTGCTTAGAAAATCTAATTAAAAAGAGATAATTTCTTTTCTTTTACATTTCCTACAGAATTTTCTTGGCAACCAAACAGGTTTCAATAAAAAGATAAAGATAATGAAAGAAAGAGAGAGTAACTCACAAACTTTCTTTCCTTCTCAAACGGTCAAAAAATTTCGCTTCACTTACTAAAGATAATGAATTAACAAGTGATTGAAGAATCACATGAATTTCATTTTTTAAAATTTAAATTATGGAATTATTAACTCACCATTAACGGTCAGATACAGTCTTTAACAATATTCGAAATTTAAAAAAAGAATAATTAAAATCCAACTCATCAAACCGAAATTCAAGGGAAATTACATTAATTAAAGACATTGAAGAGTGAGTATGAAAAATCTTACTCAGTGTTCGAATCAAGACGTCAAATGCCGGCGTCTGGACGGTGACGGCGGATGTGCTGCCGTCAAGCGGAATTTTTGGAGAGTGTGTGAGGACTGTGATAATGTTTTATGTGTGCTTTGGATGGACAAAATTAGTGATCTAATGATGAGTCTTGATAGTTTCCTTTGGTGTTCCTGCAAAACGAGGAAATACGTGGGGGTAATTTCGTCTAATAGTGTGCTTTTTAAATTTTTCGATCCGCGGATGGAGCGGGGGATAGTGGGCTGCGATTTAGTGCAGTCGAGTGTAGGGAATTTTCGGTGGGTCCCAAGTTTGGGAAAGGGCGGTAAAGTGGGTCTAATATTCCACTTTGGTTGACAATTGTCAAAAACTGATATTTCGTGCGTCCCATGATTTTTTTCATGTGCATGAAATTCAAAATAATTTCAGAAATTCGATTTCGGAACTTCGATTATTCAACATTTTTGTAGCTTTTGATTGGTAAACCAAAATACCATACAATTGACCCATATAGACAGATAATGATTCTTAGAACGCAAATTAAGGAGTAATGCAACAATTAATAGGATTTAGATCTAGAGATAATTTGATTTTTGTGTTGTCGTTTTAGAAAAGTAATTAATAGTTATTAGATTGTAATGTACATTAGGAATTGAATTTGAATTTTAACCCTAAATCCTTGTTAATGACCTCTTAGTTAGATTGATTGTATCTTCTTTCTAACAGATGACAAATAATCATCTTTGCTTTTAAATGTAAGATAATAAAGTCAATAAATAAAGAAAAATTTAAAGAGAATGATTATAATGAGATCATTTATTAAATACACAATACGTATTTTACTATTTATTTTTCTCTCTATTATGATCTGTATATTTTAAAATAAATACATATATGTTAAAATATTATTGAATTATATGAATTGATGTCAGAGTTATGTAAATTTTTCTCTAACAAATAATACAACCTGAACAAATTAAATAATTTCTTACCATTTCTTTTTCACTTTAATTTTTATGGAAGGTCGAAGGAGCCGGACTCTTTAGCTCAGTGTGACATCGTCCCTAGTCTCTAATTATAATCATGAGCACGGCTGATTCACAACTTTGAGCGATTGTTGCTTTTCCACGGGCAATTGGTGAGCAAAGCAAATAGCTCAGTACATTTGCCAGTGTTGCAACCGCTTCTCAATCCATTTTGTGTAGACGAAAAAGCACTTTGATAAAAGCAAAAGCATGCCAAAAAGGAGAAACATGCATGTCGCCCCCATTTTCGTAGCTTTTAACCTTGTCTAACAATGAGTACATACTTACGTAAATCCTACTTATCCTCTAGAAACACTGAAACAGTGACTGTTTTGGTAAAGTCAACATCTGATAACGTCATTGAATAAGTCATGTATATGTTAAAGTAGTTAAGCTAGAGATACCAAAATATAAAAGAAAATGTCTAGAACTTGGGGGTTTAAATGTAACGCTTTTAAACTTTTTGTGTCCAAAGTAGACAAATACTCTTTTTTAAGTTATACAACTCTATTTTAAATATTATTTATAGTGGGCCGTGGGCCTTGGGGCTACGGCCTTGTATGCCTTGTGGCAGCTGCGTTAATAATTATTTAATCGTGTCACTCCACATGACACAAATCAATAATCTATTTGATACTTATTTAATATAATTTATATCAAATGTTGCACACTCATTCATCACAAATTACACTCTTTTATATTTCTAAATAATATTATGTATTGATATTATAAAAAAAATATTACATCATATAAATATTAATTTTTTATAAAAGAAGAAAAAAAATTATATTTAATATTTGAGTTTAACTCTCATTTGAGATTAAAATTAAAATTTAATAAGTTATTTATTTTATAATTTTTGACAAAAATAATAATTAATAAATTCTATAAATTTTATTTATTTTATAATTTTTTTTATTTTAATAATAATTTTTAAAATTTAAAAAAGATAAAGAATTACCTTCCATAAGCAGTTTCTTAAATAAAGGTTGTTCCATACCATTTTGAGGAGTGTGATTTCATTTTCATTTTGATACATCTCTTCTTTAACCACAATTCATTATCACATCTCTCTCACTCCGTCGCAGTAACCAAATCGGTTGTTGCTGCTACCGCCTCTCGGCTCCGTCTCGACCGGTGGTGGCACTACTGCTTCATCTCTGCTCTGCTTCAACCATGATGGATCAACTGCTGCTGCTGCGTCTCTGTTGAGAAAGGCATGGTGACCAGAGGCGGCCAGTGAATCGCTGAGTGGAGTGAAGGCTAGGAGAAAGAAAACAAGGACTAAGCTAAAGAATGTGGCGGAGACGATGTCTAAAAGTTTCCATTGTCGAGCATTGCGTTTTGATATTGGTAAATTCAGGTGATCCATACTGCAAATGAAGGATCCAATTCACTTAAATACATAATTGCATATTCAATAAACTACTCAAGCATCAAAGCCCATAGGAGACGGTTTATTGGTTTTGAGGAGATGATGATGAATTGATGATGGGGACTTGGGTCATAGAAATCTGGAATTAATCTGAGTGAGTATTGAGTGGATCATAATAACCAGTAAGAAGATAAACTGCAACATGACGATGACAAATTAATATTAATTCAAATAATAATTATATATGCATATTATACCATGTTGATGTGTGGTAGGCAGCTGTCTACTTTTTACTGTGTATTTTTTATTTTGCATTACGAAATCTAGTAGTGTTTTAATAAATTAATGCAAATAAATAAGAAAGAAAAGAAAGAATAATTGATCTCTCTAAATAAATCTTGTTATATACAATAAAGAAACCGTCGGATATTTTTAAATTGTCACCACATGTGTTCTAAAATGCTCAAAATTCCTTCAAACGTAGACTACCAATCTTCTTTTAGAATAACACATAATTCATATATGATTGTATAACAATAATATACATTTTAATTATTGTATAAAAATAATGAAAAGGTAATTTGTTTTATTAATACTAATATTAAATTATTTATGATATGTTTATATATGTATTAGTTAAATAATTTTTTTAATTATAACTTAAATGTTTAGTAAAATTATTTTTGAAAATAGTACTATCGAACACATATTTTTTATTTTTATCATTTTTAATTATGTTTATCGAATGCATATTATTGTTTTCAATTTTAAAATATATGATATAAAAAATATACCAGAAACATACTTAAATTCAAAATACAACAACTACAAAACATTATTTTTATTCTATTTTTTATTTAAGAAAATACAAATTCAAAAATAATACCGAATGGGCCTTGAGTCACTATTTCTTTTTAAGATTCCTATTATAATCTTAATATTTTAACAAAAAGATAACTATGTTCTATTTTTCTATACACCTAATATATAAGTCATTAGATATCATATTACCAACATAATCAAATTACCCTTACAATTATAAAGTTTTGATCTAATAAATTTATATTTTTTACATTTTACTTTTATTTTTTATTATAAGATTTAATAAGACTTGCATATGATTATGTAAATTTTCTTTGAACTATGAACAATTTCACATAAAATTTAACCATGGCTTTTAAAATCAATTTCATAACTATTGATTTTAACATTCAATCATATATTTTTTCCCCTATATACAAGGTCTTTATTACAATAAGTTTAATATGAATGTAATGTGTATTAATTTTTTATTTTATTTGGATTATATATTAGTATGAATTTTTATTATATTTGATGTAATAGATTATGAACTTTATTAGATTTTATATAATTGAATTTTTTTTTTCATTTTATATAATTTTATGTATTTGAAAAAGAAAAAGGGATGCCTAAACATTATTAAACATACTCTAAAAAAATAAAAGATAATTTAAAATGGTACTTTCATAATAAAATTTACCAGATGCATTTATACTGTTTTTTAAACTCACAACAATCATAACAACACAATTTACAAAATAAAAAACTGCTTTTTTAATCAGTAGTTTATTTTATCCTCATAATAAAAATAACTTATTTAAACAATCACCGCAATCCCAAACTAACACTTAATAATAAGATTCTGCAAATTAAATTATAATTGAAAAATAATCATAATTTAAATTTTATAAATATGAATTATTTTTGGTTAACTGTTTAATAATGATGTCATTAACTGAGTAAATTAATCAAGAAATTGAATCTAACCTGACACAAAAAGCCATGTTGGCCCAAACCAAACCCATTAATAATCATGTTGATTTTCATGATCCAAACTTATTTATTTGTGTCAAGATCATGTCGGGAAAATAGGTTGTGTCAAATTTTAATAATCATGTCATTAATCGAGTAAACTAGTCAAGAAATTGAATCTAACCTGACATGAAAATTCATGTTGACCTAAACCAAACATGTTTAATAATCGTGTCAATTTTCATGACCTAAACCTATTTACGCGTATCGTGTTTATATAAGATAAACGAGTTGTGTCAAATTTTACTAATTCAATTTCAAAACACAATAATCTTTATGACAGTAAATAGTTATGGAGACTAATAAAATCTTTTGAGCTCAATTCGGAATATCCCACTATCCCTTCATCTTTTGAAATATTCTCTACAATCACAAAGTTGAAAATAAATCTACTGCAATGATTGATCTACACTATGTAACTTTCCAAATCTAGACTTAATAAATTACAAACTTAAAAGAAAAATGCCAATTTACTAAAAAGAAACGCAAAAATATATCACAACTTTTGCAAATCCAAGAGCGGAGGCTTACGAAGATCAGAGGGGCCTACGACACTTGCAAATTTTTTTAAAAAAATTTAGTTTTAAAAGGAAATATTAAAAATTAAGTATAAAAAACTACTTTTGCCCTTGCACACTTGATATATAAACCTTATTTATATGATAAAAATATAATTTTATATTTTGTAAAATAAAATCAAAGATTCTTCTAGATCTACTCCAAACTTTGCCCCTGCAGAACTCAAAAAACAAATGAAACAAATCGCTACACCTAAAAGAGGGAAGGGGGAAAAAAGACCACAATCACATATCTAAATCTTGATGAACAACTACCCTCACGCTACAAGAAAAGTAATTGTTAACAAGACCATGATAAAAATAAAAAAATTGTTTCATTGATGAATGCATTAACATTTAGCATTGCTCAGATCCTCAACTCTCCCTCCCTCAATTTTTTAAATTCAAGTAACTCTTATGCTAGCTGATTGCATCCATCAATAATTCCATTGTAATTAGCAAGCACAAATTCGGATGGTTTGATACAAAAGTTCACATATTCATTAAAGAAAACTAATTATTAGTATATTTCAAGTACGCGAACAAGAAATAAAAGAAACTATCTAGAATCCATGCTCTTGCAAAAAAATCCTTGTTTTTGCAAAATGCAAGAATCATTAGTTATGAAGGAGGTACTAGTTGTGGTTTTCTAATTAGAGAACTTTCCAACTCGAGGAAATCTCAGAGAAAATGTTTTTGATGAAATTCCAAAACTTTCATTAATGAATCAATCATTACATCTGTGTATTTATACATGTTTAACAACTTGTAACTAACTACTGAGCTAATTACAATTTTTTATATTTATACATTGTGTTAACAACAATCTAACAAACTAGAGCTGTAAGTTGAGCAAGCATTTTTCTTAACAACCTGTGGTGACTTGGCACAATTGCTCTGTATAAGCTTGAGCTTGTTTTTCTTCTTCTCCGCAAGTTTTGAGTAATGAGCTACTCTAATAGCCTCTCTCAAACTTAAAGAATAAGGAAGTACATTGAGTTTGGTTTTTAGATAATTAAAATGAGTGAATGAAAGTGGTTTGGTCATAATGTCTGCAACTTGTTCTTCACTTGGAATATAGCGAATATTGAGTTCACTTACAATCATTTTATTTATGATAAAATGCATATCAATCTCAATATGCTTTGTCCTTGAGCGATAGACTAGATTTCTAGCTAATTCAGTAGCAATGATGCTATCACACGAAATTATAGGTTTCTCCATGCAACATACTCCTAATTCAAAGAACAATGATTGCAGCCAACTTATTTTTGCACTTGTTGAGACTAGAGACATGTATTCACTTTTTGCACTTGATTTAGTAACAACAGATTGTTTCTTGAATGACCAAAATATCATATTATTTCTTAGATAGATACAATAAGCACTAACAAACTCTCTATCATCTAAGTCAAAAGCCTAATATGCATCACTAGAGCTTGTGAGTTTCATTCTTCCATTGCTGACAAACTTAAGGCCATAATATTGAGTTGCTTTCAAATATCTTAACACTTATTTGCATGCCATAAGGTGCTATAATGTAGATGCGTAAACATATTAGCTTAATTTGTTGACAGTAAATGCAATATCATGTCTAATTAAGATTAGATATTGCACTCCCCCAACAATACTCCTGTAATGTGTAGGATCTTAAAGAAAATAGCCTAGCTCATCTTGTACAGTTTTCTACAACTTTAAACCAATACTCATTAAAGTGTCAATACCATTACATTCAAGCAATACCATTACATTCAAGCATTTTAACTTTAGTCAATATACCCTTGATATACTTCTTCTGACATAAGTATAGACAACTTGTATCATATGAAACTTTAACACCCAGAAAATATGACAATATGCCAAGATCTTAATGTTGTGCTAAATTTAGCTATAAACTCCTCTAATTTAATGTTGCTTGGTCTTGTAATCAAGATGTCATCAGCATAGATCAGAATAAGGGTTATAGAGATTTGATCTCTTTTTATGAATAAGATGTATCAGAAGTGGTGGTGATAAAACCTCATTGAAGCAAACAACTTTTCAACTTATCATACTAAACTCTTGGAGTTTGTTTAAGGCTATTCAAAGATTTATGCATTTTACATACAAAATCAAGCTTCTTTCTATCAATGAAATCTTCTGGTTGAGACATGTAAACTTCCTTTGTCAATTCTCCATTAAGAAAAGTATTATTGATATCAACTTGCCTGATATGCCATCCATTCATCACTGCCAAGCTTAAAATCAGTTTGACAGTTGTTGGTTTGACCACTGGACTAAAGGTTTCAAAATAGTTAACTCCTATAATCTGCTGAATTCCTTTGGCAACTAACCTAGCTTTATACTTAGCCACACTAACCTAGCTTTATACACCCATTTGTTGTCGACTATATGATGATCAACTGCTCTTGGTACTAAAGACCATATGTCATTTTTCATCAAGGTTGTATATTCTTCTTTTATAGCCTCATACCATTTAGGATCTTATAAAGCTTTATATATAGTATTAGGTTCTTTATGAATAAGTGTTGCAGTGTATATTTTAGGTTTGAAGATACTAGACTTACTTCTAGTTGTCATGGAATTAGTATTGGTTATAGGACAAGATAATAGTGGTATGGTTATGGATTTTAGGAAATGAGAAATATATTAAGAGGATGGTGATTGAGTAAATGGTTCAATATAATGTGGGGATAAGGTTGATTAAGTAAAATGATGAATGTTTGATGGAGTTGGCTATGACAAGAAATGTAGGTTGTCATTTTGATGAGGATTTTCTACATGTTGAGAGTTATTGCTTGAAGAATTTGCAGAGTTAAGATTGTGTAAGTTGTTGTTATTAGAAAATGAGGTAGTAGGCAAAGTAGATAAATGATAAACTTGCTGAGGAGTAAAAAATGAATCAAAATAAGAAACAGACTCTTTAGAAGTAAATATAAGATATCTAGAATAAAAAAATGAACCCTCATTAAAGATAATATATTTGACTATATAAATTTATCCTAAGGAGTGCAGTCATTTGTATCTCTTGTGTGGAGGATTGTAACCAATGAAAATGTATTTACTTGAATGATAAGTAAACTTGTGCTTATTATAATCTCTTAAGTAAAGATAACATGTGCATTCAAAACATTTAAGCATACTGTAATTAGGCTTATGATTGAAAAGCTTCTCATATGGTGTAAGAAATTAAAAAATTACAAAAGGTAGCCTGTTAATGTGATAAACAGCTGTATGGAATGCATCCTACCAAAATTTGAAAGGGAGTTTAACTCGAGCTAATAAGGTGAGACCTAACTCAATAATATACTTATGTTTTCTTTCCATTAATCTATTTTGATGGTGAGTATGAGGGCAGAAGTGTTTGAAGATAATTCCATTTTTTTAAAAAAATAAAGTAAATGATATGTACTGTTCTCTATAGTCAGATTGCAGTGTTTTAATAGTGGTATTAAACTGATTTTCAACTTGTAATTTGAACAATTTGAAGACATCCAAGGTTTCTGATTTTAATATTAAAGGATAGATCCAAGTATACCTATTTAAATCATCAACAAAGCTTATATAATAGGTAAAACTATTGCTGGAAAAACAGGTGAAGGGTCTCATAAGTTTGTATGGATGAGTTCAAGGACCTTAATGGTTTTGGTTTCTATAACTAGAAAATGAAGTCTATGAGTTTTATCCATTTGACATGCTTCACATATATGCTTAAGTGCTTGTTTTACTAACACACTTGAGAGATTAATGTTGTAAACATTTTTAAGTAAATGCATTAATATTTTTTTTATTTAAATGACCAAAACGCCTATGAAAAAAGATAATTTTATTGATAGATTCAGTACAAGAAAAAACATTATTTTGAGCTTCAGTGGGAACATGAGAATGCACTGATACATTACAAGAAGAAACAGAATCGAGAACATTATTATAACCAGTAGTTTGAACATGAGAATTGAAATAACTTGCACACAACATTGATAGTGGTTTAACGGAAGTGGACTGACATAAGAAAGAAGAAGTAAATAATTGAGATGGTTTCAATAACAGCTTGTACAATCTTTTCTCAACAAATCCTTGAAGAAGCAGTTGCCCCTTTAATAAATCCTTCACATAACAGACATTACCAACAAATTTAACAGAAAGTTTATTGTTAGTTGTTAGTTTAGATATACTTATCAAATTCTTTATAATGGAAGGAATTAATAGTATATCTTTAAGAAGTATATGTATATGATTATAAACAATACTTGATCCTTTAAAACTAAAACAAGCATCACCAATATGAGTTATGGGCAAACCTTGTCCATTGCTAATGATTAGTTGATCTGATTTTTTAAATTCCTTTTTGACATTCATGTTGGCCATATTGTTAGTCAAATGATGTATGGCACCACTGTTAAGATAGCACCGTTCATCAACAAATCTTTTATAATTTGCTACATAAGCCTCGGAAGCAAGAGTTGCTTTTGATGAATGGTACATGGAGTCATAGCTTGAATAAGAAGCAACATAATGATCTTCAATAGCGGGTGTATAACTAGAATATAGCTTATAATTTGCTATATAAGCAGTCTTGGGTCCCATCATTTTACTTTTACTAAAGTGTTTGAATGAAGGCAAATGAGGATTATGATATCTATGCCAACAGGCATCAGCTGTATGCCCTTACTTATGGCATATTTGACAAATGAGAATTGACTAATTAGATTCATCAAACTGCATAGACGGTATTGTAGTAGGATGAGAATGATTATTTTTCACAAGTGATGGCTTGTAAATTACATAGTTTGTCCTCTGCTAAAACCATCAAAATAACCACCCCTAGTTGGAAACCTCTAAAATATGAATTAAAGAACACGCCTCTAAGTCCTCTGTTTCCAAATTGATTATTGTATAAACCTCTTTTGAAATTACCTCTAACATGAGAGTAATTGACATTCATATTACTGTAATTTGCATTGAACATATTCTTATCACTTTGATTTTGCTCAAGCCTTGCTTTATGTGTAAATAACAAAGCATAAGCATCACCATAGCTCATTTTATTAGTAGTTATAATTGAGGCCAAATCTATGACGCAGGGCCTAAGCTGTTCAAAATTCGCATCAACAAATCCCTTTCAGTTATTGTATCACCAACACGAGCAAGCTTATTAGCAAGCATTTGCCCTTAAGGGTGTAGTCGGGTTTATTAGCAGTGAAGTTGTCGCCTTACAAGTCTGGGTTTGATCATTGGGGGTGGTAAAGGGGATAAAAAATTATATTTGAGCTTGCCCACTCCACTTTACCTTTTTTTTAAAAAAAAAAACTTATTATTAAGCATTTTCATCTTAGCACAATACTCTTCAAAAAAAAAAAACTTATTATTAAGCATTTTCATCTTAGCACAATACTCTTCAACAGACATTGACTCTTTTCTTAAGATATTCATTTTATAATAAAATTACATTATTTTTGCCTTAGATTGGACTCCAAATCGTTTTGCAATAGATTGCCAAACATCAAAAGAAGTATCTAGTTTATAACAGAGTTTAAGATACCTTCATTGATTATAAAGAGTAACCAGCCAAGGAGAGTTTGATCTTGTGCTCGCCAATTGACATATGCAGGATTTTCAATCTTTTTAACATATTCATCAACTTTTGAACCAAAAAGATATTGATCTGGAATGATCTGCGGTTCTAAGATAAAGCTTTCAAGACGATTTCCTCTTATAATAGTTAAGACTTGCTTTCGCAATAGAAGAAAATTGTATTTATCAAGTTTCACAATTGGAGCAAAGGTAAATAATGTTTGTCAAGATTGATTTGGATTAAAAACTGATTGATTTGAAACTATAGTACTTGAGCTAGCCATTTTTGGCTCTGATACCATGAAAAAAAATGAAGAAAATTTGTTTGGCTTGAGGAAATCTTAGAGAAAATGTTTCTAATGAAATTCCAGAACTTTCATTAATGAATCAATCATTACATCTATGTATTTATACATACTTAACAACTTGTAACTAACTACTAAGCTAATTAAAATTTTTTATATTTATACATTATGTGTTAACAACAATCTAACAATTGGAGTTGTAAGTTGAGTTGGCATTTTTCTTAACAACTTATGATGACCTTGCACAATTGCTCTGTATAAGCTTAAGCTTGCTTTTCTTCTTCTCTGCAAGTTCTAAGTAATGAACTACTCTAACAAGTAATTATTAGCTAGATTTTATTTTTTCAAGCTAATAAGATTTTAATCTATAAATTAACAAGTTCTCAAAGGAAGGTGTCACATGTTGTACAAATTTTATTAAACTCGCAAGTGTACGAATCTATTATAGACTAGACAAACGGTGATGAGTGTTGTCCCATGGGGAGGTGAATTTTAATTGTTTGTAGAATTAATTTTCTAAGTAAATGGTTGGATGAAAGTGACGTAGGCTATCTTATGATTTAAATTAGAGGGGCAGGAATAAACTATTAAAATATAGTGCTTAGGTCTCTGGATTTATACTCAACATGCACTATCGGCTTAACATTCCTTATTAGTGCTAATTAAATCATAAAGGGGGATTTTTCACTCCTCATAAATCTCACTACAATAGATATGGTGCTAAATGTTTACCATGCCAAATAGTAATAACCTTGCATTAGGGAGACAGTTATACTAACCAATATCTAGATAAGATTATTATTATCTGTTAACGAAAAGTCAAAACATCCACATAAATCAAAAGGGAAGAAAAAGTAAATTTACCAAATTAAACCCATAGGGCATGTTGAGACTTCACCTTAAACATAAGCTTGAAAGAAAATTAGCTATTCATAATTGAACTAAGGGTAAAATGAAAATTTTATTAAAATACATAAAAAATACAAGATAGAGGAGGAATTATAGAAAATAAAGCTCAAAAATGGATTCACAGGTGTCAAATTAAAAGGGAAGAGCCCTCTTTTTATAGATACAATGAGTAAATCATGGTCATCGAATTAAAATAATTTGGACGCTCAGGATTGCGACACGTGGTAAGTTTTTATTAGATGGAACATATTATTAGGGTTGTCATTCCATGTATATGCATGTACCGTACGCACATTTTTTTAGTTCACTAATATACTACTACGTCGCCGGTCAACGCCACATAAGCATTTTAGTCCAATAGGATCGTGACACATCATCAGTCAATGCCACATAAGCAATCAATGCCACATCATTCGTCCAATCGAATGCTGCCACATTATCATACAGTAAATGTAAACAGTGCAGTGAACAGTGTCGTGAACAGTACGATATATGTGAATTATTTATCTTTTTAGACTCCTCCTAAGGTTTTTTACTGTCATGAATTCAAAATTATTGTCTGTTTTGCTATCTGATCTCTCGTTCATTGTGAAATGATCATAATGTCCCATAGAATATATAAAATACATCATTCGTTCAATCGAATGCTGCCACATCATCATACAGTAAATGTAAACAGTGCAGTGAACAGTGTCGTAAACAGTACCATATATGTGAACAATATTATTTATCTTTTTAAACTCCTCCTAAGGTTTCTTACTGTCCTGAATTCAAAATTATTGTCTGTTTTGCTATCTGATCTCTCGTTCATTATGAAATGACCATAATGTCCCCTAGAATACATAAAATACTTAATTAAAATAAATCATACATAATTAAATCACAATGGACTTAAAGACATAAAAGTAAGGATGTTAGTGAGACTTTGAGTGTAAAATGACAATTTTCTCTATTATAAATACACACTTTTTAGCACTCAATACCACCTAAACCATTTCATGTGAAAAAGATATCGCCACTAATCATCATACAAATTTCATTCTCTTTCTCCATTTCAAGATTCTTTTTTTTTAAAAAGAAAAAAAACATTGCCTCATTATAGGTGTTTTAAAGCACTATTTTACCGAGTTTTTATTATGTTAAATAACATTTCATTACAACTTATAAGTCAAGTAACAACAATACAACTTGTTAAAGACACAACCACACACTACACAAATCAAAGCATAATAATCCTTTACAATAAATAACATGCAAGCTAATAAAATGTTACTCATAATCTAGAAGAGCCTTAAGCTCTTGATGCTCCTCAACAATTTCCATTGAAGTCATTCTCTCCCTTAACGAAAGCGAGATATGTTTTCCATCTAGTCCGTCCTTAATGATGCTTGATCTTGCAGCCTGCAAAACACATAATGACAATATCATTTTAGCAAATACATATAGGTTTTAACATAATTTTATATTTAGGTGTCAATTCATATTATTGTGTCGTGTTCGCATTCTATTTTATTTAAACTAATATAGATACGATTCGTTTATTAGAGTAGATTGTTTTTTAAAGTTTAGATTTCTATGTAATATAGAATGAACAATGATGCACACCTTGTATATGATAAACGATATTGTCAAAAGACATCGACTAGTGATACCATACCTTCAATACTAGTCACAAAATTTTGTCATGTATGTGCTAAATTTCTCACCATATAGTGATGCAAGTTGATTACTAGCTATTACTATATAAAAGATAAATATTAAAGACAAAGATGATCACAAGTAAAGATTTGTGTACAGGTACGGGAGGTTGGTCATCTTTAGCAATGAATAGTAATCGTGGGGAGTTTGGTCTCTGAATAAAGCACCAACTCCATTGAGGGGTGCAATTGTGTTCTTATTCATCACCTCATCATCTTCTTTGGTCTTTCATTCTGAACCATTATGTGTGACATTTTGTGTAAAATCAGTGTAAAATTATGTGTCATAATTAGAACCAATGAGTGGAATCGTAACAAGCATCATCTATTCTAATTTTGTAGAGTGCATATTAATTTCAGAATATACCTTGAAATTTGAAAATAATACTATGAAGTTTTAATTAGTATACGAGATTAAAGAATAATACCTACAATGATACTTGAATTCAAAGAATTGGTGGCGCGGCACATTTGCCGGTTGTTTTCATGATGGTAAGGGGTGGCTGTTGTCGTGCTGGTTGTTGGCAACTAGTCACTTTGAGTCGGTAGATGGCTTTGGGCCTTTGGCGTCTGGTGTTTAGTCGCATTTTACATAGAGAGTAGCGCTATTCAGCCTCAACTTTTTCTCTCAGAAGACCCCTATTTTGATTTTTATTTATTTCATTATTTACCTCTTAAAAATTATTTATTTGACATTTTCCTTTTTATTTTTTTAAACATATTTTGGTTAAAAGCATTATTTCATATGACATTATTTTTTAAATTTTTTTACTTTAACAAATCTAAAACCAAAAAAAAAATTAATTTATGTTGTCTCAATCAATAGGGAAAAAAATTAAGTAAATTAAACAAATTTAACAGTTCACTAATGTCCTTGCAAATAAAATAAATCAATGAAATTATAGAATGTTATTTCCCGTAATAATAATTGATGGTTGTATTTTTTAAACTAAATACAGTATTTTTATTTTTATTTAAAATAAATCCAAAACAAAAACAAAGAGTTTTATCCCGGCACACTTTTTTTAGAAATATATATATATATATATATATATATATATCTCATGTAGCAACTAGGAA